>CM046302.1:9483333-10206666 GCA_025267735.1 Mactra quadrangularis | reverse complement strand
ATGCATGGAAACAACCTTGTTTTAGAATTTAGTTAATGTTCAAGTAACTGCGTTTTGTCTGAAGATGTCTCGTATACGATTTGAGCATATTCTCTTGTGGTGTAATTTCGTAAGCCCGATCGGTCAATGTGACCGACCTGCTAAAAGTAACTTATAGATCACAATACTTATTACATTAATATTTGTGCATAGAATGTAATGTTTAAATATATTTTGTTCAGCTGATAATGAAATTTATATCATTAATTTAATTAAACATGATTGATATCAAATTTATATTGCCTGTATTCAATGTATTGTACTATCAAACTAACGTCGGTTAAACACCTTAAGGTCTCAACAGCTTTTTTCAACATTTTCAGAAAAGTTGAAAAAACTTCTTGTAAAATTTGTTTATCCCTACATTTTAAAACATTTTCCATTATAATGATTTAAATATGAAATATTGAATGAATACACCCAGCTCTACAATATGTGTTGATGAGCACTTATTGATGCATGGCAATTAGTTAATCCTGATCGGGAACAAAATGCTTTATCCTGTAAAAGTGTTATACTGTAAACAAGTATTATAGTATTTCATTTTAATTATCACATGGTGTTATATTGTACTGACTTCAATATGACAACACAGATTAGCCCTTTTGGCTGCCAATTCTTACCTCATGGATAACTAACAGGGCTCATCAGAACAAAAATAGCTTTTGTTTTGCCTTGTGATATGTAAAACATTCTAGTCACTAAAATGACAAATAGGTATCATGAAATGGGAATGATAAATCATCATAAAATGTTTGGTTTTTTTTGCCAAAAAAAACGTTGTTGAGCTCTTATGGCATTTAATCGACAAAATTTATTTTTATGTGAACAGCACCAAAAGATAGGAAAGAAATTTTTAACCCAGCACCATCGTTACTTTACATGCAACTTGATTATACTTTGTTGTTTCTGTGTAAAATGTGCAGACTTAGATTTTCATTGTATTTTTTCCTACTCTAGCAGAAACTGTTATTAAAAAGAACCTTTTTTCTGTCTGCAAAAAAAATGTTGAAATAGTTTTGTTCAAATTAATTTATGCATGTTTTCCTTCATTTTCATATTACTTAGTAATCATTTCATTACAGGAAAAAAAGAACTTGAATTCTAATAAAATAAATACACATGTACTTGTTTTTTACTTCACTTAGACTTTCTTATGATTCATAGAATAAAAGTTACAATGTAATAATGCCCTGTATCTGATAAGCTTGACCCAAACAGATGTAAGAAGATAATACACCGTGAAGAATAATACTGTTTGTAAAATTATATTTCAATTCATGCTTTAGAATTATCATGCATTGTATTTGAGTTTGGTCAAATTTAGAAAATAGAAATGTTGTTTAATGGTGGTTAAGAAATCATGGATTTGTCGATAACCATTTCATACTGAATAGTAAATAATTATTTTCTTCATTCAACATTAAGGAAAATTTATTCTTCAATCTTAAAAATCTCCCTAATTAACATACAAAACATATACCTGACAGGGAATGGCTCATATGTATTACAAAATAATTAATTATATGTTATTTTGTTTTCAAATAAAGTGTAAGCTTTATTTTAGAATTATTATATTGCTTTTTGTTTTGATAGCTTGTCTGGTTAGAATTATGTACATATGTAGAGTAATGAAAAAAAACATAGTAAGTCCAGCCATCTACAATTGATTTAAGTACCAACATTTGACAAAGAAGAACACCAGACTTTCCAGCCTTTGCTCATTTTAATTTTCTGATAAAATTATTAAATAAATATTATGGTATTTGAATGTGAGAGTTCATATAACTAAATATATTCACAACTATGTACATAGATATAAGTTTAATTGGACAATTAATTTTGTTTTAATCAGATTATTCTGGTAGAAAATCAGAATGTTTAATTAAAGTGTATGTGTTAGACTATTTGTTACTATCCTGACTGGGTTATTTAGCCTTAAATTCTTTACAAATAAATAGACAGGTCTCTTGCTGAAATTAGTTTTGCATTACATACCAACTATATTAAAATAGTACAATTTGTTTCCTGATCGGGAAGCAATGTTTCCAGAACGGGAAACAACTTTTTTTCTTTGCAGTCATATTTTTTTCTGAATTTCAATTTCGGATTATTTTAATTGTAGACATTTTAAAAGAAAACGACTTGGTAGGATTTTAGATACATCTTTCCTGTATCAGATGGTGTTTTTCATATTTTTGTAGGTCAAATACTTTTATGCAGCGGTCACTTTTAGTAAGGTTCGTCAAAAAAGGCCAAAATCCTTCCCGATCGGGAAACATTTTGACATTTGCTGCCCGATCGGGAAGCACTGAAGGCGAATCCCCTTGTTTCCCGAACGGGAAGTATTCCCTACTGTTTGTGTACCCTAGACTTTCATGCACAGATTTCATGAGTAAATCAAGGGAAAACAATATGTTGTATCCACCAATTAACTGTGTAGTGTGCGATTTATCAAACACTTTTAAGCGATTCAATTGGCTGAGGGGGTACCACTGATGTGTAAATAAATGCCTTTGAAGTGTTGCTCAAAAATAATATGCATTATTCTTTTAAGAAAATCCCCTATTCTTTCCTCATCTCCTCTTTACATGTTCACATCGGGTTTTAACCGGCACAAGTCTATAAAGCCAACTACCAACCTTTTGGATACACATTTATCATTATGTAATAGACAGATATTGACTTGGATATTATTGTTATTTATTTGCTATATATGTATTTGTTTTATATATTATATATGATAGTATCTTGTTACTTCATTTTTTGTCTGCAACATCATCACATGCCAGCACTTACACTTTGCATGCAAAACCATATAGGTTGTTAAAAATAACTTGAGACAAAACACAACATAGAGCATTATTAACAATGGTGTAAAAACAATTTTTATTTCACTGGGAGAGCTCCTAAAAGCATATTTTTACAAGTAACATAGCAACAAGTGAAAATGCTGCATTCTAACTTCTAAGTTAATGAATTGAAATAAAAAAGATTTTGCACCAAAGCTGACTATCATTCTGTTTCTTTCATGATTAGTTCTGTGTATTGTTTGACAAATTTTACACAAATTATAATATATGTCACAATTTCTTCTCCTATATGATGTCATTTATTTTCTGAAATGAAGAAATTTTTAAGGATAAAAATGTAAGATTAATTTTACTACACCACATGTAACTGTAAAGCATGAAATAAAATCCCTTTTTTACATTGGAAAAATCTATGAATTATATAATTTTAGGTTTTACTATATATTATACCCATCTTATATTAGAGGCTGAAGCAGGCAATATCTGACACAATATATTTTATTTCCGACTATTGCAACTATTTTGTTCGTGTCTTTAATGGATTGAAAGAGAATGCTAAATAATAACTAACACTTCATCAACTTGCATATTTCCTTTTAATTTTTAACAGCTCTAGTTTCAAACAAATAATTCACATATATATATACATACAGTGCACCGTTGCACGAAAATATTATGTAAGTGAACAGTAAAAGACCGTTTCAACGGTAACGTCACCGCTATATATCAATAACAATGTAACCGTTTCAACGGTGACGAAACCGTTACAAACGTAACAATCGCATAATTTGCGACATTCCCCACGTCAAAGGGAAAGATACATACAACAATACAGTTTTAAATTTAAGTTACATATGCATTATATTAAAATGAAAAGTTGTGAGAATATGACGAAATTTCATCGATAAAAAAGTCAAACATTTCTTGAAGTTTATCATTCAAGTTTTCACCTGTGACGTCACTAGAATGTCCTATAGAAATAGATCTCTTTACATCAACTATTTCATTACTTTTAAAAGTTTCAGTTTTTATGAATGAGATATTAAATGTTGAAATTCTAACGTTTGTATTCTCATCAGTAACATCAATATGTTCATCAGATGATATATCATCATAAATTTGAGTGTTTTCCTCATTACTTTCTGTATTAAAATAATCCTCCTTTTCCGTATCACTTTTAATGGAATCATCACATTTAACTATTTTGTTATCACTAAATAAATCACTATCACCTTCCAAATTTTCATTTGAAGAATCATCAAGGAATATATTAACTTCGTTTGGTATTCCTTCAAGAATATCTTCCAGCAAGTCATAACTGTCGTCATTAGTTTCTACATCGATGTCGTCTATCAGTTGGAAGAGTGTTGGTTCATCGTCGAATATTGGTTCCAATACTGGTAGATATGGTGGAGTGATATCCAATTCCTCTTCCGATATGTCCTCGATGACGTTTGTGCATGTTGAAGACTGTTGCTGTGAATTATAACATAAGCAAGCAGCAGTTTTAGACAGTTGAGATGCACGAGTTTTTTCAAACTTATGAACTCTTATTAAATGGGTACATAAGTAGTGTCTTCTAATGAACTTCGCCTTGCATAAAGTAATGAGGCAAGGATAATAACTGTTGTTGATGTGTTTTTCATCTACATGTCGTTTAAGAGTCTTCTGACTCCTATATTCACGATGACATATCACAATCTATATTGAATTTCGTAATCAAAGCACTGAATGCACAGTAATTTTCGTATGTTTTTAAATTTCAATATTTGTTATTTTTGATTTTGCCTTGATTGCTGCTAAACGTTTTGGTTTACATTCTTCTTTTACAATTGACTTTGAGTTTCTAATTTCCAAATTTTCATCTTCACTATGATGTTTATTTTCATGTACTTCTAGAGGATACAACACATTTAAAGGGCGATTTAACTCATTTCCAAACGAATTGACAATTTTTGCAGAGCGAACGTTTCCATCACTATTTTTCACAAGCTTTATAATCTTTCCAAATTTCCAACTACCTCTTGTACAATCATCTTTTATAAGTACAACATCGTTGACACGAGGTTCAAAATTGGAAGAAACACGTCCACATTTAAGTCTTGTTTGATACTCTTTCTCTTAAGCTTATCAAATATTCGTCCTTCCAAATTTTCCAAAAGGAATCCAGTAGTTTTTTACCTTTCTTCCATATAGTTATTAGCTTTTCAGTAGTACTTTCGTATGGTTGGTAATCCACATCGTTCGATATTTCTAGCTCTGGAATGCCTGTCTTGGGATTCAAACTCAAAAAATGAGATGGAGTCAAAGTAATGGTCGAATTTACATCATCGTCAACATAAACTAGTGGTCTTGAGTTCAAGACTGCTTCAATTTCTTTAATGAGTGTTTGAAGTTGAATCATCGTTAATATTTTACGTCCAAGTGATTTTCTGAGTGCTCTTTTTACTAGTCCTACCAATCTTTCGTAGAAGCCTCCCATCCAAGGAGCAAGCTCAACAATGAAGGACCACTTAACACCGGCATTTGATATATAGTTTAACACTGAGTTGTCCTTCCTCACATGACACCATATACGATCCATTACTGTACTTGCTGATCTAAATTGCATGGCATTATCACTTATTATTTCATTAGGTGTACCTCGACAAGCAATGAATCGTCGTACACAAAGTAAGAACTCAGAAGTTGTCATATCACAAACTAATTCTAGATGTAAGGCTCTAGTAACTAGACAGGTAAATAGGCATATCCAAACTTTTTGTTGGCCATTTACTACTTTGACTTGCAAAGAGCCTAAATAATCCAGCCCGACATACGAAAATGGTGCAGATTCTGTCACTCTACTTTTTGGAAATGCACAAAATGGAGGCATTTTATAAGAACCACCTTCTAGTCTACGACAAACTCTACACGAATTCAAGACAGTTTTAACCGTTGCACGTCCTTGAGGAATCCAAAAACGTTGTCTAATACACGATAACGTTTGTGAGGTACCACAATGTAAGAATTCTTTATGTACTTTATCTATAAGTAAATGCGTGTATCTCTCTTTTTTGGGCAATAGTATAGGTAATCGAGCACTTTCTTGGAGTTCTGCATTTTCAAATCTACCTCGGCATCTTAAAATACCATTTCCATCTATAATGAGTCCAAGTTGTCACTGTAGATTATTTTTTAGATTCTTAGCTATTGCATTGAAAACATCCTCATAATGTTTATGTTGGATACACTGTAGCCACAATGTCTCAGACTCAGATATGTCTTCACTTGTTATTGAATCTTTCTTGGTACGCCTTTTCTTCAATATTTGGATAAATCGCCTAACTAATGATGTCACTCTCAAAAGCTTCGTATGAGACGAGAATCTATCGATCTTGATCCCGAACGGATAATCAAAGGAACTGTTTTCTTCTTCAAATTGAGTCATTATAGTTTCACATTTCACCGATCTAATTATTTCTGCTTCATACTGCTCACATGATTCATTCTTCAATGTATATTCATAGTTTGGCCAATCCCTTTTATGATTGATTAACCAATTTGGCCCCTTCCACCAAAGGTTATTATTGATTAACTTAATAGTTGATGTGCCCCTTAATGCTATATCGGAAGGGTTTTCTTTAGTTGATACATACGATATTTCAACATATGAAGATTCATTTATTTCTTTCACTCTATTCTTCACGAATACAGACAGCTGTTTCTTTGATTTAATCCAATGAATCACACACTGAGAATCGGAAAATAAATAACATTTTATTTCACCAAATTTTAATTGATTTTTGACAAAGTTCAGACACCTTATTCCAATTAACACTGCCATTAACTCCAATCTTGGAATAGACATTTTCTTTACCGGTGCTAGCCTTGTTTTTGCGAATAAAAGATTACAAATGGTTGTTTCACTAGTTTCTTGACGTAAATAGACAGCAGCTGCATATGCTATTTCGGATGCATCACAGAAACAAACTAACTGAGAAGATATGTTATCGTAGTTTTTGATACACATATATCTGGGAATATGGAAATGACACATGGACTGCATATCAGAAGTAATACTTGACCATTTTACTTTATCAGAATCATTGAGATGCTCATCCCAATCTACCTTTCCATGCCTTAAGTCTTGTATGAAATGTTTTCCTCTCACAGTAATCGGACACATCAAACCTAATGGATCAAAACTTGACGCGACTTGTTTAAGCACTATACGTTTCGTTAAGATGTCTCCCTTTATTTGAATCGGTGGTGGTAGTGAAATGGTGTCCTCAGTTACATTCCAATAATGTCCCAACACTTTCACACACTTCGTTTGTGATAGATCTGATGATTGAATTAACTTGTTAACATCATCACTATTGGTCATCCATTCTCTTAAATTCATGGATGCTTCTTTAAACATTTTCTTGGATGACTCATACAATAAATATGCATTCTGAATACTATCACTACCTGTTATGAGATTATCAACATAAATATCATCCTTCACTTGATTTGCAATATCAGTATTATAGGAATTAAGATGTGTCTCAATGGTAGCTCCAAGTAAAAATGGGCTTGACACTATTCCAAAGGGAACTCTACAGAAGCGGTATTCCTGTAGGTTAGACACATTTGTAGAGGGTTTTGTAGCATCTTTAAGCCATAAGAATCTAGTAACATCTCTTTGATTGATCTGGAGACCTACTTGGAGAAAGGCTTTCTCAATATCAGCATCAATTGCTATTGAATTCATTCTGAATCTCATTAATAAACCACACAAATCGTTAATCATAACGGGTCCTCGATACAAACAATCATTCAAACTCTTGTTTTCTGTCTTCGTCTTAGCAGATGCATCATACACAATACGTAGTTTGGTGGTAATATGAGATTCCTTAACGACAGAATGATGTGGTATATAATGAATTTTACCATCTGAAGAATCTTTATCCACAGCTTCAATTATTCCTCTGTCCAATTGATCTTGGATAACGTCATCATATTGTTGAAGTATGTCAGGTTTATGGCGCATTCTATTAACAGATGTTCTCAATCTTCCAAGTGCAAGTTCTCTATTTGATGATAGATCTGTAGTTTCTTCTTTCCATGGCCAAGTGACATAGTAGCGATTGTTCAAGAATTTAACTGTATTTCCAAATTTTTCACGAGCAATATCATCACCATTCTTTATATCTTTATCAACAATTCCAATTGTTTCAATGTTCCAGAAATCTTCAATTTTTATCTTGTTTGTAACTGACGCATCGATACTGGAGAAAGTCAACGTTTGGTTTTGTGAGTTTCCATGCGTTAATATTAACATATTTGGCTCAAACGAGTCCCTTGATTCAATTGTATGACATCTACCACTCAGGATCCAACCCAGTTTGGACGAGATTAAATATAGTCCATCTTGCACATAAATCCTCTCACAATTTATAAGATCCAAGTAATAGTCATTCCCAATTAATATGTCAATTGAACTGATTTCACTTTTGGAAGGAATAGAATCAGCTAACTCAGACGTATCAATTAAGTCATGAATGATGTTATAATTGAAATTTTCTAAAGGTGTTCTATGAAGTTCACTGCTTATCAAAGGTACAATATTTACTGTAATTTTCATGTATTTTCCATTTTTCAATTTTAGATCCATTAGAGCATATTTTGTTTTCACAGTTTTAGTGGTCTTACTTCCAAAGGTAGCGATGTGTAAATCTTGCCATCCATCGATTTTTAGATGTAGTTTTTTAGCTAAATTTTCACTAATGTAGCTTCGATGTGATCCAGAATCGAATAAGAGACGAACTGAAGTTGAATCAGTGGTAACAGGGTTCTTGACTTCAGTGATGGCAGTTTGCATCAGCACTGTTTCATTCATTGACATTAATCCACTTTCAATAGGCTCATTATGTTCATTGTCAACTTCAGTTACTGATTGAACAATAGATCTTTTGTATTGGAATTTTCTAGGACATAGACTTCTATGGTGCACATTCGTTTCACCACAATATACGCACGCTCTGGTTGATTTACATTCTCTAGACATGTGTCCACTTCTAAGACACTTAAAACAACTTCCTTTGATTTTTTCCTTTCGTTCTGAAATACTGGCATATTTTTTGCATTCATCACTCCAATGATTGTTATTACAAAATCTGCACTGAATTGAATCAATTCTTTTGTTTACAGGTTGTTTTGTCATATCATTTGATACAAGAACTTGATCTGAAGTATGAGGCTGTTCTTCATTTTCTAACACATTATTGACACTATTTGTGATTGATTTGCCTTTACTATTATCTTTACAGGCTCTTTCATGTATCACGACGTATTCGTTTAGTCTATCTGTTAAACTTCTGACTGACCATTTTCTTTCCAATCCATTCTGAGTTTCTAAGTGAATCAAGACGTCCTCAGGAAGTTTTGATCTAAGGATTGATACAAATATATCCTGGTTTATATCTTGTTTCATAACTTCTAAGCTTCTCATATGTTTCTCAACATTGTCAACTAAGTTTCTAAGACTTGATATTCTACTTGTAGCTGGAGGTAGGTTAATAAGTTGGTTGTAATGCAGATCTATGATATCTTGATAATTTCCGAAACGTTTCTTGAGAATATCAACTGCAACCTCGTAATTCTCATTTGAAAGAACTAGACCATCAATTGCTCTTTTGGCATCACCTTGTAGTTTACTTCTTAGATAATTGAATTTTTCTACATTACTAATATTCTTATGTTTATGAATAGCACTACAAAATGAATCCCAAAACTCTATCCATTTTGTTTTATCACCATTGAATGACATGATATCAATTTTAGGTAGTTTCATTGATGAAATCGGTTCTCTTTCCCTTTTAAACGTCATTTCTTGTTGTTTCATTTGCGTTGATAATAACCATTGCATGTTTTTATGAAGGTCCATTAGCTGATGTGATGTAGAATCAGATTGATCATTTTCTTTTCTGTCAGAATCATCTTTTGATTTAATCAACTTGTCTTTCAGAAGTTTAAGTTCTAAATACATGTCTGTAGCATTTGAACACAATTCAATATCCTCAGAAACAATTCTTTCAGACAATTCCTCATCACTATCTCCTATAGCTGAAGCCAACTTTTCACCTTGAATTTCAACCTTTTCTCCATACGATTTCAACTTTTCAGAACATTTAATGACCTTTTGTATCAAATTTTCTGATTCTATTTCATCATTTTCCTTTCTATCAAATCAGTTGCAGTTTGAATCTCCCTTTCCAAAATATTTCTGAATCTCGTTCTCACACCCTTTAAATAGGTAAGATTTGCCATTTTACTGAAACAAGTTTTACATTAATTGTTTAACTAGTTCCAATTTTGATACTTTTAACTTAAATTCATTACGTACACCTTTACTTTTAATACAATAATTTTAACTTTAAGACTACAACGTACACTTTTACTTTTAACACAACACTTTTAACTTAAGACCACAACGTACACCTTTAATTTTAATACAACACTTTAAATTTTAAATTATAACGCATACCATTACCTTTAACATAACACTTTTAACTTTAAACTATAAAGCACACTTTTACTTTTAACATAACACTTTTAACTTTAAACTATACAGTACACCTTTACTTTTAACACAATACTTTAAACTAAAAGCACACTTTTACTTTTAACATAACACTTTTAACTTTAAACTATACAGTACACCTTTACTTTTAACACAATACTTTAAACTAAAAGCACACTTTTACTTTTTAACATAACACTTTTAACTTTAAACTATACAACACACCTTTAATTTTAACACAATACTTTAAACTTTAAACTAAAAGCACACCTTTACTTTTAACATAACACTTTTAACTTTAAACTATACAACACACCTTTAATTTTAACACAATACTTTAAACTTCAATCTAAAAACACACCTTTACTTTTAACATAACAATTTTAACTTTGAACTATACAGCACACCTTTACTTTTAACACAATACTTTAAACTTTAAACTTAAAACACACCTTTACTTTTAACATAACACTTTTAACTTTGAACTATACAGCACACTTTTAATTTTAACGCAATACTTTAAACTATAAAGTACACTTTGGTTTTACTTAATATAGAACTTGTAAGCATCTATTACAAAAGTTAAATTTCAAGAAGAAATTCAGGTATTCTAAATAATGACTGTATAAAACGTTCGTGTAAAACAAAATATATCATAATTAAGTTGGTAACTTATAAATTCCTTTGAAAATTACACTTACAATTCGAATCTCCTGTAACTAAATCCACACAATAGATATCAATTTAATTTATTCCATTTGTTAGAGAATTTCACAAATCACAATTTCACAATTTAACACTATAATTTTTAATTCCAGAAATATATCCGGCTCGCGGGACCATTCTTTGTGGCAGAGTTTTGCTACCACATGACTTGAGAGCTAAATAATAACTAACACTTCATCAACTTGCATATTTCCTTTCAATTTTTAACAGCTCTAGTTTCAAACAAATAATTCACATATATATATACATACAGTGCACCGTTGCACGAAAATATTATGTAAGTGAACAGTAAAAGACCGTTTCAACGGTAACGTCATCGCTATATATCAATAACAATGTAACCGTTTCAACGGTGACGAAACCGTTACAAACGTAACAATCGCATAATTTGCGACAAAACTTGCCAAATAAGCACTCACACCAGAGTCCTTCAATTAGTAAAAATAATATTTAATATTTCTTCACAAAATTAATTGTTAAAACCTTGATATGTGATACTGTTTTCGTAAAATTAATCATGATTTCAATTTTACTATTTTGTGGCAATTAGAGTACACTACTTACTTCCAGTTAAATCATGACATGTAATCTAAATGGTTTAAAAACTCAGCCTAACTTTTCCCATTATTTGTCAATATCAATTAAGTGTGCTTAATTTTTTACTTAATTTTCGAAACACTATGCCTAATTTAATTGCAAGCAGCAAGTCAGTTGTGTAGATAAATCATTGCAAACTTGTGTTAATGATATAATTATCAACTTTATGAAAACAGTATTAGACACAGGTGACCAAGCATGGTCTCGAATCATAAGCACTATATTATACATGTAATGTATATTACTAAAACAAGAGCTCCGCTGGGCGGGGCATTATACGCCCGTGTGCAGTCAATGCTGTGTTCTATCTCATATGAAGTCCCTGTGACCTTGACCAATGACCCCGGGATCTCAGAATAGGTCCCATCCTTAACTGGAGGGCTATCCAAAGCAAAGATTTTGAGAACCTAGGTACAAACATGGTTGATTTATATGATGCCTCTGTGACCTTGACCTTTGAGCCTGGGGCCCCAAAACCTATTGGGAACATCCTTGACACAAGGGCTACATTCACATAAAATTTTGTGAACCTAGGTCGAGTCGTTGATGAGTCATTGTCCGAACAAGGTTTTTCAATTTGATGCCCCTGTGACCTTGTCCTTTGACCCAGGAGGCCCAAAACCAATAGGGCATATCCTTGACACAAGGGCTACCCTCACATAAAATTTGGTGAACCTAGGTACATTTGTGGTTCAGTTATTGTCTGGACAAGTGTTTCATTGTTTGCCATTTTGACTTTATCAACATATTAATTGAACATTTGAAGTCACTGCTTGGTAATTTGATATCTTCTGGGCCCATATTCACTATCGCTTTTTGAGTCTAAAACTGAGTAGTTTTAGACTTTAGACTCAGACTCTGACTCAAAAGCTCAAAAATTGGTATTCACAAAAATGTTGAGTCTGAGTCTAAAATCAGAGTTTGAGTCTAAAATGTTGAGTCTAAAAATTGTAGACTCAAAACTTGACTGAAGAGATAAAAATGGTTAATAATGAGATAATAATGGCGGCCATTTTGTTTCATTTTTTATGGTTAGAGGCCGCTTATATCAAGTAAATTTTAATCTCAGCTGAGTCTAAGTCTGAAAGCGTTCGTGAATACCATTTTGAAAATTTGCTCAGGGAAGTCAAAGTCTAAGTTCAAGACTGAGTTTGAGTCTGAGTTTGAGATTTATTTTTGTGAATATGGGCCCTGGTTGAAGGTTAAAACTTGACCCTGTTTCCCCAAAACTGAAAAGGCACATCCTTGACACATGGGCTGCTCTCACATGAAATTTGGTGAACCTAGGCACAGTCATTGTTGAGTTATTACCCGGACAATATTTTTCAATATGATGCCCCTGTGACCTTGACCTTTGACACAGGGGCCCCAAAACCAATAGGGCAAAACCTTGACACATGGGCTACTCTCACATAAAATTTAGTGAACCTAGGTACATTAGTGGTTCAGTTATTGGCTAGACTATGTTTTTCCATATGATGCCTCTGTGACCTTGACCTTTGGGCCTCGGGCTCCAAAACCTATCGGGAACATCCTTGACACAAGGGCTACCTTCACATAAAATTTGGTGAACCTAGGTACAGTCGTTGATGAGTCATTGTCCGAACAAGGTTTTTCTATATGATGCCCCTGTGACCTTGACCTTTGACCTAGGAGCCCCAAAACCAATAGGGCATATCCTTAACACAAGGGCTACCCTCACATAAAATTTGGTGAACCTAGGTACATTGGTGATTCAGTTATTGTCTGGACAAATGTTTCATTGTTTGCCATTTTGACTTTATTAACATATTAATTGAACATTTGAAGTCACTGCTTGGTAATTTGATATCTTCTGGTTGAAGGTTTAAACTTGACCCTGTTTCCCCAAAACTGATAAGGCACATCCTTGACACATGGGCTACTCTCACATGAAATTTGGTGAACCTAGGTACAGTCATTGTTGAGTTATTACCCGGACAATATTTTTAGCCGGATTTTTCAACGAAAAAATTCGGCTAATAGTTTGGCGAACACGGGCGGGCGGGAGGGCGGGCGGGTGGACGGTCGGGCGGGCGTCCGTGTCGTTAACAATTGCGTTAAAGTTTTTAATGTACCATGTATTTCTGCCATTTAAAGTCAGATCTCTACGAAACTTTATGCAATGATAACATACCATGTGATGAACAGAATTAGACAGTAACCGCAACTCTACCTTGCTTAATTATGGATTATTGCCCTTTGTAATTTAGGGTGTCTGGTGTCGTTAACAATTGCGTTAAAGTTTTTAATTTAGCATATATTTCTGCCATTTATTGTTAGATTTTTATGAAACTTCATACAATGATAACATACCTTGTGATGAACAGATTAAGACAGTAACCACAACTCTACCTGGCTTAAAAATGGATTTTTTGCCTTTGTTTATTTGCGTTAAAGTTTTCAAATTGTTGGATATCTCTGCCATTTATGGTTTGATGTTTTACGAAGTTTCATACAATGATAACATATCACCTGTTGAAAAGAATTAGACAGTAACCGCAACTTATACCTGGCTTAATAATGGATTATTTCCCTTTGTTATTTTTGTGTTAAAGATTTCAAATTGTTGGATATGTCTGCCATTTATGGTTTGATGTTTACAAAGTTTCATACAATGATTACATATCATCTGTTGAAAAGAATTAGACAGTAACCGCAACTTATACCTGGCTTAATAATGGATTATTTCCCTTTGTTATTTTTGTGTTAAAGATTTCAAATTGTTGGATATCTCTGCCATTTATGGTTAGATGTTTATGAAATTTCATACAATGATTACATAAGATATGTTGAAAAGAATTAGACAGTAACAACAACTCTACCTGACTTAATAATGGATTATTTCCCTTTGTCTTTTGCGTTAAATTTTTCAAATTGTTGGATATGTCTGCCATTTATGGTTTGATGTTTACAAAGTTTCATACAATGATTACATATCATCTGTTGAAAAGAATTAGACAGTAACCGCAACTCTACCTGGCTTAATAAGGGATTATTTCCCTTTGTTATTTTTGTGTTAAAGTTTTCAAATTGTTGGATATCTCTGCCATTTATGGTTAGATGTTTATGAAATTTCATACAATGATTACATATGATCTGTTGAAAAGAATTGGACAGTAACAACAACTCTATCTGACTTAATAATGGATTATTTCCCTTTGTTTTTTTTGCGTTAAAGTTTTCAAATTGTTGGATATCTCTGTTATTTATGGTTTGATGTTTACGAAGTTTCATACAATGATTACATATCATCTGTTGAAAGAATTAGACAGTAACGGCAACTCTACTTGGCTTAAATATGGATTATTTCCCTTTGTATTTTTTATGTTAAAGTTTTCAGTATGTTGGATCTCTCCAATAGCAAGTATTCTGGCATTTTCCAGTCATATTTTCCTGCCATTTTGTTTCAACAATTTCACCATTTGCCATACAAGGTTTTTTTTTAACAAAATTCTTTGCCAATTTCATATCATTAGCTTTGCATTATATTCATCCATAGTTTTCATGTCTTATGCCATCTTAGTCAAATACCAACAAAATACTCAGAAAAGATACAATAGGACATATATATAGTTAATGAAACTCTTTATTCATTTAAGATTAATTATTGCCCTTTGTATTCCTTCTAATAAGCAATATATCAAATGACTTTCTTTTGTAACAAAGTAAACTTGTTCTCAATGTTCCCATATGCAGAAAAATCCGGCTTTAATGTGGCTCCCACATTATCTTTCTTGTTCAATATGATGCCACTGTGACCTTGACCTTTGACCTAGGGGCCCCAAAATCAATAGGACATATCCTTGACACATGGGCTACTCTCACATAAAATTTGGTGAACCTAGGTACATTGGTGGTTCAGTTATTGTCCAGACAAAGTTTTTCCATATTATGCCACTGTGACCTTGACCTTTGAACCTGGGGCCCCTGAACCTATAGGGCACATCCTTGACATATGGGCTACCTTCACATAAAATTTGGTGAACCTAGGTACAGTCATTGTTGAGTTATTGTCCGGACAAGGTTTTTCAATATGATGTCCCTGTGACCTTGACCTTTGACCCAGGGGCCCCAAAACCGATAGGGAACATCCTTGACACATGGGCTACTCTCACATAAAATTTGGTAAACCTAGTTAGATTGGTTGTTAAGTTATTGTCAGGACAAGAACTGCATACAAGTACTCAATAGACGTTACATCATGTGCTCAATAATGACTGTACTATAGATGTAATAATGAAGAAAAATATGCGATTTTAATTACTATGTATTAGTGATTATGTTTTCATTTTATATAGTACATATAGTACATGTCTACTATCAACAATCCTCGACAGCTGATTGGACGAGGGGAAAATGCTATGTGCTTAATCAACTTCTTGAATACTCATATGTTTTGACTGCATGAAAAATATTTGATGATGGATTGCATGCATACATATCCTTGTTCGGCGTAGCTGTCTAAGCTGGATTTTGATCTACATTTCTGTATAATGACGTCTGTCTGGGATTTCGGAAATCCGCCGTTCTATTGGATGATTTTATAAGCACTGAAAATGACGTACGGGGGAAACAGAGAAAATCCCCTCTTCGATTGGATGGCCCTGACACGCGCGAAAAAAATAAAGGCCACACTATTGTAATGCAGTGTTTTACGAAATTTTGCTTCGTTCGTAGATTATTTTTTTTGGGTAGACTTCTATTGCTTTCCAAAGTGTTTTTTTTATATTGTAACAATAAAAAGTTATGGGTAAAATGAATTACGTCTCCAGATGTGAACCGGTTTCTAGTAAAAAGTCTGACATATTACCCAATAATTATTAAGTTAGCCTCACTACGTCCAGTTTCCGGGGTTTACACTTTGAGAGTCACAGCTCCACATATATTTATTAATCCGCAGAGTTATTGGTACGTAACTTTTAAGGTTCTGGAACTGTAACTAACTTCAGTAAACTTCGACACTCGATACAATCCGGTTTTTCCCGATTACCTATCTTCGTCAAGTTTCGTAATTGCTATTTTTAGAAATTTTCACCACGTGACGTGGGTTTTTCCAGAAGTCATAGGGTAACGCATTTTCCGAAAATGGCGAAACCAGACGCTCTACAGCGTGATCGTAGTTAGTTATCGTAAAAATAATGGTTTATCGACATAAAAACAATGAAAAGCCGTAGTGGATCATAACTTTTGCGTTGATTCTGTTTGTACAGGTGTAAAATACATTTTTTTCATCTTTTTTTGCGATGTAAATTGGGTATGACTGAAACACGAAATGGAGATTTTGAGGCGAAATGGACGAAATGGAGAATTTGGGGCAAAATGGGGTTTTGATTGTTTAATCTATTTTGTGTACTGAAAATGAACAAAGGTAAAATAAACTACACAAATATCGATAAACTGGAAAGAATGTTTAACTTATATTGATTTATTGCCGAATTCCCACAAATAATCGTACCAAAGTCAGCATATAAAGACAAAATCGTTGCACATTTTCTGTTTTTAATATCATCATATTCTAATTATAAAAAAACAATACAATAAACAGCATAATTTGAAAGCTAAGGCACATAATATGCCATCATTACTAACTACAACTAACTCTAGTGTCCAACTGTTAGTGCAAAAAACGACAACAGCAGAAAACATAGCTGGTACAAGTTTAATCCCCAAATAGTCCCCTCAAGCTTGCCAAAAAGCAATGGAGAGAAGGTTTTTATATGATAATGCAGAGTTTAACATACATTTTCCATCTCAAATACCAATTTTAGATGATATATTTGTATAAAGTAGTATTATTTGTAATTGACCATTTTGACGTTATTTTTCTCTATAAAATCTCTTGCAGTTTCAGTACAGTAATCTCATACAAATTCTTATAAAAAATTTTAGAAACGGTAAAATTTCTTAAATTTTTCATTATATGGGCAGTTAATACTGCAGAAAATTTTAAAACTAGTTGCATGTGTCTAACTAACTTCTAACTTGAGATATTTGCTTTTAAAGATAGGGTAAATTTTTTAACATTCTCAAAAACTCGGATTTTTGCTTGGGGGTACATGTATGCAAATCTCTGTATTTTTATATGTATTTGTCCAAAGTGTAACCTGGTTGCTCTGATTTGTCATTACATGACTGTATAACAAGAAAATGGATTAAAACTTGGAAATAAAACAGCAGAATTTGAAAAAAAAAGTTCTTTCACTTTTTGTCCCAGCACAATTTACGGTCTTTCTGAAAATCAAGGATCACATTATAAAAATGCACATAACTTAAGTTACAAACGGTAAATTTCTTTAAAATTTCAGCATTCAATGTCTTTAATAGTATAGATTCAAGAAACAATATCAGTATAAGAATTGTGGAAGGTCACCATTACAGTTCCAGAACCTTAAGAATAAATTCATAATTTTTGTTTTGTAGCATTAATGAATAGGTTTTCACAATGCAATTTTCAAAAATCTTCTTGTCTGAAACTACAAGGCCTAGAGCTTTCATATTTGGTACATAACATCATCTAGAGGTCCTCCATCACTGTTGCTCAAATTATGCCCCTGGGTCAAAATTGACCCCACCCCATGAATCACAATATTACATTGAATTATATAAGGAAAAGTTCAAACAACATCTTCTCTTGAACCGCTTATGATAATTTGCCCAAACTCAACAGGAATGGTCCGTGGGTGGTTCCCTACCAAAATTGTTCAAATAGGTCTGATTGGTTGGATAAGTAGGTCACTGGGTCAAAAAATAGGTTTTAACATTAGTGGTCCTCTGTAAATGGCTCTTCTGTGACCTTTGACCTTTTCCTCAGGTGAGCACCCAGGGCCCTTTGGGCCCTCTTGTTTTTAAATCGACGCCGTTTGTCTTTTTTAAAGACATTTCTTGTTTTTCTTAGTTTATTCGATTTAACGGTACAAAATTTGCCATCAATTGTGTATTGTTCTTGCGAGTTTAGAACCGACTAAACTAAATCTGTTTGATCGTGTCATGTTTAAAATCAGCCCATGACTTTATTACTCATTGTATGCAACATATGTTGGTGTCATTTGAAAGTGCAAAGCCTTAGCTACACCTGCATTATCAAATAAGTGAAATTAATTAATTTATGATTGAGAAACTGGCCTCTAAGAGAAATTGGTTTAAAACGACCATTTTTGGAAGGAATTCTTTTGAATTCCTTTTTATGTCAGCGCTCTTGGAAATTTGAAAAAGAACGAACAACACCTTCAACTCAATAGAAATCAATGAGTCAATGCGATCAAGAAATAGTGCAGCAGAAAAATATGTGTACTATTAAAAGTAGATAAGTTGAAAAAGTAATTTCAACAAATACTTAAAATTATGATATTAAATGGGTTTTTTTACACGTGAATCAAACAACTTTCTAACTGTGCACGGAGAGAAGTTTTTTTGTATTATTGCGCAGTAGTATCTACCACACGTTTATATATATATACAATTTTAACGAGCGTTTATTTCAGCAGGGGTTTACTGTGAGAGCGTAGAGCGCTGGACATTTTTCGAAGTTAAGCAACGAAATGTACGGTTAATCTTTGGATGGGTGTCCGTAGAGGTTTAGTGACAGCGCGGAGCGAGTATCATAAATGTTTTTTTTTTGTTATTGTTTTTTAATAGACCGCAACAAATTAACCGTTATGTTCGTCTGATTTCTTGCACCTTAAAATAAAAAAAAAGAAATGCGTCCGCACCTTGAAATTGACGCAAAATAAATTTCGGAAAATCAGAAGTTTTCACACTAGACCAAGTAGAAATTGAACTAAAAATAAGAAATTTGAGTTCTAAATAGCAAAATAAATCAGAAAATTTCACTGTTACGGTAAAGCAGTAATGTATCCTTGCTAACATACGGCATTAGAAATTACAATGACACAATCCATTGTTCGAAATATGATAACTGCACTCTCTCTTAGATCGTAAACTGAACATTTACTCACTCTACACACCTTATCTTGATGTGTGACGTCATACGTGTCTTTGTAGTGTTAAATATGAAGATTGATCCATAGAGAGCAGATAGGACAGGGAGAAAAATTTACATTGAATTTCCTACAATTTTGATGTCCCAAAATAACATATTAGGCTTGATTTAATTCTTGTGATATTATTAGACATTAGCATAATTTACCAAAATATAATTACATTGTATACACAAATAGTGAACCGGGGTAATCTGTGCTTCGTAGTTGTCTAGTATTAACAAAAGTAATACCAAAGACAAATGAAGTTATATTTCCGTATGAACTGATGAAGGTGTAAACCTCTTCTACCCTACTTCTAACTAGTTTTAAATTCAATTGAATTTTCATCTAGAGTAATTGTTATCTTGCTTTATATTACCTAGAACTAATTATTACGTGATTACACTATAGTCTATAGATATATGGTTATATGTTATATAAGAAAGTCCATACATTTTCTGCTCTTTTTAACTTATTGTAAATAAATGTCTTAGAAACCGCACAAATTTATTCTTCGCTTTCGCTCGCTTCTCAAAATTCAAAATATGGAAAAAGAATTTAATTGCTCTTTAGCTAAATTCTTTAGAACAAAATACATAGAACATGTGATCAATTTGTTGTGGCCTTAACTCAATGGCAACAAATTGTTTAGGTTACATCGTGACCAGCAATCCACCTGTTCCTGAAAAGACTCAATCTCTGGATTACTACTAGATGCAATTCAGTGACTGAACACTGTCGTATTAAAATGATTTAGAATCAGTGGTAGGAGGGAGAATGACCGTAGAAATTATTTCATGGCATAGCTCACGAAAGTATACCCTGCCCATGAATCAAAACATACAACTTCTCGATCAGTAGCATAATATGCATGTAAAATGAAATATGAAACACATTCGATTATGAATGATAGGGATATGATTATGGATATCGAAATAGTAACTTTGGACTCCTAAAATCGTTCAAAAATTCCTTCCAACAGTACTTTCAGTACTTTGATTTTAGTAATACATGTATACCTTATATGACTTGTATATATACAGTGGATCTTGTGTTAAGCGACCATCCAAGGGAGAGACAAAAAGTGGTCGTTTAAGACAATGGTCTCTTAAGACAAATGTTGATTACCAACCTTGAAGCCGTTCTGACAATCTAAAATTCGTCATTTTCATAGAACATTTTCTGTCAACGGGACGATTTTAACTGCATGGGCTTTTATTTAAATGTCGTCAAATGCATACAAATAATGGGCAAATTGATTTTTCTTTTTTCAAAACATCCTAAATTCAGCTTCAAATTGCAATAATTTATTTCAATTAAGTGAAACTTATGTTTAAATAACGATTGCGAAACGGCTGTTTTTGTTTACGTACATGTTAAAATCCGTTATTCCCGGACATTTTCGCCATAAAAACAACCAATATTTAGGTCATCAGAGTAAAGGCTGTTACAGTTAAAACTGTTAAATTCACACAATTTATAAGAATTAATTGTGATAATTGTTCAACACGCCAGCTAATTCTTTGTTCTAACGAGCGCTGCAAACTACATGCGTAAAAATGTTGACCTCGTTTGATATTAGAACGTGACGCTATTTTCGGAAAACGTGTCTATAATGTCCTCAATATTGACCTTTCTTTGTTTAAATTTACAAATTGTTTCTGCTTACGTATTTTTTTAATGAATATTACTTTACACGTTCTATGCACGTATAAAAAAGGCAAATTTGCAGACTTGAAACGTGTAAGAAAAAAATAACTCTCCACGGTGATTGAATGGTAAGAACGGATGTTTTAATCGACCCTGATATGGGGCTAATTGTCCAATGTGTATTATCATATTAGTGTCACTTATAGTGCGTACAAAAAAACAAAACGTGTTTTGATAAACATTAAAAATGAGCTGTTCATTTCAGGGGTAGGCAGTATTGAAAATAAAATTTGTGTAATTCATTTTAACAAAATTAGCATGGTTTATAAACCACCACCACCACTGTAAATCATGCTTGTTATGATAGAACGCTTTCCATTACACCAACAACTAAGACACTTGTAATACATATCAGTTGTTTATTTTAAAGTCATCCCGGGCATCCCTTGTCGAGGGTTAGTTCACTGTATTGTTATTGTAAACAGTGTTTTGTTTTTTTGTACGCACTATAGTTGATTGTTCTCACTTACCCCTTTATCTTACAGTATTTATGACTGTCAATTATTGATTTTTAGAGCCTGACATACGACTTTTTAGGTGATAGACATTGAGACGACGTACTCCCGGTGTATATTTCTAATTACCGATTTTTATCGATTTTCGCCGAATACGATTTATTTGAGCCGGTCGTTTAACACAAATAAGTCAGTCAGTTTCGGCCAAAACCAGTGGCCGCTGGTCGCGTTAGACAAAAGTCGCTTAAGGCAAAGATTTAAAGAGTTAACATGGTCCGTGGGAACTCAGAGTGGTCGCTTAGTACAAATGGTCTCTTAGGAGACGTGGTCGCTTATGCAAGATTAACTGTATTGTTTTTGATTAGAGACCATGCTGGCCCCCTGTGGTATCAGATACAAGCTTATAACTGAGCAGTATTTTAGAAAACTGTAAAATCTTTGAATTTAGACCATTATTTTCTATTAGCTATTAGCCGAATCAACGAAAAGTAGTTAGGACCATACACACTGTAGAAAATTTTCAAAACCATGTATATTAAGCATAAGATAGTGTACATATATAGGGGGGGACAATATATATTGCGGCTAAGCGCAAAACTGTAGTAACTCACTCTTTTTTAACTTGAGTTATGACCGTTTTGTGATAAGCCTGTAATATAGTGATGTGATATTACATGATCAGAAGTTACTGACTCTGGTGCCAGTGATAGTTAGCTTGGTTATAATATAGTCTCTCTGTCAGAACTACATATCTTTAGTGAGTTCAATTGTGAGACATATAATTTTCCCTCCAAAGTCTGTGTCAATTTTGTTTCGAAATGAAGTTACTCCGAGAGCTCGCAGGGTTTTAGGTGCGGTATCACGCCCAAATGGTTTGATGAGTGATTCTAATGTAGTTTTGTCTGAGGAAATCGAAAATGCATTTCTTAAAACTGGCGAGGTAGGCGTTTTCCCACAATCTGAGCTCAAAGATGTACGTTACCAAAAACACCAAAATGCACCCTAAATTTCGTGCGTACTTTTTCAGCTGTTACTAACATCAAATCAAATTTTTGAATTATGATATTTTATTTCGAATGCATTTACAACATATTTGCACAAATTATATGAAATTTGGTGTTTATACCCATGATATATCAGCTTTCATTTACGTTACAGTGTAATATGTACTAAATTGGTGTTGATCCTTTTTTATAAGTGCTTACTCTTATGACAAAGTTAACTAATAACCATGTTTTTGAATACATAATATCAATGTGAACATTTTCTAATGAATTTTGCATCTATTATTCAAGTTGTCGTAAAGTTATAGCATGATAACTACCGTAACCGAATTTTATTAACCAGGTTTTCAACGAAAACCAGGTTATTGTAATGCCGAAGTCGGCGGGCGGGCGTCAACGTTTGGTTTCCGCTCAATAACTTTAGTTTGCTTTGGCCTATTGACACCAAACTTGGTGTATAGGTAGCTTATATCAACAGCCAGCTTGGGATTGCTACCCAGGTGTCTGTGATCAAGGTCAAGGTCACTGACACTAAGAATAAAATTTCAGTTTCCGCTCAATAACTTTAGTTTGCTTTGACCTATTGACACCAAACTTGGTGTATGGGTAGCTTATATCAATGCGCAGCTTAGGATTGCTATCCAGGTGTCTGTGATCAAGGTCAAGGTCACTGACACTAAAAATAGAATTTCAGTTTCCGCTCAATAACTTTAGTTTGCTTTGACCTATTGACACCAAACTTGGTGTATGGGTAACTTATATCAAGACGCAGCTTGGGATTGCTACCCAGATGTCTGTGATCAAGGTCAAGGTCACTGACACTAAAAATAGAATTTCAGTTTCCGCTCAATAACTTTAGTTTGCTTTGACCTATTGACTCTAAACTTGGTGTATGGGTAGCTTATATCAAGAGGCAGCTTGGGATTGCTACCCCGGTGTTTGTGATCAAGGTCAAGGTCCCTGACACTAAAAATAGAAATTCAGTTTCCGCTCTATAACTTTAGTTTGCTTTGACCTATTGACACCAAACTTGGTGTATTGGTAGCTGATATCAAGAGACAGCTTGGGATTGCTACCCAATTGTCTGTGATCAAGGTCAAGGTCACTGTTGCTAAATTAGAAATTCAGTTTCCACGTAATTGCTTCATTTTGCATGTATTGATTTTGTTGCTTTCAAATGAATAATTTCTGTCACATCCAAACTTGGTCGTCATGAAAACCTGGTTTCGTCGCATTGCGGCGCTTCTTGTCATTTTCATGTTATGTAACAAACGTTTTGCTCTGTTGATAAAACTGATCTCAAACAAATCGTTTTTACTACCAAAATCAAAAATGCATGTAATAAGTGCAATTTTGTTTCAGCCTATAGAAAATGTACGCCGTAATTTACGTTTCAGTATTGATTCTTATTAGTTCGTGTAAGAGCAATTAAAAAAGTGTTTTTAATTATGCAAACCGATTAAAATCATCTGAGAGAATGTATCACGTATAAACGATCTTATTTCAATGCTTTCAGACGAAATGGAGGTATGTTATAGAAGAAAATCAGGTTTATTACCGTAACCAAATTACAAACAAATTACCATTTTTCTATAAGGCTTTTACAATGATGGCTCATTCACAAAAACTATTCAGTTGATATTTGACATTTATTAATAGAACATACAAGTTCCTAAAGTATAATTCTTACTTAATAGACATCATTTATAATGTGAAATATACGTTACAGTAACATATTGTTATAATTAGAGTACAATTTAAGTATCAATGAGAAATTGTCAGAAAAAGTATTGATTGTCAAATCAAATGGCTTATTTTGATGGTCATTGTTTTCAATTGTGGACATACAAGTGTGTATACTACTTTTCAAGCACAAATTATATGAAAATTGTCACATTTAAGACCGTTCAGGTAAAGGGATGTACATTTAAAATCTAAATGATATACTGTATAGCGGGTATTATCTGCGGGGGTTTTATTTTGGCTTTATTGGCGGAAAATGAAAATGCGCCAAATATAAACACCGCGAATACAAACCTCCGCAGTTTTAAGCCGCCGCCATATTGTTTACTAAGGGACATTACTCTTAATAAATTTTGTATTCATTAAAATATGTATTTATTAACTCCCTTAAAAACAAGAATTATGTAATGAATTAGGTGAGAATTATTATGTAAATGAACAAAATTTGGTATTTTGAATAACACAAAGGAATTGATACAAGTTATGTAAGTAGCAAACGAAAATACAGACAGACAACACAGTCATTCTAACAATTAGACGACAGGTTCCATCAAAACTCGGTTACGAAACTCGACGACGCTGTCGCCATTTTGTTTACTTTATAAACCCGTTTGCCGGTCATTTACGAATCTTCACGAGTTTAGCTCAAACACTTATTTGATTGTCGTAAAAACAAAGTCATCTTTAGTATTGCAATTAATTTAATTACTTAATTGCTGTCAAACCCAAGACAAACTTCTCATCACCTAATTTAACAAATTGAGTAAAAAGAGCGGAGTAAGTGTTTATGTAGCTTATTATTTATTGATATTCAAAAGAAAACTATTGTCAAATTCAATTGTAGATCGGAAATCTAACGTCACGTGAGGACGCTTTATAATTGATTTGTCTGTTTAAAGACTCCACTAGATTGGTTGATTATACATTGTTTGTGACAAGCTGTTAATTTTAAAATTTGTTGGACCAATGGATTCAGGTAAATTGGCGATTTTAAGGAGTGTGTGGCCGCAAACTTTAATACCGATAATTTTTAACAAAGACAAATGCGTTATTCACGACTATAAACAAACGTGAAAATTTTAATTGTTCATTACAACAAATTGTTATTATTATAAGACTCTCGCGAGTTTGGCTTACTTATGCAATTTGTCGAACGATTAATCAAACTTAGCGGCACCCAGATAATATTTTTAACAAAAACATTCACATTTAATGGCGATTCTTATCACATTATTAAACTTGTTCCCGTCAATACATCGTCATAGAAATAGATAATCTGCTGTGTAAGCGTTGGTTTTCACACGACCGCTAAGATTATGAAACTTTGGTGACACTTGATAAATTAAAAAATTTGAAAAGTCGCGGTCAGCCGCTTACACAGGTAAATTGACCTTTTGAGAGGTAATGGCATAGTTATGTACCTTTGACTATCTTTTACCGGGAGGTTTAAAATTGGCGCTAAGAGTAATTATCGCCAATATTTAGCATCGCCAATACAAAACTCTCTTGTTTACGCGAAATTTTTGCCCCGCAGAAATAACCCGCTATTCAGTACGTATCTAAAGGTGTTAAGCGTGTATTTTCAATCAAATTATATGTATACATGCATTATATTCCTCTAAATATATCATACTTTTCTATTAGACATGCTGTGTGCAGTCACACCATTTCTGTTTTAGGCCTTAGTAATTAGTCTAGTTGCATTATTATTGGCTTGCAATATACGTGACAATACAAATGACATTCGAGAGCAAAATTCAAAATTGAAAGCAAAAGCGGCAACATTCCGAAATCACTCGGTCGGATATTAATTAATTTACCACTTCAATCAAGTTCATTATGATTCTTCATTAGTATTTTTTAATAATCTTTTTAAAATATTCATTAATAAAAGCCATCTTTAGAACACCAATGGATTAAAATGAAACCATAATATAGATAATATAATAATGTAATACACGATTAAGAGTTTGTACTAAATAAATAACTGCAATGATCATTCAAACGATTCGATTATACACGAAGGACATATAAAGCTTATGTTTAACTCAGTGATATGCATTGACGAAACATATAATCTTAGACCTTTTGTTATGTCATATTTTCTCCTTTGACACATTTTCCATTTTAATTTATTTTAAGGTATATTAAGTTATTTATCAAGGTATGAATGGACATTGTTTAAGTATTCAAACTTAACAAGTTTTGAAAACTGCGTTAAAAGTGACTTATCTTAGTTGAATTTAGTAATCTACCATTTTTTCAAGTAATATTGACGTGTTTATCATGAAAACATTGTAAAATGTAGAGTTTACGTGAATCTATTGTTCTACATCATATATATATTAACGATTGTACCGAACATTATATATATCACAGAGTAGACTAAAGTATACTCATTGAAATGTAATTTATATCATTTTTATTATTATTTTAAGTAAAATTAAGTTTAGATTTTTAAATATTTAAAATGTTTAATCCCCAAGCCATTGTTTGTAACATATGCTAGAAGTCAAAGTCACTTATGTTTATAAAATATTTAATTTTTACACCTTTCCAAACAATACTATTATTAATGATTATGTCAATCAAGCTTTCCTTGTAAATGTTTGATAATTTCCTGACTGACATCTGTTGGCTTCCCAGATTAAGTTGCTCTACTCTTTATTATGTTTTATTATGCAGTTCATATGTTTTGAATCTCAAAGCTGGCAGTTATTACTTAAGTATTGCTTATATTTTTGACTTCTTATTTTTATTGGCTTCAAGCCCCTACAACTTTTTCATTGGTCAATTATAATTGCCCCACCCCTTTACATACTTTTCTTATAAATACTAAGAAATATTATTTAAAAATCAATATATAATATAGGATTTTAGAATTAAGTACAGAATATAACTTTGTGTACGTCTTAGAATATACTTTGTGTATAAAACTAGGAATAGACATTTGTTGTCAACTTATGTAAAATTTACTGTTAAGAACTTTGTGAAAATTAGTCTATTTGTGACATTGTTATTAATTGTTGGACTTTGTGATTATAATACGTTACAACGGAATAAATTATATTACACATTACTACAAGATCTTTGTGATCGATTAACATTTACTTACTTTTATACATTAACTGGAAGCTGCGAGCCATCGATATTAATAGTGCTCAACATAGCGCCACAACAACAACAACAAATCTAGAGAATTGAGATTCACTGACATCAAATCTACTCATCAACATACTTTTTACTAAGTTGCACCGGGTCGAGCTGCCGGCTAAAGATAGGTAGCCGACCAAAGAAAATCCCTATTTTAATTGAGGTGTGACAAGTGGTGGATGAATAGCGGTAACGATACCTCGGACCTCTTACAATATCAGCAAGCGAGTTTTCCCCAAAACAAGACTACAACTGTCCTTTGCGGACTGAACGTTCATAATAGTCACTGAAGATTAGACCAAAGATGTCATCTTACAGAACGGAACAACATATGCAAATGGATTTATCTAGAGTTCTAGTCAGTTTGCTTGAATTGTTAGTTAAGCCAAATAGGCAAGAATTAAATACAAAGCAATGTAATAGATGTGGTGAGTTTCACTCTAATTATTCTGTTTGTAAAGCCAGGAATAGAAAATGCTATAACTGCAGAAAATATGGACACTATTCCAACCAATGTAAGATGGCCGCAGCTCCAGATGTTCAACCAGTAATCAATCATACAGATAATGAAGAAAACAGGAAAGATAAATCTGCAAATTTACAAATTGAAGTTAATTCTGTTAATGGAGAAAGTGAAATTGAGAAATTATATATTTGTGAATTAATGCCATATAGTGAAATAGAAGGATCTGAGTTTAGAAGAGCAACACAATTTAATAATGAACACCTAATAGAAGTTGAAGATTTATATGAGGATCTAAGTGATAATTCAATTGAAATTTATGAAAAAAAGCTTGAAATTGAAAATTTACAAACGAAAGTTAAATCTACGTCGACAGAACTTGTCAAAGCAAAAGAAGAAATCACAACTCTAAAAAGAAAACTTGAGTCTAAAGAAGAAGCTATTAGCAGTCACAAATCTGACAACAGTAAACTGAATCAACGTGAAAATCTTTTTCAACAGGATATAACCACTCTCACCAAAGAAATTCGTAAACTGAAACTTGAAGCAAAGCAATCAGAATCTGATATGCAAGTGTACAAAGATGATCTGTCAAATAAACTCAGAAAGTCAGAGAATGCGCTTGCAGTCGCTAACAATGAAATCAGAGATACTCATAAACAGTATGAGACCTTACGTGATTCTTATGAAAGACTACAACAAGCCCACGAACGATTAAAATCTAACTTTAAAAAGGAAAACCTACAATTTAACAAATCTTGGAAACGGAACAATCATTATAATTATCGTTATTAAAACACTGTTATTGTGTGTTTTACTTTTTGGATGGAATGTTTATATTGCTCCTATGCTATTTGTGTTTTATCTTTAGTTTAGATTGAAACCAACTGAAATTAACTCTCATGAATATAATCAGTTTTGCTGAGACAGATTGTTCTATACGTAAATACTTGTTTGAAGTTTACAATAATGCAGTTTTCATGCGCTATGGGTAGTATGTCATACACATACAATATAAGAACATAAAAATGAAGAATTAATTAAGTCTGATGTTCGACTAGGCTAAATAATGTGCACATCGTATTTCAAAAATACACTTCACACTTATTCGAAAGTGTGTAATAGTAATATACATTTCTTGGTTTCATCGAGTGCTAATTCGTAGCCTACGTTACAAAACAAATTATAAAACTGGTCAATTGTTTGATATATTTTACCAGAATGCTATAAAATGCGCATACATGTAAATGGTATATACTTAGTAGCTTTATGTTTAATAAAAATACTCGTTGATTTGTTATTTGACTTGATATTAATATTTGATTTTCCCGGGGAGCATATATTTAAAACATTAGCGATAACATGCGATACTCATTTATTGTCTTATTGGCAATGGAGATTGGAATATTTTCTTATTCATTTGCATGATATAAATGCATTCTCTCTAAGTGCGTAACAATTACAACAATGAACACTCGCTTCAACAATTGTTATCCAAATGTTTAAGTATTGGACAGCTAGAAATTTTATAGCTTTGCATAAACGGATACAATCAACGTGTTTAAATAAAATATACTGGGGCTTCATTAGTACCTAAGAACATAACTATTTTAACAAACTAACGAAGTGTTCAACTGCATTTGAAGCTTTAGAAATACGTCTTTGAAATAAGTCGTATGTCTTATTCTTTCCAGAATTTTCCAGGTAAACTTTATATTCAACATGAAAATGTACGTGACAAATAAATAAACATATGATGATATTTAATAAGCTTGATTAAAAACAATTAAACTGAAATATGTTCACATGTCACACAAACAATTGTGTACAAATTTAAACCGGATATACAGCACAACACATTTCCATTCTTGTTTTATTTGAATATTTTACCAATGTCAACTCATACCTCAATGAATATACGTCTTGGATAAATTGAGATGAAAATGAATCATAAGAGATAATATGATGACATATGAAAGCTTCCTAGACTATATCTTTTGTTAATGCATATCACTAAGTTTAACATAAACTCTATTTGTCCTTCGCATATTATATAATCGTTTGAATGATCATTACAGTTATCTATTTAGTTCGAAAACTTAATTGTGTATTACAATCTCTAAGTTATGGTTACAGTTTAACCCATTTGTAAGCTGGAGAAGGTTTTTATAAATGCATATTTTAAAAAAGATTTTTTAGATACTAATGAAGAATCATAATGAACTTGATTAAAGTGGTAAATTAATATCCGACCGAGTGATTTCGGAATGTTGTCGCTTTTGCTTTCAATTTTGAATTTTGCTCTCGAATGTCATTTGTATTGTTACGTATATTGCAAGCCAATAATAACACAACTAGACTAATTACTAAGGCCTAAAACAGAAATGGTGTGACTGCACACAGTATGTCTAATAGAAAAGTATGATATATTTAGAGGAATATAATGCATGTATACAAATATTTTGATTGAAAATACACGCTTAACACCTTTAGATACGTATACAATTTAGATTTTAATTGTACATCCCTTTACCTGAACGGTCTTAAATGCGACAATTTTCATATAATTTGTGCTTGAAAAGTAGTATACACACTTGTATGTCCACAATTGAAAACAATGACCATCAAAATAAGCCATTTGATTTGACAATCAATACTTTTTCTGACAATTTCTCATTGATACTTAAATTGTACTATAATTAATACAATATTGTTACTGTAACGTATATTTCACATTATAAATGATGTCTATTAAGTAAGAATTATACTTTAGGAACTTGTATGCTCTATTAATAAATGTCAAATATCAACTGAATAGTTTTTGTGAACGAGCCATCATTGTAAAAGCCTTATAGAAAAATAGTAATTTGTTTGTAATTTGGTTACGGTATTAAACCTGATTTTCTTCTAAAACATACCTCCATTTCGTCTGAAAGCACTGAAATAAGATCGTTTATACGTAATACATTCTCTCAGATGATTTCAATCGGTTTGCATAATTAAAAACACTTTTTAATTGTTCTTACACGAACTAATAAGAATAAATACTGTAACATAAATTACGGCGTACATTTTCTATAGGCTGAAACAAAATTGCACTTATTACATGCATTTTTGATTTTGGTAGTAAAAACGATTCGTTTGAGATCAGTTTTATCAACATATGTGACATAACATGAAAATGATAAAATTCGGTTACGGTAGTTAATAGGGGTGTAACGGTTAACCGATATACCAGTTAATATTGCAATACGACTTCTGACGGTTTTTAACCAGTTAGTTTTCTCTGAACCGGTTTTTCTAGTTATGTTCCATACTGATTGTTTTTATCAAAGTCTGAAATTTAGATGTTTCAATTAATGTTAAAATGTGTTCGGAAACTTGAAATATTTTTCGTAAAGTGAGAGAATAATTGTCTTTGAAAGTCCATTCAAAACCTTTTTTTCTAACTTATTCAAGCATTTGCGTAATACGTGTAGATCATTTGAAAATACAAATATCTATGTACAATGTTGATAAAATTAAGACGATGCACGTGCTTCAATTTATGCTATGCATGTATGCACAAAGAACAATTTATTGTATTGCAATATATTGCAATACGGGTTTCGTGTATTGCAATATATTGCAATACGGTTTTTACCGTATTGTTACACCCCTAGTAGTTAACATGCTATAACTTTACGACAACTTGAATAATAGATGCAAAATTCATTAGAAAATGTTCACATTGATATTATGTATTCAAAAACATGGTTATTAGTTAACTTTGTCATAAGAGTAAGCACTTATAAAAAGGATCAACACCAATTTAGTACATTTTACACTGTAATGTAAATGAAAGCTGATATATCATGGGTATAAACACCAAATTTCATATAATTAGTGCAAATATGTTGTAAATGTGTAATGCAGCGCTGGCCAGACTAGCGAGATGTTAGGGCCAACAAACTGCAAAACTTTAAGTAGCTGCTGCTGATGTAGATGCTTATCTTCTATCTAATGTGTTGCAATCTAATATTGTAGCGTTGCTGCGCTGCCTGCTGATTTAGATGCTTATCTGCTATCTAAAGCTTCTTATAGAATTGCGCATACTGCTAATTATGCTGTCAGCAAGATGGTGTTTCTAACTAACTACTATTGGTGAAATACGAAGCAAGCGTCATTTAAAGTTCAACAATTTATTCTTCAACAGATAAAGCAAATTTCAATATCAATGACACACAGATACACAAAGTTCATTTAACAAATCAATCACAAAGTTTCTACTTAAAATTGTCACAAGGTTCCTAACTTAAAATTATCACAAAGTCCTAAAATTGTTTAAATTTAACACACAGTATTCACACAGAGTTAAAAACTCAATTTACTTTAAACATAACTTATCAAAATATACTTTTTACTTATTTTACTGCCTTATAAAAACTGACCACAACTTATATAGCAAAGTTTCAAAACATGACATATGGAGCAATTATTTGAGAATCTGATTGAGACATTACAAAATTTCACACTTTGAATTACATAACAATAGAGAGAATATTTGAAACCAAATGGTTAGAAAATAATAAGATTAAATTATTCAAACTATTTAGCACCTGGCAGTAAGCCAGCACAAGGGTTTGGCTCAAATCAAAGGAGAGTTGATTAAACAATTAAATTCATAAAGCAAATGCATAACACCTACAGATTAGCTGAGAAAATAAAGTAAAATTACATGATTACATTTCTATTAATAAAAGAAGCCATATGTTGACACTATAAACTTAAAAAAGACAATGAGAAATTCATAATTACTTAAAAATATGCAAACTAAAGATTAATAAAATATCAGTAAAATCTGGCTTCATAATAAATGCATTCGAAATAAACTATCATAATTCAAAAATGTGATTTGATGTTAGTAACAGCTGAAAAAGAAAGTATACACGAAGTTTAGGGTACATTTTGGTGTTTTTGGTAAAGTACATCATTGAGCTCAGATTGTGGGAAAACGCCTACCTCACCAGTTTTAAGAAATGAATTTTCGATTTCCTCAGACAAAACTACATTAGAATCACTCATCAAACCTTTTGGGCGCGATACCGCACTTAAATCCCTGCGAGCTCTCGGACTAAGTTGTTTGCTACCAAGACTAAGATACAGTGCCATTCAAAATTACCTTTATACTTATAAAAAAAGCTGTTTCTTCATTGATACAAATACATTCAATTTCAGATGTATTTACGCCTATTAGTTATGATAGATTGTAAAAAGTGAAGCATTGGTAATTTATACAGTTGTCATTATTCTTTGAGTATGTAACTACACGTAATTTGTTTGTTTGTTTGTTTGTTTTTGTTGGGTTTAATGCCGTAACAACACATAAAAGGTCATATAACAACCTACTAACTTCTCCCGAAATGGCTTAATCTCTGGATTTAGTTGTTAACCGACTACTAAGGGCAAACTTTGGTCAGTGACTGACAACTGCCCTACATAATTAAAAATCATTGGTAGGAGGGAGAATGGCAGTAGAAATAATTTCATGACCAAGCTTTACGAAAGTATGCCCCGCCCGGGATGTATCTAATTTAAAAGATACGTTTTTAATTTCTGAAGTATTAGTAACAATGTTAGACAATTAATTCATTAATTTTACAAAAAAGTGCATCTGAAATTATGAATGGCTCTGTATGTTCTTAATACAGTTCTGTGGCGCTTTTCTCAAAAATCTTACGAGCAAAATCATCGTAATTCAATTGCAAGAAACATTAATAATATTGTCATTTTTTGGCCAATCAATTCCAAATATTACTGAATTGTGCAGAATTTTGTATATCTTTTAAATATCATATCAGAGTTATGTTTATTATCCTTTTGACTTAAAGTGGCATAATTATGAATTTGACTTACAATAACAGTTTTTGTACAAATTTTGAAAAGGTGCCCTGGTTATCAAATGCTTGAATCTAGAGATCTAAGCTTCTCCAGGAACTGTGAATAGGATGATTATCTGCCATAGATATGACATAAGAATTGGCAAATAAGTAGGCGAAGAACATTTTTTATGATAAATATAAATTGTCAATATAAATTTTTTAATTTTCATTATAGTGACAATATAATTTTATATTTTTATCATCAGTGGCGTCATCTTGAAAAATAATTGGCATCATCTTGGAGAAGAAATGACATTGGGTTATAATTTGTGTAAATTATCTCTAACAAAGCACAGAACTAAGCACAAAAGAAACACAATATTCATCAACTTTGGCAATTTTTTTATTTCAACTTGTGAACTCAGAAAACCACAGTATACTACTCATGAAACTATGTTTTCTGAGCTCTCTTGCGGAAAAAAAATAACATTATCTAAAACTTTCTGCTTGCATACTCATTTTTTAAATCTGACAAGCTCACAGTCTAGATCTTGATTAGCTGGCCCTTGCTGTATTATGATATTTGTTGATTGGTCAGCTCAAAGGTCAGATAACTTAGCTGTACTTTATAGAAGGATTTAAGACTAAAATGGTTGTAAGACCTTTGATAATATGGGTCCCTGTAGCATATCTGTTTAAGGAGATAGTAAAGCATCATGTCATTAACCATGATATTTTATTTAAACTTGCAGGATATTCATCTAGTATAATGATTATGACGGTTGTTGGTGAAGATTATATGTATAATATGATATGATGATGGTGAATGACTTGTAGATAGCACTGTAACACAGATATATCATGGTATGTTGTCATTTATTTTATTGAAGTCTCTCAATAGACTATATCTGGAATTCAAATATTTGTGTTTTCTCATGAGGTACAAACAAACTTTCACTCTCCCGATATAAATATGTGTACTAAAGGATTTATTCTTTATTCTGTGCTTTTCAGCAATAATATGTAATAACTTTGTTTGTACTGCCTGCTAATAAATGGAAAAACACCATTTTGAGTTCTAAATTAGGTCTATTGTAGTCATTGCTTTAAGTTTTCTCAAGCACTTGTCTGATTTGTCTCACCCATATAATTAAATGACATCAAATAGTGTTTATATAGTACAAAAACAACTAACCTTCTTTATCCTTAAAATTCCAATTGATCCTGTGAGCTTTGATTGTTTGCTTCAAATCCTCCCCACAAAAACTGAATCAAGCTGTAAAGTAGGTCATATGCAAAAATATTTGAGCAGATGATATAGACTAAACAATTTTTACCACACACAAACTAATGTAGGCATTTTCTGACAAAGAAATGTACATTGTATAATGGCTATATTGGCACTTTTTGGATCTCTCTGTTTTGGCTTTTTTGCCGATCTTCTAGATTACATTTATATTCAATCTTAGTGCAAAGGAATTAAAATAAGCAATCAATATTGAAGGGACAAATTCAGAATTTTAGGGAAAAGAAAGATAATAGTTATTTTATGCATTACAATATGTCATTTAATATTTTGAGTAGTGAGAGATATCGGGTAGGTATATTTTGCGGACCAGCAGACCAGTTTATTGTGGGGATACAGTATAACAAATATGCGGAGCATATATATCTATATAATCGATGTATTGAAGAAATTTGCTAATATTTTGTTTGGTTATAGGTCAAAAGATACGATTGATAGAGTTTTGGGAAATTACATTTAATATTTATTCATATGTAAATACATAAATACTAATTTCGAGGTTATTTTTTTAAAAATAAACTAGCAGATTTCAACTATAAATTGCTTCATTACATATTGTTACGCGTATACATAAATATTATATATTTCAACTGTAAGAGACTTTATCATTTGAAAACAAATTTGATTCAAAAATTCAAATGTAATATTTTAATAATATACTGTTTTTGTCCTTTTTAGCGGACTGTATAAATAAAGAAACCTAATCGTGTAACATTGACTTTTAATTCTTACTTTTACCGAGTTATATTTACAATCTTTTCAAACTATGATTAAATGTAGCGAACCAGTTAATTTTCAGAGCGTTCGAGTTACTAACCAGGTTATAGATCGAGCAGATGTAAGATTTTTTTTGGCGGACTGTTTTAATTATGAAGAGTTTCGTACTATATTGAGAGACTATTGATCTGAGGTATCACTGCAGCGGACCAGGTAATTTCAAGAGAGTTAAAATTGCGATCATTACAACAAGGTTTAACTGTAGCTGACCAGTTAATTTTAAGAGCTTAAAAGTAATGGACCAGGTGATAGATTGAGTAGATGTAAGGTATCACTGTAGCCGACCAGGTAAGAGAGTTAAAAAGATGGACATTTACACCAAGGTTTAACTGTAGCGGACCAGTTAATTTTAAGAGCGTAAGAGTAACGGACGAGGTGATAGATCGAGCAGATAAAAGATTATTTTTGCGGACTGTATGAAATATGAAGTCAGATCGTGTTACATTGACGGACATTTACTCCTAGGTTTAACTGTAGCTAACCACTTAGATTTAAGAACGTTAGATTTACAGACCAGGTGATAGATCGAGCAGATAAAAGAATATTTTTGCGGACTGTTTTAATAAAGAAGATTAATCATGTTTCATTGACAAAATTTACATCTTGTTTAACTTCAGCAGACCACTTAATTTTAAAAGCGTTAAAATTACGGACCAACGAGCTGGGTATTACTGTAACGGACTACTTAATTTTCAGAGAGAAAACTTTGGGACTGTTTATTACTAATGATATTTCAAGCAAACTGTAAGATTGGTAAAGTACTGATTCTGCAGACCAGACGAATATGAGCTAAAATTGAAGGAATTTTGACTTTAAGTTGACCATTTAATTTCAGGATTGTAAAAGCTGCATAACATGTGATTCATCGCGCAGATAACATAACTTAATAAAAAGCTATCACCGTGTGTGTGTGTGGGGGGGGGTGTGATAACATCACAATGAAGGTGACACCTTTTACTATCTTGGTCGGTAATCAAATTAATCCATGTACATCTTGGATAGAGTGGGCAGGATTTCAAAATGATTTTATCCAATGCTTTATTAGCAATTAAGCATAACGACTGTTAAGCATCAGCTAGGGCTGACATAATCGATAATTGGTGTATGGGCCTACACTTACATACGGAGCCCCTAAAAGGACATTTTGAAATACTTTTTTATTTTCACAACTATTTCGTTTAAACGTAATAATTATTTCGTTTTAACGAAATATTATTTCGTTTATTCGAAATATTATTTCGATTAAACGAAATAATATTACGTTTAAACGAAATAATTATTTCGTTTTTTCGAAATAATATTATTTCGTTTTTTCGAAATAATTATTTCGAATTTTCGAAATAATTATTTCGTTTAAACGTAATATTATTTCGTTTTAACGAAATATTATTTCGTTTAATCGAAATAATTATTTCGTTTTTTCGAAATAATTATTTCGTTTTTTCGAAATAATTATTTCGTTTTTTTCGAAATAATATTATTTCGTTTTTTCGAAATAATTATTTCGTTTTTTCGAAATATTATTTCGTTTAAACGTAATATTATTTCGTTTTGACGAAATATTATTTCGTTTAATCGAAATACTTATTTCGTTTTTTCGAAATACTTATTCGTTTAATCGAAATAATATTTCGAAAAAAAACGAAATAATATTTCGTTAAAACGAAATAATATTACGTTTAAACGAAATAGTTGTGAAAATAAAAAAAGTATTTCAAAATGTCCTTTTAGGGGCTCCGTACTTACAAGATGATATCTTTAATTTATTATATTTTTTCAATGAGTATTAATCATATATTTAACAAATAAAGATATCGACTTGCATCTGGACCAAACCAATTGGGAGATATTTGAAAAGGTTTATATATAAAAAACAGTACTGAACAGATTAACATCTTTAATTACATTCACAGGTTGTAATAACATTATGCAAAATTTAACAGAACAAAAAACAGTAACAAATATTATAAGCACAGATATACATACATATATTTAAGTAAATCACTTAAATACTCGGTTTGGCTATGTCCAATTATTAAAGCAATTTCAATATATGATATAATAACACTCAAGTGTTGAAAAAATAAATTGCACAAACCGAATTAAATATTCAAATCACAATATAAGTCAATTAAGTAAACGTTATAGATAATGTAAATTAATATATATATATGATACATTTAAGCACAAATGACCATTTGAAAGGCAATGGGATGATATCTTTATCATAAAAAAACTTTCTAATGCATGACGGTATTTAACCCTTTACCTGATACTGTCCAATTGTCCCCTGTATGTGATTCTAATACTGTCCCCTTTTGTCCCCTGTATGTGATTCTAATACTGTCCCCTTTTGTCCCCTCTAAACTTTATGCTTTCAAAAAACATATTTCCACTAAATAATGGAAACATTTTTTTACAGAATATTTTAGATAAATCACTTACCTAATGAATGCTCAGAAAAAAATAGTATGTTTTATTTTGACTTTAATCACAAATTTGATTTAAAACATTCTGGTATACATCCAGATGTCACACTCACTGTTTGTACAGTCTGACTAGTTAAAGTAATGTTTAATCCTTGGTGTTGCTAACAATTAAAAAAATGCCAAAATTCATGAGTAGAATTATTAATGTTTGTAACATGCTTTTTAATTAGAATGTAAAACAAACAATTATGGCTATTGTAATTGTTTAGTTTTTATTGTACTTTCTCTTTAGATGTAGCAAATTAATATATAATTGTCTTATAATTATTGTTACTATCATAATTACTATTGAAAAATAATTGCTCTATGACAAACAAGAAGACTTACAATTTGAGATAAAAAATTCTAATTGGTTTATTTGCTACTTACACCCTTTTGAAGTTATGAATTAAGTATGCGCAAAACTATTGTATTAAGTTCTATGGTTAAAGTTCTATACTTTTATTCAACACAGCTTACATTTTTTTGCAAATACTTACAGCTTGAAAGAACAAACAAAACAAACAGACAAACATACATATTCAAGAAAAAATAAGACAAAAAAATAGGAAAGGAAAAGACACATGTTTAGAAATGCCTCATTTTTTCATTGTAAATAACTACAGTTAAACCTATGTGAAAATTCTGTCAATGTAATACCATAATTCATACAGTCCCCAAAATATTCTTATATCTGCTTGTTCATAAAATTACCCGGTCCGCTACTGTGTTAACTCAGATCAATAACCTGGGGCCACTTTCACGAAACAACTTAAGTTCATTTTTAAACTTAAGTTGTTGCTTAAGTCGAGTTTTTATCTTATCACTGTTTCACAAAATAACTTAAGTCGATTTTGAAACATAAACTTAAGACAAAACTTAAGACAAAACTTAAGTAAAAAATATGTGACTTATGTCAGAAATTTCAATATGGCTGCGCCCAATGTTTTAATTCGAAGATGTCATTTGAGTAGGCCGCGAATATTTAGAATATATTTAACCCATTAGAAGTGTTTGACGACCAATACTTAATAAATATGTATAGGTTATCTAGACTACCAAGTTACTGCAAGGCCATTTAGTGCGACCTACAAGCAGGTCACATAGTTTGCCAATTTACATGAAAGTTCTTGTTGCATTAAAATTCTATGCTACGGGTAATTGTAACAGAATTCAAATTGCATGACTCATAGAATAAATGGCATTCAAATTCATTTATGTACCCCTATTTCTATGAAGAGGCGAACAAATAAAATGCGTGTGAAGACGATTAAAGCTATCTGACAACAAATTTGAGGTTTGAATGCAAAAAAAAGCAAACAAATTAAATTATGTATCAGTGAATTTTAAAAAGCAACGGAATGCAGAATTTAGATAAGAAAAATATTGATTTACCTTTTCAGTGATAGCCTCACAAATCCAGATATTTGGCTGCCTTCTAATTAGTCATGAAAGCTTTGCCTACAGTGTGTTTTTGTTTTGTTTTTCAAACTCTACACAGATTACATCAATTTTTTAGCTTTACTTTGGTTCCCTGCTTGTACAAGGATAACACGAGGACATCGTGTATTGATATTTAATGTGTTTGTGTGAATTGTATATAAGTCATTGCTAAAAGATTGTACATGTATTACATCATACCATTGATGATTTACACATAACCGGTAAAAATTGACAGATTTAACAGCGTAGCTATGAAACATTGATACAGTCAAAACTTAAGACCAGACTTAAGTCAGGAACAGATAAGATTGTCTTAAGTTTTTTCGAGAAACTCACTTAGTAAAAACTTAAGTTCACCACAACTTTTAACTTAAGGTTCATGTAAAGTCTTGGATTGCTAAAAAATAGTAAAACAGAAATAGCTCTAATTCTGTCATATTTCCACCAACAGTATTGTTTTATACATCAAAATGTTTCTTATGAAACATACAAAGTGATGCCAATCATCAATTTCGATAAAATATTTAGCAAAAGATGTATTTGCAAAATTGATGCTGCATAAATAAAAATACTAAATAACATTAAAATTTTCTTACAACAAAATTTAACATTAATTCCTTTACAGAACCTTATAGTACACATTCCAATGAAGGTACTGTAATATTTATAACCTCAATAAATATTAAAACAAAACTAAGGCAATTGAAAAACTAAAGTGAAAGAAGAAACAGGGTCGTGAAAACCCATTACACTTGTATCTGTCAAAATGTTTTTCATTTACCTTAGTTTTGTTGTAAAATTTTTTTAGGTTATAAATATTGGAGTACCTTTATTGGAATATGAACTATAATGTTCTATAAATGATTTAATGTTAAATAAGTTTGTAAAAAAATCTTAATGTCTTTTAGTATTTTCAGTTTTACAGCATCAATTTTGCAAATGCATCTTTTGGTTAACTTTTTCATCTAAATTAATTACGAGCATCACATTGTATGTTTCATAAGGAACATTTTGATGTATAAAACACCGCTCTTGATGGAAGTATAAAAGAGTTAGAGCATTTTTCATTTTACTATTTTTAATGCAAACAAAGACTTTACATGAACCTTAAGTCCAAGCTTAAGTCACGACTTATGAAAAAACTTAAGATTTTTTGTGAAAGTGGCCCCTGGTCTGTAACTCTAACGCTCTTAAAATTAAGTGGTCTACAGTTAAATCTAGGAGTAAATGTCCGTCAATGTAACACGATCACTCTTCATTATTAATTTTGTTCATTTTTTCTCAACTGTCAAAACATTTATAATTTCACGGTGACTTCGTGCTCTTTGTCTAACACTCGAGATATTGAGATAGTGTGTAATCATTCACGGTAAAATTATTCAAACTTTGACAGTTTAGAAATAACGAACAATACAGTCCAATACACACTGTCTAGATCGTGAAACGGTGGCGATTTTCCGTGTCACGGTGTAGCCACATCAAGATGGCGGAAAAACAACCATCCAAAAGGTGCGTGTCGTTTTTTGCATGATATTTTCAGAAATATTCGGGCCCAAACGCGTTATATAGTTTCATTTGATCCGTAAATGTACAAACTAAAGGGCGGGTATACTCACCTGGCGTGTTACAAAGGATTTATGTGAATTAAAGCCACCAAAGTTGATGAATGACCGTCTTTCAAATTTGAACCGAGAGAAGTGTATGACTTTTGATAAAATCGCCGTTAGTACGGCACTTACCGTGTTATAAATACGATTGTGGGATAAGGTATATGCATGCAATTATACCTTAAAATTGTACAAGTTCTAATTTATTTTGTTTTGTCAAAATATGCCTACTTTCGGTTTTGTCTAAGCAACGGTTGAGATATTAGCTCCGGTGGAGATTTTCCGTAAGAAATGACTCGGTGTTGCCATAAAAAGTGGACACGGTGTATACTTTTGCGTGAAAGTGAACACGGTTCGGACACCCATTCAAACGCTAAACGCAACCATATCATTTGAAGTAAATCACATTGGCATTATCCTTCGTATTTTGCTATACAGAAAAGCCCAATGTGTTCAATACGTAAATTTTTGCAGAAGCAACGCCTAATTATGAATCAGTTAGTATTATTTTATTCTCTCTATTCCAGATGATCACCTTTCGTATTGATACGTAAAAAATAATGTAGTATAGAAATACGAATTTGATACTTATAAAGGCCCTTTTGGGATAAAACTAAACTTATATACATTTGTATTTCATTACATGTATTTTGTTTTCCCCAGGGTCAAAATGGAAAAAGGCTATAAATGCTACTATTGTAAGTTTTCGTAATCTGATCTCCTAGCATGCATTAATCATTCAGTAGAAAAGCATGCCAAATTGCAGCTTAAATGACGGATGAGATGGTTTACAATCTGATTAAAACCCAATCTAAAATTTTCCGCTCGCCTACTCGCTAATTTAGATCTGGCTTTTTTTCAAACGAAGGTACACGTTCAGGTGACATTTTCTTATCATAATATTCATGACGAAATTGTTATGATACGTAACTTGTTTACATCGTCTACGTCACGCAATTTGAAATGAGCCGCCCAATAGCAGTCTGTGAATAATACCGCTGTTAAATTAGTATGCATGTATTTTGGGTCAATTGGTGGTTATCAAGATCAAAATCCAGTCGACTGGCTCTAGTAAAACAGTAGCGAATGGTAAGAGCTATTGGTCAACTTTTCACCGATTGCCAAAAGTTGTCATCAGTTAACCGTGTTGAACTCGTTTATATGTGCTTGCATGTGCGAATATGAAATCATCACAGAGACTAAACCATCTAATATAGCATGCAAACCTTGGTCTTAACATAGAAATTACGAAATCAAAATGTGATTAATAGTGTTTTCGTCTAGATGAAAGATACGCATTGATTTGTCGACACAAAGTTCATCTCGACGTGACCTTCCACGGAGACAGTAGAGATCCTGTACCACAACGCTCTACAGGATATCTGTTTACGGAGATTGGATGGTTTATAAAGTATCAACCGGCCGATATGGCCTTCTGACGAAAGACTACAGACTAATACCAAATTTAGAACTGCAAGCTGGGGAGTATTTCAAAGTGAATCAACATATAAGTACATCCTTTCTAGAAATTAAGAAGTGTCCTGATGTTTAAGACCTAGAAAATATACAAGAATCTTAACAAGATATTTCTGTTGATATTGATTCAATTACTTTCCCAGTCCAGATGTGAAAAACGTACAAAACGTCAGCACCAATAAAAGCACTCGATAGAGTAACTTTAGCAGGTCACTCTCAGCAAACGTTACTTCCATGTACGTGGAACATGATGAACAGTTACAAGATTTAAATTTGTCTACGATTTGACCAAACCCTTATCTGTGTTTTAACAAATACTGCTACGTTTTGCCTTGCCTACATTTCGACCGTATTCCAAATAGTCTGATCGCATTTCAAGCGTTTGAATGGGTGTCCTAACCGTGTTCTCTTTCACGCAAATGTATACACCGTGTCCACTTTTTATGGCAACACCGAGTCATTTCTTACGGAAAATCTTGACCAGGGCTAATATCTCAACCGTTGCTGAGACAAAACCGAAAGTGGGCATGTTTTGACATAACAAAATAAATTAGAACTGGTACAATTTTAAAGTATAATTTCATGCATATACACTATCTCACAATCATATTTACTACACGGTAAGTGCCGTACTAACAGCGATTTTATCAAAAGTCATACACTTCTCTCGGTTCAAATTTGACAGACGGTCATTCGTCAACTTTGGTGGCTTAAATTCACATAAATCCTTTGTGACATGTCAGATGAGTACACCCGCCCTTTAGATTATATATTTACGTATCAAATGAAACTATATAACGCGTTTGGGCCCGAATATTTCTGAAAATTTCATGCAAAAAACGACACGTACCTTTTGGATGGTTGTTTTTCCGCCATCTTGATGTGGCTACACCGTGACACGGAAAATCACCACCGTTTCACGATCTAGACAGTGATACAGTCCGCAAAAATAATCTTATATCTGCTCTATCTATCACCTGGTCTTTAACTCTAACACTATTAAAAATGAGCGGTCCACTACATTGAAACCTCAGATCAATAGTCAGTCAATATAGTACGAAACTCTTCATAATTGATACAGTCCGCAAAATAATCTTATATCTTCTCAATCTATCACCTGGTCCGTTACTCTTACGCTCTTAAATTTAACTGGTCCGTTACAGTTAAACCTTTGTGTAAATGTCCGTCATTTTAACTCTCTTAAAATTACCTGGTCTGCTACAGTGATATCTCAGATCAATAGTATGTCAATATAGTACAAAACTCTTCATAATTAAAAAAGTCAGCAAAAATAATCTTACATTTGCTTGATCTATAACCTGGTCCCTAACTCTAACGCTCTTGAAATTAACTGGTCCTCTACAGTTAATCATAGTATGAAAAGGTCGTAAATTAAACTCAGTAAAAGTAATTATCAAGGTAGAATACCCATAATACACATATCAAGGAATTAGCTTTTTGCTTCTTCATTTATCATCAGGATCACAGCCTAGATTCACTGGCAAAATATTTTAAGTTTTTACATTCAAATAAATTTTTTATATCATTTTGTTTGAAAATTGGGTAATGAGTAAGAATCGCACTGTAAATTTAGAGGGGTATATGTCTTTTAAATGTAAAAATGAATTTAATAATCAAATTATTTTCAAAAATGATGATTGATAAAATTCACAATACAACATGAACTTTAATAAATGCAAATACATCAACTTTAATATCTTTACCTTAGCATTCTTACTTATATAACAAGTTAATCATAGGGAGACCCAACAGAAAATGTGATAATTTTCATCAGCTTTAAAAAACTATGAAAACAGTTTCTGCACTCCAAGCTACCCATTAAATAATTTACCTTATACCATAAGGCAATGAATAAAGAAAGAAAAAGAACTTTCACCACAGATAACTCCACAAAACGCCATTTCAATGCATCAATCCCCTTTTTGAAAAAATGTCAAAACTCTAGTGACCATTCTAATTCTTTAACGGTAACGGGAATATGTTTCTATACAGTATGGATTTTTGACAATCAAGCGGAAGTTGATTTTTGATCCGATCTGCGCATTCGTCAAGATTGACAGGAAGTGATAACATGGGCTGTTGCTATTGGCGTCTTTTCATTGGCTTAAAAGATTTACAGCTGTCTCGTGGCCTTTTCCACATACAAAATTATTTCAAATGTGTTTTTACGATGCTTACTTTCTCCATGATTACAATTTAAAACATATTTGGTTTTTTATTCGTTCCTTTCCTTTATTTATCAATGACTTTTTTACAACGGAAATACTTACCACGCACCCTTTGTGACGTCGCTAAGAGACATTCATGATAAAACCGGCACAATTCCGTAACTTAACGCTACCTGGCATTGCTTTATGAGGAAAAACATTTCTATCTTAAAAGATGAATGTTTTATTGAGGCTTTTTCATCCTCATCTCTATTCATAAGATAAATAAAATTGTACAATACATTTATTTCATAATTGAAATATGATTCTTACATAAAAGAATGAAATGTTGTCAGATTCATTCTCAATACAATAAATTACGCAGTTATCTCCCCTAGCTTATTTAATTAATAGGCCCTCGATTAAATATATCAGTGAAGCAGCTAGATTAGACCATCTTTACAAGCGCGAGTCTACAAGTTCATCAAAAAGTGACATTATAAAAAGTATCAAAAAATACAATAGAAACAAGGGGTATGTATTGTGGGTTGAAGCCGTATATAGTCTAATCGAATGTTTATTTGCATAATGGAGAACATGATATTCTTGTGAGAATGCAGGTGTAGTCAGGACTACGTTCCATTATTCTGTGATGTGACGCTTTTTATGTACAGCAAAACACTGAGTGACCATAGTGTAGAATTAGCGTTTCGATGATTGACCTTGAAAATTGATTTCCTGCAGAAGGTTCTTTTTTCTCCTTTTAGTCTCCATTAATTTCCGGATTCTTGCTTTTATGGGTCTACAAGAGTTAACAAGTAAATAAGTTTGTTACGTCTCTGCATATAAGTGTGGATTCGTCGAGCTCGCTTTGAGGCTTTGCCTTAGTCATGTTATAAGAAAAATATTAATCATATTTTAAAAATGAAGCATTTACACAATGAAAAAGTATATCCAATCTTTATCGATTTATAACGACACCTACATAAACTTTTTATGTAATTTGTTGACATGACCCGACATCGCCCGAAGTTTGACAGCAGGTATTATGGGAATTCTGCCTTAAAAGTCAATGTTACACGATTAGGTTTCTTTATTTATACAGTCCGCTAAAAAGGACAAAAACAGTATATTATTAAAATATTACATTTGAATTTTGAATCAAATTTGTTTTCAAATGATAATGTCTATAACAGTTGAAATGGGGTCAGGACAACTCAACCAAAGACAAGTCAACCCGCAGGTAGGGACAACTCAACCCGCACAAAGGGACAAGTCAACCTGAGGACAACTCAACCGGTATCGTATATTATAAGTTATAAATCATTAAAATAGTGCTTTGACAGTTATAGTTGATATTTAGATAAAACAATCGTTTATGAAAGATATTATGTGTAGAAATAATGATTCTTATGTGTTAGTATTTTTCGAAATGAGAAAATATGATTATACCCCCGCTTCGAAGAAGAGGGGGGTATACTGTTTTACCCTTGTCCGTGCGTGCGTGCGTGCGTCCGTCCGTCCGTCCGTTAGCAATTTGGTTTCCGGAATATAACTTAAGTTCCATTTGGCCTAAATATTCAAATTTCATAGGATGATTGTCCATATTGGGTAGAAGACCCCTATTGATTTTGGGGTCACAAGTTCAAAGGTCAAGGTCACTATTACCTTAAAACTGAAAACAGTTTCCGGAGCATAACTTAAGTTCCATATGGCCCACAATATTCAAACTTCATACGATGATTGTCCATATCGGGTTGAGGACCCCTATTGATTTTGGGGTCACAAGGTCAAAGGTCAAGGTCACTATTACCTTAAAACTGAAAACAGTTTTCAGAGCATAACTTAAGTTCCATTTGGTCCACAATATTCAAACTTCATACGATGATTGTCCATATCGGGTAGAAGACCCCTATCGATTTTGGGGTCACAAGTTCAAAGGTCAAGGTCACTATTACCTTAAAATTGAAAACAGTTTCCAGAGCATAACATAAGTTCCATTTGGTTCACAATATTCAAATTTCATACGATGATTGTCCATATCAGGAAGAAGACCCAATTGATTTTGGGGTCACAAGTTCAAAGGTCAAGGTCACTATTACCTTAAAACTGAAAACAGTTTCTGCAGCATAACTTAAGTTCCATTTGGTCCCCAATATTCAAACTTAATACGATGGTTGTCCATATCGGGTAGAAGACCCCTATTGATTTTGGGGTCAAAAGGTCAAGGTCACTATTACCTTAAATCTGAAAACAGTTTTCGGAGCATAACTTAACTAAAAAAAACCCAACACTTTCGGGCATATAATGCTCCGCCCAGCGGTGCTCTTGTTTGCTTTGTTGTTTGAAAATTAATGCAATTTTTATTCTTTAATTGTGTTTAGTTAATTGAATTTGGCACACATCAATCATTATTATATCTTTAAGAAGTTTATTTTGATGGTTTGTCAGACAAGTTATGAAATGCGTACTAAATTGCAAGTACACTTACCAATAATCACTTTGTAACAATGCTATTTCTAACTTAAACGTAACAGTTCGCAAACAAATTAGTGCTTTAAAGTCAGAACCATTAAGACGTACAATTCTACTTTAAATATTGCATATGACTTTTTTAACGCCAATATGAAACTTAATTACTAAAGTAATGTCCAAGTTTATCAAATAAACTGTTAATTCAATATAAAAAATATATTAATGTTACATATTCAATATGCAATACATGCAACACAATCGGCACTGTATTTACACAATCTTCACTTTTTGCTCATCTGATTGAAAAAAACTCTAAACACAAAACATAACTTTTATTTCATTCACAAATACCTTCCATTATCAATAAAAATACATTAAATATCACTTTTAATTTTTAAAACTCATTTTTTAGGATGAATAACTAATATATATGATACAGGCTGAGTTGTCCTTGAGTTCAGTTGTCCCAACTTATGGGTTAAGTTGTGCACAGGTTGACTTGTTCACGGGTTAAGTTGTACTGGACCTGTTGAAATATATAATATTTACAACAAAATAATGAAAATATAATGAAATATAATTGTAATGAAGCAATCGACAATTCTTTTTATAAATCTGCAAACTTATTTCTTAAAAAAAAATAATCTCGATATTGGTATTTACATATCAATAAATATTAAATGTAATTTCCCAAAACTCTATCAGTCTTATCTTTTCAAAAAAAATATTGGCAAATTTCAATTATCTACTATGCACTCTTTATGATCCACATATTTGTTATACTGTATCCATATACTAAACTGGTCCGCAAAATATACCTACCCAGAGAAATCAGCGTAAACCATGAGCTATTATGCACCTGCTTGTAAAACTGGACATATTATGTTTTGATGTTATCCATCTGGCTGTACAAACTCTGTCTGGACAGCACTTGGGCTGATAATGCCCCGCCCAGCAGAGCTCTTGTTATACGCCCGTTTTGAAAAAACGGACGTATTATGTTATGATGTTGTCCGTCTGTCCGTCTGTCCGTCCGTCCGTCTGTCCGTCTGTCCGTCCGTGGACAACTGCTTGTCCGGATGATAACTCAAGAAAGGATGTACCTAGGTTCCTCAAATTTTATGCGTGGATAGCCCTTGGGCGGAGGAGGTTCCCTATTGATTTTGACACCCCAGGGTCAAAGGTCAAGGTCACTGGGACTTAAAATAGGTAAAACTTGTCCGGACGATAACTCAACAACAACTGTACCTAGGTCCACAAATTTTTTTGTAAGAGTAGCCCATGTGTAAAGGATGTTCCCTATTGGTTTTGGGGCCCCTAGGTCAAAGGTCAAGGTCACCGGGGCATCATATGGGAAAAAACCTTGTCCGGACAATAACTGAACAACCAATCTACCTAGGTTCACCAAATTTTATGTGAGAGTAGCCCATGTGTCGAGGATGTTCCCTATTGGTTTTTGGGCCCCTGGGTCAAAGGTCAAGGTCACAGGGGCATCATATTGAAAAACCTTGTTCGGACGATAACTCAACAACGACTGTACCTAGGTTCACAAAATTTTATGTGAAGGTAGCCCATGTGTCAAGGATGTGCCCTATAGGTTTTTGGAGCCCCATGTTTAAAAGTCAAGGTCACAGAGGCATCATATGGAAAAACTTTGTCCGGACAATAACTGAACCACCAATGTACCTATGTTCACCAAATTTTATGTGAGAGTAGCCCATGTGTCAGGGATATGCCCTATTGGTTTTGGGGCCCCTGGGTCAAATGTCAAGGTCCCAGGGGCATCATATTGAAAACCTTGTCTGGACAATAACTCAACAACGACTGTACCTAGGTTCACAAAATTTTATGGGAAGGTAGCCCAGGTGTCAAGGATGTTCCCATGAAGGTTTTGGGCCCCAGGTTCAAAGGTCAAGGTCACAGAGGCATCATATGGAAAAATTTTGTTCAGACAATAACTGAACCACCAATGTACCTAGGTTCACCAAATTTTATGTGAGAGTAGCCCAAGTGTCAAGGATGTGCTCTTATGGTTTTGGGGCCCCTGGGTCAAAGGTCAAGGTCACAGGGGCATCATATTGGAAAACATTGTCCAGGTATTAACTCAACAATGACTGTACCTAGGTTCACCAAATTTCATGTGAGAGTAGCCCATGTGTCAAGGATGTACCCTATTGGTTTTGGGGCCCCTGGGTCAAGTTTAAACCTTCAACCAGGAGATATCAAATTACCAAGCAGTGATTTCAAATGTTCAATCAATATGTTAATAAAGTCAAAATGGCAAACAATGAAAAACTTGTCGGGACAATAACTGAACCACCAATGTACCTAGGTTCACCAAATTTTATGTGAGAGTAGCCCATGTTTTAAGAATATGCCCTATTGGTTTTGGGACCCCTGGGTCAAAGGTCAAGGTCACAGGGGCATCATATTGAAAAACCTTGTCCGGACAATATCTCAACAACGACTGTACCTAGGTTGACAAAATTTTATGTGAAGGTAGCCCTTGTGTCAAGGATGTGCCCTTTAGGTTATGGGGCCCCAGGTTCAAAGGTCAAGGTGACAGAGGCATCATATGGAAAAACTTTGTCCGGCCAATAACTGAACCACCAATGTACCTAGGTTCACCAAATTTCATGTGAGAGTACCCCATGTGTCAAGGATGTTCCCTATAGTTTTTGGGGCCCCTGGGTCAAGTTTTAACCTTCAACCAGAAGATATCAAACTAACAAGCAGTGACTTCAAATGTTAAATCAATATGTTAATAAAGTCAAAATGGCAAACAATGAAATTTCGGACAATAACTGAACCACAAATGTACCTAGGTTCACCAAATTTTATGTGAGAGTAGCGCATGTGTCAAGGATATGCCCTATTGGTTTTGGTGACCCTGGGTCAAAGGTCAAGGTCACAGGGGCATCATATTGAAAAACATTGTCCAGTTAATAACTCAACAATGACTGTAACTAGGTTCACCAAATTTCATGTGAGAGTAGCCCATGTATCAAGGATGTGCCTTATCAGTTTTGGGGAAACAGGGTCAAATTTAAACCCTCAACCAGATGATATCAAATTACCAAGCAGTGATTTCAAATGTTCAATCAATATGTTAATTAAGTCAAAATGGCAAACATTGGAAATAATGCTATATTTAATAAGTAACATGAAATTAGTTCACCAAATTTTATGTGAGGGTAGCCCATGTGTCAAGGATGTTCCCTATTGGTTTTGTGGCCCCTGGGTCAAAGGTCAAGGTCACAGGGGCATCATATGGAAAAACCTTGTCCGGACAATAACTAAACAACAATTGTACCTAGTTGAACCAAATTTTATGTGGATTAGCCCATTTGTCAAGGAGTAATGTGTTGATAGCTCTTTGGTAGAGGATGTTCCCTTTTGATTTGGAGACCCCAGGGTCAAAAGTCAAAGTCACTGGGACTTAATTTATATTGAAACGTTTTCCGGACAATAACTCAATAATGATTGTACCAAGGTTCACCAAATTTTATTTAAGGGTAGCCTAAATGTCTAGCATATGCCCCTTTGGTTTTAGGCCCCTGGGTCAAAGTTCAAGGTCACAAGGAAATCATAAGGTAAAACCTTGTCCAACAACCAACTTTATCTAAGATCACCAAATTTTATGTATCAATACTCTTTGGGTCAAGGGTGTGAACTTTTGGTTCTGAGGCCCCAGGGTCAAGGTCACTGGAAGTTTGTATAGGAAATCTTTGTGCTGGTTATAACTCAACCATGGCTGTACCTAGGTTCTCAAAATCTTTGCTTTGGATAGCCCTCCAGTTAAGGATGGGACCTATTCTGAGATCCCGGGGTCATTGGTCAAGGTCACAGGGACTTCATATGATATAGAACACAGCATGGACTGCACACGGGCGTATAATGCCCCGCCCAGCAGAGCTCTTGTTTACTTTATTATTAACTGTTTAGATCACTTGACTATAGTAGGGCTGCAGCAATTTGATCCAATACATTAAAAATGGATTGGGAGGGCGCCTGTTTGATTTTGATTCAGGAACTGAAATTTTGGTTTTGATACCAGCCTTTAAACTTGTCTATAAAAGTTTTTAGGATTTAACACTTTTAGTTCCACTGATGAATTTATTTAAGCTCAATGATGATATATAGTTTCAGCATGACAACCCCAAAATGTACACGACGACTTGCAATTCTACCATAACAATCTTGTAAATGTACTTAACAACCTGTTTTTTTGTCCATGACAATGTCTATTTTGTGCAAAACAACAAATGTCATGCTATTTGAGACAACGAACAAAAAAATAAACTTATAAGGCAATTTAGCCATTCCATAACAATGACTATAGACCCTGTTGTTTAGTCATACAAAAAGTGGTAATATCTATGTCATAGCAGATTTCAAATTTTGTACTGGAAAATCTGTTTGAAGATATAAAAGGAAAATCTGACAAGGAATTATATGTACAAACTGAGTATAGCTAAATTCTATTCAACTGTCACTGGCACATGCATTAACCGCTTGTTTTTAAATACCTACTACAATACTTCTGTATAAATAAAATAAAATTTCTATCCATATCATATTGTAAATTAGTAGGTGTAATATATGTGCCACTGACAGTTGTAGTAAAGTGTAGTGGAATAAATAGATAAAACAATAAAGTGAATCGTTGAAGTTTTTGACCAATTTGTTTGTCTTTTTTTACAGGATCATCCTTGGAGGTCTTCTGCATGTAGTATATCACTGAGCTTAGACTATGGTCAAACTTGAGACAGACTTATTCTAGACCATATGTGTTATTTGGTGACAAGATATAAAGACATGAAATGGTATATTTTGGTTATTGTAGTTGTTTAAAATGGGTCGGTACCTTACTCGGAGGAAAAGACAAAAAATATCATGTTCACTGCTTATGATAAAAGTTGGCAGGCAGAAACCTTCATGCTTCTTGTTTGTTTTTCTGGTAACCCTTGGCGATGTTGTCTTTATTTTCACAATGCTATGGACGTCACAATGGTGCGCTAAAAACAGGCATGCCGTTGTTATGAGGGTAATTTTACTTCGAACTGGATATTGTGAAAAACTGAGATCGTTTACTTTTCTTTTTTATTTCATCAGTATGACACAAAAAGTGTGTACTTTTCAAAAATTGCAATAAGAGTTTGACCTCCATTCTGTGTTAATATGAAATAAACGTCAAAATTTGTCAATTGGTGAAACCTTTTAGATGTGAAAACCCTGAATTCAGTGATAAAATGTAAAATCTTTACAACTCACGTGATATTTTGATAATTAGAACAAAATAATTGTTTGCAACAACATTTTAGAAATATTTTGGTATAAATATCATTGGCAGAAAAACAAACAAGAATGATGAAGGTATCTGCCTGCCTACTTTCATCATAATCGGTGAACATGATATTTTTTTCGTCTTTTCACCACAGTGAAGTACTGACCAACCTTAAGGTGGTATGGTACATCTGACTTTTTTTAGATTTCCAAATAATTTTTGGTACTGTTGTAAACTTGAAGATATTTCCGATTCGGATCTACACTTTATTTGACGTCATTATTGCTAATAACGTTACCATGACGTAAACATGACGACCGCATGCACTTTTTATGTCAGTCGACAATGGTAAGTAAACGTCTATCATGTGCTTTAAATCTTTCTTTTCCACGCCACAACAACAAATTATACATCATTTTAAAGCTTATTTCATTATCTACCACCTGAACAGTGTAAATATACGTTTTCTCCTAATACGTTTGAAAGAGACAAAAAATTCCGATTTGGCAACATCAGAAAAAATCCAGAAAAATTGCCTTCAAACCGGTTTTATGGAAAATCTGCCCGATAAATTTTTGCTAAGTTTTTATATGATGTAAAGCATTGTATGGCCTTTTATACAGCAGAATTTGAGAAAAGTTGTCTGTACGATTTTTCCGCTGCATGCGTTCAAGAATCATCGGTATGACGTCAAAAAGGTCATTCTGACGTCAAGATAAAGGATTGTTTTTTACCATAACCACAAATACTTGGTCATATTTTTTATATTTTAGGCAAAATGCTTATGAGCATCAAAATATGTAAAAATTGTATAGTTTATGCCTTGAATATTATAAAAAATGTATTAAATCAGCATTAATTATAACTTTAAACACATATTGATGTATACATTACTCTTATTTCAAAAGTATGAAAATCACATGGAAACATTTTAGGTTTACCGATGATCAGCATAACATAAAAAATCTTTCTCCGAACAGTTATATGAAAGAAAGTCATGAAGTTAATATAATGTTAATAATTAAGAGTTTTCATAATGGGTTTTAATTTGGCCGAAGACAAGTCATTTTAGCCTGTAATAATTAGTACAATAGATAAAGGATATTACGTAAGGGTTAATAATCGAAACCAAATATTTTACCAAAATTCTAAACGATTGCATTTTATTTCACGGCGTCTCAACGCCGTGATATTGTGGTGGGTAGATTTTGATAGCAATGGGCAAAAGTCACGTGATAAAAAATGATAAAAATCCTTTCGATTTCCACTGCCGACAAATTTATTGTTTTTAATGCAGTCATAGTACAGCCCATTTCCGTTAAAAGTTAAATAGAAAAATCATTTTTGGGGGAATCCATATAAACAATTTTTCTTGCAACAATGCAACACACGAAAAATCAGCGTTTTATATCAACACATTTCCGCAAATCCTTTCGAATCACACGAAAAGGGGTAGGTATAAATCGCGAACCAACCGGACCAGGAGACCAGTTTAGTATACGGATACAGTTTAACAAATATGCGTATCATAATGTGTGTATAGTACATATATTATTGATATTTGCCAATATTTTATTTGAAAAGATAAGACTCCAATATCGAAATTATATTTTAAGAAATAACTTTGCAGACTTTAACTATTAAAAGAATCGTCGATTGCTTCATCACATATTGTTGTAAATATTATATATTTCAACTGTTAGAGCATTTATCATTTGAAAACTAATTTGATATGATTCATATATTTTAATAATATACCTTTTTTTCTTATTAGCCGACTGTATAAATAAAGAAGCGTAATCGTGTAACATTGACTCTTAATTCTTACTCTTACTGAGCTCTATTGGCGATCTTTTCTAACTATGATTAAGTGCAGCGGACCAGTTAATTTTAAGAGCATAAGAGTTACGGACCAGGGTTGAGTTCAGTAACTGCGAACGTTATAGAACGTTCCGCAACGATACATTCGGAAGTCCTCGTCCATTTGCTGCGAATAATCTCGGACATATTTGGACGCTATTTTGAAATGTCCGGCGTTAAAGTAAACAAATGTCTGACCAAGGAGTTCCGAATGCATCGTTATGTAACGTACTGTAGCGTTTTGTGTAATTGAACTTGCTTCTGGTTATAGATCGAGCAGATGTAAGATTATTTTTGCAGACTTTTTTTAATTATGAAAAGTTTGGTACTATATTGACGGACTATTGACCAGACGGACCAGGTAATTTTAACGTTTAGGTCCATATTTTTCTGCATAAAATTGCAAATGACCAAACAAAGCAAAGAAACTGCTGTAGAAACTGAAATTTTAACAGCAATTAAAGAACTTATCCCTCTATGCTTTGATGATATAGCATTGCATCAAAACCCTTTCAACTCTGAATTAGGGACCAGGATAGGGGTCATGTTTCTGGTACGGTTATAATGATGTTAAGTTGACAATAGAGGAAGAGATTTAAACTGCTTACCTTTTGACATATTTGCAATGAACTCCGAGCAATGAAACAACGAAAATCAACATCCTTCATAGATTCCACAACGATTCACTTTCGCTTATTTTTGTTCATGGAGTTTGACATTTTTAGGGTTAATGTATTAATCGGAAAACCCGAATACTCACGAAAAAAACCGAAAGACACTCATTGGAGTTGTATCTTGAGCTAATAAATCACGTTTTACTTTAAAAATATGTGTTTAAATGTTTTAAAATACTTGTTGCCAATGACATTTGAACAATTTTGATGTGTTAGTATCAATATTAAATAGAAATGCAATTATTAAAGCCCCTTTACTAAATAGAACGCTGATAATTGTCAAGTATCATGCTTTTGCGTAAAACTCATGCAAACATTCAATGAATATATAAAACGCATCTAAGATACAAAAAACACAAGTATTTGCTCCAGAATTTATACTAATATTATTTTGAAATTAGCGATAAAACCCAACGTAATGACTGTGCGGAAAATCACGGAACTCAACGAACTAGATCGGAACATCCCGTCGTGGCTAAAAATAACCACAACTTTAAATCTTAAGTCAACAAATTTTCTGCTTTGATAAATACACGCTTTGTATAGTGAATTTCGTGCGAAAGCCAATTAAAACTCACGAAATCATGTAAATAGTTTCATACATGAACATATATTGACGGGAAAAAGAAACGAACCCATTAAGTCTTACGTTATACAAAAACGTTTGCTGATAGGCCACGTTCAGGTAGAATGAGTGTAATGTCGGTAAGCCAAGACAACTAGATAATTTATATTTACGCCAACGATATTCGCGTGACAGATTTTCATGGCAGTATCTACGTCATGTGTGGTGAAAGATAACCGTGTATGTCAAATAAGTCGACAAACAACGGAAATCTTCTTGTTTGGCGTAAAGGGTTATTAAGATATGCCAACGTCATCAACGTTTATCTCTCTGCTCGTATCATCGCGGCCGTGGTGTTGAAATAATGAAGAGCTCAGTAAGGATGCACGTCTTGGCTATTGTAACGCCCTCAGATTTATCAATGTTTCAAAACGAGCTTAGGCCACAATTTGGTGTTGGCTAAGGTAATCTCGAGGACACATCACATATACTAGCTTTTATGCTCTGTGAGTGTCTCTGTATTCGGGCAACGTTATGACTGTGTCTATCAGCATAGTAACGACATACCCCACGTTGCGCATGTCACCAAGGACTTCTTACTGGGTGACAACATTAATGTTTCCTTATATTATTCTTAATCACGAAAATTATGTACCTAGTTGAAATTGGGCGTTCCTTTTTAACATCAGTTTAGATGTTTGCGTACTCAAAATTTGCACGCACTCATTTCTCGAGTAAATCACTGGAAAAAACGATATGACATATCCAACACTTTACATTTTTGTGTAAGTTTCATCAAACACCTTTTAAGCAACTTGATTGGCTGAGAGGATATCTCCGTAATCTTATTTGCATGTTATAAAAGTACCCTACTTTTATAAGAAATTGATATTTTGAATAAATTGACCCCTAAAAGGGAACCCGCTAGAGAGAGATATTATAATCCAAAGGCAGGTTTATTCTATTGTCTTTTTGATGGTTTTACTTGTTTTTAAATAGATGATAAAGATTTTGTCTTCGTTTAGTGGCTTTAAGATGTCAGTAATAATAATTAATCTAACTATTTTTCCTGTATACACACATGTATAAGTCATAATTAATACGAGGGGTAATTGTTTCTCCGATAACGAACAGTAATCGACAAGGTTTTTTTTTCAGAATATGAATTTTTCGGATGTGTAATTTTTTTTGTTATATGATTGTATTGAGAGATTTAGACGCCTTTTGATTGTAATATTAAAGCAAATCCAGATTGCTCCCTGAATACACACCATGTGTGAACTTAGATTATGCTTATGTATGTACTGCGTGTGTAAAAATAAGTTGCCTATTTGTTAAACAACAACGCTCTTTGGACCTAGACTAAATTAAATTCAGGCTATTTTTCATAAACTGATGATTTATACGACTGTTAAAAAACACTCTATGTTTTATTACTAAACCAGTTTTCAGATATCAAATTGGTGTGCATCGTAAACGTGTTATGTAATTAAACCTCTATATTAAAAAGTTTTACCCATAAATATATGTTTATTTGTAGAAACTATGATTGGAGGCGTTATCGCCTGAAGGTCTATGAAAATATTTAAAAAACAACACCGACTAACATTTCAATTCTTCATTATTGTCTTTCGAGTGAGTTGTTATGTCCAAATTCTTTGATATTTTGAAGGGAATGTTAACGAACTCCCTATTACGTTACGTTCTTACCTTATGCTGAAATTAATTTTATCGATTTTTTCTCCTGGATTTTGCAAATAATGTGTAATAAGCATCGTGAAATATGTTGGACGTAATAAGTATTATGATAACATTGCTCACAACTCTGTCGTGTTTAGAAAAACTTTTAACGCGAGTTTTTATGTAAAAAACATTTATAAGTTAAACGTCTGACCTTGGATGTTACTTAACTAGATTTTATTTTATTGGTTTTAAACCGCCCATAACATTTTACATGTCATTTTAGAGTCCTGCTTGCAAAATCTTATTTATACCATTTCACACATGTTAGTGCTTGAGATACATAAAAAGTACTTGAACAGTGTAAAAAATCCTTGAAAATTCTAGAATAGTCATTGAATTTGTTCTTTTATGGTCTTTACGATTCATGGACCTTTTTTGGCTCATGTAAGGGGTTCGTTCGGTTCTAATATATAGACATTATATCAGCTATAATATGAGTAACCCATGGATAAAGTCAAGACAAGTTGTTAATATATATAAATGAGAAATAACTCAAAGGATGAATTTCACAGGCGAAAAACCTTAATTGATATGTCCCAAAACATTCATATAGCATATAGCTTTTTCATATTCTAGAAAAACCTGGTCGGATACTGTTCGCTATCGGAGAAACGATAACCCCTCGTATTAATAATGACTTATACTTCCGTGTATACAGGAAAAATAGTTAGATTAATTATTATTACTGACATTTGTTTGAAACAGTTTTATGAAGACATTAATTAACAAACAAAATCATTCTATTGTACTTACAACGATTGTTTGTCGCATCTTAATAATTGCATTTTTACTTAATATTGATACTAACACATCAAAGTTGTTCAAATGTCATTGGCAACAAGTATTTTAAAACATTTAAGCACATATTTTTAAAGTAAAACGTGATTTATTAGCTCAAGATACAACTCCAATGAGTGTCTTTCGTTTTTTTTTTCGTGAGTATTCGGGTTTTCCGGTTAATACATTAACCCTAAAAATGTCAAACTCCATGAACAAAAATAAGCGAAAGTGAAATGTTGTGGAATCTATGAAGGATGTTGATTTTCGTTGTTTCATTGCTCGGAGTTCATTGCAAATATGTCAAAAGGTAAGCAGTTTAAATCTCTTCCTCTATTGTCAACTTAACATCATTATAACCGTACCAGAAACATGACCCCTATCCTGGTCCCTATTTCAGAGTTGAAGGTGTTTTGATGCAATGCTATATCATCAAAGCATAGAGGGATAAGTTTTTTAAATGTTGTTAAAATTTCAAGTTCTACAGAAGTTTTTTTGCTTGGTTTGGTCATTTGCAATTTTATGCAGAAAAATATGGACCTAAACCTTAAGAGAGTTAAAATGACGGACATTTACACCTAGGTGAAAAGCTCGCCAGTTTTTAATTTGTTCGAATGGAGTATGTTTTCTCGAGTCCGAGTGAATTCATTATTAAGAAAAATGATTTCTATTCGAAATAGCTTGCCTTTTGTATTTAAGTGCATCTTTTCGGAATTAAAATACATGTTAAATCCTTTCGTGTATCCGGCAACAAAATTCTTCCGTAACAAGTAAAGGTATGACTACTCTCTAATACACTGGTTTGAAAGATTCACTCGCTGACTCTCTACCTCTGCTTAAATACTATGCACAAACTGATATTTCTATTTCAAGGCAAAGACACACACATTTAGATTGCATGACTGTCTCGTGATTAAAAAATAAATGCAATAAATGCAACAAATGTTCACGCCTGTAAAATCAAAATGTCGAAATTCAAAGATGCTGGACAGTTATGCATTAGTTAGATGATTGGTTACACGGATTGGTAAGAACAGATCCGCAATGTGAGGAGCACTTGACTAAACAGAAGCGATAAGTCATGTAAATAGCTTCTGTTCTGAAGAACTATGTTTTCCCTTCTGCCGATCTTTTTAAGCGTCATGCAAATATGAATTACTGGAAATAAATCCAACTAAAACCAAACATCCTGTTGGCATAAAGATGGTGTCTAGATCCAGACCATTCGCGTACTCCAAATTTGTCAAGATTCTCAATCTAACTAGTATCGAGAATCTTACTAGGCTTTTGGAACGAGATTGTTACATTTGAACAGAAAAACGTTTTATGACAAGTTACCTTTTAATTACTGAAAAACCTTAACATGACAATTCAATATAATGCTCTTTTGAGTTACCTTTAGATTATACTTAATCATTCTTTTTTGTTTGCCGTGACAATCCCTTTGCTGCATTTAGCAGCAATTTTTTACTTGTCTGTAAACATATCACAGTATTTATGAGAAAACTCGGCGATTTTGAGATTCGTAACCAATCAATATGCCAAAATCTCATATTAGCCAAGTTTTTTTATTAAGTCCATGTTTTTATAGGCCCGTTTTGAAAAAACGGTCGTATTATGTTATGCTGTTGTCCGTCTGTCCGTCCGTCCGTCCGTGGACAATTGCTTGTCCGGATGATAACTCAAGAAAGGATGTACCTAGGTTCCTCAAATTTTATGTGTGGATAGCCCTTGGGTGGAGGAGGTTCCCTATTGATTTTGAGACCCCAGGGTTAAAGGTCAAAGTCACTGGGACTTAAAATAGGTAAAACTTGTCTGGACAATAACTGAACCACCAGTGTACCTAGGTTCACCAAATTTAATGTAAGAGTCGCCCATGTGTCAAAGATGTTCCCTATCGGTTTTGGGGCCCCTGGGTCAAAGGTCAAGGTCACAGGGGCATCATATGGGAAAAAACTTGTCCTAACAATAACTTAACAACCAATCTATCTAGGTTCACCAAATTTTATGTGAGAGTAGCCCATGTGTGAAGGATGTTCCCAATCGGTTTTGGGGCCCCTTGGTCAAAGGTCAAGGTCACAGGGACATCATATTGAAAAACATTGTCCGGACCATAACTCAACAACGACTGTACCTAGGTTCACCAAATTTTATGTGAGAGTAGCCCATGTGTCAAAGATGTGCCTTATAGGTTTATGGGGCCCCAGGTTCAAAGGTCAAGGTCACAGTGGCATAATATGGAAAAAGTTTGTCCGGACAATAACTAAACCACCAATGTACCTAGGTTCACCAAATTTTATGTGAGAGTAGCCCATGTGTCAAGGATATGCCCTATTGATTTTGGGGCCGCTGGGTCAAAGGTCAAGGTCACAATGGCATCATATTGAAAAACATTGTCCGGGTAATAACTCAACAATGACTGTACCTAGGTTCACCAAATTTCATGTGAGAGTAGCCCATGTGTCAAGGATGTACTTTATCAGTTTTGGGAAACAGGGTTAAGTTTAAACCTTAAACCAGAAGATATCAAATTACCAAGCTGTGACTTCAAATGTTCAATTAATATGTTTATAAAGTCAAAATGGCAAACAATGAAACTCTTGTACAGACAATAACTGAACCACCAATGTACCTAGGTTCACCAAATTTTATGTGAGGGTAGCCCTTGTGTTAAGGAAATGTCCTATTGGTTTTGGAGCTCCTGGGTCAAAGGTCAAGGTCACAGAGGCATCATATTGAAAAACCTTGTTTGGACAATAACTCATCAACGACTGCACCTAGGTTCACAAAATTTTATGTGAAGGTAGCCCTTGTGTCAAGGATGTTCCCAATTGGTTTTGGGGCCCCAGGCCCTAAGGTCAAGGTCACAGAAGCATCATATGGAAAAACCTAGTCCAGACAATAACTGAACCACCAATGTACCTAGGTTCACTAAATTTTACGTGAGAGTAGCCTATGTGTCAAGGTTATGCCCTATTGGTTTTGGGGCCCCTGGGTCAAAGGTCAAGGTCACAGGGGCATCATATTGAAATACATTGTCCGATTAATTACTCAACAATGACTGTACCTAGGTTCACCAAATTTCATGTGAGAGTAGCCCATGTGTCAAGGATGTGCCTTATCAGTTTTGGAGAAACATGGTCAAGTTTAAACCTTCAACCAGAAGATATCAAATTACCAAGCAGTGACTTCAAATGTTCAATTAATATGTTAGTAAAGTCAAAATGGCAAACAATGAAACACTTGTCCTGACAATAACTGAACCACCAATGTACCTAGGTTCACCAAATTCTATGTGAGGGTAGCCCTTGTGTCAAGGATATGCCCTCTTGGTTTTGGGGCTCCTGGGTCAAAGGTCAAGGTCACAGGGGCATCATATTAAAAAACCTTGTTCGGACAATAACTCGTCAACGACTGTACCTAGGTTCACAAAATTTTATGTGAATATAGTCCTTGTGTCAAGGATGTTCCCAATAGGTTTTTGGGCCCCAGACCCAAAGGTCAAGGTCACAAAGGCATCATGGGGAAAAACCTAGTCCAGACAATAACTGAACAACCAATGTACCTAGGTTCACTAAATTTTAGGTGAGAGTAGCCCATGTGTCATGGTTATGTCCTATTGGTTTTGGGGCCCCTGGGTCAAAGATCAAGGTCACAGGGGCATCATATTGAAAAACATTGTCCGTGTAGTAAATCAACAATGACTGCACTTAAGTTCACCAAATTTCATGTGAGAGTAGCCCATGTGTCAAGGATGTTCCCTATTGGTTTTGAGGCCCCTGGGTCAAGTTTAAACTATCATCCAGAAGATATCAAATTACCAAGCAGTGACTTCAAATGTTCAATCAATATGTTAATAAAGTCAAAATGGCAAACAATGGAAATAATGCTATATTTAATAAGTAACATGAATTTAGTTCACCAAATTTTATGTGAGGGTAGCCCATGTGTCAAGGATGTTCCCAATTGGTTTTGGGTCAAAACTGGGTCAAAGGTCAAGGTCACAGGGGCATCATGTGGAAAATCCTTGTCCGGACAATAACTAAACAATGATTGTACCTAGGATAACCAAATTTTATGTGGATCAGCCCATTTGTCAAGATGTAATGTGTTGATAGCTCTTTGGTATTGGATGTTCTCTTTTGATTTGGAGACCCCAGGGTCAAAAGTCAAGGTCACAGGGACTTAATTTGTATTGAAACATTTTCCGGACATGAAACTCAATAATGATTGTACCTAGGTTTACCAAATTTTATTTAAGGGTAGCCTAAATGTCTAGCATATGCCCCTTTGGTTTTAGGCCCCTGGGTTAAAGGTAAAAGTCACAAGAAAAATCATGAGGAAAAACCTTGTCCAACAACCAACTTTACCTAAGATCACAAAATTTTATGTATCAATACTCTTTGGGTCAAGGGCGAGAACTTTTGGTTCTGAGGCCCCAGGGTCAAGGTCACTGGAAGTTTGTATGGGAAAACTTTGTGTCGGTGATAACTCAACCATGGCTGTGCCTAGGTTCTCAAAATCTTTGCTTTGGATAGCCCTCCAGTTAAGGATGGGACCTATTCTGAGATCCCGGGGTCATTGGTCAAGTTCACAGGGACTTCATATGAGATAGAACACAGCATGGACTTTACACGGGCGTATAATGCCCCGCCCAGCGGAGCTCTTGTTTCCATAGTGACCGAGTATTTGATTATAATGCTGTAGTGAACACCATATCAGCTCTATATTTGAAGTCAAATATCGTACAGTTACTCAATAACTAATGGATGAGAAATAACAAATACTGTCTCTGTTTGAAACATTTTCGCCACAGAATTCCAGATGTTTTACAAAACCGAGGTCCTGGTAATTCGCAACACATGAAGCTCATTTTCCATGACGATTTCATTTTTTTTTAGTTAATGTTTATTTTTAAGCGAGGCATATTTCCCCTCTTGTCAGGTCATTCTCGAACTATCAGTCTATGTTAAATTTAGCTTGCTGTATGGCTTTAATCATCAACAAGTTATCACCAATCACTTATCAATCAAATGATAACTAGTTTAGTTATACAGAATTGGAAAGTCAAATCTGAGACTATTGTGTTCATAAAGATTTTTATGTTACCTGGTCACTTGTCTATTCAGTCAATAAACAAGGAAAGTCATCCATTTGGATGAAATGCGTCAAATTCGTAAGCATTTTTACATAGCAACCTTGTTTCATTTTGAACATATGCATTCAAACCGGCATTTGTTGATACTTTTCCGTCCGAACGATGAAGTTACTGATAAACGCATCGTCATTTACGTACGCACATTTTTTTTAAAATTCGGCACCGTACCCAAGTTGTCTTGTTTCTATATCAAGATAAATACATATAGTTTTAATTTCATCTGGGTGACATTTATTTCGCTAGCTATTAGAACGTCTGCAATTTTAGTAATATTCAAATCGGCAAAGTTCAAGAGAAAGTATTTTTATCCAATGCCGAATTTTATACTACAGTACTACATCTTGACGTCAGAATAACGTTTTTGACGTCGTTCCGATAACACTTGAACGCATGTAGCGAAAAAAAAACGTTCACAATTTTCCATGTGATTTCAACCTTTAAAAATGGTTTGTTTGCATATATATGACATATCAATATGTGTATAAAGTTAAAAAAGCTGATTTAATACATTTTATAATATACAATGCATAAATAATTTGATTTTGAAGGCGACCACAAAGACATGTCTATATGAAAAAATATAATGGAATTCAGTGGCAAAATCATTGAAGATGTACGGAGTTGTCTATTTTGTTGAGTATCGTCAGACCACAAAGAACAATACCGTTTAATTTGGTTGTGTGTTTTTCAGCAATACTTAGCAACAAACTTTGTTTTGACCACCTGTGCATGGACGGAAACACCAACAAATTTAAGTTCAAAATAAAGACTATTGAATGTATTAATAAATGTATCTAATGATGTATAAAGGCTTACTTTATATAAAATTTATATTTAAATTAATGCTACGATTTGATGCGTATGCTAAAACTATACAATTTTTATATATTTTGATTTTCCTGGGCATTTTGCCTATAAAAAAAAATATGACCAAGTATTTGTGGTTATGGTAAAAAACAATCCTTTATCTTGATGTCAGAATGACCTATTTGACGTCATACCGATGATTCTTGAACGCATGCAGCGGAAAAATCGTACAGACAACTTTTCTCAAATTCTGCTGTATAAAAGGCCATACAATGCTTTACATCATATAAAAACTTAGCAAAAATTTATCGGGCAGATTTTCCATAAAACCGGTTTGAAGGCAATTTTTCTGGATTTTTTTCTGATGTTTCCAAATCGGAATTTTTTGTCTCTTTCAAACGTAATAGGAAAAACGTATATTTACACTGTTCAGGTGGTAGATAATGAAATAAGCTTTAAAATGATGTATAATTTGTTGTTGTGGCGTGGAAAATATGGATTCAATAGCACATGATAGACGTTTACTTACCATTGTCGACTGACGTAAAAAGTGCACGCGGTCGTCATGTTTACGACGTCATGGTAACGTTATTAGCAATAATGACGTCAAATAAAGTGTAGATCCGAATCGGAAATATCTTCAAGTTTACAACAGTACCAAAAATTATTTGGAAATCTAAAAAAAGTCAGATGTACCATACCACCTTAACAGATAGATCATGAAACATTAGATTCTCGGCTGTTCTGCTACCATGTTGCTAAGTAAGGCTTTGTGCCCTGGTACCCTTCTTACACCAAAAGGAATAAGTATGTGATACCTAATAGAGAGTACCAGGGGGCAAAGTGATACATAGTGATTGGCTTAGGCAACAGACCCAATGACAACTCAAAGTAAGGGCATCTGAATCTGTTAGTAGAGACAACTCAACATGTGAACAACTCAACCCTTAGTATGCAGGGTCCATAGTCATGTAACCTACAGCAACAACTTATAAGGTTAACAAGCGTATGTTCTTCCCCAGGAATTCCTAATTGATCCTGTAAATATTGATTGTTAGCTAAAAGCATAAAACATGAACAGAGAGTATTGTTAGCTAAAAGCATAAAACATGAACAGAGAGTATTGTTAGCTAAAAGCATAAAACATGAACAGAGAGTAAACTAGGTTATTTGTAAAATTGATTTTTTGTATCAGTTACAATTCATAGGTTAAATTGATCATTTTCAAATGGGAAATGTAATGTTATTTTATGCCTTATTTGAATCAGCTCTATTTTTTGGTTGCTGCAAGAATTTAATGAAAATTGAGTGTTAGTTTTCATTTTGAAGATCACATGACTATATACACTGATGGAAAGGTCGCAAAAATTACAACTGTTGCTTATGAAGACAATTGCAAGAATGACAAGAAAAATTGCTAGAGTCCAAACACCTATATAGTTCAACAAATTGGATGAAACCAGTTAACTCTCATCACATAATTTTTAAACGTTAAATCATTTATAACAAGGGAGGCAACTGTAGTATTATTAAAAACTAACTTAAACAAGATAGTCAGGATTATTTCCCTTATAAAACAAAACTATTGAACAGAATTTGACCCTGTTACAATATTTTATTAGTTATTTGAGTTATTAAAATCATTTTATAGTTCTCAATTGATTCAAAAGTTAAGCTTATCATGTTTTGAAAATCTTTATGAATTAAAAACTATGATAATAAACAATTTAGTGTATAAAATAAGAAAGATAAAATGAAATATGATTATGGCATAAAAATGTGTCAAAGATACTGTATTTTTTGCAGATTAAAAATGTATTGTTTAATAATAAGATAAATCTAGATAACCATTTTATGATAATAGTTAATTTAATTTTTACTCTTATGGAAATTTCTCGATTAGAAAAACATAGATACATTGTAGAATGTTTTTTAAAAGTAAAAATATGTTAAAATATAATCTAGATAACATTCTACTATGTTTTTATAAAAAGTAAGACCACTGTCAATGATAAGGTTAATGGAGTTATGTAGTTGATTTAAAATTCAAGATTTTGTTCATTAAAAACTATTTTTCTTTTTTATGGAATCAATTTAGAAACTTCAATGATTACTTGAAATAAAATGTGATAATTAAGGTAGAGCTTCCCTAATATAAAACTATTATTCTAACTACAGTAAACTTTTCACAAAACTTGTATCTAATTTTACTTTTTAATGTTTTCTTCTTGTCATTTACTTAAATTTTATCAACTATTATTTTCTGTATAGAAAAAAATAAAAACTTACACTATTTTCATATCAAAGGGAGATAATTACTCATCAAAAGTTTTCATTAAAATTTTTGTTTATGAGTACTGTTTTATGAATCTAATCCATTCATAATATTAACATGTTGTAATGAATTGAAATTATTATGATATGGGAACATTTATGATAGCTTTCAAGTATATTTATGACTGTAAGTTGGTATTATTGGAATTCTTCATTATCAACAGTGTTTAGCCAGGGTTAGCAAAACATAAGTGTTTTAAATCATAAATAACTACTCAACATGATAATTTTACATTTAATAACAAAAAAAAAACCAGAAAAAAAAGATGGTTTTAACTTTAATAACTAATAATGTATGGTCCCTGTTTAGTGTCTAGGTTTATTCATTTCGTACCCAGAGGTTATCAAGATTCTTGATAGATAGTATTGAGAATCCTACTAGACTTTGGGTACGAAAATGGGTTTAATTGTTCACTGGTTGGGTTTTCTGTTCTTATGTTTTGAGTTGTTCTTTCCATGAGCTTCATGGAACCTTATAATATTAAGTTGGTGAAAGATCTATTATATCAACTAAAATAATTGTTCCCCCCACCTGCTATCTTAATAATGTACTGTTTGACACCATCTTGGGTTTTAAGTGAGGGCTTGCAATCTGTCAATAGTCTAACAATTTGAATGCAGGCACTGGCTTGAGCACTCGCATTTTTAACATTTTTAAACTGTTTAACATGTTCTTAAGGTAGAATTCCCCATATACTAATCTATGTAAAATCTGATATTTTACTTGTACAGATTCTTAAATTATGCAAACTTGAATCTATTACCGACAAATTTAAGATAACACAATTTTTCATATCATGAATCTAATTCATGCTTAATTAAAAACATGATGTACGGGATGAAAAATATTATGTTTCGTAATAATATATGTGATTTTGAAAAATTTGAATGACTGTAAAATAGCATTATGGGAATTCTACTTTAAATGTTATTGTTTGTCTTTTTTCAAAACATGAATAATTTCAATGTGACTTTGTTAATGTGTTAAATGATAGTTGTATAATAAGTTTTAGCCTAGGTACTTTAGTAGGCTGTGGTTGTATATATGGAATTATTCCAATTAGTTACTGAGAAATTATTCAAGCTTTGACAGTTTTGAAAATTGAACTGTAAATATATAGATTTAGAATAATTTTATTCAACTTTCAGTGGTCCCTAAATTAATCCCATTGATTTAATATTCACTACAGTTTTCTGTACTTTTGATAGATAAAACTAGATTTAAATCAGTAGAGTTAATGTATGCTCCACTGACAGTTGAATAAATTTGAACATTGAAATAATGCCCTCTAATGTTTTTCATTACATTGATAGTTATCTCCCTTGGTTATTTCAGAACTAGAATGTATTTAGTTAAGTAATGAATGGTTATGATGACATTAAAACTAAGGATTTCTACTCTACAGACTTCCCTCACCAGAACTTTCAACTATTCAGAGCAGGTACTTTTATTCCTTGATTTATATTATATGGAATGTGTTATGTCAGGGTCCAGTACAACTCCACCTATGGACAACTCAACCCTAAGTAGGGATTGCTTAACCTGTGGACCAAACTCCCTGCAGCGGTTATTTCCCTTTATCAAATCAATAACCACTGCCACCACAAGTAAATTTGTCACTCAGAGAGCCAAAAAACTTTTTCATCTTTTCTTTTACATTTCAATATTTTCAATAAATTTAGTCTTTTGTTTAGTAAAATATGATGTTCAAAGTACATAGAGGGAAAAAATAAATAGCTTGAATAAATAATTTTTGAAAAAAAAAGATTAATTTTACCCTGACACCGGTTACCTAAAGTGCATAAAATTGCATGAATAGCAAAATGGTACACAAAGTAAATATTAAATGGATAATTGTATACATTTTAGTTTTTTAATTATATAAATGGTATATTGTTCAGTATCATATCATATAGATATGATATTATGCATATAATTTTATCATAAATACTTAAGATTTCTCACCAAAAGCATCATGTAAGTAGCGTGAGGAGGACCAAGGACCCTATTGGGTGGACAACGCAGCTCATTCTTGACCTTGCTCACTTTCTGGTGTAATTTATTCATGAATTAAACAATTTTGAAACATAATGATATACATGTATTTCTATTTGATTTATGTTATTTCTTTGACAGTTCTTGTAAATAAACCACATTTTTTATCAATGTTATTTTTCACTACATTACGCCTAACGTATTTTAGGCTTACCGTTATTGCTCATTTAAATATAAATATTAAGCATATGGTACTACTAGCGTCACGTTGATTCATATGAAGGCAGTGGGTAAAGTAGCGACGCGTGATGTAACCGCTGTGAGAAGTTTGCCTGTGAACAACTCATCCTATATCATATATTGTTTAAAGTTTATCGTGTATGGAAGATATGGAGGAATATAATTAATGATTATTTAGTATTTATATAGTTTTAGAAAAGTGAGAATTACATTTAAAATCAATTTTAAATTAAAATGATCATGTTTTTTTTTCAAGCAAATAATGATATATGATACATGTTGAGTTGTTCTGGGGTTGTGTTGTCTTCAGGTTGAGTTGTTCCTACAGGTGGCATGAGTTGTCTTAAGTTGCTTCGTGTTGAATTGTCCTGATCTAGTATTGTACAATTGGGACCTGAATGGTTTGAAGTCAAAGACAGTATCTAATTATACAGTGGCCACCAAATGTTTGGAGACATTTTCCTTCTGTAGGCCTTCTAGTAACTTTTATTGGCAATGTGAAAATGTTTATTTAAAAATGTTTTTAGTTATGGTTCTACTTATAGTTAAGTCTACAAAAGTAATATAATTATAGGTTATTACTATTACTGTACAATACTAAAATATATTTGGACAAGTACACAGCTTGGAAAGTCATTATCGGCTCATCCAATATGACTTTTTAAGCTGAGTTCGAGTCCAAATATATTCCGTATTGCATAGTAAAATGTATAATAACTTTTTTATTATATATCATCGTATTCTTTGAAAAAAAATCATCCCCATTTGATCGTTAAAGATTAAAATCGGAAACCATCGTTAAGTGAACATGTACTCAACTGTTTAATACAAAAATAATATATATCTTTTGGATCCAATACAGGAATGTATTGGACAGTCACATGGTGCAAATGCAGATTGTCGATTGGTTAGATTTATTAGATATATTATAAAACTTTGTTAATAAGAAAAAGCATTGTTTTGATCATGGAGGCTTTGTTATGTCAGATGCTGATTCTTATAAATGTGATGCATTTATTTGAATTTTTTTCATTTCATGACCACCTTACAAAATGAACTTAAAAAATAATGTTTCTACAAATGAAATTAAAGAATTTTAGTTGTAAATTTCATTTGTCTTCAAACTTTTGGTTGGCACAGTACGTATATATTGTATGATACTAGTTTTTATTAGCTGGACTTTTCAAAGAAAATGAGAGCTATTGCTATCACTTTTGCGTTGGTGTCGGTGTTGGTGTTGGCGTTGGTTTTCTGGTTAAAGTTTTTTGAAATTCTTATATCTTCAACACTATCCAAGTTATTTTATTGAAAGTTGGTATACGTATTAAGTGGGATTAAATTAACAATACTGTGATAGGGGATAACTCTGAATGAATTATTTTTTAAGTTATTTCCCTTTTATACTTAAAAAATTGCAAAATATGAGGTTAAAGTTTTTTTTATTATGTAGAGTATCTTCAATACTGATTAAGATATTTGACTTAATGTTTGTATATTTATTTGTTGGTACAATATCTACATGACTATGAAGGGAAGTAACAGTGGATGAATTATTTGTTGAGTTATTGCCCTTTTATACTTGAACATTAAGGATTAAAATTTGTTCTAATGGGATATTTTCGGTACTTATAAATATATTTGAATATAAGTTGTAATGCTTTTCATCAGTTCGTCATCTATCGGACTATAAAGGGACATAACTCAGGATGAATTACTTTCCAAGTTATTTCCTTTTATACTTTAAAATTTTAGGTCAAAGTTTGCTCAAACTGAATATATTTTGTTTGATAGAAAGCTTTTTCATCAGTACTACATCTTCACGACTACAAAGGGATGTAACTCTTGATGAATTACTTGGAGTTGTGCCCCTTTTCAACTTTTAAATTAGGGTTAAAGTACTTTAAACTGAAATATTTTCAATATTTAAGATATTCAAATGACAGCATGCTTATTCATCACAAGGATCCTATATTAGAAGGATATGTAACGCCCTATCGTTCAACCAGATTTTATCGATTTTCACTGTCGTTTCAGTTTCGTCTGCTAATTTATCGTAAAGTGTATTAATTGGGGGAAAGAGCGGGGTTTTTTAAATCCAAAGTGGCGGTAATCGGCGAAAGGTTCAATTAATTGCGCGATCGCGATTGTAAGTTGTCTTTTTATTTGGAATTCTTCCCGCTCAATTACAACTATTTTAAATGTAACAAATTCTTAATAGTAATTGATCTTTTTGAGTACCGTGAACTCGACAGTTCCGAGTTATCGACAATTCCGGGTCACTTTTTATACGCCCGTTTTGAAAAAACGGCCGTATTATGTTATGCTGTTGTCCGTCTGTCCGTCTGTCCGTCTGTCCGTCCGTCTGTCCGTCCGTCCGTCCGTCTGTCCGTCCCTGGACAATTGCTTGTCCGGATGATAACTCAAGAAAGGATGTACCTAGGTTCCTCAAATTTTATGTGTGGATAGCCCTTGGGTGGAGGAGGTTTCCTATTGATTTTGAGACCCCAGGGTTAAAGGTCAAGGTCACTGGGACTTAAAATAGGTAAAACTTGTCCGGACAATAACTGAACCAACAATGAACCTAGGTTCACCAAATTTAATGTAAGAGTAGCCCATGTGTCAAAGATGTTCCCTATTGGTTTTGGGGCCCCTAGGTCAAAAGTCAAGGTCACAGTGGCATCATATGAGAAAAAAACTTGTCCTGACCATAACTCAACAACGACTGTACCTAGGTTCACCAAATTTTATGTAAGAGTAGCCCATGTGTTAAAGATGTGCCCTATAGGTTTATGGGGCCCCAATTTCAAAGGTCAAGGTCACAGTGGCATCATATTGAAAAACATTGTCCGGGTAATAACTCAACAATGACTGTACCTAGGTTCACCAAATTTCATGTGAGAGTAGCCCATGTGTCAAGGATGTACCTTATCAGTTTTGGGGAAACAGGGTTAAGTTTAAACCTTAAACCAGAAGATATCAAATTACCAAGCTGTGACTTCAAATGTTCAATTAATATGTTTATAAAGTCAAAATGGCAAACAATGAAACACTTGTCCAGACAATAACTGAACCACCAATGTACCTAGGTTCACCAAATTTTATGTGAGGGTAGCCCTTGTGTTAAGGATATGTCCTATTGGTTTTGGGGCTCCTGGGTCAAAGGTCAAGGTCACAGGGGCATCATATTGAAAAAACTTGTTTGGACAATAACTCATCAACGACTGTACCTAGGTTCACAAAATTTTATGTGAAGGTAGCCCTAGTGTCAAGGATGTTCCCAATAGGTTTTGAGGCCCCAGGCCCTAAGGTCAAGGTCACAGAGGCATCATATGGAAAAACCTAGTCCAGACAATAACTGAACCACCAATGTACCTAGGTCCACTAAATTTTACGTGAGAGTAGCCCATGTGTCAAGGTTATGCCCTATTGGATTTGGGGCCCCTGGGTCAAAGGTCAAGGTCACAGGGGCATCATATTGAAAAACATTGTCCGGGTAATTACTCAACAATGACTGTACCTAGGTTCACCAAATTTCATGTGAGAGTAGCCCATGTGTCAAGGATGTGCCTAATCAGTTTTGGGGAAACAGGGTCAAGTTTTAACCTTCAACCAGAAGATATCAAATTACCAAGCAGTGACTTCAAATGTTCAATCAATATGTTAATAAAGTCAAAATGGCAAACAATGAAACACTTGTCCAGACAATAACTGAACCACCAATGTACCTAGGTTCACCAAATTCTATGTGAGGGTAGCCCTTGTGTCAAGGATATGTCCTATTGGTTTTGGGGCTCCTGGGTCAAAGGTCAAGGTCACAGGGGCATCATATTGAAAAACCTTGTTCGGATAATAACTCATCAACGACTGTACCTAGGTTCAAAAACTTTTATGTGAATGTAGCCCTTGTGTCAAGGATGTTCCCAATAGGTTTTGGGGCCCCAGGCCCAAAGTTCAAGGTCACAGAGGCATCATATGGAAAAACCTAGTCCAGACAATAACTGAACAACCAATGTACCTAGGTTCACTAAATTTTAGGTGAGAGTAGCCCATGTGTCATGGTTATGTCCTATTGGTTTTGGGTCAAAGGTCAAGGTCACAGTGGCATCATATTGAAAAACATTGTCCGTGTAGTAAATCAACAATGACTGCACCTAAGTTCACCAAATTTCATTTGAGAGTAGCCCATGTGTCAAGGATGTTCCCTATTGGTTTTGGGGCCCCTGGGTCAAGTTTAAACCATCATCCAGAAGATATCAAATTACCAAGCAGTGACATCAAATGTTCAATCAATATATTAATAAAGTCAAAATGGCAAACAATGGAAATAATGCTATATTTAATAAGTAACATGAATTTAGTTCACCAAATTTTATGTGAGGGTAGCCCATGTGTCAAGGATGTTTCTAATTGGTTTTGGGTCAAAACTGGGTCAAAGGTCAAGGTCACAGGGGCATCATATGAAAAATCCTTGTCCAGACAATAACTAAACAATGATTGTACCTAGGTTAACCAAATTTTATGTGGATCAGCCCATTTGTCAAGATGTAATGTGTTGATAGCTCTTTGGTATTGGATGTTCTCTTTTGATTTGGAGACCCCAGGGTCAAAAGTCAAGGTCACAGGGGCTTAATTTATATTGAAACATTTTCCGGACAGTAACTCAATAATGATTGTACCTAGGTTTACCAAATTTTATTTAAGGTAGCCTAAATGTCTAGCATATGCCCCTTTGGTTTTAGGCCCCTGGGTTAAAGGTCAAAGTCACAAGAACAATCATTAGGAAAAACCTTGTCCAACAACCAACTTTACCTAAGATCACCAAATTTTATGTATCAATACTCTTTTGGTCAAGGGCGAGAACTTTTGGTTCTGAGGCCCCAGGGTCAAGGTCACTGGAAGTTTGTTTGGGAAAACTTTGTGTCGGTAATAACTCAACCATGGCTGTACCTAGGTTCTCAAAATCTTTGCTTTTGATAGCCCTCCAGTTAAGGATGGGACCTATTCTGAGATCCCGGGGTCATTGGTCAAGGTCACTGGGACTTCATATGAGATAGAACACAGCATGGACTGCACACGGGTGTATAATGCCCCGCCCAGCGGAGCTCTTGTTTTACAATAGTGCACAGATGATTCCTTAATAATGCAATATTTTGATTATGTGATAGTTAAGTCATGTACACTAATTACTTCGCTACTGTAACAAAAACTTTGCATGTTAAAATTTCTCTACCGAAAGTCATAGTCATGAAACACTGAACAGCGTCTTTTCCAACCAAGGCAAAAGTACGAGAACGTTTCGTCCATGCGTTCGAAAAAAACAGTGATTTATATCCACAATTCACATAAAATAAGTCCTTATTGTACATTGCTTTGTTGGATATTTGTCGGTGAACACGATTCAACTCATAGATTTGTTTCATCTAATAACTGTTTGACAATTATGCAGACAAAGTAAGCACGTGACAATTTCGGGTCAAAACCTAACCCCTTTTATGTAGAATCATAATTATATTTCAATTAAACAGTATTTCTTATCATTTAAAATTGATTTTACACATGATTTTATCCCATGTGTAAGACATTTGTCCATTAATATTGATTTCTAACCCTGTTGAGACCACTCCGGATTAAAGAGACAAGCATCTGTCACGTGACCCGGAATTGGCAAGTACGACCCGTAACTATCGATTTTGCAACATGCATTTTCGAAAATTGTAGCAAATTATAAGCAAATAAACACAATTAATTTAGTTAAGCATGGTAATGTGGAAGTATTTGCATGTCAATTTATGCAGGTTTGATTCTTGTCTGGTTCCCAGTCGTACATTGGCAGGTAAAGGTACGTCAGGCAAACCATGATCATGTCCGCGCCTATTTAATGAATTAGATATTGGGTAATTATGTTTTCAAATGAGCATTTCTCACTACACAGACTTAAATCAAGGGATCATTGTATTAGAATTACAGTTAGTAACTTTTTCAGTTGTTTAGTTTCATTTTTACTAAATAAAGTATCCGAAATTCTAACGAGACTAAGCCACGTCCGAATTGTGTTCGAGTGAGTCTTGTTTGTGTAAATTGTTCGATAAATATACGTGTTATCAGAAAAATCGAAATCGAATGTCCTAAATAGTATCAAACTCTCCTAAAGTAACTGTCGTCAGCAAATGATCATGCAAAATCAAGAAAACGTAATACCTGAGTAATAACTGAGGAGACCGCCATAATTACGGCTTGCCTGACCCGATAACGATAGTAGTAAGGGGCAAGTAATACAGACTACTAGTCATTATCCTTTAAAACACAATAAACCGATCGCTTTTTTGTTATCAAAATAGTGCATTAGAACACCTTTAATTGAGGATACAACATTAACTGGGCCTATAATTAAGTTCAATAGTTCTAAAATCAATGTAAAAATCAGCCAGGAAATGGGGTGTTTTGAAGTTGCGTTTTAGTTTTAATCAAGCATATGCAAGGAAAAGGTTTATTGGATACCATTTTTCAATGTATTTTTTCCACATTAGTGAAAACAAAATGCTGTTCAAACGCGCGTTGAATGTGAACACTGCTAAATAAAAATGTCCGTAAAGGACTTCAATCCATGAAAATCGTTGTTTTTAGCCGAAAATGGCCATATTTGAAGATGAAATTGATTATCTAAGCTAGCTAATTTCGAATTATTAAGTTACCAAATCAGTTCATACATCACAGATCTATCGACAAATCCAACTTTAACACATATTTAGTGACTATTTCACTCGTATACTGCGCTAGAGTGCAGCCTACATTTTCGATTGGTCGCCATTTCACACATGTGTCGTGCTTGGGTCGATAATTAATGTCTTAGAATAAACATGAAATTTACCAAAATTGGACAATTTAGTCATAAACGACCAACTTATTTATGACTGTTGGACATAATTTTCTTTATGAGTACATAAAACATCTTTCGATGGATTAGTTTAAAGTGGATATTCGTGGATAGAAATAGCTCGCCTTTTCGTGAAAATGGTGAATGAGACGGAATGGCGCTCTCGCATCGTCTCGCGACGACCGAGAACTTCCGCTAGTTTCCTTCCGTTACGAATCCTTCTAATATAGGATCCTTGTTCATCAGTACTACACCTACAGTGCTACAAAAGGACATAACTCTTGATTATTTTATGGAGTTATTCCCCTTTACTTAAATGTTGAAATTTGTTTAAAATGAAACATTAATAGTTCCTTATAAAGATATTTAAATGAAAGAAGGTTGCTGATTCATTGATACTTTGTCTACTTAACTTTGAAGGGATGTTAATGGTTGAATGTTTTAGGAGTTATGCCCCTTTTATAATTTACAAATATGAATAGATAATCATTGTTTGACTGATTTATTTCCTTTTAAAAAATTAGTTCTGTCTTAAAATCATTTTGTTTGTTTGAAGATAAGCCTTGCCATGAATAAAACACCAGAAAAGTCGAGTGCGCTGGCCTTGGACTGCTCTTGTTATATCCTAGCGCAATTAGTGGCAAGTTTCTTCACTAAAATTCACTGTAATCAAGGTGAATAGTAGAAGAGTATGTGAATTCAGCAGTAACTTCAGTAACTTTACTGCTAGAAAGTTTGTAGTTCAGCAGTAAAACTTTTCTGCTAAAAATTGCAGCTGTACAACTGTAAAACTTTTGAAAATGATGGTTGTATTGCTCCAACTTTTAATAATAATGGTAATGGTTATGGTGGCAATGATGATAGTCAAGTTGAAATATTGAACACATATTATCATATAAATCGAATTTTAAGGAACAATATAGTCAGAATTTAAATTTTAGGAACTGCTCTGAATGTTACTGTCGTCATTACCTAGCTTTAATGTTATACATATGCATAAATATGAAGAACATATCTACATTTAACTGACAGAAAGTAAGGAGAAATAAGATGCATGAAATTGTAGTAGTAAAGGTCTACTGCTGTACTGCTGACATTACTGCTGATTTCACACACATGCAATAAAAATGTAATGATAAGTTACAATTCTAATATGCTTAGTATTTATTAAAATGATTTTGTTTTCAAGATTAAATCTTGTTAATCATGCATGGTTGGCAATTATTTTGACTAAGATTTTGACTTAATCTTTGTATTTGCAGAATGTATTGAATCAAAATCATAGGCCTAGTTTAAATCCCAACATCAGCATTGAATATGTTTTGTTCAAAGAAAAGAAGTTGAATGTTCACTGAGGACTGCAAGATTTCTACATCAAAACTGTTAAAGCATTATATAATTACAAGTATATGCTGTAGTTAGTTACCATACTCAACACTCTTAAGATGGATGGTTTACATTTCTCTTTGAACTAACTTGTGGTAGTTAAAAACATTCTTTGGTTGATGTATTGAATGTGCGTTTTATTAGACTAAACAAAATCAAAGTTGATTGTGAGAAAGTGTGTTAAATGTTTGGTAGTTTAATTAGTATAGTCTGTCAAAATAACTTACTTCAGTTAAAGTTTCTTGTTTGTTTAATTTCAGATTGTTATGAAAAGAACATGTCAAGCTGGTGAATGAAATCAAGCTGAAGAATCCACCCTTTAAATTTCATGTACATAAGGTGTCTCCTTGAGATGCTTGTTGTCCCTATACGCGTGTCCCGCTGAAATTAAACAAGTCGTCTCGGACTTTTTTGTCCTTGAGATGTTTGTTGTCCATACGCGTGTCCCGCTGAAATTAAACAAGTCGTCTCGGACTTTTTTGTCCTTGAGATGTTTGTTGTCCATATACGCGTGTCCTGCTGAAATTAAACAAGTCGTCTCGGACTTTTTTGTCCTTGAGATGTTTGTTATCCATATACGCGTGTCCTGCTGAAATTAAACAAGTCGTCTCGGACTTTTTTGTCCTTGAGATGTTTGTTGTCCATACGCGTGTCCCGCTGAAATTAAACAAGTCGTCTCGGACTTTTTTGTCCTTGAGATGTTTGTTGGCCATATACGCGTGTCCTGCTGAAATTAAACAAGTCGTCTCGGGCTTCTTGTCCTTGAGATGTTTGTTATCCATATACGCGTGTCCTGCTGAAATTAAACAAGTCGTCTCGGACTGTTTGTCCTTGAGATGTTTGTTGTCCAAGTAAATTCATTAAATTGTGTTGTTGTTTAATCATTAAAAAAGTAAATAGATAAAAAAGATTCGTTCCATAATTTCGAACCAATAAAATTAACTTGAGAAAATGTTGAAAAACAATTTCGAACAAAACCTTTTCCCGGTCACGAGATTGTTAGGGGCCGAATCTTTGTTTACATTTTGATTCGTCCCCGAGTAATTTCGAACCCAACTTTCTGGTTACAAAATTATTAGGGGACGAATCTGTTTACATTTTGATTCGTCCCCGGATTATATCAAACCTAACTTTCCGGGTACAGAACTATTTTGGGACGAATCTTTGTTTACATTTGATTCGTCCCAGTAAAATTTCGACCCGATTTTTTCGGTTATGAAAATATCGTGGAACGAATCTTAGTTTACATTTGATTTGTCTCCGGGTTATTTCGAACCCAACTTTTTTCCGGGTATGAAAATATTTGATGACAAATCTTAATTACATTTTGATTCGTCCCCAACTTATTTCGAACCCAACTTTCCGAGTATGAAACTATTTGGGGACGAATCTTTGTTTACGTTTCGATTCGTCTCAGAGAAATTTCGAACCCGATTTTTTTCGGTTTCGAAAATATTTGGGAACGAATCTTTGTTTACATTTTGATTCGTCCAGGGTTAATTCAAACCCAACTTTTCCAGGTATGAATCTATTTTGGAACGAATCGTTTACATTTTGATTCGTCAACGGGTTATTTCGAACCCAACTTTTTCCCGGTATGAAACTATTTTGGGAGGAAGCTTTTTAATTCGTCCAAGAAAAAATTCGAACCCGATTATTTTCGGTTACGAAAATGTTTGGGAACGATTCTTTGTTTACATTTTGATTCGTCACCAGGTTATTTCGAACTCAACTTTTGTATGAGTATGAATCTGTTTGGGGACGAATCTTTGTTCACATTTTAATTCGTCACAGAGGAATTTCGAACCTGGATTATTTTCGGTTACGAAACTATTTTGGAACAAATCATTGTTTACATTTTAATTCATCCCCGGGTTATTTTGAACCCAACTTTCCTGGTATGAAAATATTTGGGGACAAATCTTTGTTTACATTTTGATTCGTCCCCGGGTTATATCAAACCCAACTTTTTCGGGTACATTTCTATTTTGGGACGAATCTTTGTTTACATTTTGATTCGTCCCCGGGTTATTTCAAACCCAACTTTTTCCGGGTATGAAACTATTTGAGGACGAATCTTAGTTTATTTTTAAATTGTCCCCGAGTAATTTCCAACCCTATATTTTCCGTTTACGAAATTATTAGGCGACGAATCTTTGTTTACATTTTGATTCGTCCCGGGTTCTTTTGATCTCAACTTTTCCGGGTATGAAACTATTTGGGGACGAATCTTTGTTTACATTTTAATTATCTCAGAGAAATTTCGAACCCGATTATTTTTGGTGACGAAACTATTTGGGAACGAATATTTGTTTACATTCTGATTCGTCCCTGGGTTATTTCGAACCCAACTTTTTCCGGGTATAAAACTATTTGGGGACGAATCTTAGTTTATATATAATTCGTCCCCGAGTAATTTCGAACCCAAATTTTTACGGTTACGAAATTATTAGGGACGAATCTTTGTGTACATTTCCCAGAGAAATTTCGAACCCGTTTATTTTCGGTTACGAAACTATTTAGGGACGAATCATTGTCCCCGAGTTATTTCGAACTCAACTTTTCCGAGTATGAAACTATTTGGGGACGAATCTTTGTTTACATTCTGATTAGTCCCTGAGTTATTTCGAACCCAACTTTTTCCGGGTCTGAAACTAATTGGGTACGAATCTTAGTTTATATTTAATTCGTCCCCGAGTAATTTCGAACCCAAATTTTTCCGGTTACGAAATTATTAGGGGACGAATCTTTGTGTACATTTAAATTCGTCCCAGAGAAATTTCGAACCCGATTTTTTCGGTTACGAAACTATTTGGGGACGAATCTTTTTTCACATTTGATTCGTCCCCGAGTTCTTTCGAAATCAACTTTTCCGAGTATGAAACTATTTAGGGGCGAATCTTTGTTTTCATTTTAATTCGTCCCCGGGTTATTTCAAACCCAACTTTTTCCGGGTATGAAGCTATTTGGGGACGAATCTTTGTTTACATTTTGATTCGTCCCCGAGTAATTTTGTGGGCAGCGTCCCGTAACCGGGAAAGGAGGATTTTCCGGGTATGAAGCTATTTGGGGACGAATCTTTGTTTACATTTTGATTCGTCCCCGAGTAATTTTGTGGGCAGCGTCCCGTAACCGGGAAAGGAGGATCCTGGTAGTTGAGGGAGACCCAGGGATCTCCAGTCTTCCCAACACACTGCTTTGGCCTCTGATTCAGGGTAGACGGGTGTCCAAGTAGGCCCGACTTGGTCAATCGGCTGGTCATGCCTTGCCCTTGAATAGTTGCATACTCACAACAGTTGATTTATTTATGCAAGTACATGTTACTCTTGGATGTGCACACACCCAACAATTAACAACGCTACTAGCATACTTTTTACCTGTTTAAACATAGTTATGTGTTATCCATTCAGATATACATGCGTCTACTAAATATGCAGTACTTTTCTTTGAAGTTTATACGTTCAACACTTATTCAAGAAGGCGGTGGCTCATGGGCCAATTGTGTTGATTGTAATCATTTGCAATTACATGCAAGTATATCTCTCGGGTATTCTTGTGGTGCGGAGGCTGGATACCCGCCTCCATTGCACTTCCCCTTGTTGGAGTCCGAGGTGGCTGGGGAACCTGAGGGATGAATCATTATTAACTCAACCATGGATTCCTTAACTACTTCTAAAAAACGTAAGTCTGATGAACCACCCAGTAATGAAAATACCAACCAATCGTTTCCACCCTTCCTCATAGTAGAAGGAAAAGAAAAATTATCTCAGCTAAACCCTTTTGTCATTGAAAAAACTATCTCGGCACTCATAGGAACACCAAAATCGGTCAGGAAGCTTCGAAATGGGGAGCTCCTGATCGAGGTCAACAGAAAACGGCAATCGTAGAACTTGCTCAAAATTAAATCTTTCTTTGGAATTCCAGCATTCTCTATTACTCACAAAAATCTTAATTCAAGCAAAGGTGTAATTCGATGCCCTGACCTAGCAGACATGTCAGAGGCAGACATCGTGAAAGAGCTAAGCACTCAATGTGTTTCAAATGCTAAACGCATATTGGCCACTAGAGACGGTAAGCGTGTGCCAACTCATACCTATGTATTGACATTTGACAGCCCAATTCTCCCATCTTCTCTTCGGGTAGGGTATCTCAACGTCCGCGTTGAGATGTTTATTCCAAACCCGATGCAGTGCTATAAATGCTTTAAATAAGTGCATCATGAATCTAGATGTGCTAGAGAACATGTATGCCGTAAATGTGGCACTTCTCATGATGGTCCGCTTGAGAACTGTTCTCTTGATGTCAAATGTTCAAACTGTGGAGGTAATCATTTTGCAACCTCCCGTTCCTGCTCTGTTTGGAAGACGGAAAAAGAAGTTCTCCGTGTTAAATATACACAAAGTTTATCTTTCCCCGATGCTCGCAAGCTTGTTGAAAGTCAGGTTTCCAAAATAAACTCATATTCAGCTGCTGTATCTAAATTAGTTCAGATGGTTGATTCTGCAGTGCAGGTCAACTTATGTAAATGTTCTCCTCTGGAAACCAATCCAGTACAGAAACCGTCTCCTACCCTTTCACACAGTACATCTAAAGCGAATTCAAGTTCACAGACATCAACATCTACACGCACCTCATCTGTATCTCAGAGGCGGGTCGCACAGGCTTCTCCGTCTCCTGAGCGGGTGGTTCAAAGGCAATCACCCAAAAAGAAGATTATCCTGACCTACATGGTCAGGAAAGCGGAGAGGGACCCTGTCCCGTCCTCCAATCGATTCGACGCTCTTATGAGCGAAATCGAGTCGATGGAGGGTGAGGACATGGGTATCAGTTCCCCTCCTCGAGCTTCGGCTCGCAGTCCTGCTAAGGTTCCAAAGTAGGTTCTTTACTTTGCGTTGAACCATGAATCAAAGTATACTTCAATGGAACTGTCGTGGCCTTAAATCCAATTACAACGATCTTCTCCTTTTATTATCAAAATACTCTCCGAAAGTTGTCTGCCTTCAAGAAACATTCTTATCTACAAATAATAAAATATCATTAAAGGACTATGCGCTTTACAGTAAAATATGTACAAACACCATGAGAGCATCAGGAGGCTCTACAATTGCAGTTGCAAATTGTGTACCTCAACGACAAATTCAGTTACAAACTAATTTACAAGCTGTAGCTGTTGAAGTAACTCTGCATAGACCTATAACAGTATGCTCCTTATATCTTCCTCCAAATTTATCTATTTCTGTTGAAGACTTAGAAAATTTAACCAAACAACTCCCAGAACCATTCTTTCTACTTGGCGATTTTAATGCCCATAATCCAATATGGGGAAGTACATCTACGAATAATAAAGGCAGCATTACTGAAAAATTAATTGATAATTTACAACTTTGCCTTCTGAATGGCAAGTCACCAACTTATTTACATCCAGCCACTGGTAGCTTTTCTTGCATAGACCTTACATTATCACATCCATTATTATATTTAGATTTTACTTGGTCAGTGCTGGACGAACAGTACGGAAGTGACCACTTTCCATTGTTATTAACTTCAAACGACTCTGTCCCAGTAAATAACCGCTCTTATTACAAATTTTCTAATGCAAACTGGGAACAATTTAACAAACTATGTTCTGACAATTTGACAAGTCCGATATTTTCCAACTCTACGGATAAAGCTAATCTTTTTGCCTCCACTCTATCAAAGATAGCTGATGAGTGTATTCCAAAAACCTCAATTAAAGATTCTAGTAAAATTAAAAAAACATGGTTCAACGATGAGTGCAGAAAATCAGTTCGGAAACGAAAAGCAGCACTTAAAAAATTTCAGGTTTGCTCTACTGCTGCAAATCTAAACAATTATAAAATCCTGCGAGCACCAATCTCCGCGTTGTCGTACTGGATCTCTACTTAGTCAATGCAAGGTCACCCCAGCCAACATTCTATATCGGCCCGACATCAAACCTATATGGTTTTCTATGACGGCCCACGTCGGATTTAATCTCGGCTGCAAATAGGAATGATGTCGACCCGACATCGGTAGTACAATATCGGGCCGATGTCTACACAATATCGGCCCGATATGTCTTGCCTACATCGGGCCGACATCAAAACAATAGCGGTGTGATGTCAGTCAACAATAGAAATTATTCTATATCGGTCCGACAGCAAACCTATATGGTTTTCTATGACGGCCCAACGTCGGATTTAACCTCGGCTGCAAATAGGAATGATGTTGACCCAATATCGGTAGTACAATATTGGGCCGATGTCTACACAATATCAGTCCGATATTACTAATTTTCAGTCTGGTTTTCGAAAACAACGAAGTACAAATGATCATTTAGTTCGTCTTGAAACATTTATAAGAGAGGCTTTTGTCAATTAACAACACGTACTTTCAATTTTCTTCGATCTTGAGAAAGCTTATGATACAACATGGAAATATGGTATTCTCAAGGATTTAAAAGATGCCGGTCTAAATGGTAGATTACCAATGTTCATTTCTAGTTTTTGTCAGACAGAAATTTTCAAGTTAAAGTAGGATCAACGTTATCAGAGAACCACGAACAGGCAGTATTTTATCTCTAGCCTCTTTGGGCTTAAAATTAATAATATTGTTAAGGCAACAATACAACCACCAACAGTAATTTTATTTACCCTGAATGCATCTTTCAGTAATTCTGATGGTTTTTCATAAGAAAACTTGGATATTACAATTATTTGATAACACAATTCACAAAATAAGTAATTTATTTACAGTTTAAGTCTGATTAAGTATGTATTCTTATCAACTGTTTAACTGTATAAATGTCCATTCAGTTGACATATTTGATAATTTGATCAGTTAATCAAGTTGATAAAAAATTGTCAAATATTTTAAAATCTTTCTTTTTTTAAAATGTTCATAACGTATCGAGTACGAACATTATTGAGGACGAATGTTTCACGGCGCAGATCGTCATCATGTTAAAACAATGATACACCATAGATACAGGATGGATTCAACGATCATATAATTGAGAAACCATCATGAAATGAGCTAGTTAGGGTCAGCTTTTATGCTTATTTAAATTGACTTCAAGTTCATTAACAAATTGTAACCGTGGTAATAATTGATTAGGCATAATAAAAGTTTAGACCGTTAGAACTTTTACCATTCCTCACTGTGAATGACAGAGATTTGGTCGTAAATTTTAAATCAAAGTGCTTAACTAATGACCTCTTAGCGTTGCAATTTGAAAAGATTTATAACTAGCATCTCTAATGTACCAATCACTTGTTATATACAAGAAGAAACTGAACACCAGTATTTATCTAGAAAGCGAGGTGAAGACTCCTAAATTACGCCATCAATAAAGCCTGTTGATATCAACAACCGAATACAATATAAAAGTCGGTTTGATTGGTCACTGATAATACAGAAACAATGAAATATGTCGTAATACTAGAACATATGACGTTTAACGGTGTAAAGTTGTTAATTACAGCTATTAATAACGCAAAACTCTGATCAGAGTTGCCATTTGTTCCAGCCCGCCGATTTTTATTTTACACGTCTACTTGCCACTTCCACGGCGTTATGCGTCAAGCTGGACGCACATGTCAAGAAGCAATGGGTTTTTAGCTAAAATTGTGCGTCATGGACGCGGGACGCAGAGGTAAAAATATCGCTGCCTATTGAAAGTCTTTATGTTGAAGCTAACGAGCCATCACTAAAATTACGTCGTCAAAAACTTTCATTACAATACGCAACTCGTATATCTTCTAACAAAAGAAACCCGGCGCGAAATGTTATTTTTAAACCTGATTACACCAGCAAATTTAAAAATAAACCGAATGAAATCAAACCTTTTGGCCTACGCGTTAAAACGACTTAGAAATGCTAAATATAAACACTTCGTCTGTGATACAGAACTTAGATGAAAATATCCCCCCTTGGACCTACAACATTCCAGACGTCAATATTGACTTATCAACTTTTCGTAAATCTTTCACTAGCCCTGAAGCCTTTAAATCTGAATTTGTAAACGTCTTGGAAAAATACAAAGACTATACTCATTTATTTACCGACGGTTCCAAAGATGGAAACAAAGTTGGTTGCGCCGCATACGGAAATTCTTTCGTTGCAAGAATGCGACTGCCTGACAAAGCATCTATATTTACTGCCGAAATAAAAGCAATTGATCTGGCATTAACATACATATCAAATAGTATAAATAACAAGTTTATTATTTTCTCAGATTCTCTATCTGTATTACTAGCGATTAAAAATCGCAGTTCTCATTAAAAGTATCGAGTTAAAATTGCATGATATTTTAAAATCTAAAATAGTACACCTCTGCTGGATACCAAGCCATATTGGTATACATGGAAATGAAAAAGTAGACATCCTCGCTAAAGAATCTTTAAACCTTCAACCAGTTGATCTCAAATTACCAAGCAGTGACTTCAAGTGTTCGATCAATTCGTTAATTAAGTCGAAATGGCGAACAACGCTATATTTAATAAGTTACATAAAATAAAGCCAACCCTTGATTCATATCCATCAATAAAATTTTCTAATCGCCGAGATCAAATTGTGTTTACGCGATGTAGAATAGGTCATACTAGATTAACACATTTATACCTTCTCAAAAGAGAGGAAGCACCTGAATGTATACCATGTAACGAGCATTTCAATGTTAAACACGTTCTCATTAATTGTCAGGATCTCAAAAACATCCGTGATAAATATTTTAAGGTTGGCTCACTTAGAGAACTTTTTGAGTCTATACCATCACATGTGATATTTAACTTTTTGAAAGAGATAAATGTATATGATAAAATATAGGGCTAAGGATCAATTTATATCAATAGTGTCATTATTTGTTTTCGGCGCGATATGACCTTTCTGTGTTGGTGCGCCGTAAAACCCAAACAAACAAACAAACAATTTTTCCAAATTTTTTTTATTACGATAATATTTGGAAACAAAACTGTGTTTACATTTTGATTCATCTCCGGGTTGTTTCGAACCCAACTTTTTCCGGATATGAAACTATTTTGAGACGAATCTTAATTTACTTTTTGATTCGCCCCCGACTTATTTTGAACCCAACTTTTTCCGGTTACAAAAATACAAAATGTAGTTGGGGGCGAAATTTTTAGTACATTTCGATTCAACCCCAAGCAATGTCGAACCCAACTTTTTTGCGTTTACGAATATATTTGGGGACAAACCTTTGTTTATTTTATGATTCGGGCCTCAGCAATTTCGAACCTTTTTACCGGTTGCCACAATAATTGGGGACGAATCTTTGTTTACATTTTGATTCCTACCCGAGTTATTTCGAACCCAATTTTTTCCGGGTATGAATCTATTTGGGGACGATTCTTTGTTTACATATAGATTCGTCCCCGAGTAATTTTGAACCTAACTTTTTCCGGGTGCGATAATAGTAAAAGACGAATCTTTGTTTACATTTTAATTCGTCCTAGAGAAATTTTGAACCATATTTTTTCTGTTACGCAAAATGTTGGGGACGAATATTTGTTTACATTTTGATTCGTCTCCGAGTTTATATCGAAGTCAACTTTTTCCAGGTATGAAAATATAAGTAGACAAATCTTTGTTATATTTTGATTCGTCCCCGAGAAATTTCGAACCCTGGGTTTTAGAAATCGTATTTTCAGAAAATGTACGTCACTTAGTTTTTACATGGCAGTATTTTAAAGAATAACATCAAATTGTATCGGTTTAGTTATTAGCATAGTCTTGTAATATTACATACTGCTTAAATCCATGTTAAGTACTTCAGACAATATATATATGTTAAAACTTAACACTCACGCTAAACTGACTTTAATTGACTTGTTCGTTACATTAAGTTTCTAAAATACCATACCATTTGAGAGACATTAACTTAGCTTGAAATGAGAAATGCTTCATATTATCTCAAAAGAACATGTTAACTTTATATTCTTTTGAAATTACTGCAGGATTATCAAGTAAAAGCTCCTAATTTGAAGTGTTCGTGACTGAAATATACATACTGCGTGTTTTGCGGTTTTAGTACAGTTTTTAAATCTCTTTGTACATGATGTCATTAAACTTGATGATATCACTCCCGATAAAGGTTAACTGTCGCTTTATAGAATTTAAAGGAGATCTACGGCGGTTCTTTAAGCCACAAATTTGCTAAATTGTTTTTTTCATATTTTGTTTTGCTAAATCATTTGATATTTGAATTTATAGTGTGTTTTATTTGATGCATAGTATAAGTTGAAAATGTAACGAACATGTCAGCTGCATTAACGATTCACTGTATCAGTCTAACATAAAACTAATTTGTTTCTTCAACTAAAGTATATCATTCTTTCCTTATTTTTACTTTTTTACCAATTTCTTAAGTTAGCTTCAGCATGATTTCTTTTGAAATCGTATTTATTATACGACACCTTCATTTCGTTTTATATTTTTGTATGCCCAACGAATTAGATTGTCTGTTCCTGTCTTTAGTCAGTTTCAGATAAATGTCTCGGAGAGTAAAACTAAAATGGAAATAATTACACGTCTAAGCAGAGCGCAAACCCAATTCATGACGATATTCTATTTGCAGTGACACACCAATGAATAGTTATTAACGAACATGTCAAGATTAGTAACGGACATTACATATTGTTTTTTTTTCTTTTCTGGTGAAATCAAGGACAGGAATTTAGAAAAAATATCGTCGAAGACTTAAACAGAGCAAAAGCAATGTTAACCTATATAAAAAAATATTGAGGAAACAAATTACAAATGTACATACTTTTGGTAACGGGCATTTTGGTAACATTTTTGAAAACAATCTTGTGAAAATAACAATTACACACTATCATTCAAAGGTTCCGGTGTAATATTAAAATAGAATTGTAAACGTGGAATATACAGACAAAAATATGATTTATTGTACTCTAATCGATTACAATTTTCCTTCAACCACATTGTACTTAATTCGACCTGGCATATGTCAATTAAATATCGTTAGTCAGTACGAATATCTTCCTTAATTATCTAAAGAATAACACTTTGTTTATATAAGGGAAAATTCTTAAATGTGTTATATACCAACCATGGTAAGTGACCATTGAAAGTTAGCGTAACGAACATTTAATGGCAAAATTTGTACCCCTAGCCGTCTTACTTCAAATAAGCATATGGCAACAAATACTGATGTCATGATCAAACTATTTCAGAAAGTTGTAGTTTACAGGCTATAGTCTTCGATTAAAATGCTAAATAAGGAATTCTAAAACACTGATTTCCTATCTTTCATACCTCCAAAATGCACCTGCTTATTTAAAATGAATGGTAATGTTGCTAATCAGGTATTCCCTCAAGTCTTGCTCTTATATATAACATATTTATACCAATACTAGCGTCATAAAATGACTTCCCTCACTTACTATGGAGCTTATCATGATGTTTACTTAAGCCTTAATTGCTCTTAAATATAGCATATCTATACCAATACTAGCGATATAAAATGACGTCTCCCACATGCTATGTTGCTAATCATGATACATGTATTCTCTCAAGTCTTGCTCTTAAATAAAAATATTTATACCAAACTAGCGATATAAAATGACGTCTCCCACATGCTATAGTGCTAATCATGACATTTTCTCAAGTCTTGCTCTTTAATAAAACATATTTATACCAATACTAGCGATTTAAAATTACTTCTCGTACATGTAAAGTTGCTAATCAGGACATTCTCTCAAGTCTTGCTCTTTAATAAAACATATTTATACCAATACTAGCGATTTAAAATTACTTCTCGTACATGTAAAGTTGCTAATCAGGACATTCTCACAAGTCTGGCTCTAAAATATAACATATTTATCACAATACTAGCAATATAATAGGACTTTCATCACATACAATGAAGCTTATCATGATATTTTCTCTCAAGTCTTGCTCTTATATATAACATAGTTATACCAAAACTAGCAATATAAAATGACGTCTCTCGCATGTAATGTTGCTAATTATGTTATTCTCTTAAGTCTTTGCTTTTAAATGTAACGTATTTATATCCATACTAACGATATAAACGGTCTTCTCTCACATACAATGTTGCTAATCTTGATATTCTCTCAAGTTTTGCTCTAAAATATATCATATTTATACCAATATTAGCGATATTAAATGACATCTGCCACATGTAATGTTGCTAATCATTATATTCTTTCAAGTGTTGTTCTTAAAATTAGCTAATTTACAAAAATACTAGCGATGTTATATGACATCTCTCACATAAACCTGTGCTTTTCATGATATCATCTCAAGTGATTTCATATATGTTCTATATAAAGCGATATTTTCCTCAAGTATTTTTTAGTTGTAACATGTTTTAACATCTCTTTATACTATATTTCTGTATTTTCCTAAACATGAATGTAGCTTCGTTATATTCCCTCAAGTATTGCTATGATTAAACATGTTTAACACCTCTATATACCACTGTTTAAGTTTTATACTAAATAAATGTATATAATGGGATATATGTTTCTCAAATATTGCTCTGATATAACATGTTTTAACATCTCTTTATATTATTGCCAATGTTTTTTGCTATAGGTAGCTACATGAAACGATCTATTCCCTCAAGTATTGCGCTAATATAACAAGTTTTAACATCTTTATGTACTATGTATTATGTTTTTTCCTATATGTAGAGAGAATTGCTCTACTTAAACATAGTCTAACAAATCCATTTTTACCATTTTTATGTATTTTCCTATATGAAGCGATATATTCCCTCAAGTATTGCTCTGATAAAACATATTTTTACATCTCTATCAACTATAATTCATGTATTTTTTTATCTGTAGCTATATATAGAAATATATTCTCTTAAGCCTTGCTATACCACATTTTATGTATTTTCCTACGTGAAGTTAAGTATTGCTCTGATTTAGCATACTTGAACATCTCTATATACCATATTTTATGTATTTTCCTATATGTAGCTATATTAAGCAAAATATTCCCTCAAGTATTGCTCTGAAATAACCTGTTTTAACTTTTCAATATACTATATTTTATGTTTTTTCCTATATGTAGCTATATAAAGCGATGCATTCCCTCAAATGTCGCTCTGATATAAAACAAATTAACATCCCTATACACTATAGTTTATGTGTTCTAAATAAACGTTAGATTCCATTAAGTATTGTTCTGATGTAACTTGTTTTATTTGTCTGTATAAACCATCGCTGCATTTCTTACATGTTGTGACATCATAGCAGTGTATATCTGTATACAACTTGTATAAGAGAAAATAATCACTTTGATATCTATATGTTATTCAATGTATACAGGCATGTTTACTTGGCATAGAGAGTAACATTAAAGAACAAGACTTTTTACTATGTTCTATAACAATGGTATTGAACAATATAGGATAAGTCAGTGGAATCCGGTGTCGTTATCAGCTGAGAGCAATAAAAACAAGTCGTTCGATCTATATCGAATCTCTGAAGGTATTATTGTTTGCTTGAGTGAAACTCGTTACAACGTAGAGTTCACTATAAATTAATTTTCAAAACATGGCATGTAACATATATGTATTGTACTTAAGATTTTGGATTCATCCATTTATGAGGGAAACGCATGAATCCACACTATCGTGAGGCAGTTTCTTAGTACAAATGTGTTTATATTCTTGTGAAAACAAACATTATTCGGTACGTGTGGCTCAGTGCATAAGAGTGTAGATATTACTCACTAGTTTTATGTAGAATATAAAAGAATATTTCTGAATATATTTATCCAACCTTATTTTTGACAGTTAAACAATTATTTTGTTAAGTCAACGAGCCAAGTTAAACAAATCACATTTATACATGATCATTATGTATTTGTATCTCTACCTAACAAACATGTAACACTCTACTGACCTTAGTAAAATATTTTTGTCACAGCACTTAAACCTTATTTGCAAATTCAGTGCATTCAGTGTCTTGATTTTACTTAGACCTTAAGTGTGCCAACTCCTAGATAAGATAATCAAAGCATTGAAAGTACTGTTGGAAGGAATTTTTGAAAGATTTAAGAGTTCAAAGTTACTATTTCGATATCCATCATTATCTCTTTATCATTCATTGTAAATTATGTTTCATATTTCATATCACATGCACATTATTCTACTGATCGAGGGATTGTAGTTTCGATTTTCGTGGAGCTTAGATATGAAATAATTTCTACGGTCATTCTCCCTTCCTACCACTGATTCTAAATTATGCAGGGCCGAAGTCAGTCACTAACAGCTAAATCCTGAGATTTAGCCTTTTCAGAAACAGCATGTGGACTGATCGCCGTGATATAACCTATACAATGTCTATGAGGTTAAGGCCACAACAAATTGATCATAATTATGTTCTATGGATTATTTCTAAAAGAATGGAGCTAGCGAGCGAAAAAAATTGTTTTCCTCTTTCTGGCATTTTGAGAAGCAGCGAAAGGCGGAGAATAAATATGTGATATTTTCATGAACATTTATGTACCAAATGTAAAAAAAACAAACATTATAAAGTGTGAAAAGCATTATAAGTTACTTTTAGAGTTTAAGTCATACTGGTCATTTATTCATCATATTGATGCGATACAATTAATCATGCACATTCAAAGTCTTTCTTTCTTGAACTGAATCAATTTGATCTTGATATAGCTTTGATTATCTTGCAAGTTGTTGTTAAAAAGATTACTTTTTGTTAGCATGCATAAATGCTTTTAATATGGTACATACATCATAAATGACTGTATTTTGTCCCAATTGAATTTCCTATCCAATTTCATTATGCTGCATAGCTAATTATTAACCTACAATTAAATACTTCATATATTTCTGTATAAATCAAATCTGCTTACATCATGATGGAAAATCTACAATGGCCATTCATTAAGCCATTCATTGACACCTGGCGATCGCACGATACTACGTTCTCACAGTAAACTCCAGCTGTGAATATCGTCTGCTAAGAAGTATATATTATATACAAGTGAGTGGCAGATAATATTGCGCAATAATACAAAATAACTATTTCTCCGTACACAGTATGAATAATGTTTGATTAATGTAAAGAAACATTAAATATCATAATTTCAAGTATTTCTTTGAATTATCTATTTCCAATACATCTACGTTTGATAGTATTCATATTTCTTGGGCGTATTTACTCATTGTTGTTTGTTCTTTTTCAAATTCCGGAGAGCGCTGACATAGGAACGATTTTTTTGAAAAAAATTCCTTCCAAAAATTATAGGTATAAAAAAATGGTTATCGTAAGGAATCCCTGTGGTTGAAGAGACAATTATGCCATCTATTCAAAGAACGCCCGCCTACTCATACCATATTTATACAGATAGGCGGAGCTCCCTCACCTCTTGGAATAAATTTTTCTCTCAAGCCTTGTGAATTAGACTTCAGCCGTGTTTTCTGTGGGGGTGTCTAATTCGCAAGACTTGAGAGAATACCACGCCCCAATACTTGAGTGAGATACGCCTTCTACATAAGAGGCGGAGTTTACAAAAACTGACACTAATTTCTAAGTGAAATTATGCCTATAATTCTTGATTTACGTTATAATTTATTTAAACGTGTTTGATATTTGTTTAAATATGCAATATTCACCAAACATATCTAGGAAAAGAGATATTATGCAAACCAAACATGTTAACAAATTATATGAAAGCACCGCCTACGTTGTCCTTATTTGAAAGTGTAAATGAGGTCACTTGGTTAATAAAATACCGTAAAGTCATTCCAGCGTTTATGAACAATATTTTCATCAAAATACCAGGAATCGATACATCGTATGTTTCAAAGGGCAAACACATATAATAACAAAATAATTCATATCGATACAAGACTTGAGTAAATATCATGTATAACAACAATACATGTGAGAGATATCATTTCACAAAGCTAGTATTGATATAAATATATTATATATATGAGCAAGACTTGAGGGAATTTAATGAATTACATCCTAACATGTGAGAGATTTGATTTCATATTTCAAGTATTGGTATGAATATGTTATATATATGAGCAAGACTTGAAAGAATATTATGATTAGAACCACTGCATGCGACATACGTCATTTTATATCGCTAGGATTGATATCAAAATGTTTTATTTTAGAGCAAGACTTGAGGGAATATCAAGATTAGCAACAGAACATGGCAGAAACGTCATTTTATATCGCTACTATTAGTATAAGAATGCCATATATAAGAGCAAGACTTGAGGGAATATCATGTTCCGCAACATTTCATATGAGAGACCTCATTTTATATTGCTAGTATTAATATAAATGTCTGATATACATGAGCAAGACTTGAGAGAGCATCATGATAAAGAACAATTCATGGAAAGGACGTCACTTAGTATTGGTATAGATATGTTTAAATGAAGAACAAGACTTGAGGAAATATCATGAATAGCAATATGACTTGTGAGAGACATCATTTCATATAGCTAGTATTGGTATAAATAGGTTATATATATATATCTAAGCAAGACTTGAGGGAATATCATGATTAGCAACAAAACCAATCTGATTAAAACCCGATCTAAAATATTACCGCTCGCATACTCGCTAATTTAGATCTGGCCTTTTCCAAACGAAGGTCACGTTCAGGTGACCTTTTTTATCATAATATTCATGACGAAATTGTTATGATACGTAACTTGTTTACATCGTCTACCTTGGTCTAAAAATAGAAAATACGAAATCAAAATGTGATTAATAGTGTTTTCGTCTAGATGAAAGCTACGCATTGATTGGTCGACACAAAGTTCATCTCGACGTGACCTTGCATTGACTAAGTAGAGATCCAGTACGACAACGCGAGTAGAACAGGATCTCTGTTTACGGAGATTGCAACAAAACAATCGAGAGTCATCATTTCATATTGTTAGTATTGATATAGATATGAAATATATATAAGCAAGACTTGAGGGAATTTCATGATAAGCATAATTACATGTGAGAGACGTTATTTTGTATCGCTAGTATCGATATAAATTTATAATATGTAAGAGCAAGACCTGTGGGAATATCAAGAATGACAACAACACACGTGAGAGAAATCATTTCACATTGCTAGTAATGATGTAAATACATGCATGTGATATATATGAGCAAGACTGAGGAAATTTCACGATTAGCATAATTGCATGTGAGAGATATGATTTCATATTGCTTGTATTGGTATAAATATGTTAAATATATGAGCAAGACTTGAGGGAATATCATGATTAGCAACATTACATGTGAGAGACATCATTTCATATTGCCAGTATTGATAAAAATATCATATATACTTGAGCAAGACTGCATCAGGCCAATTCGAACAAAATATATCTATAATTTCCATGCTTAAAAGTATCGCACTACGAACTGTTGTATGTGCACGTATCATACGTGAATAATCTATGAACAATTGATCATGTTTGCATGTTTATATTGTTTTGTTTATAGAAATATCTGACCTCTATGCTTTTCATATTGTTAATAATTTAAATATATATGGTATAATAATGCTTATACCAATAAGTATGTACTGATATGCTATTTAATAGACTGTAAACTGTATAATTAAAAGATACTCTAAACATTTTCTCAAGTGTCTAGTTCTATAAAAACCGCCGAATTTTTAACACCAAACTAATTCATTGTTCCAGTGCTATGGTTATTTAAGAGACAGTAACAATGTCCAAAATGCACAGTGACGAATGAATCATTTTAAGACGGGGCTGTTTTGTCATTTTTCTTGTGACTTGTGTGCATCTAATTTTCTTTAAAAATCATTTTTACTTGAAAAGACTCTAACCCCAGAGTTTCTACGAGCAAGTTTAACGATCATTCTACGTCATATAGACCCCTAGTTATACAGGTTCTTATAAAAGAGTTTTGTAAGCAAGTTCTTTATCAAAATTGTTGGTTTTACCAACACATTTTAATTGTCAAACTATTCTTTTCTGTAGTCGAGAGTACCTAAATAAACAAACTAGCCGATGGCCAAACTATTTCAGTTATGCTTGGCTTATCAGGGAGTGATACTAGTTCAGATGCACCTTTTATACAGTTCTTATGAATTTCGACTAATTGGTTATTATCTATTTATCTGATGATTAGCAGAGTACCTAACCCCAGTGAGTGTTGAAACGAATAGCAGTAAAAACACTATATAACAGCATAACATGGATTGTTATCTGTATAACTGTCACATGCAGAAACAATGGGCCATGATTTAATGAGCCCTGTTTTTAAAGTTCTCATACAATTCATACTCTAATTATTAAGTCTAAATACTGTACAACAAGCTATTATTCTGTAAAGTTTAAGAATGAATACGGAAAAAGTATGGTGGCTGATTTACGCTATGTCGCATGCTAGCATTCCAGGGTGCCACAAAAACAGGACAGTACGACAAAATGGTCTTTTTTATCGTATTTTTGTTCCAGGGGGCGCCATGCAAATACACTATCAAATGCCGTTTTATGCATAGATAAGCGCAATGCATAATGTATGTGAACGATGATACGACTAAAAGACAAGGTCGAATAATTGTGCTTTCATTTTGCAACTCCCGGGACAAAGATGCGACTGCGACAGTTCTACTTTGTCGTATCATTGTGTTTTCGCTCATTGCCTTTCGCTCAACCTTTCATCTTTACAAGTCTTCTGTCTGTTTTTATATGGCTATCGCAGGCATCATGGCATAAATCAGCCACCATATAATAAACTGATTAAACCCCTTAAATTCTGCTCTTGCCTATTCGCGAATTTATATATGTCCGTTTCGTTATACTATTCATGACGCAATCATTATGTTTAGTGACTTTTTTATATCGTCTACGACAGGAAATTTGAAAAAAAAGTTCAATCACAGCCTGTGAATAATACAACAATTAAATTAGCTCTCAAAGCTTGGTCAAAACCTAGAAATTTCGAAATCAAGGCGTTTCGTCTAGATGAAAGCTACGCTTTGATAAGTCGACTCAAAGGTTATCTCCACATGGCCCTAGTAATGAACCTTAGAGATCCTGCACGACAGCTCTCTACAGGATATATTTTTAAGGAGATTGTACATAGAGAGTTCATATCACCATGTACAATGTATGTCCCTCCCATCTTCTGATTTATTTGCTATTAGTTTTATCACATTTGATTCTGTGAGTTCAATTGGAATACGTTTGTTTGCAAGTGGATCTCAATGATGGACGTAATGTCTACTCATTGAAAGAAGCAAAACTTAGTTTAGAGCTTGAAGCAAGAAAATACGTGACCAGAAATGCTAGAAATCAGAATATAAATCGTAAGTCGATTTTCTTTTTGCATGCAGTTACAAAATTGAGTGTAGACACATCAGTCATACATTTAGCACTATATACTACCGGGATATTGAGGATTAGAACGGAACCTTGACACTTAATTCAATTATTATTTGTGCTAGTTTTAAAAAATAAATGCAAACTCCGACGTTGACGGAAAAAGCTCTCTGGTGTCAAGATACGTTTTGTCGATGCTTCAAATATGTAACTGATAGATTCTTTATTTTAAATTTCTGTAAATATATTTTTAATACAATAAGCCATGGAGCGTTGATAAAATATGTAATGATTCTTCTATATTATTTGAGGGACGCAGTTTATGTATATAGTTGCAAACTAAAGAAGCATTGGATAAACGACGCGTTTAATATTGTCTGTTTCAGATTTTTTCGAACAAAAGAGTGATCAGACTTGAAATATTTGTCAATTATTTCTATAAAATCAATTGTGATAATAATATACTTTGGTCGAGGTTTTTTAAAAATAAAGAAAATATACGTTTTTATATTTTTCAATGTGTACCTGTATATATAATCTATAGACCAACGCGTTTATGTTATATTAAGCAAATTCTCGCACCAATAACTGGTAGTTACAGCTCTAACCAATACATAGGTCTGAGGTAGATTGGCAGTACAAAATATTATATAACCAACTACAAATGTATGCCCCGCTCTTGAATCGAGCTCATGGCCGTTTTATTCCTAGACAACGCGCTTTGGACTTAGATAATCGGGTGCTTGTTGAATTTATTGAAAACACATTAAAAGAGTCTCTACGAAAGTCTTTAAAATAATGAAATGTATACATCATGACATTAGTTCACATGTTAAGGATGAGTCCGGTACACACACGGTTGTAACTATGCGTATATTCACTCAACCAGTAATTAAAGGGGCGGGCAAATATCCGTAATTATACTGTTCAATAAACATATACCTCTAAATCAAAAAATGTATACAGTAGTGTAAAGTAAACAAGGAACATTCTATATAAAGGTTTATCACAAGCTAAATGTTTTAGACAAAATTACATTTAAAGTAAAAAAACAACAACAACCCACTGATAAAATATCAATGATTCTTCATAAGTGGGTGGAGTAATCCAAAACACAACTTAAATAAGAAAATTGCTGTTGCACAAATTCATTTCCAAAATTGAAGTTAATTGTGTGTATGAGCACCTCTACCGGAACTTTCTTCCCTATATCGATGTCTATGAGCATGTTTGCTATGTTGTAAGTGGTATCCAGTGCAAAGGCGGATCCAGCGGGGGTCAGGGGTGTCCGGCCCCCACTAGAATTTCCAAATGTACCTGTCTATTAGTAAATTTCTTGTCTGTAAGTCTGTTGCATTTTTAAGTAGTATGAGGCAATTTTTTCAGTGCTTAAAACATAGATTTAATAGGTATGTAGTTTTATTATTGATATGTTGCATTATTCTGCAAAATGTGTATAATGTGATAGTGGTTCAAAAGTTTGGACCCCTAGAAAAAGTTCGCCCCCTCCCTAGAAAAAAATCCTCTATCCGCCCTGCAGTATGAGTAATTTGGCACGGAAATGGACCTACAATGTTCTGTATTGCATTCAAATAATGTGGTATCACCGTCCTGTCCACCCTTAAAATCCATAGTCCCCCAAGGTATCTGTCTTTTTCTGTGTGGTCATATGGATTTTTTTACCATAAGAACAAAGTTATACCCGCTGCATCAGTATTATGACCCACTAAGGGATCAACTATCTTGTCCCTATATCTTTCATCATAGGAGTTCTATTCCTGATAGCATAACGTTTTGTACGACCGCCGTGTGATATGCCCTAATACCCTTAACCAGCATTGAGCCCTCATGCTCTTGTCTTATTCAACCGTGAAAAACATATTTACTGTTACATTGAATTAATTTATTTGTTTCAATGCATCAAGTGCGTTTAATCATGATGAACTTAAAAAACTTTTTCAAGCAAATTATACATACACAATTTATTCACAGAGTGACCAATTTACTATTATATTCCTGTCCCAAACATATTTTGTCGAGTATATGTATACGAACGTGCGCGTATGATAAAAATATTCATTTCTTGAGAAGAAGCATGTTAAAAACTTTTTATTACATAATTTGTACTGACCTAATGAATTTTTGAAATTGTTTGTTAGATTTATTAATATTCGATTCGGATGTTGTTGTTTTTTTTTAAATTAAATATCAACTGATGAAATTTCAATGTTCATTTCAGATGTCGATTCCCTTATTGGTCGAAGAATATTTTTTGAGGACCGAAGAGGTAATATACCTGTATTCAATAATGGAATACCATTTGTAAACGTAGGTCACCAAGTTTGGGAGTGTCATCAAGGTCCTGCAAAAAGTAAACATGAGGTAAGCATTTATTAAAAGTACCTATCATCTAATATAGATATAGTTCTATTTTATTAACCTGTCACAACTAAAATAATTACACGGTCACTGAATCTGTTACTTATAACTGCATTCGAACTTACTATTTTCACGATATTAAAAAGCACTGCATATTTAGTTAGATCATCAATAATTGATATGGATCGGAGGCTCAATGGTTAAAAAGAAGTTTTATAATAACACATCCAGTGACCGTGTCATTATTCCGGTCGTGACAGGTTAATGTTACAGAACTATATTAAGGCAGACATATTACTTATCTAGAAACAAATGAATTTACTTGTATGATAAAACCAATGTATTTTATTCCGTAAAACGAGTGAAATCCAATAATTGCATTTTTAAAACTTGAAGATTTACATGTATTGTGTACACATTCTGATGTTAACAGTATTTCAAAATGTTAAATGTAACACAATTTACTTGAATAAAAGACCACTACTATGATAGATATTTTATGCAAACGACACAAATAACCATATTTATTTATTTACCCCCATTTTTGAAAAATGAATGAAGGAAAAAATTTAATAGCCGAGGCATCGTCATGTGACTCTATAAAGAAAAAAAATTAGTTTGTACTTAAATAAGTATCATGCTTTTAGATCAAAGTTCTGTTATTCTTGGTTTTTATGTTTCATAATGATTCAAGTTTAGTTTCTACGGGTGTTTCTGTAAGATGTTATATTTGTTTATTGTAGACACATACCCATACTGACTTGGATCATGATTATGATAAAAACAATAGAAATAGGTTTCAAACTAGAAACAAGAATGTGGAGCCATTGTGAGGCTAAGAATCATTTGCTTCTTCCCTCAATTTCAGATAAAAACAATTTATATACGAGCGTCTGTGCACTTGTCCTCATGTCTTTACTTAAGTATAAAATAATATTTTTATATTAATTAGTTTGCTCGGTTGCTACCTGGTGTAGAATTTGTTGGTGTATGTGTGAGGGCGTACGTGAATGCGCGCGTGGGATGCGTGCTTGCCTGCCTGCGCCCGCGAGTGTATGGAGGGATGTATGAAGGAAAAGTGCGAGGGTATTGTTGAGTGTGTTTGTTGGGCTGTTTTTTGTTTTATTTTAATCATAACTCGTAGATATTAAGACATATTGTACTTAAATTTAAATCGTCTAAATGTTAGCTTCAGTGAATATTTATATGGTACTATTAAGTTACAACCATCAAATTGCATTAAAAACTAAAAATAATATATACATATATATATTTATCCTTCCCCAAAGTGATCTTTTAGATGGAAAACCTATTGACCAAATAAATCTATCTTTATTCGGCACACTTGCTTTGTTCGGCAGTCACGTGACTACGCATTGACGGACTACTTTGCTACATAATCATTACATTGGGCATCAAAAGCGGCTGCGTTTCATTCTTTTAACGACAACTTAACAAATACATTTTACACAAAATAATCAAATACGGGATTTTACAAACAATTTCAATATAAATCTTTAATTACTTTAAATACTTTATCATTCAAATTTTACAAAAACTCAATCGTTGACGCTGTACAGTGCCAAACTCCAAAATTTGCTCTGAATTTCTTTCTGTGTATATTTTGACGAATATCCAGCCATTATAGTAAATACATAGGTTGACTATTGTTTTACCAAAGCCAAGCCACGCATGAATTAAATATAATGAAACTGGCTTCAAAAATCATTACCGTGGTCCACGGCACTAACTCCTGGCCATTTTCTGAAAATTAATGACATCCCTTTATCGTCGCTGCAAGTGTATTTCCCTTAATAATCCTTATATCCATATCGTCAATTTAAAGTTTGAATAACAGGGACAACTGCAGTTTACCGGTACGTAAAAATCCGCGAATTTGTAGTGTTTATTAGTAACTAAGCCTGGCATATCATTAAAGCTAACAATCAATGAAAATGCAGGATTTCATGTTTTAAATTAGTCAATCAAGTGAATGCGAGTAGGATAAATAGAATATTAGGTTAGTTTCAATCTGTACTTAGTTTATCCGGCTCGTCTCCATAAGGATTATTCGACTCGGCAAGCCTCGCCGAATAAACCTTTCTCCAACTTGCCGGATAAACTAGATACAGATTGACACTAACCTAATATTCTATATATGTGTGTATATATTATTCATGGTAAAATATACTTTAAATATCATTAATAAAATAAATGTGAGTAATCATTATAATTATTTGTCATATGGTTGAAATATATAAATATGTATGATATAAATTATAATATTATTATTATTTTAATTTGATAGTAGAATCTTAATAGTATAAGTATATATTTGCAGATTGAGAATGAACAATGTGTTTCAAGCCAGAAGCGTGCATCAGTAAAACTGCGGGCTAATTTCAATGACCACACTAGGCAGGAGTTTCGGGTGATAATTAAACATTTTGGGAAACATTCAGGACATTTATATGGTCAGGCAAGTCAAACTTTAAGATTTATTTCTTAATTTGTATGACTACAGTGAATACTCTTACGCAGCTAAGTTTACATTCGAACTATGTTTTGTGCAAAAAAGTCCAATTAAAGTCTCCTGAGGTATTGAGAAATTGATATAACGCATGTTACCATTTGTTTTTCCGAAAAGAAGTTGAATAAAAGACCATTACTATGTCTCCAACTTTAATATGTGGGTCCCGAAAAACCAGCTTATCATACTGTGCCATGTTTTCAAAAGACCTATCCAGAATAATACGTTAAGCATGCGTTCTTATATATCTAAGAAGCATGTCCCGATAAAGATTAATATATGATCATTTTTATCAATAAACATGTCCCAAAATAGTTCTGATTAAAGCCCTAAATTTTCCATTCGATTTATATTCACTGGCTTACATTTACATTTATACGAAATGAGACCTGCACAGCACCGAATATTATTTTACAGATATTTCTTGTTGAAAAAAATCGGATAAAATCCATTTTTACAGACCATATCAAATTCATCTAGAAATATTCACATTCAAAAATAATATAATTTTTTAGAAATTTGATAAGTCTTCTACCAGTTGATCGACGTGTGAAAGACAAAATCCGAGAGCTGGTAGACGAAGGTGTCACTGCAACGGCCAAAATCAGACCTGTTTTAGACAGATATATTAAATCATTACCAGGGAAGATTACAGTCAGTAACAAAGAGATAAGGAACCACGTGGCTCTTTCAGTTAAGAGTAATCGGTAAACACCTAAAGAAATCAATCGGCATACCCAATTCAAAATAATTTCATGCTAGACTCAAATCATGAGTTTTCTATAGAATAAGTGGGGCAATACACGTAGTAATAATTTTAATTTAGACAGACAAAAGCTTATTATCTGTATTTATCGATTGCGCTAATAGTAAAACAGGACAAGCCGTAGGCGTCAGTTATTATGTATACCATACAATTTAAGGTACAAATAAATTTATGTTTTCTGCATTGAAGAATTTTCTCGAAATTTTTCATTGTTTGAAATATTCGACGAAATCGCCGAAAGTCTGATAATTTGAACTATAAGAAGAAGAAAACAAAACTTAGCTAATGACGATATACTATTGCTCCACCGAAGTGATTTAACAATATTTTAATATCATTCATTTATTGACATCGTTTTATAAATCACTGACTGTTTCCTTAATATTCAAGGTATAATCCTGATGATCAACTCAATCTTAAAGGTTTTATTGAGAAATGGAAAAAAGAAAACCCTTCAGACCGGTTTCATTTCAATCCATCGTAAGTGTTTGGAGCATTATTTTTTTATCTCTTTAAAATATGCATTATTCAAAGTCGAGTTTGTTTAATTGTAAGAAATGAAAACCTTGTAAACAATCGACAAGAGCATTTGTACCTATCTTATGGTATATTTCAAATCATAGATTTATTTCTGTTCTAATTTTGACATTGAGATTAATAAAAATCATTATAGAAAATGTTAAAAATTGTTGTTTTTTGGTTGATTTGTTTTGATTGTTAATATATATGATGAAATTTTTAAAATACTCTTTTTTGCACTCTAGAGTACTTGCAAATAACTGATTTTATATTGATAGCGAATATGGGATCTATGGTTGACATTTACATTTTGACACCGTCGTTGCATATCCTCTCAGATTTTTAGGACGATAGGAATTTTTCATAATATTAAATTATTTGTTTTCGACAAAAATGTCAATTAACGAATTCGTAATTATACGGTATAGGGCGGACATATTGACCCCGACCTTACCTTTCACATTTGCATCTTATTATCAGATACACATATCCGGCGAAAATCAATACCACGCCTAATCTACACTTCGGCTGGTTACGTATATAAAATAAGCAGTCGATTTACAGCGATTGTAAATAGCATCGGCGGATACTTAGTAGGGTTGCATGGGGCTTGTAGAACCAATTTCGGTGGGTCGATAAAATCGTGCATTCTGGTAAATTTTTGGCCGTTTTTGTTGCACTCATAATAGCACAGATTAACTATTAACATGCATGGTCAATCCTGCATTTTTATGTGTCTGTATCCCCTTGAAAATGGCTGCCATGGACTTTGAAATTAGTATTTCTAACTGGATTTAGTGAAATTCACTTTAGGAAATTATATCAATAATAATTTTAACAAGGCATACAGGCACAGTATTGCAATCAATAAAACATCGTCCCAATGGTCCTGTCAGTCAAGCCAAGGACCATATATTTATTATTATGTTATATAGGGCCCTTGGAATTTAAAGGTTTTGAGGGTGTAACACTAGGAGGATGGCAGAATTTGAGCAGACCAAATATGGTATAAATATAAATTCAAGAGTCGTGCGAAGTTAAAATATGTCAACAAAATACAAGAATGCTTCGCAAACTCTTCATGATGATGCCACGGCCTGGATGACCTGGTTTTGAATCGACAGCTTAATGAGGTACATTTTTTTCTTTTGTATCATATAATATATATTTGTATAGAAACAAGTTTTATTATTGCTAAACATTCATTATCTTTGACTTTGTAACGCAGTATTAGTCGTTAGTCAGAATGACATGGACTGGCAAATAAGAGACTTTCTAATAGATGGTGAGTATTCGGATACGAGGTTTCGGATATCGTTATCTTCAGTTCATAACAAATCAGAACTGAAGTATATTGTGATATAATATGTATTTTAGTTTTTATTCTTAAATTTCTATTTCTTTTAATAAAGCAGGACACTGTCACTAGTTTAAAAACTAAACGGTAACAGTCAGTGATTTTGAAATCCGTTGTCCTGACCGGGGATATTTCACGGTACGGAGACCGAGATTTAGCCTGATCTTTATTTTCAAGGGGCGTAACTCTTAAATTAACAAAAGCTGCCACTGACAGGACAACTTTCGATTTCTGTATAATATTTTTTTAATTGCTGCAATTATTTGAAGGAAGCCATTCAGTCGTAGCACTTGGGGTTTAAGATATCGTTTATTATGAAGTATGTGATATATTTGGAAATAAGACTTAACTAAGTAAACAGGTCAGTCATGATGTCATGTTGTCGTCTGCAGACTAAAATACATGTAAAATGTTTCTAATCATATATTCATTTGTATTGCAGCACTTACCACATACATGTGCCAATAACTGACAACTACCTTAATTGATTCAGCTGAAATTATTACAGAACAGGTAAGAACAAATTTACAAAATTCAATGAAAGTTAGGGGTGTAACAATACGGTAAAAACCGTATTGCAATATATTGCAATACGCAAAACCCATATTGCAATATGTACCGGTTTTTTAGGTATTCATACAAAGCATGAATTAATGCACGTGTAATGTCGTAATTGGATCAGCATTACATGCATATGCGTATTTTCAAAAGATCTTTTATCCAAATGTTTGAAAACTTGTGTAAAATGAACTATACATGTAAGTTAGAAAATGCATATTTTGAAAAGAACTTTCGAACTTTCTTACATTTGACTAAGTGTTTAACCTTCCTAGACAAAGAAAGATTATTTAAAGTTTTCAACGCATTTTAGAATCAACTTTCAGAATCTGATAAAATCAGTCAGTATGGCACATGACTACAAAAACAGGTTCAAGGAAAAACGAACCGGTTAAATACCGTCAGAATTCGTATTGCAATATAAACCGGTACATCGGTTAACCGTTACACCCCTAATGAAAGTAAATAGGTCTAGTCAGTGATTGAATCTAATTCAATAACCCCTGGATTAACAGTGAAATTCAATACCCACAAAAATAAACAGTTGACCAACACTGTCAGACAGCTCATAGAGCTGGGGGCTTATTAGTTATATGCAGCTTTATGTAAAATCCGCCCGGCTAACTCAGTTGGTAACACGTAAGTCTACTGATTGAGGGGTTGTGGGTTCGATTCTCAGGCGGGCCAGCTTGGTCATGAAATTATATCTATGGCTATTCTCCCTCCTACCAATGATTCTTATTTATGTAGGGCAGTTGTCAGTCGCTGACAAAAGCATGTGCTTAATAGTTCGTTATCAGCTAAATCCAGAGATTTAGCCATTCCAGGAGAAGTGAGTAGATTCATCATTGACAGACTGCGGTTATATGATCTATAAACTATGTTGCTGCATTGTTAAACCCATCAAAACAACCAAACAAACTTCATGTAAACTTCTGTGAATAAAATGCTGTTAGTAATCAAGTTATTAATAGAAAATGCTGGTTTGCAAGTGAAAAGATGAAGGGTGCTTAACTTCACTTATCTGTTTTAAAAATCTTACCCACCGAGAAATGCCAATATTTTGTGAATGAAAATCACTTTCGGATCTTAAGCTGGCATAATAAAATTTCTATTGCTGTAATGTCATTTTTTTCAGTGTATAGATGAACTTAAAAATAAATGAAACTTATTAAATCATTGTTAAGAAAATGGTACCTGAACACAATGAACTCCAAGTCTTGTCTAAGATGAGACGATTTTAAGAAGGTATTACTAATTTTGCTATATTACTCATTTTTTCAAGGTTTTCAGAATATGTTTGTAGTGTTGAGACTTATGAAGTCTAAATTATTATCACCTGATTGTATGATTTTTATTAAAGTCCATGATTTGTCTCTGCTTAGATAGTTTAGTGTCCCCAGACTATTGGTTAAATGGAAAACAACATTATTACATACCAGAACCCCTTCCAGTACTTAATAGACCTTACTAATAATGCTTATCACCAGAGTATTTGTGAGGACAGGTTAAGTAATGGTTTCAACTTCCTATTTTGATTGTCTTTAAAAGCTCATAATGTATTTGGGATTTTGTCTCACCATTAGGGAAGAGCTTTATTTTTATATACATGACTTATGTATGTATGTTTTATTGTAACACCCTTCATTGACTGGCATGTCAGAGCATAATATTGTCACCTAAAGACATGATATCAAGTGGCTTAGTGCTTTTCCATAAGTTGAAGTGCATATATGTAATTCTATCAAAGACAATTCGTAGTTCTTTCCATTTGAATGATTTAATTGAGAATTGGCAGAATGATTGTGATAATGGTGATAATGGGATTATGTATGTATGTTTTATTGTATCACCCTTCATTGACTGGCATGTCAGAGCATAATATTGTCACCTAAAGACATGATATCAAGTGGCTTAGTGCTTTTCCATAAGTTGAAGTGCATATATGTAATTCTATCAAAGACAATTCGTAGTTCTTTCCATTTGAATGATTTAATTGAGAATTGGCAGAATGATTGTGATTATAGTGATAATGTGAATAAAAGTATACATGTGCATTGCCAGTGTGCAAAACCCTGGTCCACCATTGCCATTTTCAAGCAGAATGACATGATTCTTGGTATACGTGTTTGTCGCAACTAATAAAAGTGTAGTAGACAATAATTTTCTCCCCAGACTATGCAATTCTTTAGTTATTTCCCTTTGTATTGAGCAATGTTTGTTCAGAGCATTATATAGCCATCTTATGAGAGAATTACTTCAAATGTTATATAAATGTGTGTTTCCACAAGCGATGTGGAAGTGCAGTGCACAAAAGATAAAACCCCAGCTTACAAATTTGGAGTTGTTCCCATTTCTTATCATCTGATAGAGACAAAGTGTGGTGCATCAAATCTGCATGATTAAATTTCAGTCCACATGACTAACAAATAAATTTAATTAATACAGAAAAAATAAGAATACTTTTTATATAAGTTTTAATGATTTAATGTATGATTCAGCTCCACTAGTGAATAATAATGAAAACTTTTATCCAATTATCTTTACCCTACTAGGTAGAAAATGGTAATTCAAGTTTATTAATATATTATTGCGAGTAAAATAAAATAAAAAATTCCATGTGATTATTGTGATCTGGTCAGTTGACTGTTTATCCACTCATTTCTTCTGGAGATAATAGCTTTTTAATACAGGTTACATTATTATGATATGTCATGTGTTTGATAACTTGTCCTATCTTTTGTTGCTTTTGTGAAAAATCATATAACACATATTTCATTAATATTCATGAATTGTTTCTATTTTAGGACAATGAAGAAGAAAATGATTTAGTTTAGAGTGTGTTGTTTATACAGAAATGAATCTTTGTACATGTGAGTAATCTTTACAATTATCAGAGGTTAATTACTCTGAAAAACCTATATAGGTCTGTTAGTTTTAGTTTCTCACATTATTTTAAGGTTCTGGAACTGTAATGGTGACCTTCCACAATTCTTATACTGATATTGTTTCTTGAATCTATACTATTAAAGACATTGAATGCTGAAATTTTAAAGAAATTTACCGTTTGTAATTTAAGTTATGTGCATTTTTATAACGTGACCCTTCATTTTCAGAAAGACCGTAAATTGTGCTGGGACAAAAAGTGAAAGAACTTTTTTTTCAAATTCTGCTGTTTTATTTCCAAGTTTTAATCCATTTTCTTGTTATACAGTCATGTAATGACAAATCAGAGCAAAAGGTTACACTTTGGACAAATACATATAAAAATACAGAGATTTGCATACATGTACCCCCAAGCAAAAATCGGAGTTTTTGAGAATGTTAAAAAATTTACCCCATCTTTAAAAGCAAATATCTCAAGTTAGAAGTTAGTTAGACACATGCAACTAGTTTTAAAATTTTCTGCAGTATTAACTGCCCATATAATGAAAAATTTAAGAAATTTTACCGTTTCTAAATTTTTTTATAAGAATTTGTATTAGATTACTGTACTGAAACTGCAAGAGATTTTATAGAGAAAAATAACGTCAAAATGGTCAATTACAAATAATACTACTTTATACAAATATATCATCTAAAATTGGTATTTGAGATGGAAAAAGTATTTTAAACTCTGCATTATCATATAAAAACCTTCTCTCCATTGCTTTTTGGCAAGCTTGAGGGGACTATTTGGGGATTAAACTTGTACCAGCTATGTTTTCTGCTGTTGTCGTTTTTTGCACTAACAGTTGGACACTAGAGTTAGTAATGTTGGCATATTATGTGCCTTAGCTTTCAAATTATGCTGTTTATTGTATTGTTTTTTTTTATAATTAGAATATGATGATATTAAAAACAGAAAATGTGCAACGATTTTGTCTTTATATGCTGACTTTGGTACGATTATTTGTGGGAATCCGGCAATAAATCAATATAAGTTAAACATTCTTTCCAGTTTATCGATATTTGTGTAGTTTATTTTTACCTTTGTTCATTTTCAGTACACAAAATAGATTAAACAATCAAAACCCCATTTTGCCCCAAATTCTCCATTTCGTCCATTTCGCCTCAAAATCTCCATTTCGTGTTTCAGTCATACCCAATTTACATCGCAAAAAAGATGAAAAAAATGTATTTTACACCTGTACAAACAGAATCAACGAAAAAATTATGATCCACTACGGCTTTTCATTGTTTTTATGTCGATAAACCATTATTTTTACGATAACTAACTACGATCACGCTGTAGAGCGTCTGGTTTCGCCATTTTCGGAAAATGCGTTACCCTATGACTTCTGGAAAAACCCACGTCACGTGGTGAAAATTTCTAAAACTAGCAATTACGAAACTTAACGAAGATAGGTAATCGGGAAAAAACCGGATTGTATCGAGTGTCGAAGTTTACCGAAGTTAGTTACAGTTCCAGAACCTTAAATATGAAACTGAAAATTATGATCTGTATTTCAATTTAATTACTGTTATGTTACATAACTTACCATCATCATATTCTACAAAGTAAGGAATCTTTTACCAGGGTCTGAATTAGTCATGAATTAGAAATTGGTCTTTTTCCTTGTTCAAGTGCAATGTTTTCAAAGAATTTACCATGAAAAAGTTAAAACATGTAAAATTGACATTGTCATGTTTCTACCTACCATTAAGATAAAAGTCAATTACTCACAGTTCTATAATGTAGTGTTTTACAACAAATGTTTTGGATAACAATGATGTAATGGAACATTCTTGGATTAAGTATGAAGAAAGATGCTTGTAAACCAATCAATCTGTGAGTAATATAAGCTTATATACTATTTTTCAGGTAGAGCAAAACTGATGTTAATTGAAATTTCCAATGATGACGGAATAATGGAAAAAGTTATATTTTATTTCATGAACTTGCTGGGAATTTTTGTGTGATGTGATGAAATGTCTGTCATGAGTTATGATAATGACTGTTAAAACAGAAAACAAACACTGTGATATAACATCTACCCGTTAACGAGCTATTATATGTGATATGAGAAAATGAAAATAAGTTTTATTGAAATCATTGAATTATATACATGTACTCATATTTACATCTATGGAACTTCAACATCATAAAGAGTACAAATGCTTTGGAAATCATGTAAAAAATAATTGTTTTAATTTTTATACTGCAAAAACAAAAATGAATTCAATGACTAATTTGATTAATATTTGCCTTATTAAAATAAGTTGAGTAATCACTAAAGCTTAAGTTGGAAGTTTATATGAATGCAGCAAATATTCTATCATTAAACATGTATTATCAAATCATTTTAAAACATGTATTATAAATCATTTAAAAAAAAATACTATGCGGATAACAAGCTTAACTTGTTAATTTTTTGTTCCTCTTTTTGTTAAAAAAATTGTTTTATCTCTTCTTTTTATTTCTCCAAGATAATTAATTTACAAATCAACGCTTTTTACTGTTAAATACACATTCATTGTATTATTTTTCATTTAAAGAAAATGTCTGTTTAATATTTTCCGTGAGTCACTAACTTGAAGAATGATAAATTATAAGTGACTTAAAGCCACAAGGTTTTGAAAACAATATTACATTTGTATATGTATTTTTGTGTGTGCTGAATGATTAACCTTGCTTAATTAATTTCAAATGGGTTAGTTGATTTCAATCATTTGCATGACGTGTTTTATAATGTATTTTATCTAAGTTTATTTCCAGTTATTACTTTTCAGTATTTAAGTTTGATTGACTAATTTTCTGTGTAATTCAGCTCACTTTTCATATTTTGTGTAATTCAGCTCACTTCTCATGTTCTGTGTAATTCAGCTATTTTCTCATATTTTGTGTTATCCAGCTATTCTCATCTTTTGTGTAAATCAGCTCACTTCTCATCTTTTGTGTAATTAAGCTCACTTCCCATCTTTTGTGTAATTCAACTCACTTCTCATCTTTTGTGTAATTCAGCTCACTTCTCATTTTTTGTGTAATTCAGCTCACTTCTCATCTTCTGTGTAATTAAGCTCACTTCTCATCTTCTGTGTAATTCAACTCACTTCTTATCTTCTGTGTAATTCAACTCACTTCTCCTTTTTTGTGTAATTCAGCTCACTTCTCATCTTGTGTGTAATTTAGCTTACTTCTCCTATTTTGTGTAATTCAGCTCACTTTTCATCTTTTGTATAATTCAGCTCACTTCTCATCTTCTGTGTAATTAAGCTCACTTCTCATCTTTTGTGTAGTACAGCTCACTTCTCCTATTTTGTGTAATTAAGCTCACTTCCTATCTTTTGTGTAGTACAGCTCACTTCTCCTATTTTGTGTAATTCAGCTCACTGCTCATCGTTTGTGTTATTCAACTCACAAATAGTGTGTTTGATCTAACGTGAATTTAAGAACGTTACAGTTCATAAGGTTTGGTATTGTTTGAATCAGCTATCGGAATACATTCTAGTGTATTTAAACTGACTCAGCTCCTCATTGTTCGCATCTGTTTACTAGATATTATAAATGTTTCAGCTTTCTTAGTTTATCAACTGCCATTAAACAACTCAATATATTAATGTATAATTAGTGTTTCTGCTGACATGATCTGTTTCAAAATGTTAGAGCTCAAATAATACATTACTTTTGTACCTCAGCTTTTTTTGATTAATAGTTGAAGGACGATTTCTACATTTTATTTTTGACAACAGATTTTTTTTATTTTTTGATATTTTGTAGAATAGACCATGACTAATTCACTGGTGAAGAAAAAAACATAGGTCACCCAACTCGTTTTTTCACAAACTGACCACCAATTGACCATGTCCAGGCAAAGATTTTAAGCTCTATTTCTAAGCTAATCTGAGCCCCCAATGTAATTATAAACAGCAAGAAAAAAACAAAACAAATGACATGCTATAATCTTTTTTATTTCATAACACATACTTAGTCTAAAAGTAGCTTTTACAAAGAAAAATTTCATTTGTACAACCAATATCTTTTCTATAATTTGGTGTTTTTAAAGATAATGCCTAAAAAGTTTAGAACAATTTTTACTAAAAATTCTATTCATTTTTTGTCCAAAAAAAATAGAATTTAAAGAAAACTGGACAACAGAATTTTTTAAAATCTTGATATATTAAAGAAAAATGTTTGTTCAGCATAAATAAATGAAAAAAATGTAGGGTCACCAAACTCGTTTTTTGGTAAAATTGCTATGTGTAACCCCTTAAATATTGAAAAATATATATGATATTTTCACAGAAAATATAACTTCATTAAAAATGTTACAAAATATGATTGCTTTGGTAAGTCTTATTTTGTATCTGGTATGAAGTGTAAAATACTCATCTCAATAGCAAAATGATACAGTTTTTACAGATAAAAATACATAAATCGTGAAGAAATTAAATAAACACTATGAACCTTATCCCTTTATCCTTTTTTCAACATTAAAATGCAAAAATGAAAATTTGATGTCTTCTCATTATCAAAACATACAGAAAGTAGCTTATTTATAAGATACAGAACAGACAAGCTTATTTTGAACTTGTTTATCATTTCAAGAGTTTTCTTGTTGCCATGGTAACTGAATGGTCATTTTTCAGAAGTACATATTTAGCAGTTTTCAGAAGTTTTTGCCTATCCAAATGATAAGGTTCAGAAGTTGAACATTACGTTAAACTAATTATTAATATAAATGCTATTTTTTTATTAATATTTATTTTATTCTTAATTGAATAGCAATATTATCTTTAATTTGATTTATATAGTAGCATTTTTATCAACACATTCTGTGGTCATGTACAGCAGCCAGCTCACCTAACTATATGGACACGCCCCTACAGTTCAGTCTTAAGATTGTCAACATTATAAACTTGCATTAAATTCTTGGCCAAGAATATTCAGACATAAGGGGTAACACTATAACATTTTGTTTATTTCCCAATATGCTTCAAACAACGAAACATGCAGCATATAAATTGAAACATCAAAAGAAAAAAACGTTAATTACGTTCTGAAACGTCCATTGTCGTCGACCCATACTAGTTCATTTCTGACGTCAAATTTAGGTCCTAAAACAATAACAGACATAAAATAAAACGATATACGTAAACTCTAATACCTACCTAATTAAATACCACCAGCATTAATATTTTACAATGGGTGAGTTATCTCAATTTGGACTCGTAAACTCGCTAGGTAACGTCCGAAAATCGCGCACTTACGAGTCAGAAAGCAAATGGCGTACGCCAATATAAGGGAATTAATCTACTTTGGAAGAAAAAAGAGTGAGTTCCCTTGTTTACATGAAATGTGTAGATAACGGACGGAAGTTTTTTGCGGATTTTTAATTGAAAACCTCCGAGAACACTACTCTATATCGAAATAATTTTTTTGTATCAACGTTGACGTCGTTTTTGAAACATGCGCAGAACGATGCGCACAAAAAACTACCGAAATCGTCCTTAAGGTATTTAACATGTGATTTAGATTGACTTATTTTGTGTTATTAATTGTACAATTATATATTACATACATGGTTTATTATGTTTTATTGTAAATGTGTTTCAAATGCATATTGTAAATAAAATAGTATCTATCTATTAACTTGTTTTTATGAATATATTTATACTAAACTATTATATTAATCACATCATGCAAATGCTTTATAGTAAGATTTGGTTTAGAAATTATAATGTATTATGAGTGCTGGTTATAGAATTATTACAAAATCAATAATCACAGAATGTGCAAATTACTGATACTTTACACAAACGGAACAAACGAGTAATCATTTCAACTACTTAGTGTAACTGAAGTTTAAGCAAAACTGGAGCTTACAAATTTTACACACATATAGTGCTTGCTCCAAATCAAATACTTACTGTTCTCAAATTCATATTTCAGTACCATTACCATAATTTGTGTTTGCAGGTAGTATATTGGACATAAATTTGTACAGTTTGTTATAAAGTTAACATATTTGTTCACTAAACCTGCTGTATTGATAGTAAAGCCATCTATTATTTTCCATGATGAAGAAATCCATTTGTAAACCTTGCAATTCAGTTTTGCACGATTTTCACCAGTCAAGATAAGTGAAGTTGCTACATAGCATGGAAGCTTATGTTTTAAGTCAACATATTGGATATAGATGTAATACACATAGTGTGTGTGGTTGTAGATACTTACCATTCACCAATCATTTTAACATTCTGCATCACCTGCTTGGTTAACAGTGCAAATACCTCAGCATAAAGCAGTGAAAACCAAGGCCTTATTTAAGACAAAATACTAAACTAGAAATTGCTCAAGTATTACAATTTTTACACACCTCACTATTTTTATAATTATATACAAGACAAAATTGAATTTCGTTTACAAATATAAAATCTTTATTACAAAAACATGAAATCAATATGTCAACCAGACATATATCAAGTAAGTTCGTGTCTGAATATATTACAAGAGGTATACAAGATGCAATATATATATAAATACATGTACAGTAAAGTTCCGCTATTAAGGCCAGCTTGTGGACCGACATAATTTGGCCTTAATAGCAAGACGACGTTAATAGTGAAACATGGATTATGACAGGTTGAACAGCATGTTAGTTAAAGTGGGTAATTAACTTTCGTTTAAAAGATTAACTTGATAATCTCTATCTTTACATGTAAGCAAGATCAATGGTAAGGTCAAAATCAGATCATCTTGGGCATTATATATAAGACAACTCATTGTTGCACCAGCATTTGCTGCCATTCCATAATGAAGTCAATATATGCAAATGACCAACACTACTACTTGTACTTCAAAGTAAACAAATGAAAAAAAGAGAACAATATAGACTGTCAATTTGAAAATGTTTATTTTTTATGTCATAGTCATCAACATAGCATAATAAATATTAATTCAATTGTTACAACCTAAAGACAGAATGTCATTGAATAAACTGAACTAGTGAGATACCACTTTGAATGGATAAACTTTTTGAGTCTATTCCCACATCAATATGTCGAGTTCCTCAACTGTAGTTCTGTTACATATTTCTTTCACTTTCAACATTTTATTAATGGTGTTCCAAGGTCTCAGCTTTACATTTCATATTTTTTTCTGAACCTGGAAATAAGAGAAAGAAAAATGAGATTATGAGTATGAATAATTATTTTTATGGGAAACGTTCCGTTTTCGATTGTAAACTCCACACCTTTTTACTGAAAAAAGGTTGCTTTATTTTAGTTGACGACCAGTTCACTGTATTTATTTATAACATTTGCAAGAGATCAATACAGCTTTAGAAATAATGCCATATTGATGATGAGAAACTTCAACAAGATATGACTCTTCAAACTTAATGCTTAATACATTAGTCCCAACTCTGCTGAGCCTCAACACAACCTTAAATTTGAGAGACAATTCTTTACATTTTTCATCTTAGACATCATTACTATATGCAAATAACAATTTAATGAGCTAATTGTAATGAAAGCAATGTTAAGGATGAAATTACATATTGTTAAAATGAATCAAATCAAACATCAATGTAAATCAATTGTCCGAAATAACTCACCATCTGAAATATGTACAAGAGAGAGACAGAACTGAGGGGTAAGAGTACAAGAGAGTGAGAACCAAGTGGTGAGTGTACAAGAGAATGAGAACTCAGTGGTAAGGATACAAGAGAATGAGAACTCAGTGGTAAGAGTAGAAGAGAGAGAGAACTCAGTGGTAAGGATACAAGAGAGAGAGAACTCAGTGGTAAAGATACAAGAGAGAGAGAACTCAGTGGTAAGGATACAAGACAGAGAGAACTCAGTGGTAAAGATACAAGAGAGAGAGAACTCGGTGGTAAGGATACAAGACAGAGAGAACTCAGTGGTAAGGATACAAGACAGAGAGAACTAAGTGGTAAAGATACAAGAGAGAGAGAACTCAGTGGTAAAGATACAAGAGAGAGAGAACTCAGTGGTAAAGATACAAGAGAGAGAGAACTCAGTGGTAAGGATACAAGAGAGAGAGAACTCAGTGGTAAGGATACAAGAGAGAGAGAACTAATCTTGGAAGTTATGATGTTCAATATTGAATGAAATCAGTATATTTTACAGTATGATAATATAGTACAGTTCATCTAAATGCAAATTGAACAAAATACAGGCATTTATTTTGTATGTATCATATTAAAAACATTAATTTTATGAATATTACAACAAGTAATCTTTCTTACAACATACTACAAGATAATCAGAGCTAAACTGACATTTCCTTGTAATCCAAGGTCAAGATAATAAAACCCAAGGAAAAAAGACTAAATATGAAACTATAATTGAGAGAAAAAAAATAAATACATGTAGTGCTTTTAAAATTGTATCATGTAAGAAAAATAGAATCCATAGTAGTACAGCATCAATCCATGTTTTATATTTGAATAAGCATGTCTATATCCACAACTATAATTTAAGTGATTATTGTGGCTTATATGGACTTTGAAATAATACAGAATGCTATTCATTAAAGTTTTTTTCTGCAAAAAGTCCATATTTCAAGTGCATTTTGACTTTAAGTAAATGAATATTCATAAAAATAGAACCTTTTTTTATTTTTCGCTTTTCGCTCGCTCCTCAAATTGCAAAATGTGGAACAAAATTTTTTTTTTTCGCTCGCTCGCTCGCTCCAATTTTTTTCGGACAAAATCCATAGAACATATGATCAATTTGTTGTGGCCTTATTCAGTTTTTAAAGTTCTGTACACATTTTCATATATTTTATGTGATCTTAGAGCACATTCAATCTAACAATCACACTAATGCTCATGATGTTGTACAGCATAAATTGTTTGGTTTTAATTATTCTACTAGATGATTCTTTTGGTCTGTAAGTATTGAGTTGAACTTCTGATCCACTAAATATCTGAAACAAAATTAAATTTCTTTATTGAGTACAAGACACAAGATATATACAATGGAACCCCTCTAAATCGGAAACCCTCCAATCCGGAATTCTCTCCAAACCGGATTTTTTTTCAAGTCCGGAATATTTCTCCTCTTTGTTCATATAACAAAAACCTCCTCTATTCCGGAAAACCCTGTATTCCGGAAACCGGACGAGTTTTAGTCTGAACTTCATATTTCGTCACGCAAAATGACCCCTGTATATCGGAAGTCGAGAGGTGAGAATTGATAACGGCGAGTTGGATATACGACTCTCGAGAAGGTGATAGTTTCCATTGTTTAACAGGTGTGCGTGAAATTGACTATTCGTGATAATCGCTATGTAAACATTGAAAGATGTCTTATTGAATGGGTGTGAAAACTATCAAATGTAAGGTAGGGGTTTGTATGTTTTTAGCGATAATTACGCTGGTGGATGGAACATTTAATTGATAATTAAGGATTTAATTCATTCACTAATTGCATTTTGATCTTAAATGGACCAACCTGTGGTATACATTGATTGTAGAAAATGATTTGAAAGACGTATGTAATCGATCAATTACGGCGGTGTTTAATTGATATACGATTGACCAAAATTAATTGTTCTATGTTTGAGTCGTAAAAATGACCAATGAAACATATTTATTCACGAATTTACAGGTTTGAGTAAAATTATCATGTGTTAGTCATAATTAAAGCTTTGTGTATTTATATCTGTTTTCTGTTATCTTTCTTTTTATCATATTTTATATTGATGTATCCAGATTTACTCACTATAACTTGCATATAATGATGCAATGTGGAATGGTAAATACAGTAACCATTTAAAGAAACAATGAGTTCTACAAAGTTGTTATCAGCATAATGATAAAGAGCTATAGTTTATGGTGCTATACTTGTTTAGCTTGATTATTCAAAAGTTGTTGTAACAACTTACAACCTTCCAGCCAGCAATAAAGTACTAAGCAATAAGATAGAATATAGGTTGTTTTTAATAGAAACAATGATGCCTATTATGGCAAGGATGTAAACCACTCTGTAGAAGGCTTTCCAATGAAAAATAGTCAAATATTCACTGACTCAGTCATGTCAACAAAGATTTCTAGTATGCATATAAGACATATTAATCTACGAATATAACTACAGCACAATACTACATCTTGGAATACATGTAGATTGAACTTGTATCAATAGTTAAATATCACAAACACTTAATACAAGATCAATACAGAGTGCCAACGAACACACATGTTAAATATTATAGTCAGAATGTAAAACCCCTCTATTCCGGAAACCTCTCCAAACCGGAATTTTTGCCCGGTCCGGAGCACTTCCGGTTTAGAGGGGTTTTACTGTACTTGTAATTTTAAAATACATTTGTGAAAACAAAACACTCTCTTAAAAGTATAGTAATTAGATCTATATTAAAACTGAATATAATTCATCAAACAAATATCTAAGAAAGTTATTTTTAAAATATCATTGCTGCTATTATGTGATTTCATATAATAAGAAATAATAAAACATGACAATCAGAAAACCAGCAAATAAGATTATCATTCAATAACATTATTATCAACAGAATATCAGTGAAGATAAGTGGAAAACAAAGAACTCACTTACTTTTCCATAATATCACCGCTTACTTCAAGAAACCATGATCTTCTGAAACCTGGTATACTATTTGTGGACTCAATCTGAAATATAAACCAATTCATAATTAAGTGATTTATAAATGTCATTTGCATGTAAATAAAATGCCATACTCAGTGTATTCTAGACTAAAAACAGTGTGATCTAAAAACAAGCTGAAACTCTTTAGATCTAATAATCAATTAACTAGGTTAAAATTTACCTGAATTTTGATAGAATATGCTTTTTTAATGAGTCTTTAAACTGGTCTTTGCTGTATTAAAGTGATATGTTTATTTAAAACTAAACCATTTCTCAATCTTACACCTAAAATTAACATTACCTTGGGGCAGTGACAGGATTCTTAATGTGTAAAGTTGCTAAAGTCTTGCTATTCCCACTAACTTCTGTGAAGAAGAGCTAGTCCTGGAAAGAAATGATTACTCTTGAATATAGATAGATAGAGAGATAGAGAGATAGATACATAGATAGAGAGAGAGAGAGAGAGAGAGAGAGAGAGAGAGAGAGAGAGAGAGAGAGAGAGAGAGAGAGAGAGAGAGAGAGAGAGAGAGAGAGAGACAGACAGAGAGACAGAGAGACAGAGAGACAGACAGACAGACAGACAGACAGACAGACAGACAGACAGACAGACAGATAGATAGATTTAGTATATTTAGTATATTTAGATTTATTTGGCATAATACAATATGACATATGTAATTTAACACTACAATATGATACAATAGTAAAAATACATAAATATTAAAGTTAGATATTCATACATATATACATTCTATATATTAAACCATGTCATAAAATACCAGCACCAGGGTTATCACAAAAAAGAGTGAACTCTTGTTTCCATTGTGGACCCTCATGTGGTAGTATGACACGGAGAGGCGAAATTAATGTTAACACTAAAAACATGTTCACAGTAATAATAAGGTATCATATCACAGAAAATTGAAACTATTTAATAGTTGCACATGTTATACAGTAAAGTTTATCACAAATGTACAAAGACAGAGATCTTAAAAATTGATAGACCAATACCTGGCTAGGAAAATAAATAAAAAACACATTACTTATGTAGGAAATAATAAAACGTTGATGTGAAATTATATAAATATTTTATGAAATTTGCAGGAACACATTATTTAAACTACTTTAGAAAGCAAAAAGTTTTTTACAGAATCTTTAAAAGGTTTATATTTTGTTAAATTAGAAATATTTGCAGGCAAGTTATTCCACAGCTTGGAGCCAATGTATCAGAAAGATTTAGTTCCTGAATTTTTTACTCTAGGAATACAGTATCCGCCCTTAGTACTTAATCTTGTGCTGTAAGAGTGTACAGAAGTTTGAGATAACTAGAACTGCCACCAGTGGCGAAAATACCCCCGCAACAGCAACATTTCAAGATAAAAGCAAGTCAACATTGTGGAAGTCCAAAAGGGTAAATGTTGTAAGAAGCATAAAAACCATAAAAAGAATAGGATGCAAATATCAAATTGGAAATAAACAGCAAATTACAGTGTAATTCACTATAGATTTATGAAAAAGCAAAATGAACAGAGTTGTCATATTTCAAATGATTTTTTACATGAAAATGAACACCATTTGGTCATTATGAATGTAAAGTGGAACAACAGACAAAGAGTGATCACATTTAAACTCATCATGAGTATGTTGTAACCAGATGAGCAAAATGTAGAATGTGTTTGTAATTTTTTGATAAATAAGTAAAAAATAAGGCAATTGTAAAAATGGTAGTCAGCAATGTACACAATATAAATCAAACAATTAGTATTTACAATATCTTGTATCAAGAATTTCACAAATACCCCATAAGAAAGCTTAAATTACCGATCATTATTTTCACAGTAGTAAAGTTAAAATAATACCTAAAATCTCATGTAGCTATAACGAAATAAGATGGGTTTTTTTTCTCAACATTACAGAAAAAATCAAGATGGCTATTAGCTGGTCCATTGAAATACATAAAAAAATAATACATATAAAAATTTCATCAACAAGAATTTGTCAGCACAATTTTATCAAAATGAGGTGAGAAAAAAAGATGTTTGCTGTACAAGATATTAGAAAATTCAACATGGCTGCCAGCCATTTTTTGCATGCTTTTTGCATTAATAAACCGTAAAATCCAATTAATCAATCAATAAATCAATCAGACTTCAGCAAGAAGAAATTGGTAATGAAATAAACTTACTATACAGTTATTTAAACAAAGTCAAAATGGCTGCCAGTCTGCCATAATGAATTTGTATCCAGGGTAAATCCATGTACGAGTCAACTACATCAATAAAGACTTTAGAGCGAAATTTGGCTAAAATTGAGTAAAAAAACACATACACGTACTATACAGTAATTTAAAAAAAAATTCAAAATGGCTGCCAGTCAGCCATATTGAATATAAATTGATGAGGAATAGTCATACTGATCAACTGTATCAGTGAGACCTTCTATGCAATTTCTTTTCAAAATATGTATGGTAATAAGTCAATATAAGACTGTATTAATTTTGAAAAAAGGATGACAGCCAGTCCGCCATTTTGAATTGGAATTGAGTTAAAGTGTAGGTACACATCAACTGTGAACGCCTGTGCAAAATTCTATCTAAATTAGTTAAGAAAAAATCTGTTGAGAAATACGCATACAGTAATTAAACTAAATTAAAAAGAATTCAAGATGGCCGCAAGTCGGCCATTTTGAATTGGAATTGATATAACATGCATATAAACATCAACTGTAAACGCCTGTGCAAATTCTATAAAATAAGATAAGAAAAAATCTATTGAGAAAAAAAGCAAACTATACAGTTATCTAATTAGATTTAAAATATATAACACAATTAAATATTTTAAACAAGTGATATATGTTTCCATAGTTACATTAGTTTTGTATACACCATTAAATCATGGTATATAACAGCTTCTATTCAAATACATTAAGAAATAAACATACTACAAATGTATTAATTTTTTGGGACAGACCACATATCCAACCAACCAACCAACCAACCAACAAACCAACCAACCAACCAACCAACCAACCAACCAACCACCAGGGTGATTCCAGTATACCCCCGAAAACTTCGTTTGCGGAGGGTATAAAAAATGTTGTTTCAGGTACTCTGGTGCAATGCCATGGTTAATTTTATGAACATGGCACAACATTATTTGTTCAACTTTACTCTGTACCGGTAACCAATTTAGCTTAATGAAATGTTCCGGTCCGATGTGCGCCCGGGAATCAAAATTAAATATAAATCTAATTAGTTTATTTTGTGTGGTTTGTAACCTGTTTTTCAAGTTTTGCGTTATGCCATTGTACCACACAGAGCAAGCGTAATCAAAGTGGCATTGAACTAACGCTGTCACAAGTTGTTTTTTTGTATGAAAATTAAGAAAATCTTTTTTACGATACAGGAATTTAAGTCGAGCATTGGCTTTCTTAAGAACTGACTCAGCCATAGATTGGAAAGACAAAAACTGATCAATGGTTACACCAAGGTATTTGACAGAACTTGTAGCATTAATGTTTGTACCATTACATGAGATATTGAGGTTTGTTTGTGATTTAAGTTTTTGTTTAGAACCAAAAATTATTGTTTCAGTTTTACCAAGATGTAAAGACAATTTATTATCAGTTAACCACTGACTTACTAAAAGAAGATCACGAGACAAAGCTTGTTCAACATAAGATGTGTTCTTTCCAGATACAAGGATGGCAGAATCATCAGCATATAATAATAATTTGTTTTTTACTACACTGGGCATATCATTAACATATAAAAGAAATAATAAAGGACCAAGGATCGAACCTTGTGGAACCCCACATGTAACAGTTGAATTACTTGAAAAAGTTCCAGACACATCTACTAGTTGTTGTCTTTCAGACAGATAAGACTCAAACCACCGACAAATACCGTTACCCAAGCCACCAGGGATGGGTCGAGTACTGGATTCCAGTACTCGAGTAGTACTTGAGTATTTCAAATAGTGTACTTGTACTTATGAGTAATGAGTACTGGTTTTCCTACGGTACTTGAGTAGTACTCGAGTAGTACTTAAGTACTCATGAGTATTTTTGAGTACCAGATTGTTTTGCATGAGCATATAAAAGATTTTTAGTAGAAATAAAAGAGACGAATTTTATTTATCTATTCAATTAAACATCAAATCAAGCTTCAAATTCAATTTTAAACAAGACAGTCAAAATGTTGTTGCAAATATTTTATGCAACAGTGTTTATTTTTGGACAGTTTTATTGCCGTCTAAGGGCTACATACTCATTCTAAAATCGAATCTTTTTTCCCACATTTCAGTTTCAGGACAACAACTTATCAAATTAGTAAAAACAAATGTAACAATAAAGTCAAATCATGAACTAAGATTAATATATGTCTTATAAACTTGATATATGAAAACTGAATGCATAATCACACTTTATAAAATCATGCGAATGAATTTAATTTATTCTGTGTTATTTTATATATTTATGGTGGAGGGTTTTTACTTACTTAGATTTTATAATTTATCTTTTGTATAACGCCATTGAATATGTAATATAGAAAGGGGCGTTTAATCAAATGAAGAAGTTTAAGATTAAGTTTAAATCCAAATTAAACTTAAACAAAAGATTTTTGAAAAAAAGACAGCTGATAGTATGTTTCAGCTTAAAATAATTGAGTTATCTTTATTAAGTTAACTAACTAACTTAATGAAGAACAAAACTAAAATCTTTGTTGAATCAGCTATTGTTACAAATTTGCATGACATTTCATCTCAATTTATATCAAAACATAGTGCAGGGTTTTTTCACCACAAAAGTGACTGTTTCAGAGAATGTAATGTCTTGTCATTCACTTAAAATTTTTTTATGACTGATGCATATAACTAGCTGATGATTTTAATAATTTATAAGCTATATGAGGAACAAACTGTGACAAACATTGTTTTCACAATTTATGAAGAGGTATTAACTGCAAAAAGGTGTCAGACATCCCATTGATATGCATAATCCCATAACAATAGCTACATATAAAACTTGTAATCAGATAACCAATTACATGTACTATGCATTATCATTTGTAAAGTAGTTTTAAAGAAAACTCACAAGAATGTAACTAGATAGAAATAAGATGGCCAGTACTCAGAAATACTCACAAGTATCGAGTAATGCTAGTTCAGTACTTGAGTAAGTACGAGTACAATTTATTTTCCTGAGTACTGAGTACAGGCGAGTACTGGAAAAAGTGGTACTTGTACTCATAATACTCAAGTACAAGTACGAGTACCCCATCCCTGCAAGCCACATGCTTTAAGTTTGGTTATAAGAATGGCATGATTGACAGTGTCAAAGGCTTTCTGCAGGTCCAGCAACACCATGCCTACAACATTTCCTTTGTCATTTTCAAGACGGATGTAATCTATTAAATGAATTAGACATGTATCAGTGGAGAAACCACCCCTAAAACCTGACTGAAAATTGTAAATTAAATGTTTCTCCTTTAGATAAGAATCAATTTGATCATAAACAACTTTTTCAAGAATTTTCGAAAAAATATTTAAAATAGACACCGGTCTGTAGTTACCAACAGATAAACGGTTGTTCTTCTTAAAAAGGGGAACTACTCTTGCATTTTTCAATTCTTCAGGTACTCTCCCTTGTATAAGAGACAAATTTATAATATGTGTCAGGGGGCCAACAATAATGGGAGCACCATCCCTGATAAAACGAGAAGGTAGCCCGTCAAGGCCAGTAGCTTTATTTGGGCTTAAACTGTTGATATATTTTAACACTTTATCCTCAGACATTAGAGAGAAAGCAAAACTGTTTGATCGGACACCGAGTTTAGAATAAAAGTTAGTCACAAAACTTTCTGTTGAAAATCATACTTGTATAAACAGGGAATTAGATACATGATAATGTTACCTATGCTCGGTCACTTTAATATCAATATCGAAGTGGGTTAACAGTATTCTGTCAATTCATGTAAAATTCATACCACAATATCGTCTACATGTTGACCTGCTTCTGTTTACAGAAAAACAAGCGTCTGACTATCGAGAATATTGGATAAAATCGGCGTGAAGTATTATTCCTAAAACACGGTGTATTTGGAAAATTTCAGACCAGTGCTCGGTCACCTTGTTTTACGTAAAATAGACGTAAATATGTGAGATTTTTATTTTCAATTGATAGATTATTATATAAATATTATAGATTTAAGTAAATCATAATATTTCTTGAATTATTATAACAATTATAAGTGAATAAGACAAGGCTGTTCAAATTCGATTTTCTAGAGAAAACAGCAGGTGCTGTTCGCATCTCTCGTCTGCAAAAACAGTCAAGCATTTCAGTGATCATGATTTTGGGTTTTCTGTGTGTGTTTGAAAAATAGTCCTAAAAATAGACACAAATCAAGAGGTTTCCATTTTCATTTTCTGAAATTTAGATGGGTGACCGAGCATTGGTAGTGACCGAGCATAGGTAGTTGACTCTATGTCTCTGGTATAAAGAACTTGTATAAGTTCAGTCCTTAAACTAGTAATCATGGTAGCATATTAATTAATTATAGATCTATGTACATCAGGAAGTTACTAATGTTCAACGACCTTAACAATTTTTGCAAGCCTTAAAAGTTGAGTAAAGTGATTAGATGCACAATCTGTACAATATCCATGATTTTTAGTTATTCCAATGAGGAAACACCTAGATCTACACCCCTTGAGACTGTTAATAATAGTCATACAGATTGGGTTTAGACATCTAAAAAAGGAAGAAAACTCTAAAAAAAAAACAATGATGTTCATTAGTATAAAGACTACATTGTTTGGATTTTGAAAAGACCCTATATTTAGGACCCTTGGTCCTTGATTGTAGATATATGGGTGGGGTAAGTCATATATTAATACAGTTCAACTTCAATTTTGTTAAATTAACTACTTTAATGCTACGACCAATGCAGTAAGAAAAGAAAAAATGGACATCACCAGTGCAATCATATCTGGCAAGTTCTTGGCTTCCTCGTGTTAGCCATACATTCATAACAAGAGAATTAGAAAACTTGTAAAAAGGTAATATTTTCACCAGTCAGCTAGTTGAGAGGCGTGACAAAATCTTGCAAAATACAATTAATCAATCAAATCCAAAATATATTTTCTGACAAAATTTTATTTTCATATCTATTAGGCCCTAGTGTTATTTAAATTTATCAACAAATAAAACTTTCACGAAACAAATCATGAGAAACTTCCGGGTCATAATCTAGACCAAATTTGAGTATATAACGAGACGATTGTAATCAATAAATCAAAGAAAATAATAAATAACGATGACTTACCGATTCGACAGACATTGTGGAACATTCTAGTATAACGGTATGTCAATATGATCGTCTTTTTAACAAGAAATCCTCACAAATTTCACGGAGTACCGTGTTGCTGTTTTTGACGGCGCGCCATTTTGTTTATGACCTTGTATGGCCAAGGGAAAAAACTGCGTAAATACATTTAAGGCGTCATACCCATAAATTTTAGCACAGTTGTGTACCTTGTAGGGATGGAGGGACCCTCGTGTGAAATATTGAGGAATTTTGACTTATTATAACATAGAAACGCCTATTTATTTAGACGCTATCAAAACATTATTTACACATTTTTCAACGTCACACTTTAAACACGTTTTTCTTAAGGTGGGTCGGTACCTTATTTGGAGGGAAAAACGAAAAAAGTATTTTGTTCACCGATTATAATAAAAGTTGACAGGTAGATACCTTCATGCTTCTTGTTTGTTTTTCTGGTAACCTTAGCGACGTTGTCGTTTTTTTTTCACGACGTCACTAGTGGAATTCCGTTTCGTGTGGTTTGTTTTCGTTATAAGCTATTTCATAATTTTGAGCTCAAAAGATTGCTTATCTTAAGTTTCCTTGTGGAACTGAATCATTATTATTACGCGTGAGGATCGAAGGAGTTTAAATCAGCTGAATTAAATGTGTTTGGAGATTTGTGACCTTGTGATTGATTGTTTACATTAGATCTACGAACTACACGTCTACAGATGAACTGTGACTTTTGTGTCCATGGATTTGAACAATTTAATTATTCTGTTTTATATTGATATTCACATTAGATATTTTATATGATTTTTGAATGTTTTTTATTATTATTACTGTGTATGTTTGATAATTGTATTTTATGATTATTTTTTCAGGTAATGGTTGATATAGCTTTTGTCATATTTGTTATTGATTATTGGAGGAACTTGGAACACTACACAGCACAGTATTAACAGTATAGCGGTGTAACACATTAATAGGTTTGCTTATACTAACATCATTATTTAACCTTTATTTTATTAATGCTAATCATGTATATTTAATCATCATTTATTGTCACATGATATATTTGTGGTATTTATTTGTTGTATTATCATATACCAGTGTGAAACTAGAACTGCCACCAGTGGCGAAAATACCCCCGCAACGGCAACATTTCAAGATGACAGCAAGTCAACATTGTTGAAGTACAAAAGGGTCAATATTGTAATAAGCATAAAGACCATAAAAAGAACAGAATGCACAAAGCAAATTAGAAATAAACTGCAAATTACAGTGTAATTCACTATGGATGAGAAAAAGCAAAATGAACAGTAGTTGTCATACTTCAAATGATTTTTTATATGAAAATGAACACAATTTGGTCATTATGAATGTCAAGTGGAACCAGATGAGCAAAACATAGAATGTGTTTGAAATTTATGATAAATAACTAAAAATAATTAAGGCACTTGTAAAGATGGTAGTCAGCAAACACATATAAATCAAACAAATGTAATAAAAAATATCAAAAATCACAAATATCCCCGTAAATACAAGAAAGCCAAAATTACCTATCAGGTATTTTATTTTCACAGTTGCAAAGTTGAAATAATATCTAATATCGCACGTAGCTGTTGTCTTTCAGTGGCTGGAATGGGACTGCTGCTGTGATAATCAAATGGTCACTATAGTAAGTTGTAATATAATCCAATACGATGTCATCTGGTTGTCTGTTGATCAGGAAAATGTCCAGAGTACTTCCACTACGGTGAGTTGGATTCTTTACTAACTGATGATATTGGTAGTACCTTGTCAAGGAATTCATTTCATTGGAACATTTAGTACTTTTTCTCATGTTGATGTTGAAATCGCCAACTATAATTGTTGGTATATTTTCAGGTTTTCGTTGCAAGAGTTTGTCCAAATTTTTAAGGAAATACATGTAAGGAGTTTTGGGATCGTTATATATATTTACAACAATAATCCTGTAATTTGGATCTTGTATTGGTGATATACAAACCATTTGGTATTGAATGTGAATATCTTCATATTGAAATTGTTTAACTAGTCTAAAATCAACACTGATGTACATTAATAAACCACCATGTCTGAGTTGTGAAATACTTGAAGAAGCATCTTGTCTGATGGCATGGAAATTTTCTATATGAGGATGTAGCTCACGAGATTGCAGCCATGTTTCTTGGAAACACACTAAATGTATATCACTGTGATAGTTGTCCTTCATAAAAGCCTTAAAATGAGGTTTCAGTGAATTTATGTTAAGAATTTTCAGGTAGAACAGTTGGCACTTTTCCAGGGAACTGATGACAAGCTTTGTGAAAACAGCTTCCTCTTTCATTCGGTTTATTTCTTTCAATGCATTTGAATTTACCTTTATCTGTTTGGAACGTACATCTCCAAGGAAATAAAGACCATTTAGATCCCTTGTTCTACTTATAGCAGTATAAAACTGGCCTTTATTGAAACTTCCATCACAACATACAACTGCTTTATCTTCAGTTTTTCCTTGTTCCTTATGAATAGTTACTCCCCAAGCTAAATCCAATGGAAACTGTACTCTCTTCTTAGTTATTTTTTTTTTGAACGATTACTGTAATACACTGGACTTTCAATTTTAGGAATGGGAGTCCATGTAGAATTTCTAAGAAGTCCTTTACTAGCCTCACGGCAATTTTTTCCAACTCTTTCTTCATCAAACTTTATTAATACATATTTTGGATTGAACGTTTCAATATCAACATCCTCAGTCAATTGTGGAATAAACCCTTTTACAATACCAGCAGCAGAATTCACCAATCCATCAGATACATCAATATTCTTTGTCAACACAACACGAGCATTGATTGCAATTTTTATTTCTTCAAGAAGACCAGAACCAGTTACGTTGTTGCAGGAGGTCACTCTCTGGTTTTGATCATCTTTTTCAGAGTCTACAGCTTTAAGAATTAGAATTGGACTCTCAGTTTGCTGTAACATATATACGTTATGAGCATCTCGTAATCGATTATAAGTAAACATGTGGGTACAGTCTATGGGATATTCTTCAGATGATTTTAAAACTTGACGCAATCGAAGAACTTCAATGTCATTTTCAGTGTGTTGACCAATTCTTACTCTATTGAGGAGGGAAGCAAAATCCGCATCATCTTTTTGGCGCTGTAGTTCAGTAAGTTCAAAAATTTGGAAATGTGAAGTCCACAATGAACCATATATAGCAGCAATTTTATCTGACGGTTTTGAGTATACAGTATGTGCAACAGGAGGCAGCTGCATTAGATCTCCAACTGCTAAGATAGAGATGCCGCCAAATGGTTTATTAGTTCCCTTAATATCACACAAACGTCTATGAATAGTCAGCAACATATCAGCACTGACCATGGAGATTTCATCAATTACTATCAATTTGACATCACTCTTGGTATTGAAGGTTCCCATAAAGTTTCGTTGAATTCCAGCCATTAGTTGCAGAGAAGTAGAGCGGAAACAACTTCTACTCTAAATGCATACTACATAACTAATCAAGGACCATAACTCTAAGTAAAAGGGTCTGATCCGAAAAAAGCTGACCACATGCGTATCTCCTCTTGATATTGATGATTCCCATAAAGTTTCTTTGAATTCCAGCCAGTAGTTGCAGAGAACTACTCCGGAAACGACTTTTACTCTATATGCATACTACATAACTAATCAAGGGCCATAACTCTGAGTAAAAGGGTCTGATCCGAAAAAAGCTGACCACATGCGCATCTCCTCTTGATATTGTTTATTCCCACAAAGTTTCGTTGAATTCCAGCCAGTAGTTGCAGAGAACTACTCCGGAAACGACTTTACTCTATATGCATACTACATAACTAATCAAGGGCCATAACTCTGAGTAAAAGGGTCTGATCCGAAAAAAGCTGACCACATGCGCATCTCCTCTTGATATTGATGATTCCCATAAAGTTTCGTTGAATTCCAGCCAGAAGTTGCAGAGAACTACTCCGGAAACGAAATTCGGACGGACGGATGGACGGATGGACGGACGGACGGACGGACGGACAACGCCAAAACTATATCCCCCTCCCGATTCCATCGGCGGGGGATAAAAATGTTTCGAACTTTTTACAATAAACAGTCATTAGACGTGGGTTGAGTCGCCATAGGAAATACCATAACAATGTACACAAAAGGAAAGACAACACAAAAAATATAAAAAGTACACTTCAAGTCACACAAAAAATAAAAAGTACTCACTTGAAGTTGCTATTTACTTTATTCCACCATCATTGCATTTCCACATCAGAACACAAAAATACATCACAAATAATCGATTTGAATTCATAAAAATATATGTGCGATAAGTGGTCAAAATCACTTAAAATAAGATGCTTTCTTCACAACATTATAGAAAATTCAAGATGGTCATTAGTTGGTCATTTTGAATTTGAATTTAGGAAAATATACATATAAATGTCATCAACAAGAATTTGTCAACACAATTTTATCAAAATTGGTAATGAAATAAGCATACTATACATTTATTTAAAAAAACAACAAATTCAAGATGGCTGCCAGACTGCCATTTTGAATTGGTATCCAAAGGAAATCCATGTACTAGTCAACTATAACATTTGCTAAAATTGAGTTAGAAACAGCATACTATACAGATATTTAAATAATAATTCAAAAATGGCTGCCAGTCAGCCATTTTGAATATAAATTTGTGAAGAATAGTCATACTTATCAAATGTAAATTACATTCAATTTTGACCCTTCTTTGTTTAAATATTTTTATCAGATTGGTTCTGCTATCATATTCTTTCTTAAATATTACTTTACAAGATGCAATGCGTGCTTATTATGGCTTTTTAGATTCTGAAACACGACTTTAGTTGATAGATACGTTGTAGGAGCAGTAGTCCAGTGGTAGGACGCGCGCTTAGGGATCGAGAGGTCCTGGGTTTGAATCTCACTAGGGGCACTGCTAATTTCCTTGAGCAAGAAATTTACCTGCGATTGCTTCACTCCACCCAGGTGTAAATGGGTACCTGCGAGGGTGGTATAATTCCGTTGCGCCAATTTGTCGGCTGCACTAATAAGCGGAGTAGAAGACTCCCCAGGGAGATTGATAGATAGATACCAGTAGCCCAATGACCAGGGGTAATTGTTGTAAAGTCGGTGAACGTGCGTAAGCATGAAACTTAGACTATAAAATGACATTACTTTTTACTTTTTTATACGTGACGACTACTCAAGATTTTTACAAATTCAATTTGTTTTAACCAACCGGTGTTTATTCTTGAAATCGAAAAATTGACGGAATTTCTCCATAACTTTTTGCTGTATCAAGAAGAACTAACATAGATTAAAGCATTCTTCACTTTGATTCGCGTGGGTCGCGAAAATATATGACATAACGTCGGGATTTCATTTTTAGGAAATAAATAACTGATTGGTTGAGGAAGCATATCACAAAGCGTACGCTCCGCCTTTTGATTGAACATAAGTACTTGTCAATCAATTGTTAAACGCATGACTGAACAATTAACGCCAGACGCCATCGATGAATGATAAACAATAGAGTCGCTAATTATCGACTTTGAAGCGTGTATACTAACAGCGACTCCCGCGTAGCGCGTCGCTGATTGGTCGATTTCATCAAATAGGCGGGTGTAACATACGCTCCGCCTGTCATTAATTCGAGGTATGACCCTTGAAGGCAAAAAATACGCGGGTCAAATTGACGCATGGGCGATTTTTAATGAGGGTCAAAAAGTGGTATTTTCGAATTTTCGTGCGTCAAAACCCGAGGTCTCGGGTCTAATTGAAGCCCTATTAGTGAGTCCTTGTACGCAATTTCTTTTCAAAATTTGTATGTCAATAAGCATTCAATACTGTTATTTAATTAAATCAAATTCAAAATGGCCACAAGTTGAATTTGAATTATCATAAACTGCATTCACTCATCAACTGTAAGAATGTGAACTTGTTTGCAAAACTCTATCAATATTGGTTGAGAAAAAAAATTCTTGAGAAACATGCATACTATGCGCAGTTATTAAATTAAATTGAAAAAATTAAATATTTTAAACAAGTGAGATATGTTTCCATAGTTACATGAGTTTTGTATACACCAATAAATCATGGTATATAACAGCTTCTATTCAAATACATTAAGAAATAAACATACTACAAATGTATTAATTTTTGGACAGACCACGCGACCAACCAACCAACCAACAAACCAACCAACCAACAAACCAACCAACCAACTTACCAACCAACCAACCACCAGGGTGATTCCAGTATACCCCCGAAAACTTTGTTTTGCGGGGGTATAATAAAAATAAAAAACAACCCAAAAACTTGAGTAAATTGTTCAGAAAATGAAGTAAACAAAGTACTACATGTACATACATCTCTGTTACATAACAATTCAGGCATTATTGAAATATAGGCTTATGCTATTATGATCTGTATATCTAGCTGGTAACATTTATATCTGTTGGTTTTCTGTTTGCAACAAATGATAAGTTCTAGTTTTCAAATGGTGGACATTTTTTTTAATAGCACAGAAAATCCATTTACTTTCCTTGAATACATATTTTTAGTGGATCACATACTCATTGATACATAGTTTTATGTTCAAACTGAGTGTACAGCTACTGCATATTGCTCATTATGTCAGACAGTAGCAGTAGTTACTGAAGATGGAGGATTTTAAGTGATGCTTCCATTATAACATATTTAAGGTTAGTTGTCTGCATGTTTCAATTCACCATGACTGTTTAAAAAGGACATACACTTACCAAACTTAGACTTCTTTCCTATAAGGGACAAACTCAGATTAAATACACAATCTAGCCTAAGCTTAACTAGGATTTTAAGTACAAGCTCACACTCATGGCATCAAATATTTTATTTGCTCCCAGTCATAGGATCTTTCAATTCGGAATAATTATTATTCTCATAAAATTTGATAGACATGAGTATACTACGCAGACAGGTAATAGTTAGGCAATAAATGTAATAAAATCTGAAATATTTTATTGACCCAGAGTTATGTTATTCATGTAATATCACAGCATTTATCTTATCTAGCTAGATAGATAGATAGAGTTTATTTAATAAATGAAAATAACATACATATCACAAGAATGATTAAAACAGTAAAAACAAAGAATATAAATAATACTGTATTATAGTACATTCATTGTACTAGGACACATTTTCATCTATTAAGGATAGCTCAAAAAAGGAAATATGAATTTCCTTGTTTCCATTGTGGTCCTTAAATAAATGAATACATGTCCTAGCAAGGCACACACTAAATTTACTTCCAATTATCATAAAACATTTGAAATACTAAAGTAAGTTAAAATAAGGGACTATAAGAGATCAAAATTAAGTTTATCACAGGCAAACAAAAGGTATAAAATATCACAGAATTTATTACAACTTGGTAAAATAATGTTTTTTTACTAGTTTTTTAAAAGTTTCAGTATTGGTGGTATGTTTAACTTCAGTTGGTTACTGGTTCCACAGGTGACGGCCATTGTACACAAATGACTTCTTTCCAAAACCTTTTACAGATGGAATTTTAAAACAAGCTTCAGAACTAAATCTAGTATTATGATTATGAACTGAACTGGCCTGAATAAAATGTTAATGTAAATAAGAAGGAGATATATCAATAAATATTTTAAAAACATTGTTTAAAACAATCTGATTTACTCTTTTTTCTACAGGTAACCAATTTAGCTCAACAAAATGATCTTGAGATATGTGCTGTCTGCAATCTAAGTTTAGAACAAATCTAATAATTTTATTTTGAGTAATTTGGAGTCTGTTCTTAAGATGCTGTGAAATACTGAAATACCAGACAGAGCAAGCATAATCCAAATGGCATTGTAATAGAGACATAACCAAGAGCTTTTTAGCATAAAGTGATAAAACTTACTTTTTCTGTGTAAAACTTTAAGCCTAGCATTGACTTTTTTAATAATTGTAGCTACCATCATATCAAAGTTTAAAGACTGGTCCAATAACACACCAAGATATTTAACTGAGTTGGTTGTTTTAACTTTTATACCATTGCAAAAAATATCAAGTTCAGAACATTTCTTTAACCTTGATTTAGAGCCAAATAAAATAGTTTCTGTTTTACCAAGGTGTAATGACAATTTATTATCAAATAGTCTTTCAATTTCAAATTTGTATTTACTGGACACTAAGATGGCAGAATCATCTGCATACAATGAAAGTTTACTTTTAACAGTACCAGCCATATCCTTAATATAAATTAAAAACAAAAGAGGCCCTAGTATAGAGCCTTGTGGTACACCACAGGTTACAGTAGAAGGGGATGACAGAGTATGATTAATGTCAGTGTATTGAACACGACCAGATAGATATGATCTAAACCAATTAACTACATCAATGTTAAAACCTATAAGTCCTAATTTGCTTAATAGAATAGAATGATCTACAGTATCAAAGGCCTTCTGTAGATCAAGCAAAGCCATCCCTACATAAAAACCTTTGTCCAACTTAAACCTGATAAAATCAGTTAAATGCAATAAACATGTATCAGTAGAATATGATGTTCTGAACCCAGATTGAAACTTGTATAATAGATTTTTATCATTTAGATACTTTTCTACTTGTTCATAAACAATTCTTTCAAAATTTTTTGAAACAATACTTAAAATTGATACTGGTCTGTAATTCGAGACATTAGTTTTATCATTTTTCTTATATATTGGTACAACCCGGGCAGATTTAAGATCATCAGGTACTACCCCTTGGATTAATGACAAATTGATAATATGAGCTAGAGGACAAGCAATGATTGAAGCACCGTCTTTAATTAAACGACAAGGAATATTATCTAGACCAGTTGCTTTGCTAGAGCTTAGTCTATTCAAATGTTTAAAAACACTATTTTCAGTAATTAAAGAAAAAGAGTAATTGTTGAGAACAACACCTTGGTCTCTATAGAATGAAGCCACAAATTCTCTGCCATATTGACCCAATGCAGCAGGTAATTTTGTAACAAGGACAGAAGCCACTGTGGTGAAAAACTTATTAAAATGGTTTGCAACATCAAATTTGTTGAAAATAATATTATTATCAATATTAAGCGCAATATTAGAAGTAGATTTGTTACTTTTCTTAGAAGGCATTCCAAGATCTTTGAGAGATTTCCATAAAGATTTTGGATCATTTTGATTATTAATAATAGATTTCTTGTAATAATTTTTTTAGCTGAACTAATTTGATATTGTGTAGCATTTCTCAATTATTTAAATTTATCAAAATTTTCATCAGTTTTATCCTTAATGAAAGTTTGAAATGCTTTATCCCTATTTTGTATGCCACTTAAAATTTTACTTGTGATCCAGGGTGCTGTTCTCTGTTTGATTCTTAATTCCCTTACTGGGGCAATATTGTCTATGACATTTAAAAACAAAGACTTAAAATTAGACCATGCTTCATTTACATTATCACTCAAAAGTACGGATGACCAGTCAGTATTTATTAAATTGGCCAAGAATGAATCTTTGGAGTAATTTTTGAGTGATCTTACTTTGATGTTTTTATGCTTATTTATAGCCTCTTTTGTTACTTTCCTAGTACAGAACACAGCAGAATGGTCGCTTATACCAGCTGAGGACATACACTTACCAAACTTAGACTTCTTTCCTATAAGGGACAAACTCAGATTAAATACACAATCTAGCCTAAGCTTAACTAGGATTTTAAGTACAAGCTCACACTCATGGCATCAAATATTTTATTTGCTCCCAGTCATAGGATCTTTCAATTCGGAATAATTATTATTCTCATAAAATTTGATAGACATGAGTATACTATGCAGACAGGTAATAGTTAGGCAATAAATGTAATAAAATCTGAAATATTTTATTGACCCAGAGTTATGTTATTCATGTAATATCACAGCATTTATCTTATCTAGCTGAGGACATTTAATTTACTTTGTTGCATTTTTTTCTCATGAAGTAAAGTATTATAGAGTTTTTCATCTTTAATAACTTTGGGATCCAACCCTGCAAGTTCTGTAATAATACTATTTATTTCTAAGTAGCTGATTTGAGATAAAATACACATATATATTCCAATTTTATTTCAGACATTCCTATGGATCTGCCTTGACTTCAAGAGGGATTGAATCAGCTTAAATATGTAAATGAGATCATTCTATTACACATTATTTTGTTTTCTTTCATAATGGAAAATTGTAAGTAACTGTTAGTAATTTGTTAATGATCTTTAATTGTTCAACAATGAACATAAATATTTTATCTGCATTGTATTTTGACATAATATTTTATTATGAACAACATTATGCACAACTGGTATATTACAGAAACTGATTCTTTCCAAAATAATCTGAGATCTCATGCAAAACAAGAGCTCCGCTGGGCGGTGCATTATACGCCCGTGTGCAGTCCATGCTGTGTTCTATCTCATATAAAGTCCCTGTGACCTTGACCAATGACCCCGGGATCTCAGAATAGGTCCCATTCTTAACAGGAGGGCTATACAAAGCAAAGATTTTGAGAACCTAGGTACAGCCATGGTTGATTTATCACCGACACAAAGTTTTCCAATACAAACTTCCAGTGACCTTGACTCTGGGGCCTCAGAACCAAAAGTTCTCGCCCTTGACCCAAAGAGTATTGATACATAAAATTTGGTGATCTTAGGTAAAGTTGGTTGTTGGACAAGGTTTTTCCTCATGATTTTTCTTTTGACTTTAACCTTTAACCCAGGGACCTAAAACCAAAGGGGCATATGCTAGACATTTAGGCTACCCTTACTGTCCGGAAAATGTTTCAATATGAATTAAGTCCCTGTGACCTTGACTTTTGTCCCTAAGGTTTCCAAATCAAAAGAGAACATCAGATACCAAAGAGCTATCAACACATTACATCTTGACAAATGGGCTGATCCACATAAAATTTGGTTAACCTAGGTACAATCATTGTTTAGTTATTGTCCGGACAAGGATTGTCCATATGATGCCCCTGTGACCTAGATCTTTGACCCAGTTTTGACCCAAAACCAATTGGGAACATCCTTAACACATGGGCTACCCTCACATAAAATTTGGTGAACTAAATTCATTTTACTTATTAAATATAGCATTATTTCCATGGTTTGCCATTTTGACTTTGTTAACATATTGATTGAACATTTGAAGTCTCTGCTTGGTAATTTGATATCTTCTGGATGATGGTTTAAACTTGACCCAGGGGCCCCAAAATCAATAGGGAACATCCTTGACACATGGGCTACTCTCACATGAAATTTGGTGAACTTAAGTGCAGTCATTGTTGATTTACTACACGGACAATGTTTTTCAATATGATGCCCCTGTGACCTTGACCTTTGACCCAGGGGCCCTAAAACCAATAGGACATAACCATGACACATGGGCTACTCTCACAAAAAATTTAGTGAACCTAGGTACATTGGTTGTTCAGTTATTGTCTGGACAAGGTTTTTTCATATGATGCCTCTATGACCTTGACCTTTGGGTCTGGGGCCCCAAAACCTATTGGGGACATCCTTGACACAAGGGCTACATTCACATAAAATTTTATGAACCTAGGTACAGTCCTTGTTGAGTTACTGTCCAAACAAGGTTTTTCAATATGATGCCTCTGTGACCTTGACCTTTGACCCAGGAGCCCCAAAACCAAAAGGGCATATCCTTGACACAAGGGCTACCCTCACATAGAATTTGATGAACCTAGGTAAATTGGTGGTTCAGTTATTGCCTGGACAAAAGTTTCATTGTTTGCCGTTTTGACTTTATAAACATATTGATAGAACATATGAAGTCACTGCTTGGTAATTTGATATCTTCTGGTTGAAGGTTTATACTTAACCCTGTTTCCCCAAAACTGATAAGGCACATCCTTGACACATGGGCTACTGTCACATGAAATTTGGTGAACTTAGATACAGTCATTGTTGAGTAATTACCCAGACAATGTTTTTCAATATGATGCCCCTGTGACCTTGACCTTTGACCAAGGCGCCTCAAAACCAATAGGGCATAACCTTGACATGGGCTACTTTTACATAAAATTTAGTGAACCTAGGTACATTGGTTGTTCAGTTATTGTCTGGACAAGGTTTTTCCATATGATGCCTCTGTGACCTTCACCTTTAGGTCTTGGGCCCAAAAACCTATTAGGAACATCCTTGACAAAAGGGCTACCTTCACATAAAATTTTGTGAACCTAGGTACAGTAGTTGACGAGTTATTGTCCAAACAAGGATTTTCAATATGATGCGCCTGTGACCTTGACATTTGACCCAGGAGCCCCAAAACCAATAGGGCATAACCATTACCCAAGGGCTACCCTCACATAAAATTTGGAGAACCTAGGTACATTGGTGGTTCAGTTATTGTCTAGACAAGTGTTTCATTGTTTGCCGTTTTGACTTTATAAACATATTGATAGAACATTTGAAGTCACAGCTTGGTAATTTGATATCTTCTGGTTTAAGATTTAAACTTAACCCTGTTTTCCACTTAGTTCTCTCTCTCTTGTATCCTTACCACTTAGTTCTCACTCTCTTGTATCTTTACCACTTAGTTCTCTCTCTCTTGTATCCTTACCACTTTTTTCTTTCTCTCTCTTGTATCTTTACCACTTAGTTCTCTCTGTCTTGTTTCCTTACCACCGAGTTCTCTCTCTCTTGTATCTTTACCACTTAGTTCTCTCTGTCTTGTATCCTTACCACTGAGTTCTCTCTCTCTTGTATCTTTACCACTGAGTTCTCTCTCTCTTGTATCTTTACCACTTAGTTCTCTCTCTCTTGTATCTTTACCACTGAGTTCTCTCTCTCTTGTATCTTTACCACTGAGTTCTCTCTGTCTTGTATCTTTACCACTTAGTTCTCTCTCTCTCTTGTATCTTTACCACTGAGTTCTCTCTCTCTTGTATCCTTACCACTGAGTTCTCTCTCTCTTGTATCTTTACCACTGAGTTCTCTCTCTCTTGTATCCTTACCACTGAGTTCTCTCTCTCTTCTACTCTTACCACCGAGTTCTCATTCTCTTGTATCCTTACCACTGAGTTCTCATTCTCTTGTATCCTTACCACTGAGTTCTCATTCTCTTGTACACTCACCACTTAGTTCTCACTCTCTTGTACTCTTACCCCTCAGTTCTGTCTCTCTCTTTTCAGATGGTGAGTTATTTCGGACAATTGATTTACATTGATGTTTGATTTGATTCATTTTAACAATATGTAATGTCATCCTTAACATTGCTTTCATTACAATTAGCTCATTAAATTGTTATTTGCATATCGAGGGGTTATTGCCAGAACCTGCTATGTCCGTATTTTGAAATTTTTCAGGAGGAACATTTTTCTGTTTCAAATGATAAAAAAATGATATTTTGAAAATTTAACGCAGTGGAGTTATTCATATTTATGTCATTGACAATATGATATATGTTTTTTAGCATTATCTTTATTACCATAGTCACAAATAGCTAAAATTGTTCTGGCTCTGAAAATAGGCACCTAAATATGTAATACATTCATGCCAAAACATGCTATAATCGCATAGCTGGTTTTGGTTGAATGAAATTTTTAATTTCTGTTTAAAACTTATTGTACCAAAACATGCTATAAAAAGATAGCATGCATTAAAAAGTATATTGGAATGGCATGAATTGTGCCAAAACATTCTATATATTGATAGGTTGTTTTGGCAGAGATACTTAATGTAGAATATAGCAAATAAACAGGACCAGAACATTACACAAGCTTATAGCTGCTTATGGCTCAACAATGAGGTGTACTTAAACAACAGATTAGTGTCAAAAAGATTCTAAATAGTGCTATATTGCATTCTCGTAAGGCACATCCAGTCAAATACCCAAATACTTAGACAGTCAATTCTCAAAATCTAATACATGTGTGAGATATTGTGACTCATAGAGCTATTGATAAGGTTTTTCAAGTCTCAATATGTAAATTTCTTAAAATTTTCCTAAGTTTTCTTGTGTTTTTTAACACCAGCAAACTAGCTTTTTAACACTGTTTGAAGGTAAATGTACATTTTGTCATTATACTAAAATAATTTAGCTGGTTATTTCTTTGCAAAGGTCCTTTCTGTCAAAATCTAAAGTTCAGCAGAAAACTTAGTAACTTGTTTAGCATTTGTCAGTGTTGACTTGTTTTTATTTGTATTTGATTTGACCAAGAGAATATCTTCATCAAATGCTTTTTACCTTAAGAAGCAAGCACCAGGTAACATTGTAAAATCATTTTGAATACAGCTTCTCGTGAAGCTAGTTTCTAAACTTTAACAGAATCTTACTGAAATGAAACATGACATACTTTAAAGGGATAGTATGACTTTTTACCAAACTATTTGTAACACAAAATGAAGCTGGGTGAAACGATATTTGTTGATAATTATAATGTTCACAAAATGTACCTTCATAATGTCTGTATAAATACTTTCATATAATTGGAATATTATAATTGAAATTCCTATATAAAAAAAATATGCGTTTAAAAGGATATACAAAAAAGAGCTTGGTGTGGTTAACATATGTTTTTATTCCTATGTCACCCGCCACAGTTATCTGAATAAAAAACATTAATCCCACCTATAATGACTGGAGAATCATTTTTGATCACTATTTACATTAGAGACCATTTCCCATCTATATATGACCTCATAAAACAACTTGCCATTTCCATACTCAAACTGTACACAGTTACATTTATTTTAAAAATGTCTTTGAGATAATTTGTAGCTTACATTTTTTCTTATTTTTGTATTTTATTGTCTTTAGCTTGTTGCTATTTCCATTTATGATATATATGGCTAATTAAGTTTAATAAATCTCCAGTATTTGGTGAACAAATGTTCTCTTTGAGTGCGATATCTTCATCATCTGACTATCTGATTTAGATATGTCATCCAAGCATTGTCTGTCAACCCATTTTGTTACCAGAGATTTATGTGCTTACCATTATGTTCGTTTCTTTTATTAAACATTTGCCTTTTTGTGTTGATGTACAGTATGTTATGAATTTTATTTCCTTACATCAATCTGTGGGTACATGTTTCCATTCAGTAATCCGTAAAGTGATTTATATGTTAATGCTTCTAATCATCAGTGAAGTAGCTTCCAGGACATTATCTGGTGTTGTTAGCTTATTCGTCATTTCTCTATACGGTATTAAACAATTTTAATGATCTGGTGACTTTGGACAGCAGGTTAATTTTCATGTATTTCTGTGATTAGTTTAAGACCAATCATTTCATTCTTAATTCATCTAAAATACAAATAGTATGGGTGCTATTATCCAACAGAAATTAAGTTATTAGGCCTCATTAGTTACAAAATTGACTAGTTGTTTAAAGTAAAATCCCAGATAAAAACTTAACTTTTCTTGTTTACGAGTATATACAAAAAAACATTATTATTTGGATTTTGTTTAATTTGAAAGATATAAAATCTAATAAGTTCATGCCATGAGGAGTCCTATTATACATTTACAAAAAAAATCATCTATGTATACGAAAACTAAGAAATCTTAAAAAATGAAATTATGCAACCCTACACAACTTTTGTTGTTAATATTTAACAGCTTCATTGAGTTTTTTAAACCAAAATCATTTTGTAAAGTCCTTCCCAAAATTATAGCATAATCAGTATAATAATGTTTAATGCCTGGAAAACATTTTGTTTACAATTAAACATTATTGTTATTTATAATAGCTTCTTATCACTCCCTATTTATCAAAACAAAGCAAACTGACCGCTAGGTCAAACTGACATTTCTTAACATAACTGGTTTAGAGCACCAAAACATAACATTAAGTTAAAGATGTGTTTCTGCCAAAAAGCTCTATCCCAATGTAGATGGTTTTAGCTGATTAAATTACTGCTATAGAGTATAAGTGTGGCAGCTATATCAATATAGCTTGTTTTAGCATTAACAAATGTTTCAAAAATATGTTCTATTCTGCCAAACAAAACCACCTATCTGATGATAGCACGTTTTGGCATTTTCAAAAGTATTATTTGATATTAATACCCTTCATGCCAAAATGAGCTATCTTGTTATAGAATGTTCTGGTTCCATTGATTGTTGTTTCAATGTTAAAAGTTACCAGCTATGTACATATAGTCTGATTTGGCATATAGGTATTACAAGGTTAGAAAGATAGCTGGTTTGGTTTTTATTACATAATATTAGTTGTAATTAAGATATGATCTTGTGAATTAGTGCAAAATATGCGGATTGAAATGCACTTTCAGAAAATGTAAAAAAGTGAAATTTGGAAAAAATGGTATATAGCATGTTCTGGCAGTAACCCCTCGATATAGTAATGATGTCTAAGATGAAAAATGTAAAGAATTGTCTCTCAAATTTAAGGTTGTGTTGAGGCTCAGCAGAGTTGGGACTAATGTATTAAGCATTAAGTTTGAAGAGTCATATCTTGTTGAAGTTTCTCATCATCAATATGGCATTATTTCTAAAGCTGTATTGATCTCTTGCAAATGTTATAAATAAATACAGTGAACTGGTCGTCAACTAAAATAAAGCAACCTTTTTTCAGTAAAAAGGTGTGGAGTTTACAATCGAAAACGGAACGTTTCCCATAAAAAATAATTATTCATACTCATAATCTCATTTTTCTTTCTCTTATTTCCAGGTTCAGAAAAAAATATGAAATGTAAAGCTGAGACCTTGGAACACCATTAATAAAATGTTAAAAGTGAAAGAAATATGTAACAGAACTACAGTTGAGGAACTCGACATATTGATGTGGGAATAGACTCAAAAAGTTGATCCATTCAAAGTGCTATCTCACTAGTTTAGTTTATTCAATGACATTCTGTCTTTAGGTTGTAACAATTGAATTAATATTTATTATGCTATGTTGATGACTATGACATAAAAAATAAACATTTTCAAATTGACAGTCTATATTGTTCTCTTTTTTTTCATTTGTTTACTTTGAAGTACAAGTAGTAGTGTTGGTCATTTGCATATATTGACTTCATTATGGAATGGCAGCAAATGCTGGTGCAACAATGAGTTGTCTTATATATAATGCCCAAGATGATCTGATTTTGACCTTACCATTGATCTTGCTTACATGTAAAGATAGAGATTATCAAGTTAATCTTTTAAACGAAAGTTAATTACCCACTTTAAATAACATGCTGATCAACCTGTCATAATCCATGTTTCACTATTAAGGTCGTCTTGCTATTAAGGCCAAATTATGTCGGTCCACAAGCTGGCCTTAATAGCGGAACTTTACTGTACGTGTATTTATATATATATTGCATCTTGTATACCTTTTGTAATATATTCAGACACGAACTTGCTTGATATATGTCTGGTTGACATATTGATTTCATGTTTTTGTAATAAAGATTTTATATTTGTAAACGAAATTCAATTTTGTCTTGTATATAATTATAAAAAAAGAAAGGGATGTAAAAATTGTAATACTTGAGCAATTTCTAGTTTAGTATTTTGTCTTAAATAAGGCCTTGGTTTTCACTGCTTCATGCTGAGGTATTTGCACTGTTAACCAAGCAGGTGATGCAGAATGTTAAAATGATTGGTGAATGGTAAGTATCTACAACCACACACACTATGTGTATTACATCTATATCCAATATGTTGACTTAAAACATAAGCTTCCATGCTATGTAGCAACTTCACTTATCTTGACTGGTGAAAATCGTGCAAAACTGAATTGCAAGGTTTACAAATGGATTTCTTCATCATGGAAAATAATAGATGGCTTTACTATCAATACAGCAGGTTTAGTGAACAAATATGTTAACTTTATAACAAACTGTACAAATTTATGTCCAATATACTACCTGCAAACACAAATTATGGTAATTGTACTGAAATATGAATTTGAGAACAGTAAGTATTTGATTTGGAGCAAGCACTATATGTGTGTAAAATTTGTAAGCTCCAGTTTTGCTTAAACTTAAGTCACACTAAGTAGTTGAAATGATTACTCGTTTGTTCCGTTTTTGTAAAGTATCAGTAATTTGCACATTTTGTGATTATTGTATAGTTTGGGACCTGGTGTACTTACTACATGATTTTGCCAAAATATATTCCTTTTCATGACGTTTATGTTTAACTACGTCGTTCACGTATGCTATTGCTAATTGGCGAAGAAGTCGCCTTCATCAATCACAAATCTTAAAAAAACTAGTACGGATTAATGTAACATTTAGAACTGGAATTGAATTATAATAACGTCATAAAAGTCAATGTTATCTTCTTTTCATCCGTCTTTACGCTACTTTTCGTTCGTATTACACAATTTAGGCATACCCACTAATTTAGACAATATTAACACTTGATTATCCTATTTTATCTGAACATATGATACAAGATACATACCGATTGTTTATCCTTAATAACAACAATAGAATAAACATTAATTTAAGACTACAGGGATCTGGCCCCAGTTTCACGAAAAAACTCAAGTTTGTACTCAAACTCAATCATATGTTTTGTTCATTAATTTCACTTATATAATCAATCTTATAACACATGTAGTGCTATTAGAAACCACAATAGTATTTTAAAAGCTGTATTAATATTAAATAAAACAGATTTACATGTTTGGATAAGGTTTAATTTAATGCTATTGAATTGAGTCTGTTAATGAACTGTTGAGTTTTTTCTCAAGTGAAAAATTGAGTTTGTGGCTTAAAGTTATAATAAAACCCATGATATTTTATATCGATACATTGTATATATTTCCATTATTATTATCATCTAATAACAATCATTTAAACAACATTTACATGTTATTTACAGGCCAAAAACACTTGAGTCTGTTATTGAGTTCTTACTTAAGTTTGTTTGTGAAACTAGGGCCTGGTTAATAATTACTTTAAATATCGAGATTTAATAGTTCAGTCGCTCCGTAGTTATCGTATAATAATTCATAGATTTTTAGCTATGCACCCTTTTTCCAAATTGATATTATTTGCACAGCAACTGTTTGCTTCAAACAAAATATGTTTTATAAGCACGGGACCCGTGCAAATTATATAAATTTGATATTATTTGCGCAGCAACTGTCTGTTTTGAGAAAAATATGTTGGATATGCACGGGACAAGTACATTTTTTATAACTTTGGTATCATTTGCACAGCAACTGTCTGTTTTGAGAAAAATATGTTGGATATGCACGGAACCCGTGCATTTTATATAAATTTGATATCATTTGCGCAGCAACTGTATGTTTTAAGTAAAATATGTTGGATATACACGGGACAAGTGCATTTTTTTATAAATTTGATATCATTTGCGCAGCAACTGTCTGTTTTGGGCAAAAAATGTCTTATATGCACGGGACAAGTGCATTTTATACAAATTTGATATCATTTGCGCACCAACTGTCTGTTTTGAGAAAAAATGTTGTATGCACGGAACCCGTGCATTTTATATAAATTTGATATCATTTGCGCAGCAACTGTATGTTTAAAGTAAAGTTTGTTGGATATACACGGGACAAGTGCATTTTTTATAAATTTGATATCATTTGCGCAGCAACTGCCTGTTTTGAGCAAAATATGTCTTATATGCACGAGACAAGTGCATTTTATTATAAATTTAATATCATTTGCGCACCAACTGTCTGTTTTGAGAAAAATATGTTTGATATACACGGGACTAGTGCATTTTTTTATAAATTTGATATCATTTACGCAGCAACTGTATGTTTTAAGCAAAATATGTTGGATATACACGGGACAAGTGCATTTTTTATAAATTTGATATAATTTGCGCAGCAACTGTCTGTTTTGAGCAAAAAATGTCTTATATGCACGGGACTAGTGCATTTTATATAAATTTGATATTTTTTGCGCGGCAACTGTATGTTTTAAGCAAAATATGTTGGATATACACGGGACAAGTGCATTTTTTATAAATTTAATATTATTTGCGCAGCAACTGTATGTTTTGAGCAAAATATGTTGGATATACACAGGACAAGTGCATTTTTTATAAATTTGATATTATTTGCGCAGCAACTGTATGTTTTAAGCAAAATATGTTGGATATACACGGGACAAGTGCATTTTTTTTATAAATTTTATATCATTTGCGCAGCAACTGTCTGTTTTGGGCAAAAAACGTCTTATATGCATGGGACAAGTGCATTTTTTTTATAAATTTGATATCATTTGCGCAGCAACTGTCTGTTTGAGCAAAATATGTTGGATATGCACGGGACAAGTGCATTTTCTATAAATTTGATATCATTTGCGCAGCAACTGTCTGTTTTAAGAAAAATATGCTGGATATGCACGGGACAAGAGCATTTTTTATAAATTTGATATCATTTGCGCAGCAACTGTATGTTTTAAGCAAAATATGTTGGATATACACGGAACAAGTGCATTTTATATAAATTTGATATCATTTGCGCAGCAACTGTATGTTTTGAGCAAAATATGTTGGATATGCACGGAACCCGTGCATTTTATATAAATTTGATATCATTTGCGCAGCAACTGTATGTTTTAAGCAAAATATGTTTTATATGCCCGAGACCCCTTTATTCTATGAAATTGATATTATTTGCCCAGCAACTGTTTGTTTTGGGCTAAATGTGATTGAAATGCATGGGACCCGTATATTCTATATAAATTTTATATTATTTGCAAAGCAAACTGTTTTGATAAAAAATGATTTATGTACACGGGACACATGTATGCTGTATACAGTTGATTATAATTGTTCAGCAACTGTCTGTTTTGAGCAAAGTATGTTTTATACGCTAGGGACCCGTGGATTTTATATACAATTGATGTTTGCTTTTTTGCACAGCAAATGTCCGTTTTGAGCAAAATGTGTTTTATACGCAAGGGACCCGTGTGTTTTTATTTTAATTTGATGCTATTCGCACAACAACTCTCTGTTTTTTAACAAACTATGTTTATACGCTCGGGACCCGTGCATTTTATATAGATTGGATGTTATTCGCACAGCAACTCTCTGCTTTGAGCAATGTAAATTTCATATGTTCTAGACCCGTGCATTTTATATAAATTTGGTTATATGCACAGCAACTGTATGTTTTGAGCAAAGTATGTTTTATATGCACGGGACACGTATATTTTCACAAAAGTAGTACTCCAGTGATTCAGTATTTTCATAGTACCATAAAAAATACACCTAGAATACTGTCTTCTATTTCTGTTTATAAATTATTTACATCATTTCAAATTTTTTAAACGAGCAACTAAAAGTTATTCCATTTCCACATCTTCTGTAATGATACTTCACTTACTTCTGCTGTAATTTTACTCATAATTGTACAGTTAAAAGAAGAACCCAAACCACACTGTCTTAGCTATTGATTTTGTAATAATTCTATAACCAGCACTCATGATATATTATAATTTCTAAACCAAATCTTACTATAAAGCATTTGCATGATGTGATTAATATAATAGTTTAGTATAAATATATTCATAAAAACAAGTTAATAGATAGATACTATTTTATTTACAATATGCATTTGAAACACATTTACAATAAAACATAATAAACCATGTATGTAATATATAATTGTACAATTAATAACACAAAATAAGTCAATCTAAATCACATGTTAAATACCTTTAGGACGATTTCTGTAGTTTTTTGTGCGCATCGTTCTGCGCATGTTTCAAAAACGACGTCAACGTTGATACAAAAAAATTATTTCGATATAGAGTAGTGTTCTCGGAGGTTTTCAATTAAAAATCCGCAAAAAACTTCCGTCCGTTATCTACACATTTCATGTAAACAAGGGAACTCACTCTTTTTTCTTCCAAAGTAGATTAATTCCCTTATATTGGCGTACGCCATTTGCTTTCTGACTCGTAAGTGCGCGATTTTCGGACGTTACCTAGCGAGTTTACGAGTCCAAATTTAGATAACTCACCCATTGTAAAATATTAATGCTGGTGGTATTTAATTAGGTAGGTATTGGAGTTTACGTATATCGTTTTATTTTATGTCTGTTATTGTTTTAGGACCTAAATTTGACGTCAGAAATGAACTAGTAAGGGTCGACGACAATGGACGTTTCAGAACGTAAATAACGTTTTTTTCTTTTGATGTTTCAATTTATATGCTGCATGTTTCGTTGTTTGAAGCATATTGGGAAATAAACAAAATGTTATAGTGTAACCCCTTATGTCTGAATATTCTTGGCCAAGAATTTAATGCAAGTTTATAATGTTGACAATCTTAAGACTGAACTGTAGGGGCGTGTCCATATAGTTAGGTGAGCTGGCTGCTGTACATGACCACAGAATGTGTTGATAAAAATGCTACTATATAAATCAAATTAAAGATAATATTGCTATTCAATTAAGAATAAAATAAATATTAATAAAAAATAGCATTTATATTAATAATTAGTTTAACATAATGTTCAACTTCTGAACCTTATCATTTGGATAGGCAAAAACTTCTGAAAACTGCTAAATATGTACTTCTGAAAAATGACCATTCAGTTACCATGGCAACAAGAAAACTCTTGAAATGATAAACAAGTTCAAAATAAGCTTGTCTATTCTGTATCTTATAAATAAGCTACTTTCTGTATGTTTTGATAATGAGAAGACATCAAATTTTCATTTTTGCATTTTAATGTTGAAAAAAGGTTAGTGGGATAAGGTTCATAGTGTTTATTTCATTTCTTCACGATTTATGTATTTTTATCTGTAAGAACTGTATCATTTTGCTATTGAGATGAGTATTTTACACTTCATACCAGATATCAAAATAAGACTTACCAAAGCAATAATATTTTGTAACATTTTTAATGAAGTTATATTTTCTGTGAAAATATCATATATTTTTCTATATATAAGGGGTTACACACAGCAATTTTACCAAAAAACGAGTTTGGTGACCCTACATTTTTTTCATTTTTTTATGCTGAACAAACATTTTTCTTTAATATATTAAGATTTTAAAAAATTCTGTTGTCCAGTTTTCTTTAAATTCTATTTTTTTTGACAAAAAATGAATAGAATTTTTAGTAAAAATTGTTCTAAACTTTTTAGGCATTATCTTTAAAAACACCAAATTATAGAAAAGATATTGGTTGTACAAATGAAATTTTTCTTTGTAAAAGCTACTTTTACACTAAGTATGTGTTATGAAATAAAAAAGATTATAGCATGTCATTTGTTTTGTTTTTTCTTGCTGTTTATAATTACATAGGGTGCTCAGATTAGCTTAGAAATAGAGCTTAAAATCTTTGCCTGGACATGGTCAATTGGTGGTCAGTTTGTGAAAAAACGAGTTCGGTGACCTATGTTTTTTTCTTCACCAGTGAATTAGTCATGGTCTATTCTACAAAATATCAAAAAAATAAAAAAAATCTGTTGTCAAAAATAAAATGTAGAAATCTTCCTTAAACTATTTATTAAAAAAAGCAGAGGTACAAAGGTAATGTATTATTTGAGCTCTAACATTTTCAAACAGATCATGTCAGCAGAAACACTAATTATACATTAATATATTGAGTTGGTTAATGGCAGTTGATAAACTAAGAAAGCTGAAACATTTATAATATCTAGTAAACAGATGCGAACAATGAGGAGCTGAGTCAGTTTAAATACACTAGAATGTATTCCGATAGCTGATTCAAACAATACCAAACCTTATGAACTGTAACGTTCTTAAATTCACGTTAGATCAAACACACTATTTGAGAGTTGAATAACACAAACGGTGAGCAGTGAGCTGAATTACACAAAATAGGAGAAGTGAGCTGTACTACACAAAAGATGGGAAGTGAGCTTAATTACACAAAATAGGAGAAGTGAGCTGTACTACACTAAAGATGAGAAGTGAGCTTAATTACACAGAAGATGAGAAGTGAGCTGAATTATACAAAAGATGAAAAGTGAGCTGAATTACACAAAATAGGAGAAGTAAGCTGAATTACACACAAGATGAGAAGTGAGCTGAATTACACAACATAGGAGAAGTAAGCTAAATTACACACAAGATGAGAAGTGAGCTGAATTACACAAAAGATGGGAAGTGAGTTGAATTACACAAAAGATGAGAAGTGAGTTGAATTACACAAAAGATGAGAAGTGAGTTGAATTACACAGAAGATGACAAGTGAGCTTAATTACACAGAAGATGAGAAGTGAGCTGAATTACACAAAAGATGAGAAGTGAGTTGAATTACACAGAAGATAAGAAGTGAGTTGAATTACACAGAAGATGAGAAGTGAGCTTGATTACACAAAAGATGAGAAGTGAGTTGAATTACACAGAAGATGAGAAGTGAGTTGAATTACACAGAAGATGAGAAGTGAGCTTGATTACACAAAAGATGAGAAGTGAGCTGAATTACACAAAAGATGAGAAGTGAGTTGAATTACACAAAAGATGGGAAGTGAGCTTAATTACACAAAAGATGAGAAGTGAGCTGATTTACACAAAAGATGAGAATAGCTGGATAACACAAAATATGAGAAAAGAGCTGAATTACACAGAACATGAGAAGTGAGCTGAAGTACACAAAATATGAAAAGTGAGCTGAATTACACAGAAAATTAGTCAATCAAACTTAAATACTGAAAAGTAATAACTGGAAATAAACTTAGATAAAATACATTATAAAACACATCATACAAATGATTGAAATCAACTAACCCATTTGAAATTAATTAAGCAAGGTTAATCATTCAGCACACACAAAAATACATATACAAATGTAATATTGTTTTCAAAACCTTGTGGCTTTAAGTCACTTATAATTTATCATTCTTCAAGTTAGTGACTCACGGAAATTATTAAACTGACATTTTCTTTAAATGAAAAATAATACAATGAATGTGTATTTAACAGTAAAAAGCGTTGATTTGTAAATTAATTATCTTGGAGAAATAAAAAGAAGAGATAAAACAATTTTTTTAACAAAAAGAGGAACAAAAAATTAACAAATTAAGCTTGTTATCCGCATAGTATTTTTTTTAAATGATTTATAATACATGTTTTAAAATGATTCGATAAAACATGTTTAATGATAGAATATTTGCTGCATTCATAACTTCCAACTTAAGCTTTAGTGATTACTCAACTTATTTTAATAAGGCAAATATTAATCAAATTAGTCATTGAATTCATTTTTGTTTTTGCAGTATAAAAATTAAAACAATTATTTTTACATGATTTCCAAAGCATTTGTACTCTTTATGATGTTGAGTTCCATAGATGTAAATATGAGTACATGTATATAATTCAATGATTTCAATAAAACTTATTTTCATTTTCTCATATCACATATAATAGCTCGTTAACAGGTAGATGTTATGTTATATCACAGTGTTTGTTTTCTGTTTTAACAGTCATTATCATAACTCATGACAGATATTTCATCACATCACACAAAAATTCCCAGCAAGTTCATGAAACAAAATATAACTTTTTCCATTATTCCATCATCATTGGAAATTTCAATTAACATCAATTTTGCTCAACCTGAAAAATAGTATATAAGCTTATATTACTCACAGATTGATTGGTTTACAAGCATCTTTCTTCATACTTAATCCAAGAATGTTCCATTACATCATTGTTATTCAAAACATTTGTTGTAAAACACTACATTATAGAACTGTGAGTAATTGACTTTTATCTTAATGGTAGGTAGAAACATGACAATGTCAATTTTACATGTTTTAACTTTTTCATGGTAAATTCTTTGAAAACATTGCACTTAAACAAGGAAAAAGACCAATTTCTAACTCATGACTAATTCAGACCCTGGTAGAAGATTCCTTACTTTGTAGAATATGATGATGGTAAGTTATGTAACATAACAGTAATTAAATTGAAATTCAGATCATAATTTTCAGTTTCATATTTAAAATAATGTGAGAAACTAAAACTAACAGATCTATATAGGTTTTTCAGAGTAATTAACCTCTGATAATTGTAAAGATTACTCACATGTACAAAGATTCATTTCTGTATAAACAACACACTCTAAACTAAGTCATTTTCTTCTTCATTGTCCTAAAATAGAAACATTTCAAGAATATTAATGAAATATGTGTTATATGATTTTTCACAAAAGCAACAAAAGATAGGACAAGTTATCAAACACATGACATATCATAATAATGTAACCTGTATTAAAAAGCTATTATCTCCAGAAGAAATGAGTGGATAAACAGTCAACTGACCAGATCACAATAATCACATGGAGTTTTTTATTTTATTTTACTCACAATAATATATTATTAAACTTGCATTAACATTTTCTACCTAGTAGGGTAAAGATAATTGGATAAAAGTTTTCTTTATTATTCACTAGTGGAGCTGAATGTCATACATTAAATCATCAAAACTTATATAAAAAGTATTCTTATTTTTTCTGTATTAATTAAATTTATTTGTTAGTCATGTGGACTGAAATTTAATCATGCAGATTTGATGCACCACACTTTGTCTCTATCAGATGATAAGAAATGGGAACAACTCCTTGTAAGCTGGGGTTTTATCTTTTGTGCACTGCACTTCCACATCGCTTGTGGAAACACACATTTATATAACATTTGAAGTAATTCTCTCATAAGATGGCTATATAATGCTCTGAACAAACATTGCTCAAAACAAAGGGAAATAACTAAAGAATTGCATAGTCTGGGGAGAAAATTATTGTCTACTACACTTTTATTAGTTGCGACAAACACGTATACCAATAATCATGTCATTCTGCTTGAAAATGGCAATGGTGGACCAGGGTTTTGCACACTGGCAATGCACATGTATACTTTCATTCACATTATCACCATTATCACAATCATTCTGCCAATTCTCAATTAAATCATTCAAATGGAAAGAACTACGAATTGTCTTTGATAGAATTACATATATGCACTTCAACTTATGGAAAAGCACTAAGCCACTTGATATCATGTCTTTAGGTGACAATATTATGCTCTGACATGCCAGTCAATGAAAGGTGTTACAATAAAACATACATACATAAGTCATGTATATAAAAATTAAGCTCTTCCCTAATGGTGAGACAAAATCCCAAATACATTATGAGCTTTTAAAGACAATCAAAATAGGAAGGTGAAACCATTACTTAACCTGTCCTCACAAATACTCTGGTGATAAGCATTATTAGTAAGGTCTATTAAGTACTGGAAGGGGTTCTGGTATGTAATAATGTTGTTTTCCATTTAACCAATAGTCTGGGGACACTAAACTATCTAAGCAGAGACAAATCATGGACTTTAATTAAAATCATACAATCAGGTGATAATAATTTAGACTTCATAAGTCTCAACACTACAAACATATTCTGAAATCCTTGAAAAAATGAGTAATATAGCAAAATTAGTAATACCTTCTTAAAATCGTCTCATCTTAGACAAGACTTGGAGTTCATTGTGTTCAGGTACCATTTTCTTAACAAGGTTTTAATAAGTTTCATTTATTTTTAAGTTCATCTATACACTGAAAAAAATGACATTACAGCAATAGAAATTTTATTATGCCAGCTTAAGATCCGATAGTGATTTTCATTCACAAAATATTGGCATTTCTCGGTGGGTAAGATTTTTAAAACAGATAAGTGAAGTTAAGCACCCTTCATCTTTTCACTTGCAAACCAGCATTTTCTATTAATAACTTTGATTACTTACAGCATTTTATTCACAGTAGTTTACATGAAGTTTGTTTGGTTGTTTTGATGGGTTTAACAATGCAGCAACATAGTTTATAGATCATATAACCGCAGTCTGTCAATGATGAATCTATTCACTTCTCCTGGAATGGCTAAATCTCTGGATTTAGCTGATAACGAACTATTAAGCACATGCTTTTGTCAGCGACTGACAACTGCCCTACATAAATAAGAATCATTGGTAGGAGGGAGAATAGCCATAGCTATAATTTCATGACCAAGCTGCACGAAAGTATGGCCCGCCTGGGAATCGAACCCACAACCCCTCAATCAGTAGACTTACGTGTTACCAACTGAGTTAGCCGGGCGGATTTTACATAAAGCTGCATATAACTAATAAGCCCCCAGCTCTATGATGCTGTCTGACAGTTTTGGTCAACTATTTATTTTTGTGGGTATTGAATTTCACTGTTAATCCAGGGGTTATTGAATTAGATTCAATCACTGACTAGACCTATTTACTTTCATTAGGGGTGTAACGGTTAACCGATGTACCGGTTTATATTGCAATACGAATTCTGACGGTATTTAACCGGTTCGTTTTTCCTTGAACCTGTTTTTGTAGTCATGTGCCATACTGACTGATTTTATCAGATTCTGAAAGTTGATTCTAAAATGCGTTGAAAACTTTAAATAATCTTTCTTTGTCTAGGAAGGTTAAACACTTAGTCAAATGTAAGAAAGTTCGAAAGTTCTTTTCAAAATATGCATTTTCTAACTTACATGTATAGTTCATTTTACACAAGTTTTCAAACATTTGGATAAAAGACCTTTTGAAAATACGCATATGCATGTAATGCTGATCCAATTACGACATTACACGTGCAATAATTCATGCTTTGTATGAATACCTAAAAAAACGGTACATATTGCAATATGGGTTTTGCGTATTGCAATATATTGCAATACGGTTTTTACCGTATTGTTACACCCCTAACTTTCATTGAATTTTGTAAATTTGTTCTTACCTGTTCTGTAATAATTTCAGCTGAATCAATTAAGGTAGTTGTCAGTTATTGGCACATGTATGTGGTAAGTGCTGCAATACAAATGAATATATGAAAAAAAAATTTACATGTATTTTAGTCTGCAGACGACAACATGACATCATGACTGACCTGTTTACTTAGTTATGTCTTATTTCCAAATATACCACATACTTCATAATAAACGATATCTTAAACCCCAAGTGCTAAGACTGAATGGCTTCCTTCAAATAATTGCAGCAATTAAAAAAATATTATACAGAAATCGAAAGTTGTCCTGTCAGTGGCAGCTTTTGTTATTTTAAGAGTTACGCCCCTTGAAAATAAATATCAGGCTAAATCTCGGTCTCCGTACCGTGAAATATCCCCGGTCAGGACAACGGATTTCAAAATCACTGACTGTTACCGTTTAGTTTTTAAACTAGTGACAGGGTCCTGCTTTATTAAAAGAAAAAGAAATCAAAGAATAAAAACTAAAATACATATTATATCACAATATACTTCAGTTCTGATTTGTTATGAACTGAAGATAACGATATCCGAAACCTCGTATCCGAATACTCACCATCTATTAGAAAGTCTCTTATTTGCCAGTCCATGTCATTCTGACTAACGACTAATACTGCGTTACAAAGTCAAAGATAATGAATGTTTAGCAATAATAAAACTTGTTTCTATACAAATATATATTATATGATACAAAAGAAACAAAATGTACCTCATTAAGCTGTCGATTCAAAACCAGGTCATCCAGGCCGTGGCATCATCATGAAGAGTTTGTGAAGCATTCTTGTATTTTGTTGACAGATTTTAACTTCGCACGACTCTTGAATTATATTTAAGAGTCATCAATAGCGTTTATATATCGAAATGAATCTTTGTATCTAGGAATAATCGCTGAATCACAACCGTCTTTGTCGGCTGCAATCATAAATTCAATATGGCGTCTTTTTGAGTTTTTGTCGGCTAAGATCGGCCGTCTCCGACTTTCGCACATGCGCAATAGGTACTTTTATAATACCATATTTGGTCTGCTCAAATTCTGCCATCCTCCAAGTGGTGGTGAGAGTACAAGAGAGTGAGAACTCAATGATGAGTGTAAAAGAGGGTGAGAACTAGGTGGTGAGTGAACAAGAGAGTTAAAATGCAATGGTGAGTGTAGAAGAGAGATAGAACTAAGTGGTGAGTGTACAAAACAGTGAGAACTCAGTGGTAAGAGCACAAGAGAGTGAGAACTAAGTGGTAAGGATACAAGAGAGATAGAACTAAGTGATGAGAGTACAAGAGAGTGTGAACTAAGTGGTGAGTGTACAAGAGAGAGAGAACTTAGTGGTGAGTGTACACGAGAGTGAGAACTCAATGGTGAGTGTAAAAGAAGGTGAGAGAACTCAATGGTGAGTGTACAAGAGAGTGAGAATTCAATGGTGAACGTACAAGAGAGAGAGAACTTAGTGGTGAGTGTACAAGACAGTGAGAACTCAGTGGTGAGTGTACAAGAGAGAGAGAACTGAATGGTGAATGTACAAGAGAAAGAGAAGTGGTGAGTGTACAAGAGAAAGAGAACTCAATGGTAAATGTACAAGAGAGAGAACTTAGTGGTGAGTGTACAAGACAGTGAGAACTCAGTGATGAGTGTACAAGAGAGTGAGAACTCAATGGTGAGTGTACAAGAGAGTGAGAACTTAGTAATGAGTGTACAAGAGAGAGAGAACTCAATGGTGAGTGTACAAGAGAAAGAGAAGTGGTGAGTGTACAAGAGAGTTAGAACGCAATGGTTAGAGAACTAAGTGATAGAGTACTACAGAGAACTAAGTGATAGAGTTATACAGAGAGAACTAAGTGATAGTGCACTACATAAAGAATTAAGTGGTAGAGTTATACAGAGAGAACTAAGTGATTGAGTACTACAGAGAGAACAAATTGATAAAGTACTACAGAGAGAACTAAGTGATTGAGTACTACAGAGAGAACAAATTGATAAAGTACTACAGAGAGAACTAAGTGGAGAGTGTACAAGAGAGAGAGAGAGAACTTCAGAGAGAACTAAGTGATAGAGTACTACAGAGAACTAAGTGATAGAGTACTACAGAGAGAACATAGTGATAGAGTACTACAGAGAGAACATAGTGATAGAGTACTACAGAGAGAACAAATTGATAAAGTACTACAGAGAGAACTAAGTGATAGAGAACTACAGAGAGAACTAAGTGATAGAGTACTACAGAGAAATAAGTGATAGAGTTAAACAGAGAGTACTATGTGATAGTGCACTACATAGAGAATTAAGTGATAGAATTATACAGAGAGAACTAAGTGATTGAGTACTACAGAGAGAACAAATTGATAAAGTACTACAGAGAGAACTAAGTGGAAGGTGTACAAGAGAGAGAGAGAGAACTTCAGAGAGAACTAAGTGATAGAGTACTACAGAGAACTAAGTGATAGAGTACTACAGAGAGAACATAGTGATAGAGTACTACAGAGAGAACACAGTGATATAGTACTACAGAGAGAAGAAATTGATAAAGTACTACAGAGAGAACTAAGGGATAGAGTACTACAAAGAGAACATAGTGATAGAGTACTACAGAGAGAACAAATTGATAAAGTACTACAGAGAGAACTAAGTGATAGAGTACTACAGAGAACTAAGTGATAGAGTACTACAGAGAACTAAGTGATAGAGTACAATGGAGAACTAAGTGATAGAGTACTACAGAGAACTAAGTGATAGAGCACTATGGAGAACTAAGCGATAGAGTACTATGGAGAACTAAGTGATAGAGTACTACAGAGAACTACGAGATACAGTACTTCAGAGAACAAAGTGATTGAGTACTAAATAGAACTGAGTGACAAAAGAACTCGGTGATAGAGTACTACAGTGAAAACAAAGTGATAAAGTACTACAAAGAGAACTAAGTGATAGAGTACTACAGAGAGAACTAAGTGATAGAGTACTACATAGAGAACTAAGTAATAGAGAACTTCATAGTTAATTAAGTGATTGAGTACTACAGAGAGAACTAAGTGATTGAGTACTTCATAGAGAACTAAGTAATAGAGTACTTCATAGAGAACTTAGTGATAGAGTACTACAAAGAGAACTAAGTGATTGAGTACTTTATAGAGAATTAAGTGATTGAGTACTTCATAGAGAACTAAGTGATTGAGTACTTCATGGAGAATTAAGTGATTGAGTACTTCACAGAGAATTAAGTGATTGAGTACTACGGAGAGAACTAAGTGATAAAGTACTTCACAGAGAACTAAGTGATTGAGTACTACAGAGAGAACTAAGTGATTGAGTACTTCATAGAGAATTAAGTGATTGAGTACTACGGGGAGAACTAAGTGATAGAGTACTACAGAGAGAACTAAGTGATAGAGTACTACATAGAGAATTAAGTGATTGAGTACTATAGAGAGAACTAAGTGATAGAGTACTATAGAGAGAACTAAGTGATAGAGCACTACAGAGAAAACTAAGTGATAGAGTACTACAGAGGGAACTAAGTGATAGAGCACTACAGAGAAAACTAAGTGATAGAGTACTACAGAGAGAACTAAGTGATAGAGCACTACAGAGAAAACTAAGTGATAGAGTACTACAGAGAGAAGTAAGTGATTGAGTACTTCATAGAGAACTAATCGATTGAGTACTTCATAGAGAACTAAGTAATAGAGTACTACAGAGAGAACTAAGTGATTGAGTACTACAGAGAGAACTAAGTGATTGAGTACTTCATAGAGAACTAAGTGATAGAGTACTACAGAGAGAACTAAGTGATTGAGAACTTCATAGAGAACTAAGTGATAAAGTACTTCATAGAGAACTAAGTGATAGAGTACTACAGAGAGAACTAAGTGATTGAGTACTTCATAGAGAATTAAGTGATTGAGTACTTCATAGAGAACTAAGTGATTGAGTCCTTTATAGAGAATTAAGTGATTGAGTACTTCATAGAGAATTAAGTGATTGAGTACTTCATAGAGAACTAAGTGATAGAGCACTACAGAGAGAACTAAGTGATTGAGTAATACAGAGAGAACAAAGTGATAGAGCACTACATAGAGAACAAAGTGATAGAGCACTACATTGAGAACTAAGTGATTGAGTACTACAGAGAGAACTAAGTGATAGAGTACTACAGAGAGAACTAAGTGATAGAGCACTACAGAGAGAACAAGTAAATCTGTGAGCTAATGCTCACTAGTGATACCCCGCAAAAATCTAAAAATATGCGACAAACAGGAAGTAGATGAGCAAGGAGCATGAAATCGCTTTACACCACATGGGACTATGGGATGAAGCAATATGCAAAGTATTAGGCTGCTGCATGTTATAGTAATTGAGAAAACTGAGACGGAAATTTTGTAACGGACACACGCACGCACACACGCACGGACAATGGTAAAACTGTATACCCCCCTCTTCTTCGAAGCGAGGGTATAACTAAGTGATAGAGTAATACAGAGAAAACTAAGTGATTAAGTACTTCATAGAGAACTAAGTGATAGAGTACTACATAGAAAACTAAGTGATAAAGTACTTCATAGAGAACTAAGTGATAGAGTACTACATAGAGAACTAAGTGATAGAGTTATACAGAGAAAACTAAGTGATAGAGTACTTCACAGAGAACTTAGTGATAGAGTACTACATAGAGAACTAAGTGATAGAGTTATACAGAGAGAACTAAGTGATAGAGTACTACAGAGAGAACTAAGTGATAGAGATATACAGAGAGAACTAAGTGATAGAGTACTACAGAGAGAACTAAGTGATAGAGATATACAGAGAGAACTAAGTGATAGAGTACTACAGAGAGAACAAAGTGATAGAGTACTACATAGAGAACTAAGTGATAGAGTTATACAGAGAGAACTAAGTGATAGAGTTATACAGAGAGAACTAAGTGATAGAGTTATACAGAGAGGACTAAGTGATAGAGTTATACAGAGAGAACTAAGTGATAGAGTACTACATAGAGAACTAAGTGATAGAGTACTACAGAGAGAACTAAGTGATAGAGTACTACAGAGAGAACTAAGTGATAGAGTACTACAGAGAGAACTATGTGATAGAGTACTACAGAGAGAACTATGTGATAGAGTACTACAGAGAGAACTAAGTGATAGAGAACTACAGAGAGAACTATGTGATAGAGTACTACAGAGAGAACTAAGTGATAAAGTACTTCATAGAGAACTAAGTGATAAAGTACTTCATAGAGAACTAAGTGATTGAGTACTACAGAGAGAACTGAATGGTGTAGATTGAGAGAGGGAGAATGTTGTTATAAAGTTTTAGAAGCTAGAGTGTTTATGTACAGTAGAATGAATAGATTGTTGGAATACTTAAAAGTAGAAATTCTTTGATTGAAACTAGTTGTGAGAACTAAGTGAGAAAGAACCAGGAAGAGAAAAAAATATGTATAAGGTTTTTTTAAGAGTCTTAAAGTAGTGAGTAAGTACAATTGTGTACAAATATTGACAAGAAAAAGAAGAGAACACATAGATTGAGAAATGAGAGAGCAAATGCACTTATTTAGAAGTACTGACAGTACAATTGTACTTTCAGGTACTAGCATATCAATTTTAGTATTAAGTACATACTTGTAATATGGTTCGTATGGTGTAGTTGATGATATATATTCATTTGTCACAATATTTCAACCATTGAGGACAATACCATTCTTCTTATTACTTTGTAAAATAAAGTCTCTAATTTGATGGCAGCATTTTCCTAAACTAAAGAAAATCATATTAAATATACTGCTTTGTTTGCTTTATTAATCATCAGAATTAAATAGAAATCTTCAACTATGGGAGCTGAAGTTTTAGTTTTCATAGTAAATCACTAATTATGCAGGACTGCAGATACTAAATATAAAATCAAATATATATATAAATATATATATATATACATGTGTATATTAATGCTTAGGTATCACCATCATCTTTTATTAGACTTAAAAAGTAAAATATGTTAAATAGATTTATACTGATTTAGAGTTGTTAAGTGACATATTTGTAACTGAACTATGAGTGAAACTTATGCAACCACATCTGTACCAAGAAACAAAAGTTTGCTCAATGACTTTGTTACTGCCCAATCAAACTTTACCATCAAAACAAGCAAAGCATTCTCTTTTTTATAATCTCTTGCTTACAGTGGTTAAGCTAAAACAAGTCAATGAAAATGGTTAAATCAATAAAATGTATAAGCCAAACATCGATCTCCATGAGCCATGTTTGTTACCTCTCACCATGTCTTGCTTCACACCATTATTAAAGTCTCTGAATGGTTGTCATTCAATGTTCAATTGAAAACTCAACAAATTCCTGATTATGGTACAACAGAAATTCAAGTAACCCTGAAACACAAATGTCTATAATAAATAGTACATGTTAATTTTGATTTATAGTGATGGCAAATGAGAAAAAAAATCTTAATGTTCAAACATACTATAAATAACTGTAATCACAGGTATTAGCAAATTGCAATTGAAACCTCATGTTTTTCCACCATCAGGCCAAGGTTATTGAACATGCATAATAATCATGAATTCAGAAATACTGTATAATATCAGGCTTTACATTTTTTTGCATGAGATCTCAGATTATTTTGGAAAGAATCAGTTTCTGTAATATACCAGTTGTGCATAATGTTGTTCATAATAAAATATTATGTCAAAATACAATGCAGATAAAATATTTATGTTCATTGTTGAACAATTAAAGATCATTAACAAATTACTAACAGTTACTTACAATTTTCCATTATGAAAGAAAACAAAATAACGTGTAATAGAATGATCTCATTTACATATTTAAGCTGATTCAATCCCTCTTGAAGTCAAGGCAGATCCATAGGAATGTCTGAAATAAAATTGGAATATATATGTGTATTTTATCTCAAATCAGCTACTTAGAAATAAATAGTATTATTACAGAACTTGCAGGGTTGGATCCCAAAGTTATTAAAGATGAAAAACTCTATAATACTTTACTTCATGAGAAAAATGCAACAAAGTAAATTAAATGTCCTCAGCTAGATAAGATAAATGCTGTGATATTACATGAATAACATTACTCTGGGTCAATAAAATATTTCAGATTTTATTACATTTATTGCCTAACTATTACCTGTCTGCATAGTATACTCATGTCTATCAAATTTTATGATAATAATAATTATTCCGAATTGAAAGATCCTATGACTGGGAGCAAATAAAATATTTGATGCCATGAGTGTGAGCTTGTACTTAAAATCCTAGTTAAGCTTAGGCTAGATTGTGTATTTAATCTGAGTTTGTCCCTTATAGGAAAGAAGTCTAAGTTTGGTAAGTGTATGTCCTTTTAAAACAGTCATGGTGAATTGAAACATGCAGACAACTAACCTTAAATATGTTATAATGGAAGCATCACTTAAAATCCTCCATCTTCAGTAACTACTGCTACTGTCTGACATAATGAGCAATATGCAGTAGCTCTACACTCAGTTTGAACCTAAAACTATGTATCAATGAGTATGTGATCCACTAAAAATATGTATTCAAGGAAAGTAAATGGATTTTCTTTGCTATTAAAAAAAATGTCCACCATTTGAAAACTAGAACTTATCATTTGTTGCAAACAGCTAGAAAACCAACAGATATAAATGTTACCAGCTAGATATACAGATCATAATAGCATAAGCCTATATTTCAATAATGCCTGAATTGTTATGTAACAGAGATGTATGTACATGCAGTACTTTGTTTACTTCATTTTTTGAACAATTTACTCAAGTTTTTGGGTTGTTTTTTATTTTTATTTCACACTGGTATATGATAATACAACAAATAAATACCACAAATATATCATGTGACAATAAATGATGATTAAATATACATTATTAGCATTAATAAAATAAAGGTTAAATAATGATGTTAGTATAAGCAAATTAATGTGTTACACCGCTATACTGTTAATACTGTGCTGTGTAGTGTTCCAAGTTCCTTCAATAATCAATAACAAATATGACAAAAGCTATATCAACCATTACCTGAAAAAATAATCATAAAATACAATTATCAAACACACACAGTAATAATAATAAAAAACATTCAAAAATCATATAACATATCTAATGTGAATATCAATATAAAACAGAATAATTAAATTGTTCAAATCCATGGACACAACCCAGCAGGCAAACCGACGTTGAACCACAACGTTGTTTCAACGTTGAACCACAACGTTGTTTTTATGTTGGATTTATTTTAGGATTTGAAAGTTGTGCCAACGTTGAAATATCAACGTTGATTCAACGTTGTGTTCAACGTTGATACAAGGTTAATTCAACGTTACTTCAACGCTCATTAGGTTGGTTGATGGTTGAAATCTGGTTGATAATTGGTTGTTATTAGGGTGATTTATAGCCGATTCCATGTTGGTCTAAGGTCGGTTTTAGTTGAACTATAGTTCAAGGAGGTTGAATATAAGCTGTATTTAGCCCTTTTTCAGATATATATATATACATAATTTTTAAGCACAGAATGCATTTAATAGAATGTTATTTGCAGGGGTAAGACAAGGAAATAGAATATTTGATTTGAATAATGGCGCCGACAAGGCTTTCTTGAACACACTTATGATTTTCAACTCTTAAACCAGTCGTGGGTGTTAAAAACAAATGATATCTATAAACAGAACAATGACACGTATAGTAGTAATATAGCTATGTTAGTATAATATCGTTGTACATACCTTCAAACTAATGTTTTCTAGACTAGATCTGCGTCAGCGCTTTAGAAAGTAGAGGTCAGCACTGCGCGTTTCTGAATGCGTCACGCATGCGCAGTTTCTAAACGCGCGAAAAGCACTTTCTAGTATATTCGTTAGAGAATATTCACAATAGCGAGAGAGTAACAGTTTCTATATTTCATAGTCAATAGAAAATATTTTGGGCATACTTTGAGGTGAAGATAATATACCATCTAAATAATCGCAATATTATAAAGAAATAAGAAAACAATTTAAAATATACTACAACCATTATCAACGTTGTTTCAACGTCGGTTATCAACATCCGATGATAAAATATTTATTTGTGGTTAAAAATTAGTTGATCAACGTACTGTCTCATTTTCAACGTTGTAACAACGTTGAATCAATGTCGTGTGCCTGCTGGGAAAAGTCACAGTTCATCTGTAGACGTGTAGTTCGTAGATCTAATGTAAACAATCAATCACAAGGTCACAAATCTCCGAACACATTCAATTCAGCTGATTTAAACTCCTTCGATCCTCACACGTAATAATAATGATTCAGTTCCACAATGAAACTTAAGATAAGCAATCTTTTGAGCTCAAAATTATGAAATAGCTTATAACAAAAACAAACCACACGATACTAAACGGAATTCCACTAGAATGATGACCAGGGGTATTTTCCACAAACAAGCAATCTAATTGGCTGTGTGGCGTCACTGCTATACATGTAAAGATCATGCCGTCTGTTCCGTACAGTAACACAGAAAAACCTGACAAACTCAACCCAAGTTGGGCGCCAAATGTCACAGATTCTGATGAATAAAGATGTCTGCCAGTAGATTCAGGTCGAGAATGTTGACAGCAGGTGCAGTATAAGCCTGTGAATATATGCAATGAACGCACAAATCAATAAAGATGAAAAAAGAGATGAACAACCGTTCTCACGCTTCAATGTCTATGGCGGAGTGGAGCACTGGAGTGTCGACTTTAATACAAAATACAACAAAAATACAAAGAAAGAATGTAAAATAAAGAATAAACATATGATATGCAACTTATTACAAAACATAAATACCTGCAAGTATATGCAATGAACACAAATCAATAAGCATGAAAAGAAGAGACGAACGTGCGTTCTCACGCTTCAAAGTCTATGGCAGGGTGTGCATTCGTGAAGGAAGTGCAGATACACAACAAATGAGGAAACCATTGTTGCCGTCACAATATGAGTATTAGGTAATAGTTAGTAGGAGATGAGTAAGAGAAAATGAATGCATATACAATAAAGACGGAAATGTCACAGGGTAAGAAAAATATGCAGCCTGACCAGGACTCGAACCCAGGACCTCTCGCTCACATGCAAGTACTCTTCCGCCTGAGCTATCAGGCCTCTTACATATCCTTCTTCCCGTAATGTGAACAGATAAGTGTCGTGACATACTCCCCCTAAGACTGGAAATTTGTCTCAACTTTCAGAATTCCAGGCTGTTTAAGGAGCATTTATTTTTTACATGCGTTACTGACCAAGTAATTGTCACGGTCCTATGTTGGGTACTTAATGTCACAGGATAAGAAAAATATGCAGCCTGACCGGGACTCGCACCCAGGACCTCTCGCTTACCGGGCAAGTGCTCTCCTGACTGAGCTATTCGGCCGCTTACATGTCCTTCTTCCCATAATTTAAGAACAGGAAAGTGCCGTGACACAGATACATACGAATTTCAAAAGACTCGTCCTCCCCTAAAACAGGACTCTAAAACATACGCGCACGCTTAATAAATTTCCGGTAGGGCATGGCCTAATCATGCTTTGTGACATTTAGTAACGAGTCTCACAATGTATTTAACACCTTTAAACTATTTACAATATTTGTTTCCACGAAAATAGAGTCGAGTTTATTTTACATTTATCATTATTAATGGCGCGTATGTTTCATATTTCTCTAACGTATGTTTAACAGTATAGCGTGTTCAGTTACCGCGAACGTTACAGAACGTTACATAACGATACATTCGGTACTCCTCGGCCATTCGCTGCAAATAATCTAATCTACATTTATGTGACGTCGTCTGCAGAAATCCGTACAAATGCGGCGAACGTCATTTTAAGAAAAACGTGTTTAAAGTGTGACGTTGAAAAATGTGTAAATAATGTTTTGATAGCGTCTAAATAAATAGGCGTTTCTATGTTATAATAAGTCAAAATTCCTCAATATTTCACACGAGGGTCCCTCCATCCCTACAAGGTACACAACTGTGCTAAAATTTATGGGTATGACGCCTTAAATATATTTACGCAGTTTTTTCCCTTGGCCATACAAGGTCATAAACAAAATGGCGCGCCGTCAAAAACAGCAACACGGTACTCCGTGAAATTTGTGAGGATTTCTTGTTAAAAAGACGATCATATTGACATACCGTTATACTAGAATGTTCCACAATGTCTGTCGAATCGGTAAGTCATCGTTATTTATTATTTTCTTTGATTTATTGATTACAATCGTCTCGTTATATACTCAAATTTGTTCTAGATTATGACCCGGAAGTTCTCATGATTTTTTCGTGAAAGTTTTATTTGTTGATAAATTTAAATAACACTAGGGCCTAATAGATATGAAAATAAAATTTTGTCAGAAAATATATTTTGGATTAGATTGATTAATTGTATTTTGCAAGATTTTGTCACGCCTCTCAACTAGCTGACTGGTGAAAGTATTACCTTTTTACAAGTTTTCTAATTCTCTTGTTATGAATGTATGGCTAACACGAGGAAGCCAAGAACTTGCCAGATATGATTGCACTGGTGATGTCCATTTTTTCTTTTCTTACTGCATTGGTCGTAGCATTAAAGTAGTTAATTTAACAAAATTGAAGTTGAACTGTATTAATATAAGACTTACCCCACCCATATATCTACAATCAAGGACCAAGGGTCCTAAATATAAGGTCTTTTCAAAATCCAAACAATGTAGTCTTTATACTAATGAACATCATTTTTTTTATTTTTAGAGTTTTCTTCCTTTTTTAGATGTCTAAACCCAATCTGTATGACTATTATTAACAGTTTCAAGGGGTGTAGATCTAGGTGTTCCCTCATTGGAATTACTAAAAATCATAGATATTGTACAGATTGTGCATCTAATCACTTTATTCAACTTTTTAGGCTTGCAAAAATTGTTAAGGTCATTGAACATAAGTAACTTCCTGATGTACATAGATCTATAATTAATTAATATGCTACCATGATTACTAGTTTAAGGACTGAACTTATACAAGTTCTTTATACCAGAGACATAGATAACATTATCATGTATCTAATTCCCTGTTTATACAAGTATGATTTTCAACAGATATACATGTATATTCAAGAGTAACCATTTCTTAGGCCTAAAAAAAAGATGTTTGTTTCCTGTAACCCGACCGACCCATCGATTTTATCGACGACCCTAACTTCCCCCCCCCCCAATCGTCACCTATCGTTTTCCTAACATTTAGTGTTCGAGGGTTCTCGGAAACGCTTAATTCCGCGTATCTTGAAGCGTACTTCCGACTTTTGGACGCCAAAAAATCCAATCCCGAGTCCGCGATACGCATTTAATTTCCAGCCACGCGTTTATCAATAATTGACAATTTAGTGTAAAGCTAAACGTATGTTCAATATAAAGGCGGAGCGTACGCATTATGATATGTTTTCTTAACCAATCAGCGTCTGCAAAGAAATCGATATTGCTACATGTCGGCTCGATAAGATTGCTTACGTAATCAAACCGTTGCAATTAACATACACGTGACAAACTGTGATGTTACATAGGTTAAAGTAGACGAAACTTGATTGATGCTTGCCGTTAAGCTGATAATTGTATTAAATCAGAAGCGTGTATGAGACAGTTTGAATAGACATAATTGACTGTTTTTTAAAGACAATTAAAACAGGGATGAGCCGAGGGGGCGAATCGGGCGACTTCTTCGCCGTTTCCGTTATAACTTCGCTCTACTAGCGCATCTAAGCGAAAACGAATTCGCCGACATTTTCGGGAAATTAATAAAACAAAATGACCCAGATTATGACAGACCTCGATTTAACGACGGATGGGGCGTATGTTACATCCGCATTTCTTGTGTAATCTACCAATCAACTACGCGGTAGGTGTGTTGTTAGTATACACGTTTCAAAAGCCTATAATTAGTGACTCGTTTGTTTATCGATGGCCCCTGTGTATATTGTCGCCTTTTAGACCCAACAGAGTCCGCTTAAAAATCAATAGTCGGCCCGATAAGAATGATATCGTAATTAAGCAGTTGCAATTAACAAATACGTGTCAAACTGTGATACTACAATAATATCAAAGCACTGAAAGTACTGATGGGGCGGGGCTCTTGGAAATTTTAAAACACTGATCATGACACTACTATGACGTTATGAGAAACTAGCAATAGAGTTGCCTTTTTCCAATTGGACAGATGGATTTTCAACTTTTCTCATAATGATTGTGTCAGATGAATTGAATCATTGTTTATCGTCATGATGTTCTATTCAGTATTGGACTCTATATAATCAAAGATTAATTTTAAAACAAAAAAGGAAAGAGTTGTGAATAGTAGTCTATAGTGTCTGACTTTATTTCTGTTACAAACTTTCCTCCTTGATGGTCATAGAATTAATCTTTATCCTTTTTACAAGGACCAGTCTTGTAACTTTTAATTTGTTGCATAGACCTTTGTCCCTACAAAGCTGGAAACAATCCCTGTATCAGTCATATATTTCTGCCGACTCATCCACTCCACCACTAACAAACAAGGAGTATGCACTTGAGATACCGATATTTATGAATTCAGGAACCAACTTCATGCTCTTTTACCCAGTGTTCTTCGTTGATATACAGTGCCTACCAAAAGTTTGGAGACAACAGAAATTCATTATATCTTGATTCCAGTAATTGATTTTTTGAAACTATTACTTTTAATGCATCACAGATGAAATTAAAGCACATTTCATGAATGCACCACAATTAATAGGTTTAACATCTGATATTCCAAAGCCTCAAAAATTAAGAGCATTGTAATTATTTTCTATCACACATTTTTAAGTAGAACTAAAATTAAAATATTAAGCAAAACTGACAAGTATTTAAAAGCAGTTTTGAAATATTTGATAACAGCTATTCAATAGGCCTACATAGTGAAAATGTCTCCAAACTTTTGGTGGGTACTGTATATCGACTGGCCATATTTGAGGCCAGATTCATTTGTTAGCAGTGTTTGATGATACTCGGATGCAATGGCAAGTTTTGAGCACTAAGTCTGATCTCAAGTTACATGAACTTTAACACGGTTCTTAGTGGGTTAGGCATAACCTTGACAAGCAATGCATGCTTAAGTATACTGACAGTACAGATTTGTTTGTAATTATTTATTACTATTAATTACAACACTTCAGTATGAAATGTACAATTTTGAATGAACAATTTCAAGTCTTCAGCTGATACAAATGTAATACCAGGTAATAACAGTAAATAGACAAAAAAAGTTAATACTGCAGGGTGACAATTCACTAAATCTTCTCAGTACACACTTATTTTTAAATGATGACTTGTACACTTCCATGGAATAGGTATTTCAGCTGTGACATTAAAAAATAACATAAAGTGCCTAAATATAACCAGTTCTGCCTTAAATTCTTAAAGGTTTGATAGAATCTGAAGTTAATAATGATGCTTACTGTACATTTTACTAATAGAAAAGGCTGTTTCTAAATTAATTCAATTACTATAATGTCTAACCATTTACAATTCATCAGGGTTATGAGGAAACTTCTCATAAAATATTAGAAAAAATCCATGTTGTACTATTGATTATTACACATCATGTACATATATTAATGCAGTTCAAAATACATTTAAATGTTTATTTACACAAGTATCAAACATATGTGAAGTAAAATACCTCAATGATACACTATTTTGCAACAGATTAAACAATAGCCTACTAAAAACATATTTCATGTTTTATATATAGTTATATAGAGCAAATCAAGGATGACTTCAATGCAATGTGTTATATGTTTCATTGCACATGTAACAATATGATAATATGTTGTTCGCTTAGAAATTAATATCAACATAACCATTAATTCTTACAATACTAGCTATGCTTTCTACAACAGAATTTCATCTCAGTCTAATGTAAATGATTATTTCTTTTTTAAATCAATTGATTATTTTCTTAAAACAGGCATTTAAAAGTTGGTTAAATAAGGAAAGAGAATATTTGTTCAATTATATCATGCATATCATGCAAATTGTTCTTTCAAGAAAAGAAAATGATTTTATTCTCTGAATCATCCTTTCCACATGAATGTGAGCCTTAAATATGTTCTCCAATCAACACGCCTCCTTCTGTGATATCTGAGCTCTATCCGGCCCTTTGAAATATAGGATGAGGAGTTTAACACCTTTCTTTTAAAATCGGCAGCAACACTAAATCCACAGTCAGCCAGCACAGAATACCTAGATTGTAAATCATTGGATATGGCACCTCAAAGCAATTCCAACCCAGGTTTGTGGAAAAAAATAACTGAGATTTGGAGATATTCCCACCAAGAATTTGCTGGAATCATAATGTTTATAATTCGAAAAAGTATCTTTCAGTGCATCCGAGTTAAATGAAGTTCTGATCATCAGTTCAGTACAGTCCACTACAATCCATAAACTTTCAAAACACCCAGCTTTGTACAAGTCAGATGACTGCATTTCAAAAAGAAATCGATATGGGTAGTGAGAATGCTTGATACATGAACTAAGCTGATGTCAAATAGAAGGCCAAGTCTTCATTAAAATTTCCTGTTCTTAATTTATCTAGTACAATAAAATTTCTCTTCAAATGAGAGTTTTCTATCTGGTCCTCTTTTGTTCAATGCTGATTCCTTACCAGTACTTTGGCCCTTCCAATAACACAAATTCTCATTATTTATTCTTGTCTTCAAATAAGAACACAGGGCTTCAAAAACATCATAATTGGGTAAATTGGTCCAAAACTTAAACTGTTCTGGGCTGTCCTTAACGTTCTTTAGCCCTAACTGCTTGGATTTGATCTTGGAATTCTCTTGCTGAAGAGATTTGACAGTAACTTCAAGTTAGTGGGTTTGAGGATTGACATAGTCATGATCTGAACACCTAACTGCATTATGGTTATCAGAATAGTAATCTAGTTTCTTAGGTCTGCCAAGTTCTAGTAGGCATTTATGATTAAGAGGTTTCTTCACTTGTAGTGATGGAGTGAACTCCTCTGGAAAAGTAAAGACATAAACATCACCATTCAGCACAAATATTTTCAAATCAATAAAATTGCCCATAACTTCATATAAATTTACATAAAGTAAATGGCATGAACTTGGGGTGCACATTCTAACAAATATTGTTGAATACATATTTTGTATTTTTGCAACAATCTGTAGTCATGAAATAGTGATAAATTAACCTACTAGACATATAATCAAGTGACATAGGTTTTATTTGTGGCTCCAACAAGTCTTACTATTCTATAAAAATTAGTGAGAAATGTTATTTTTTCTCAGTTTATGGAGTAGTTATCAACTCTTTGTGGAACAGTTATCTAGCATGAGTAAAAGAAAAGTAGTCAAGTTGTTTAGAAAAGCAATAATTGTCATGGCGACGTCCTCAAGATGTTTTAAATTTGTTGTCATAAAAGTAAATATTTTCCGTCATAATTATCAGATGTTGTAATTAATTGTACACAGTTTAATTTTGTCTTATTGAATATACCTGGTAATATATATATATATATATACAAGTAAAAAATTGCTGCTAAATGCAGCAAAGGGATTGTCACGGCAAACAAAAAAGAATGATTAAGTATAATCTAAAGGTAACTCAAAAGAGCATTATATTGAATTGTCATGTTAAGGTTTTTCAGTAATTAAAAGGTAACTTGTCATAAAACGTTTTTCTGTTCAAATGTAACAATCTCGTTCCAAAAGCCTAGTAAGATTCTCGATACTAGTTAGATTGAGAATCTTGACAAATTTGGAGTACGCGAATGGTCTGGATCTAGACACCATCTTTATGCCGACAGGATGTTTGGTTTTAGTTGGATTTATTTCCAGTAATTCATATTTGCATGACGCTTAAAAAGATCGGCAGAAGGGAAAACATAGTTCTTCAGAACAGAAGCTATTTACATGACTTATCGCTTCTGTTTAGTCAAGTGCTCCTCACATTGCGGATCTGTTCTTACCAATCCGTGTAACCAATCATCTAACTAATGCATAACTGTCCAGCATCTTTGAATTTCGACATTTTGATTTTACAGGCGTGAACATTTGTTGCATTTATTGCATTTATTTTTTAATCACGAGACAGTCATGCAATCTAAATGTGTGTGCCTTTGCCTTGAAATAGAAATATCAGTTTGCGCATAGTATTTAAGCAGAGGAAGAGAGTCAGCGAGTGAATCTTTCAAACCAGTGTATTAGAGAGTAGTCATACCTTTACTTGTTACGGAAGAATTTTGTTGCCGGATACACGAAAGGATTTAACATGTATTTTAATTCCGAAAAGATGCACTTAAATACAAAAGGCAAGCTATTTCGAATAGAAATCATTTTTCTTAATAATGAATTCACTCGGACTCGAGAAAACATACTCCATTCGAACAAATTAAAAACTGGCGAGCTTTTCACCTAGGTGTAAATGTCCGTCATTTTAACTCTCTTAAAATTACCTGGTCCGTCTGGTCAATAGTCCGTCAATATAGTACCAAACTTTTCATAATTAAAAAAAGTCTGCAAAAATAATCTTACATCTGCTCGATCTATAACCAGAAGCAAGTTCAATTACACAAAACGCTACAGTACGTTACATAACGATGCATTCGGAACTCCTCGGTCATACATTTGTTTACTTTAACGCCGGACATTTCAAAATAGCGTCCAAATATGTCCGAGATTATTCGCAGCAAATGGACGAGGACTTCCGAATGTATCGTTGCGGAACGTTCTATAACGTTCGCAGTTACTGAACTCAACCCTGGTCCGTAACTCTTATGCTCTTAAAATTAACTGGTCCGCTGCACTTTATCATAGTTAGAAAAGATCGCCAATAGAGCTCAGTAAGAGTAAGAATTAAGAGTCAATGTTACACGATTACGCTTCTTTATTTATACAGTCGGCTAATAAGAAAAAAAGGTATATTATTAAAATATATGAATCATATCAAATTAGTTTTCAAATGATAAATGCTCTAACAGTTGAAATATATAATATTTACAACAATATGTGATGAAGCAATCGACGATTCTTTTAATAGTTAAAGTCTGCAAAGTTATTTCTTAAAATATAATTTCGATATTGGTGTCTTATCTTTTCAAATAAAATATTGGCAAATATCAATAATATATGTACTATACACACATTATGATACGCATATTTGTTAAACTGTATCCGTATACTAAACTGGTCTCCTGGTCCGGTTGGTTCGCGATTTTTACCTACCCCTTTTCGTGTGATTCGAAAGGATTTGCGGAAATGTGTTGATATAAAAGGCTGATTTTTCGTGTGTTGCATTGTTGCAAGAAAAATTGTTTATATGGATTCCCCCAAAAATGATTTTTCTATTTAACTTTTAACGGAAATGGGCTGTACTATGACTGCATTAAAAACAATAAATTTGTCGGCAGTGGAAATCGAAAGGATTTTTATCATTTTTTATCACGTGACTTTTGCCCATTGCTATCAAAATCTACCCACCACAATATCACGGCGTTGAGACGCCGTGAAATAAACTCTTAATTTTCTTCTGGAAAGCATATAAAACGTGTAAAATCAAGATCACAGGTACTACTCATTCACAGCTTCTGCTTGCATACCAGTATTGATCTTATTTGACAACAAACAACACATTTAATTCTTTTCATTTCAATTCAACTCATTCTCACCTGCTATAACTGATGTCTTTGTTTTCCCTTCTTTGTTGAATTTCTTGAAAATACAGTTGGCACATATACTGGATGGCTTGCAAAGTCAACCTTGATTTCTGAAATAATACATGGTATAAATTACAGTTTAATTAAAAGTAAGACACGACAACATACATCATACATACATAGATAAAAAATCACGAAAACAAGAAATCTGGTACTCTTTACAAGTTGACATCTGTCAAATTCAAATGGAGCTTTCATCAATTCCAAGGATATCACTGTATCGTTGATATTTATTTTTCGGTCAATCAATAAGCGATATGCATTTTGAAATATCAATAATAATGCCTATATAGGTAAGAAGATAAAAGTAAGTATAAAGGTGAAATTTATGTGACTAATCTTCTAATGTAAGCGGAAACAGGAGTGCTGTCCTAATATTAACTGATATGTCTAAAATATTGACGGCACCCCCATTGAGAAAATAGCTCTGGTCAACCCAAGCTATATTATTCATAATAAATAAACAACTATAATTAGTTTATTACAACATAAATGGTCTGTGTAGAACTGCAGAGAAGGTATCAATATATATCGATGTAACCTTGATATTAATTTCACAATATATATGGATATCGTTGATACGCTTTAGCTTAATCAATGACAGCTATGCTATCAAAACGAATGCTTCCATACAATTTGGTCAATAGCAGATAAACATGTATGGACCGAAATGTGATCAAACCCAAAACCATCTGAGTTTTGATATTATTTTATGTGGTCTTAAAATATAGCTGACAGTTGTATACCTCCATTACATAAACCAGAACTAACTTATTGTAGTCAATAAATATGCCACTTTACCAAAGTGTCAACCTTAAAATCCTTAAGCTTCGTGCACTGTGGATGACTTCCGCAGTTCCAGTTAGAGAAACATAAGTCAATTCGCTATCAATCCGATTGAAATGATATAGAAATATCAAATAAAGGTGGCTTACTTCCAATTTAGTGTTTTGAGTAAATTCTAGAGAGATGTTTTGGTTCAAAAACTTTTCCATCATCGACCTCGTTCACAATTCCACAGCGAATTCGATCCAACCAAAGTTGTCTTCGTATTCATTCTTTAGGGATCTGGTGAATGATATTTTCTTCTTTTCACGAGCACATTTACTCCTTGAATTGTTGCAACCAGGCATGCAACAAAAATCTCCTACATAACCACGATAACGACCTCTAATACGAGACGATTTCTTATGTTTAGCGTCATAGAATTTAAACCGGAAGTCCTGTTCTCGCCATCATGCGAAACTGTAATTAACCGAATTAGGTCAACTTGCCAATTCTCCATTGCGTGTTTTAGTCGTATCGTGTTGCTCTATTGCCGGATGAAAAATCTAATCTATGGAAATAAGTCGCAGGCGATTATCATGATAACATACTAACCCGAAATATCCGAATCAATTTTTGCAGTAATATATGCGGAGTGGATCGGGTTTTTTGCTTAAATTCAATGCTCGGAGCTGAAATTACGGTTTGTTAACTCTGGACGTGGCTAAAGCCCCGCCCAAAAAGTAGATAAAGGTTTTTGGATGATTGCCGTTAAATTGATAATTGTATTAAATTATGAGCAAGTTGTTAGGCAGTTAGAACTGTCGTAATTAGTAGTTTGCCAATGATTACAATTTTTTGTTTTTAAGCGTGCATGATGTCATACGTTTTCGCGACCCACGCTATCGCCAATCAAAGCAAGCAAGTTTAAATCTACGTTAGTAATTTAATAATAATATGAACTTAGGTGCTACCTATGGCGCGGAAAACAGACTTACATGTATTACTTAAAAATAATAAAATAAGATTGTTACTTTGGCAAAATAAAATAAAGAAAAGATATTCGGCGCTCTGAAGGATTTATTTTGTTTGAGGGCCTTTTAATTAGATAAGCTAGGGGAGATAACTGCGTAATTTATTGCATTCAGAAAAAATCTGACAACATTTCATTCTTTTATGTCGGAATTTCTGAAAGAAATGTATTGTAAATATTTATTTATCTTATAAATAGAGATGAAGATAAAATAGCCTCGATAAAACATTCACTTATGAAGATAGAAATGTTTTCCTCTTTCCGTAACGTTAAGTTACGGAAACGTGCCGGTTTTATCATGAACGTCTCTTAGCGACGTCACGAACGGTGCGTTGGTAAGTATTTCCAATGTAAAAAGTCATAAAAAATACTTTAATGAGGAAACGAACCAAATATATTTTGGATTGTTATCTTGGAATAAGCATCGTAAAAAGCACATTTGAATTATTTTGTAAGCGGAAAAGGCCACGAGTAAGCTGCCAATATTTTTATCCAATGAAAAGCCGCCAGTTGCTTCATTAATTGATCCGAATCGTTGAACGCTTGTAGTGCAATTTTCTATAGAGCGTCTTTAATCTTGATTAGCAGATGTTTGATTAAGCGTCTAATGAAATTGATGAAAATGGCGGCCCCCATATACTGGAGACGTTTTTCAAACTCATAGGACTACTATATATTTTTCATAAATTAACGTTTTTTTTTTCAATTTTAAAGAATTAACGTACGTCATACACGTTGTCTAAAAGCGCTCAAAGCCCTCGCGGGCCTTCGGCCCCGCTCGGGTTTTCCGCGTATTATTATTTGGATTATTAGTTCTTCCCAATAAAGCAATAAGTAACGGGGAAATCTCTCAATCTTTCGATTTAAAGAATAAACATCGGTTGGTGCAATTGAATTTATGAAAATTGTCAAAGTATTCGTCACGTAATCCACCAGCTAAAGTCGAGTTGCATACTCTAAAAAATCAATAATAAACATATATTGCTACACTATATGTTAAATTTAAGAAGGTATGTTATTTACAGCAGAACTAATTAAATAAAAAAATATTTAAACAAAGAAGTGTCAAAAACGAGGGCACTGAAAACATATTTAACAAGAAATGTCTTTAAAAAAGACAAACGGCGTCGATTTAAAAACAAGTGTGCTCACCTGAGGAAAAGGTCAAAGGTCACAGAAGAGCCATTTACAGAGGACCACTAATGTTAAAACCTATTTTTTGACCCAGTGACCTACTTATCCAACCAATCAGACCTATTTGAACAATTTTGGTAGGGAACCACCCACGGACCATTCCTGTTGAGTTTGGGCAAATTATCATAAGCGGTTCAAGAGAAGATGTTGTTTGAACTTTTCCTTATATAATTCAATGTAATATTGTGATTCATGGGGTGGGGTCAATTTTGACCCAGGGGCATAATTTGAACAACTGTGATGGAGGACCTCTAGATGATGTTATATACCAAATATGAAAGCTCTAGGCCTTGTAGTTTCAGACAAGAAGATTTTTGAGAATTGCATTGTGAAAACCTATTCATTAATGCTACAAAACAAAAATTATGAATTTATTCTTAAGGTTCTGGAACTGTAATGGTGACCTTCCACAATTCTTCTACTGATATTGTTTCTTGAATATGTACTATTAAAGACATTGAATGCTGAAATTTTAAAGAAATTTACCGTCTGTAACTTAAGTTATGTGCATTTTTATAACGTGACCCTTCATTTTTAGAAAGACCGTAAATTGTGCTGGGACAAAAAGTGAAAGAACTTTTTTTTCAAATTCTGCTGTTTTATTTCCAAGTTTTAATCCATTTTCTTGTTATACAGTCATGTAATGACAAATCAGAGCAACCAGGTTACACTTTGGACAAATACATATAAAAATACAGAGATTTACATACATGTACCCCCAAGCAAAAATCCGAGTTTTTGAGAATGTTAAAAAATTTACCCTATCTTTAAAAGCAAATATCTCAAGTTAGAAGTTAGTTAGACACATGCAACTAGTTTTAAAATTTTCTGCAGTATTAACTGTCCATATAATGAAAAATTTAAGAATTTTTACCGTTTCTAAAATTTTTTATAAGAATTTGTATTAGATTACTGTACTGAAACTGCAAGAGATTTTATAGAGGAAAATAACGTCAAAATGGTCAATTACAAATAATACTACTTTATACAAATATATCATCTAAAATTGGTATTTGAGATGGAAAATGTATGTTAAACTCTGCATTATCATATAAAAACCTTCTCTCCATTGCTTTTTGGCAAGCTTGAGGGGACTATTTGGGGATTAAACTTGTACCAGCTATGTTTTCTGCCGTTTTTTGCACTAACAGTTGGACACTAGAGTTAGTAATGTTGGCATATTATGTGCCTTAGCTTTCAAATTATGCTGTTGATTGTATTGTTTTTTTATAATTAGAATATGATGATATTAAAAACAGAAAATGTGCAACGATTTTGTCTTTATATGCTGACTTTGGTACGATTATTTGTGGGAATTCGGCAATAAATCAATATAAGTTAAACATTCTTTCCAGTTTATCGATATTTGTGTAGTTTATTTTACCTTTGTTCATTTTCAGTACACAAAATAGATTAAACAATCAAAATCCCATTTTGCCCCAAATTCTCCATTTCGTCCATTTCGCCTCAAAATCTCCATTTCGTGTTTCAGTCATACCCAATTTACATCGCAAAAAAAGATGAAAAAAAATGTATTTTACACCTGTACAAACAGAATCAACGCAAAAGTTATGATCCACTACGGCTTTTCATTGTTTTTATGTCGATAAACCATTATTTTTACGATAACTAACTACGATCACGCTGTAGAGCGTCTGGTTTCGCCATTTTCGGAAAATGCGTTACCCTATGACTTCTGGAAAATCCCACGTCACGTGGTGAAAATTTCTAAAAAATAGCAATTACGAAACTTGACGAAGATAGGTAATCGGGAAAAAACCTACTTAATTATTGATTTGATAAAGGGAGATAACCGCTGCGGGAGTTTGGTTTGACGTGTCTATTTTTAGTTTTATCTATTTTTAGACACAACCCCCCCCCCCCATTTTTTGTTGATTTTAGGCAGTTTTTGCAAATATCAAGAGGCTTTGTCAAAAAAGAATTGTCAATTTGATATGCCGGTATATGTGTGCTCCAGCGACAAACAAAAGATTTATTTAAAGCTGCGCAGTTTCTTCCACAAAACAGGAAACTCACAAATTTAATAGTATAGATGTGGAGCTGTGACTCTCAAAGTGTTAACCCCGGAAACTGAACGTAGTGAGACTTACTTAATAATTATTGGGTAATATGTCAGACTTTTTACTAGAAACCGGTTCACATCTGGAGACGTAATTCATTTTACCCATAAAATATTGTGTTTGACACGTAACTTTTTATTGTTACAATATAAAAAACACTTTGGAAAGCAATAGAAGTCTACCCAAAAAAAAAATCTACGAACGAAGCAAAATTTCGTAAAACACTGCATTACAATAGTGTGGCCTTTATTTTTTCGCGCGTGTCAGGGCCATCCAATCGAAGAGGGGATTTTCTCTGTTTCCCCCGTACGTCATTTTCAGTGCTTATAAAATCATCCAATAGAACGGCGGATTTCCGAAATCCCCAGACAGACGTCATTATACAGAAATGTAGGTCAAAATCCAGCTTAGACAGCTACGCCGAAAAAATGACCTTTCTGCATTTTTAATCTCTTGCTGAACATATACTAGCAAGTAAAAATGCTAAACCAAAAAGAAGAACTTTTCATTTGAATGAAAATTAGATAATTTAAGTGTACAATTTGATACAAAATCAATGTGTTTTGTGAATTTTGTGTAAAACATATGTAACATAGTAAAAACTCATTTATTATATTTTCATAATTATTCATATTAATTTTATTTATTATTATTATTATTTTAAATTTCTCAACAAGTATAAGTTTTCAAAAATATAAGTTTACAAGTAAAAACAAAGTTTTAACATGTCTTGGCTGTTTGTTTGGTTATAGTTGTTTTCATTGTTGTTTGTTTTATTGTTGTTTTGTCACAACCAATTAAGTTTCTAAAATAATATTGATTAGTAATGCTTAGGCTCTATACATTGTAAGATTTTGATCTGAATTTCTTCATGACAAGTTTTAACTAAATTATTATTTTGTTTATGTTGTTTTCGCTTAGTAACAAACTTGAACATGTTCATCTAGCTTATAATATTTTTTAATTAATTTCATTGGTCAATTATTTGTTTAATTTCATTTTATTTTCCTCCTATACACACAATCTATGAGTAATAAGCTTTAAGATGGTAGTTTTAAATTTAAAATGAAATATTGTCTTCTTGCTTCCATTTTTGTTACAAAATCGTTGAAAATGGAAAATTGAAGAAAATCTGGCGATTAAGTACATGCGCACTTGGGTCATTACAGGTAACGTACATTGTTATGTAGGCGATCAGACAAAGATAATATCTATGTCTCTCAAGTTATGTACTCTCATAAACAACTATGTACATGTATTATAAAAAGAGTGGTTGATGTTGTAACCATTATTTGAAATAATTAGTTCATTCCTTGAATTTTGATAATATTTTTTATGAATGAAATACGACAGCTAATATTTTCAGATAACACTTCGATGAATTATAAATTTGCTTGTAAGTGCATTTATAAGTAAAATAAGAAAAATATACGTTCTTGCTTTAATTGTGGTCTTGGTGTTTGAAACACGATAATTAATTACAGTTTAGCACGATTTTTTCAACGTGTAAGCAATATCATTTATCAATTTTTGATTCACACAGAAATGACTTAATTTGGGAATTGGACAAATATACTCTGATTCATACTAACATTTATGTTTCTTCTTCGTGTGATTGTTGTTTAGATTTTTGAAAAGTTGGATCAGCCGCCTCGAAGGGGCAATATATGCAGACCCTTTCAAATAGAAATAACTGAATCTTGAATTCATTTTTTTATACCCGAGATTTCATATAAATTTTTTGCTTCACTTAAAACAATACTGTAGACACATGTATATTGATGATAAGGTTATTAGACTGATTGTATATTTTAATAATATCATTGTTATGCAGTGATACATATTATACCCCTAATGATGATAGTGTTAATGATAAAGGGGTCATTATACAGCGGTCACCAACCATAAAACTTTAATTATACAGGATGACACTGATAGGATTACTGTCTACCCCGGCTATATTACATTGCATTAATACATGTATATTATTACTACGATTATTGATTAAAATTTACATGTCCGTTTTATAACCAAAAACTTAACTCCCTGAAAACTATGCTATTCATGAATTTACTTTTTTGTCGCTCTTTTAAATCATGATTCATGCTTAATAGCCGAGGTTGCACTACACTAAGAACGAACATCATCAATTTTTACTTATCAATAAAACTCAATAAAAAAGGTAATAAAGGGACTAGTGACAGATTTTTACTGGATCATCTAGCCAGTCAATTACTCTTATTAACTTATAGATATCTTATGCTTAGTGAGGCCAGAGATTTACATAGCTTCAAACAAAATTCCTGGTACAATTTACTGCAGAAATATACATGTTTTATTATAAGAGCATAAACTTCAACGCATTGATGAAAGTTTTCAGTATTAATAATGATTTCAGTATTTTGAGTTTGATCTAGCTATGTAATTGAAATACGAATTCTGAATATTTCAGTATTTTGAAAGTATTAACATAACGTCCAACTGTCTCCCGTGTCAACGACACTACTACATGTATCATAGTATAACATTGGCTTCAAGGTTTTTTTTTCAAAAGTTATAATGAAATATTTTGCTCAATCATATATACTAATCTATTGTCCGATCTTATCAGTTAGTGTGACACCATGGGTGTCCTATATATTATAGACATCATCTTTATTATATCGATTTTCTATCGGATTATGACATTGCACACTATCGATTTATCTATTAACTTTAAACTCTAAAATCTGGTGTAAAGGGAACAAAACCAATCACAAATTTTTACTCCTTACGAGGGGGAGTGAACTCCTATTTTGTACGTAATATTCTCCACATGCCTGTCACTGCCCCAAGGTAATGTTAATTTTAGGTGTAAGATTGAGAAATGGTTTAGTTTTAAGTAAACATATCACTTTAATACAGCAAAGACCAGTTTAAAGACTCATTAAAAAGCATATTCTATCAAAATTCAGGTAAATTTTAACCTAGTTAATTGGTTATTAGATCTAAAGAGTTTCAGCTTGTTTTTAGATCACACTGTTTTTAGTCTAGAATACACTTGAGTATGGCATTTTATTTACATGCAAATGACATTTATAAATCACTTAATTATGAATTGGTTTATATTTCAGATTGAGTCCACAAATAGTATACCAGGTTTCAGAAGATCATGGTTTCTTGAAGTAAGCGGTGATATTATGGAAAAGTAAGTGAGTTCTTTGTTTTCCACTTATCTTCACTGATATTCTGTTGATAATAATGTTATTGAATGATAATCTTATTTGCTGGTTTTCTGATTGTCATGTTTTATTATTTCTTATTATATGAAATCACATAATAGCAGCAATGATATTTTAAAAATAACTTTCTTAGATATCTGTTTGATAAATTATATTCAGTTTTAACATAATTACTATACTTTTAAGAGGGTGTTTTGTTTTTACAAATGTATTTTAAAATTACAAGTATATATCTTGTGTCTTGTACTCACTAAAGAAATTTAATTTTGTTTCAGATATTTAGTGGATCAGAAGTTCAACTCAATACTTACAGACCAAAAGAATCATCTAGTAGAATAATTAAAACCAAACAATTTATGCTGTACAACATCATGAGCATTAGTGTGATTGTTTGATTGAATGTGCTCTAAGATCACATAAAATATATGAAAATGTGTACAGAACGTTAAAAACTGAATAATGTCCATAATTTCTAAGTATAAATTGGTAAAAAACTATCAGGAATTTTAAAAGGAAGTGGTTCTATGTAATTGAGTTAAGTGGTCCAAAACTATATCTAGTAAATTATGAATTTTTGATATTCTTACATGTGAAACAAATTAACATACTATTGTGTGAAAATAATGCATATTACAAGCATGTGTGTTGACAAAATGTTAATATTGATTCACAAATACACTATATCAGATTATTTTAATTATTTTCTTAAAAAAAAACTAATTGAAATTATCAGTTTACAAATATTCTCAGTGGCTTGTTCACATTTTCAAACAGGGCATTTAATTTTTCATAAATAAACTGTGTTTCCATAAATTCCATTAACTCCACTCCTACAATTATTTATAATTATATTGAATTAAAAGTCATAGAAAATTTTCTGTGTAAGATTAAGTAAATTTGAAACTACACTTAATTCTTCAAATGGGTCCAAGAGAGGGTGTTGATTGAAATGAACCATTTTTGGTCACTGGGTGCTATCAAATACAAAGCATGGCTCAAAATATGCTTAAATAGCTAATATATATTGTAAGAACTTAAAGCATAATTTTAGAAATATAATAATGACTAAAATACATAATCAATTGAGGGGAAGTAATAAGTAAATAATGTGTGTTTTACCATTCTGCTACATCCATCACTATTTTCCTTCAAATGTTGCAAAATAAGTAGTATTGCAATAAATATTACTGAATTGGTTTCCATGGAAACTGTTTGTTTTATTAAATAAACAATGACTCCATTGTCATGTGACCTTCCTGATAACATGTCAATAATCAAACTAGATATCCCTTAAGCATATAATATAGTAGATATTATTTAAATGTTTCAAGTCAACATAGTATGTGTCATGTAATTTTAAACAATCTGCTTTCCATCAAAGAATAAAAATTGTCATAGTTCATTGTTTTATGGTACATTATCATATACAGTAATGAGGAATTTTTGCAATTTATTAACATTAATTTTAGTTTTCTATGTATTACAGGCATTTTCAATATATTTGACTGAATATTCTTAAAAAACACCATAAAAGTTGTATTTTTTTATTTGGTTGCTATGGAAACATGCATGAATATTATGTACTTCTAAATTTTAAAGTCTTCTTTTTTTGTCAAATATATTCCTTAAAATGAAAATTAAAATAGAATAAAAATTAGAGAAATACTTTTGTTTTTATTTTTTTCTACAAATTATCATTAATATACAGAAAATTGGTAAAAATGTTCCTATTACACAGAATTATGGCCGTCATACCTGTATATTTCTAAATGCTGTAACTTTGGCAATATTTGTCAGAATTACCTGAAATTTTCTGAAAACATGTTTTAGTGCATGTAGATTCAGAAAATGTAAAAAACTGAAAAAAGTGATTTTCCTCATTAAGACTGATTTTTGCTGAGGAGGTCACATATATATAAAAAATATACACTCATACACAAGATACACTCGTCACACTCATCCATCAGGAACGTTGTCTAACGACCAAGTGACACAGCTATTATTGCGCCCTACCCGCAAGCAACAACCTGAAGTGTTCTAACAACCCTTCATCTGGGACTGAACTTTTCCCCCTCCTATTAATTTGATTCCATTACTGTGAGACTAGCCTTGGAATCATGAGCTATATGTGGATGAAGCAAATGCTCTGCTAGTCATAACACCCTGGGTTGTTGCCATGCATTATTTAAAAAGGAGATAAATATATGTAACAGGACTGTACTATAATGGTGACACTGCATGTGAGAGTGAGACTGAGTCTTCAGAAATCTTTTTGCTACACTCTCCAGGAATCATATATTTTGACAAGCAATATGAACTCACCTTTCGCACACAAAAAGTCAAGACTTGAGTTATACAATCACTAAATACATTATTTTACAAAATCCTGGCAAATGCAGACAACACTTGTAACTTGACCTACATAGTCACATTCAATTGTCAATACTCTTATGACCCTGAAAAATATGTTCCAGTAATATGAATATACATAAAATTGTAAATTAACAATAAAGAAATCAATTAAATTATCACGTATAGTTCAAGACACATTGGCGATGACTAAAAACGGTTACATTTCATGTGTTTACATCGTGAAAACTGGCAACACCGTGTTTACATCGCGAAAACTGGTTACAATAAATAGCATTCGTTGTAGATCCAAAAGAATAAGTCGTGAATATAATTGCAACCAAAAAATACTTACGTTATTGATATGAGTGCTTGAAGTTTAACACAATTTCTAAGTAGTTGCAAATTGTATCGCTTAATTCAGGAAATTCAATTCAAGCGAATGCACGCCATATGACTTAGTTACTCAGAGAAGGCAGAGGTAATCCGTACATCATTTTTCGGAAACTTTCCGACAGATGACGGCAAACTTCGCACTATTCCGCCATATTGCCGCCATTTTTATACTTCCAAATATGGTCTGCTCAAATTCTGCCAGCGCACCTCTCGTAAAGTCGGCTATGGCTTACATTATAAGTTTAACAAGACATGTATAGAGTATATATGTGCATTCAAACGTGAAACTTGTTTTCTTACATTTGTAATTACAAATTATAATAAAATGGGCGGGGGGTGGCGGTTGTGGGGCTAAAACCTACAACTTTTGAATTGGTAGCTAGCCTCATCGTATAATATTCTGGTCCGGCCTTTGTGTAATAGATACTCATTGTACACTTTAAATGTACTTTAGAATTAATCCCTGTGTTATGATTACATTCGAGCCCTGACGGTTGTTTTCGAACATTAATACTATCTTCGTATTCAATGTAATGAATATTCTTGCATAAAGGTCAGGTCGGGGTCAACATGTACGCACTATATATCGTTGAATTGAGAATTCACATACATAAATTCCATACTATTTACCATTCACAGCTAAATGCTATTTCAGGACAAATGACGGTGCTGATATGCTTTTTGTTTATCAGTCAGATTTTCAACGCCATCTTATGTCGATGTATGGAAATGAATGTGTCCTAATGGACAGTACTTTTCATATAAGTCGCTACGAAGTGCCCCTCTATTTAATGGTTGTTCCAACAAATGTTGGATTTTCAGTATGTGCTTCCTTTATCACTGATCGTGATAAAACATTTAAAATCTTCGCAGCTTTAAATGTTATTAAAGAATGGAACAATGAATGGAGACCGTCTGTATTTGAAACTGACTTCGATGGACGGGAAATTAATGCTCTGGAGAGTGTTATCCCAGGTATTACATAATTTGTATCTGTTTTAGTTCAGTGTGCCATTTATACATTTATACATTTCTTGGGGACACATTCGTGCCTCTAAGTGGTTTTTTTACATTTTATTTCTGATGACAGCAGTCTTAATACATGCAAGTATGATTCTTGAAACTCAATAAAGCTTTGTGGTAGCTTAACCGATCATATCCCAACTTGAATATACTTAATTTTTGATCTGGTGTATGAGGCCTGTTATTTAGGCCACTACAAATTGATCTTTTGTTCGTCGGATTTCCCGCACCTAAAAATCCGAAAATGGAAAAAAAATATTTTTATTTTTTTTTTGCTCCCGCACTTCAAAATTTTTACCGCATCAAGATTTTTTTAAGTCAATTTTTTTGGCACTCAACCAAGAAGTTTTACGGAGAAAATCAATATTTTTTTGTCTAAATATCAAAGCTTATCACCATGACATTGCTATATTTGTAACAAAACAGTAAAGTATTCATGTTTACATACGTCACTATGATGATCGTGTCGATCCTTTGTTCCTTTGTTTTTCTAAATCCTAAATTATATTTAGTACACGTTTTAACACATGTATACTAAATTTATACGTAATAAATGCAATGCTTAACTTCCCTAAACTTTAACTCTTGATACACACAGAAGTTGAACAGTGACGTAGACAGAGCGGCTCCATCAACCCTACAAAGATGATCTGGATGTGTGACGTCATATGTTCACCTTCTGTGTAAAAATAATTTTTAATAGAGGTCGACTCATGTCTTATGAATTGAGGTAGGACATGATAGAAGATTTCCTTTTCTAATTATGTTCATGCTGGGGAGATATTCGAACAGACTGATTTAAAATGAAGTTGTATTTTGTATTATTTACCAAAGGGCTATACTTTCGACACCAAAACGTATAGTCCATTTAATTTTATTGGGGTGTTGATTCTATTTTTCCTTCAGGATTACTTAGGTATACTTAGCAGTTGTATGTTGTTTAGTCTGTAGCATAATTTGGTTAATTAATAATCTTCTTATTCTTTCTAATTAATAAGACTGTATTTATGCACTAAAAAGTTAACAGGTTTTGTTCATTATCATTTTATAGGGGTGCTGATTCTAAAAATCTCATTCAGGAACTTAAGTATACTGAGTATATGAGTATAATTATATATAATTTTTATGTTTTTGAGCCCATCCTTTATTTACTGGAATAATATTAAGACTTTATTTATACAGCAAAAGTTAACAGGTTTGGTCCATCATTTTATAGGGGTGCAGAGCCTAAAATTTTCATTCAGGAGGATTTAAATTTGCTGAGTAGCTGTTTGTTGTTGATTCCATCTCTTATTTATTTGGTTAATATAGGGATTAATTTTACATAAAAAGTCACCAGGTTTGGTCCTTTATAATTTTAGCAGTGCTGATTCTAAATTTTTACAATGATCTTGGAAGTTTTGAAGTTAAATATTGAATGAAATCAGTATATTTTACAGTATGATAATATAGTACAGTTCATCTAAATGCAAATGGAACAAAATACAGGCATTTATTTTGTATGTATCATATTAAAAGCATTAATTTTATGAATATTAACAACAAGTAATCTTTCTTACAACAAGCTACAAGATAATCAGAGCTAAACTGACATTTCCTTGTAATCCAAGGTCAAGATAATAAAACCCAAGGAAAAAAGACTAAATATGAAACTATAATTAAGGGAAAAATATCAAATACATGCAGTGCTTTTAAAATTGTATCATGTAAGAAAAATAGAATAAATCCATAGTAGTACAGCATCAATATATCAATATGTTTTATATTTAAATAAGCATGTCTATTTCCACAACTATAATTTAAGAGATTATTGTGGCTTATATGCACTTTGAAATAATACAGAATGCTATTCATTAAAGTTTTTTTCTGCAAAAAGTCCATATTTTAAGTGCATTTTGACTTTAAGTAAATGAATATTCATAAAAATAGAACTTTTTTTATTTTTCGCTTTTCGCTCGCTCCTCAAAATGCAAAATGTCAGAAAAAAATATTTTTATTTTTTTTTCGCTCGCTCGCTCCAATTTTTTTCGGACAAAATCCATAGAACATATGATCAATTTGTTGTGGCCTAAAGCACTGATGTGCCGTATATGTTGAATTGACGTTGATTACAGTTTTATTGAGGTACGTTATACCAAAGTCGTCCATAAAGTTGTTAATTCCATGGATTGCAGAAAACGCAGTGTTGTTATCACGATACTTTTTTGGTAGGTTAAGGAAGGTTGCAAACAGCACAGCTGAAAGTATTTACAATGAAGAAGTTTCATCGTTATTCAATATTTTACAAGGACATGAAGAAGCAAAGCATTATGTGCAACATACTTGGCTCGCTGAAAAGGAGGTAACTTGTTTAAAATCAGATAAAATTTGATTTCCAGCAACAAATATGATTGCTACTTGTGAACTTTTCATCGCCCGTTATTATTGTTATTATTTCCCAAGCCATGATACCTACATTTGTGAAATAAGCAATTAATACCTATGGTAGCGTATTTTTTTATATCTGGAATAATCACTAACAAAAACATATTCGAGGTTTAATAGTTACGGAACTAGTCAATCACTAACCATTTATATAAAATTGCTAACGGTTAAGTAGTTATTCTAAAAGGTGATTAGATGATCACATAAGTGATATAATATATGGTTAACATTGCTTTCTATCGGAGATGTCGTGGGCAAGAAGGTTCCGGGGAGTTAAAGGCAAGACTGCTATAATGACCGAAACATCTCATGAATATATGATAACTACTGTCCTCGTCATCACAGTAATACTACTAATTGATAATTAATTTTCAAATATACTTGTTTGTAAAAGCTTTGTAATAACTCTTAACTGATTTATATGAACAGAATGGAACCATGTAACATTTACTTCAGCGCTGGGTACAATGCTTTCGTAAACAGACTTTGTGTTTAAAAGTAAATACAACCAATGCGGTGGAATCACAACTACTTTAGCTTCTAGTTACTAAGAGTTATCATCACATGCCATGTTTTTTTAATTAAAAAAAGAGAAATTTTCCTTCTCAAGAATTCTCTTCGTAAACGAGTAAGTGTTCCAGTTTTTTATTTAATTGGTAGCTGCATAAGTTAAGCAAAAATCAATTAAACAATATCATGATAGTTACATCATTGTTCAAAGCCTTGGTATCCGATTTAGAAAGCAAGCTTTTATTCAGTATAACACTTGCACCCCTAACCAGCATTTATACAACAAACATTCATTTCCACAGTCTATAGTGTTATGATGGGACTTTTCTCTTCAATTATATTTGAAGTTTTACTTTAATATTTTCCTATTTCTTTATCGATTTTTTCCAGATACATTCAAAAGAATCTCAGATCCCTATCCACTTATAGAAACTATTCTATGGATTTGCCCAGGTTTTTACACAACAGGCCAAGACCTTTTCTCACCCATGTAAGTCAAAGGCTTGGGAAAGTATCCCATGAAGATATTACTCAACAAGATGATTGCTTCAGAGTTAAATCCTCAGAAGATGCATCAGAGTATACATGCATTATGAACTCTCCAATACCATCATGTACTTGCATGGATTACAAACAACTAAATTGGCCATGCAAGCACATGCTTGGTATAATGGAGCACTTTCCAGGTTTTACTTGGGAAAAATTATCTCACACATACACGAGTTCCAACTTTTTCAACCTTGACTCGTATGCTATTAACAATAACATATCACAACTGGAACACCAAAATATGAATATTCAAGAAAGTTCGTCTGTAACAGAATGCAACAGTGAATCAGTGACTAGTAGCAACTTAGTAAAGCAGTGCATGGAGACAATAAAGACTATAGAATCGGCGCTTTATATAGCAGATTCAGAGACTGTAGAATCTGTCCTAAACAATTTACTCGAAGTTGAAAAATATATCGACAAAAACTTGCCGAAATCAAATGGTTTGCCCATGAGGAAGAAAAAGAAAACCAAGAGATATAAGAGGACAAAGGCCTTGTAATGGTCTGTATTTGTCTGCATGCGTAATATTATAATACGTAACATTCATTGGGTGTTGAAATTGGAACACAATAATATACACGTATATATTATTTGTTCTAATTGTAGTTTGCAATATATCATAAGGAAACAATAGCATATTTACTGGGTTTTTTTTGCTATTTTGTTTCATTAGATACAAGTCATAAATGTCTTAATGTTGTGATAAGAATATTGAACTTTTTTTGAAAATCACACCCTTAATTTTGTTCACTTTTACGTGTGGTGCTGCGGATGCCTAAATGGGAAATATGCATTCGTTGTGTGGAACGACACCATCCAAAAGGATGAAATTAAATCTGTATTACTGATTTATATTGTATTACTTTTTTATTTATAATTCGTATTTTGCAGCTTCTGGGAGTATAAATGTGATAAATGGATGTGCTTCATTACCAGAAAATTTTTGTATGCACAACTACAAAGACTTGATTACAGGCATGTAACAGAATTAAATTCTCTTTCTATACGCTGACAACCATCTGCTTACCCTGTTTGTTTTGCTATTTGTATGTATTTAGGAGTTACATCTTTATTCCACTATACTTGCAGCCAACTCATGGACACATACTCAAGTCAGGCATTCTTAAGAAGTATTATTGCATTAATAACCGAGCAAGAACATATCTAACTCAGAATTTACCATCTATTTTTGTATTCGTTTGTAAATCGCGCTTTATCGGAAACCTTTGGCAAAAACATGTATTGAACAATTATTCCCCCCCCCCTAAAATAGTTACCTTGAAACAGTGTTGTTATATTGCAAATTTACGGGTTTCTCCATTAACGAAATAGTCTTAATTTTTAAGTACAATATTACGTCATGTTCACAAAATTGATTTATTGTCACATAGTTTGCGTATATGATCAAGTACGCGTACGCACATGGAAAGTCATTTGATGTAAGTGAAACGTGCAATGATTAGAATAAGGTGGATCAAGCACAGGTTAATATTGACGGACTATAGATATTGAATTGATAAATGCTTTCTTAATAACTTAGATCTATATATTTTTCAGAAGTAAAAATGATATGGAGGGACAAAAAAGCTGTGATTTCTACAGGCGCAATAGGAAGATATAACGTATCAACAGATGCTATTCGATGCATTCAATCTGAACTCTCAGATGAAGTAAGAAAAACTAAAACATGTATAGACATTTTTAATACGAATACAAAACTCAACAGGTAATTAAGATAAACTCTGGACCAATATGATGACATTTATTTCAGATAAGCTTTGCTTGAAACGCATATTATAGTTTATACATTATCGTTGTCCTGTTTCGCATTGATATTGGTTTAACTATTATGAGAGACTGCAGTCTCGATATCCGTACCGAAAGGGCTTATCTCAAATTAAACGAATTGCTCATCATGTTTAGTTTAAGTAAATGTATTGTGCAATCATGATAATAACAACTATGTTTCAGGTTATTGATGCTTTCCTATATACTCTTTGTTTAACTCACGAAGACGCTTTTCATTTGGATTGTATCACCATGACAGCAAATTTTACTGGGCAATCGGAAGCTTTATCATGAATGACTTTTATACTGTCACGAGAATTTCATTTTACACTACTGTATTAATACATTTTGGACAATGGACTCAAGTAAATGTCTACCAAATAAATGACAAGATAAATAATACATTATTTTTTTAATATTAACTGTACCGTATCTGTACTTTTATGCAATAGGCCATTTTAATAGTTGTTTTATTGAGTCTGTTCGTCCTATTACCATTAGCTTTTAATATTGAACATGGAACTATATATTTCATCGTTGAGTTGAATAAATGATTTTAATGAATGAAATTTTGTTTTCAATTACTCTTGTCTTTGACTGAATCATTAAGCATTTTAGGGAGAAACGTAATTAACAAGTATTAGACGAATTTAAGGTACGATTTGAATTTCAGCCGAACTTGATGAACTTCCGGATTATCATGGGAGCTTACAATCGAAATGGAAATCACTGGTGCTTAATTGTAAGTAACTGATACATATTTGAATACACAATTGATCAACATGCAATGTACAAAAAACTTATTCATTATTTTCATTATAATTATATACACATGAGCAATATATATATATTACAATAAAACATTTTAAATATATTTACATTATCTATAATTGTTTGGAAGAATTTCTAACTAGACCCATGCTGCCAGGTGAACTAAAATACATTTTGCGCAAAAATAAACATGAATAGAAGTGTATACATATTTATAAATGGGTCTAGTTAGAAATTCTTCTTAACAATTAAAGATATTGTAAATATATTTAAAATGAAATGTATTATTGTAATAGTATGCGCGTAGCAACCACAATGATAATAGCAGAATGTGAATAGCCAGTATCACGATTTCATCTTCTTATATAATTCGTATTGATATTCATTACATTTGTCTCATAGTATGATCACTAAGTGTGTGATGCGGTAATGTTTTAACTATATTTATTCGCAGATTATTCATCCGAAGGATATGAAAATTCAGTTCCTAAATTCTCTTTCAACTAATCAACGACAGGAGCAGGATTTTGTGCTAAATATTCAACTGCAGTAAAATTTGAAGACAAAATTTGTCTGTGGTTGCTTCCAAAGTACATGTACGGTTACTTTTTACATTGGGTCAATTTTAAGGAAATGAGAACATTTTTTTTGTTGGTTTGAGCCTACTTTACACAATCCAGAGGCGCGTTCAACAATGCGAGCGCTCGAGCGAGCGCCTGCTGGTTAGGCTATTGAACAACGGCGAGCGCTCGCTGAAAAATCCAAGATGGCGTCAAAAAGGACATTATTGAAACGTGGGGGGAACAATTATTTCTGCTGATTCTTGAGATCTTTTGACACGCAAACGATATCTAACAAGAAAGTCTTTAAAAAAGACAAACGGCGTAGAATAAGGAGACAAGCATAAGTAAGCAATTCGCATCTTTTTCAGATTGTAACATTTCAACGCTACTATACGAATCTATCACATTTCACCGTCATGAGACTCTAGTATACTCCATTTACCTAATTAAATTCTTGCGGTATGTGAAACAAATTTTACTTAAACCTGACACACGTTCGTTAAACTTATAAATAAAATATCCAATGTTCGGATAGAATATACTTGGCGGTGCATTACTTCATTTATAACGTTTACAAAAACACTGAATGTTTTGATTTCCAAATTCTGACCAACACAGAGAAACGCTCTTTTTAATTCTTTCGGCCTATTTTGCTAATTTTAATCGATATTAGAGGGATTTTGCTACGTTGCAATGCAAATTTTTACATGTGTGCTATAACGTAATAGTTATTTCGAAAAAACGAAATAATATTATTTCGTTAAATCGAAATAATTATTTCGATAAAACGTAATATTATTTCGTTAAATCGAAATAATATTTCGAATAAACGAAATAATATTACGTTTAAACGAAATATTTGTGATAATAAAAAAGTATTTCAAAATTTCACTTTAGGGGCTCCGTATAATATTGTAAGTAAAGGATATTAACTTGGTATTAGGGTTCTCTGAGATAGAACAACTTGGCTGCAGACTTCTTTCGAAAATCAGAAAACGCAATTGTTTTGAGATATCTCAGGCCATATGTTTCAACCCAGAAAGCCTTGGCTCTCAGTTAATAATTCCTTACTTACAACATGACCTTCGGTTGATAAAGTTTGAAAATTGTGAAAAGACCTACCTGTACACGTGAAATTTTCTATTTTATTCGGTCTTTCAAAATTTATAAAACCTTGTTAAACAAATGAAGCCGTGTGAAAACCATGGCATCGTTCAACTATAAGCTCAGGTTTATCAGTTTTATTTGTCTACACTGCACAAAACTTCCAACCGATCACTTTTCAAATTTTGACTTTTTCATAACGGACCGATGGATCCATATTAAATTTTGCAGAGGTGATTTTTGTGTCATTATCTACCGATTTGTGGGGGAAAATAATTTGATACGGTCCGATGCACTCAATCGGCACACAGGGTGTGGTTTACAAATTTTGGCACGAAATATTCGTGTAGAGAGTGGTGAGTATTAAATTCGTTCACATTCGTGCAATATATCATGTTTTTTTCACTTATCAAGTTAACAAGGATTCATGCAAAGTGAAATTTAATACTCCACACTATCTGCGCGAACATTTCGTGTCAAAAATGTGTAAACAACACCATGTGCGCCGATTGAGTGCATTGGACCATATCATTTTTTTCCACAAATCGGTAGGCAATGACACAAAATCACCTCTCCAAAATTTAATGAGGATCCATTGGGCCTGTTATAAAATATTCAATATTTGAAAAGTGATCGGTTAGAAATTTTGTTCAGTGTTCATGAGAAAATGTTTATGCTAAAAAGAGATGATAACTCGAATACGATAATGGCTTATTCATGACTGAACTGGCAGCAAATGTACAGTAACTGTATGAGTAAGTGTGCCTTAGTATGAACAAGTGAATGTTTTTCCAGCCGTCTATGGTGCATACAATAACTTAGTTGATCAAACTTATTTGGATACTCACTACAATGCTTATGTAGTCGATGAGAATACAATTCACCTTCATGTACGGGATTAAGCGACCAAATATCGGTATTTAAATCGGTAGAGTAAATGTGTGTGCCAATGACAATTTAATGATATTTCCAATCCTAATTTTAGGCAGAGCGTTCCATGTTTGTTTCTGTTCATTTTCATGTATACAGTTTGCGGAAAATTACTTCGAAGTGAGGAGTTTCATTTTCCGATGGTCCCGTAGTGATGTTCAAAATGCACGAGAATCCTTAGCAGTTTATTTGTTGTCTGGTAAGCGATTCTATTTAGTTTGTTTACATTTAAATGACACATCAAAGTGAATTGGTAAATCACAGAGAAAGTTATTACTGAATATGTAAAAAATACATTAATAAATCAACATAAGTGGTTGTATCAAATAACATCACCTTTGGATTATTTATAACATAGAAAATAAATTAACTAAAATAGCTAATAAAAGTAAACTGTTACCTGTATCATATGGACTATTAAACAAGATTAATTAAACTGCATATTTTATTTAAAATACTGTTTTCTCCTCAGAATCCAGGTTACAAAATAAAGATACCAATAATGCCGAAAAAGACAGAATGGCACATACGGAAAGGATGAAAGTAAGTCGATGTACTCGAGACATTAATGTTTCTTAGTTATAATATTAAGCCTTCGTTATATCAACTAAAGTACAGTAACAGCTTGTCGAAATGAGACGTTGATAAAATGCATGATAAAATGTTTATAAAACACGAAATGTCATTTGGTATTAAATACATAAGCATATACCTGACAGTCAAGGCACATTCGGACGTTGTGTACATTGTATGTACTTTGTAATTATGTTAATGCTTAAGAACGTGTATAAATGAAATTGTATATTCGATTTTAAATGGAATAAATTGAGTGCCTTTTTGAAAATCATCAACAAAAAAAACTATGCAAATAATAGTTGTTTCCAACCTTTAAACTTTTTTAATTTTTCTTTACCTTTTATATAAAACAGGAAGTTTGTACTGGCTCAACTGATGATGACAATGACAGAAGAGAGAAAAGAAGCGATGACCTTAAAGATGTAAATAAAATTCATGTTTTATTGTACCAATTATTTCTAATTTTAAAAACATCAGCTTATTGACCAGTTAATACTGATACACAACCAGATGTTGTGCCCATTTACAACATTTTAATTGTATCACTCTGTACTTGTTGTTCAACACGGAGACAATATCTGAACTGAAAAAAACAATTCTGTTTACTTTCGAGGTCAAAGTAATACTCAGAGCTCTTACTATTATTTGAAATAAACTAATGAAAGATATTTTTTCATCGTGTCTTGTGAAACACTGGCTATCAAAAATTCTAAACTTTGAAACTTTACACATTATACATGTATTCCATAATGATGACTTTAAATGATAAACATTTTAAATCCATAAATTTATTGAAGTAAAAGACAGGCATATTGGAATGGTGCAACATAAAATGCTTTCATGGTATGAGGCCAACTGTAAAAAATGCAGCGGTCGAATCATTATGTAGCTCTAATACATGGCGAACATTTCCATCTTATTATCTACACCTGTATTTTACTGCAAATTATTTTTGTCTCTGAACTCTCAGGTATTGTGTACTGAGAAATCTGAAAGTTATCTCATAAACAAGATGAGTTTAAGGAAGAATAGAACTAAGCAGGTGAGTAATATGTTTAGCCTTTCCTGGCACTGTATCAGCAATCAAGACGATTAAGCCAAACGGAGTCAATGATCATGTTTTGTATGTGCCCATGTTAATTTCATACTTACTATAAGCTTAATGAATAAATATTTCAAAACAATTCTAGATAAATCCTGTTGGTACCTCTTATGAATTGTATCCTTCCTAACTCTTTATCAAGCTATACAATTATCAGTCACAAGCTATTGTATCTGTTTAATGGTAGAATCAATTGAATTTTTCTCTACAATATTTACAGTGCTTTGATTGAGTTATTCAATTTCTTATGAGTACTTTAGATATAGTTGTCATAATTCTCAATCGTCATAGTTGCTAAATAAAACTTCTTGGATATATTTTACTACATTTCGGTGGACAATAGTTTAGTTTCATTTGTAAAATACATGTAGTATTATATTTAATGAACGGCCTTTGTTACGGCAAAACATTTATTTGTATATGTTTAAACAGATTCGAAGGGAGTCGTTTGTTTATGAAGACATCAGGAAAAAAAGCAAACCAAGATATTGTATTTGCGACAAGCTAGACGATGGTCGGTATGTCATGTTTATTGTAATCAATTATTTATACACGTTCGGTACTGCACGACGGGTTGATCGTCAATTAACTTCCAACATGTTCGTTATTACGAAATTAAATTGAGAATATGTTCTATAATAATTGATGGTAAAAATATGCCTCCTAAACATGCATTTTTTAATTAAAATGGGTGGCCTAATGTTATTCTTCACATTTGTACAGACTGTATTGGCAATGCGATGGATGTGATGTATATTTCCATCCAGGGTGCCTAAACAAACAACTTGAAGATGATCCTGAAAAGTTTTACGGCCCTTGTTGCGAAGTATTTTTACGTGATATTGCATGTTACTTTATAAAAATAGTTTTTGAATGTACCGTTGTGTAGTGGGTGCAGATATCACTTTCTTATTCTTCTGTTGGACACTATCAGTGTTCGTTTACCTAAAGAGAGTAATTATCGTAACTTCACCAGTATTTACAATGTACAGGGATTTTATATTACTTATAATTAATTTTATTCCAAGCATTACGCCAAAGGCGGGGTGTAACAATAACTCGGTAAATACATGTACATATATCAATGTAATAATACTAATTCATTTTTATGATACCTTGACCAGAGTGGAGAAGTTTTGAACATCCAAAACGAATCCTTTTCACATAAATGCATACTTATTTGTACAGTATGTCTTATTTTAATGTTTGTATTTTATATCAAGAAATTGAAAAAAAAAATACTGAAACAATTTCATTTTATTGTTTTGTAAGAGTAATTCCAAGAGTTGAAAAATGAATCAAGCGTGGAAAGGAATACAGATGTTCAAGTTGGTAAGTTTTATGATTTTAAAAATTCTTTTGCACTATTTAAAGGTTGAAAATATGATAGAATTATTAGTAAGAACGTAAAACAACCAGTCATTTCAAAACCCAAGAATTTTATGTTTCGCTGGATTGCGATAATAGTAATCGCCGTTGAAATTAAAGTTTTTATCATTTATGTGAAGTAGAGATTCTGATTAAGTTTGTAGCGACAATGTTACGACAGGTTTAAACGGCTTACAATATTTTCCTGATCAATTAATAGGTAATATTCACAGATGTCATTATTGTACATTTGTTCGACGATTGTGTAGTCAATGGTATACATAGAGCGTCAATTTTTAAACACGACAATTAAATACATGTACATATTAATGTTAAACATTTTTTTTTAAAGACTTAGCAAACAAAACATGGATCTACTGCCAATGCCATTGTATTAATTTGACTTTACACAGATTTGTTAACTGTATCATTTTCATTTTCAGCTGAGGTTAATGTTCATGGCTATAAACTCATTGACGACGCATTCATCTCTAAACATGTACGTGTACAACTATGACATATATCACGTATTTTGAATTAATTTATTTTGCAACTTAATCAAATTGGATTTTTAGTAGGTAAAAGTAATACGCTACCTGACCCACTTTTCGTTTAAGGAGATAGTTAGTGTCATACTATTAATTCGTTTGGTTTAATGTTACATGTGTATAATTTTTCTTCCAGTATCATGAAGTACTGGAGGTATTACAAACTATAGTGAAATGCAATCAACTTTATGGTTTGTATTCTTCATATTTATACGATATAAGCAGATTAAAGAAACAAAACCGTTTTGTAATTTAATACTAATCAGAGTGTTTCTTATCATCAGTTATCTTATTTTACATGTAAATGTACTCAGCTACATATTAAGAATAGGCCAAAGCTAGTTTCCTGTAAAATATTCTGTACAAAAAGATCTTGCAAGAAACAAACTAGCATTAATTTTTTGTTGTAACTCGTTGTACCCTTTAGTGACTAAGTTAAAGCCGAAATGGCACGCAACATCAGACCGTATTGTTTTTGTGTACACATATTTATGTGTATGTATGTGGTAGACAATGACGGTATATTTTCGTTGAAAAATAGAACAACTCTTTGAGTTTCTTCTGTTATTTTAGGAGTTGCTGGTTTAACATGGCCAGTTTTGAAAGAAATATGTATATATACTGCACTTTCCTTTTATTAGTATTTTTTCTACTTGTGATGCCGTGAATGTTCAAATTTGGAGTACATAAATTCAATTACATTTGGATGAGCTCCTGCATTGTTTTTTCAGTGACGAAAAATGTCATGAGAGGCATCATGCTTTTAATTCTGCGTTCTGCAGTGATAACAGAAAGTTGGGATACTTTGGGGCAGATCATATTAGTGAAAGTGTAAGTATAAATTATTATTATGCTTTTACTTTCTAGATATCTCTCGATTCCTACGCGTCTTACCACTGCATCATTGCTTCTACTGATCTTAAATAAGGGTCATGTATACATGGCATTGTCTTAAATGATGAATTAGAAAAAAATGTGCCATTTTTCAAAATGATCATAATGAACCGGGTACGAAATGTTTGCCAACTAGTCTTACAATACCACTGAGACTTTCTAATCACTGCAGGATGGTTCGAATTTATGTATTTGGGAACGTTCTTCTAGAGTACAGTAACGGATAATTACCGTGATAATTTAGCATAGATTAAATGACTTTCTCTACGTATGCAACTTCACAATTACTTTCCAAATGGAACCCACACAACAATGACTTCTGATCGAACGCTTACGATTGAGGAACAACCAATGAGGCCATGTGTTTAAACAATGGAATACGAAAGTAGAAAAAATCTTCTAACTACATAAATTCCTTTTAAAAACTGCAAACGAATATAGACAATTACATATGATTGAATACGACGTAATAAAAGATAATCATAATGCAATGATGTTCCGTTCCGCTTATATTTTTACTGAAGCTCTGAGTTGGTATAAATTGATATTTGTTGAACTGCCGACCACCTAGCTCAGTTGGTAGCATGCAAGGGGTCGTGGGTTAGATTTTCTCGGATGGGACATACTTTCGTGAAGCCTGGAAATGACATTACTTCTACTGCCATTTTCCATCCTACCAATGAATCTTAGTCATGTCACTGACAAAAGTATGCACCCAAGAACTCTTGTTAACAGTTTAATCCAAAGATTTAGCTTTAGATTTAGACTCACTGATCGCCGCTTATACATGTATATACGATGGTTTGCTACGGCGTTAAACCCAACAAAAACAAAAGCAGCCTTGTGCTAAGACACATCAGTAATTTTATAAACGTTATTCACAAACTGGCATTTTAAGTTGATTTTGAATATTAAGCTCGGTCCATTATATATGCTATGTTTTATTCATTCCTATGAAATAAATAAAGTGCATACAAGGATTTGTTTCGATGTACTTTCCATTGCCTAAAATATCATAAACCTTATCATTGAAGAGTTTGGAAAAGATTCAAGAGATGCTTCGTAGAGACTTTTTATATCATGCAAGAGATAAAGAGTAAGCTGTTTTTTATTATCAAAATGTCATATTCAATTCGGCTAATAACTACTTTAGAAGATCCAATATGAACCTGTATTTATTTAATCTATCAATATATATGAGTAGTACACAGATCTATCGCGCATGTGCCATATAAATAGAATATGGTGCTTGTATAACAAAAAGATAATTATACACATTTGGTTCGTTTATTTTGTGATGAAGATTTCATAATCAATTAATAATGATAGATTTTGATATACGCAGTCATAAGTCATTTTCACTTAGTTTGAAGTATGTGCAACTTTTAACAGTAAATAAATCTTAAATCAGGAGGTTGATTATTTACAGACGTCCTATTATATATATTTTATTCGATAATTTTTCATTTCAGAATGGGCAGCCAGTATCTTCAGTGTGTATTATTGAAAGAAGCAGTGGTTTGTTTTACACAAATCAAAGAACAGATAAGCATCGAAGAAGCAAATGAACTCTGTAAAAAGACTGAAATACTTTTATATAGAAAAAATAAAAAGGCGAAAATACATGTAACTGTCATAATTTGCTTCTAAGAAACATTTAATACTATACAATTAAATTTACAGAACCCAGATCCAGTAAGCAGGTTTTGAGTTTCTGGTTATATCAGAATTGAAAATGCAAAGACATTTCATTTTGCATGTTAAGTCTTTATGATTTACTTTGTCTTATACATGTACATGTATTTGGATGTGATGATACTACGAATAAATAAATTTGAATGGAAGAAGGAATACTCAAGCATTGATACTAATGCTCTTGTTAGAAAAGGGAGTAGTTAATTGTTTTCTAAAATGATTTTGTTCATTTTCAAAATTTATCATATCTGCTTAGTGTACCTATACAAGAATTGCCTTATCAATAAATGGCACTCTCTTTAACAATGTAGTAAAGGCTAGACTCAATTCTGTATCTAAAATACTATAATTAAATGCACATATATGCAATGCTTTTCCTCCGTAAATTTGTCAAATCACATATCGGTATTATATTTGCATTTGAATGTATTGTAAGATAACATGTACCTTTGCCGTAGAAACCTTGAATAAAACATCAGTTATTCTCTGTTCTGTTATTGTGAGTAAAGTAAACTAAATGTGAACATGAAATAGGTTACATTTTATTGTAAACCCCTAATTTTGCTGAATCGTGAAAACAGTTCTTGCAATCTATATCTATCGCACTGGCACTAGAGTCCTCACATTCTTAAAAATGCACGCACATATAATATTTTGTCAACAAACACAATTAAAAATCGCTCCCGTATTCATCACCGTGTATGAGTTATGACTAGATCTATCATTATAATATTCACATGGTATTGAACCATTTTGACAGTAGGTACGGTCTGACAGATTTATTTTACCTTCACCAATATATTTGGATGCAAATATTGGTCTCAATTTGTAGATTAAACATTTGCTTACAAAAACTTCATATCTTAAACGGTTATTATGAAATTATTCGTAATTTCAATACTATCATTTTGCAGCGATTGAGAGTCACTTTTCACTTCCGGTTTAATCATGACGCGTTTACCGGCGTAAACTGATTGGTTGATAAACTCCTCGAGACTTTTCCCGTACCTTGTCAATGAAGCGCGCCAAATTTAAACCCAATTGAGCGCATTGCTTAGGTAAACATTTACGTGTCCCAAGTTCTATAAATAGAATATATACGTAATCAATGATTATATTCTGCGTCTGAGTACGTAATCATTAATATCCAAGGAACCAGGTTAAGGTAAACCGGAAGTCAGTAGTGACGTTGAATCGCTGCAAACTAGTGATTCTAAAATTAATATAAATTTCATGAAAACGGTATCAGATACAAACTTGTAACTTTGCATGATGTTAGAGTAATGTTTAATCCTTAAATTGAGACCGACATTTTCTTTCAGATACAAGTCGAATTGAAGAAAAACGGTTTGGGCCGTATGCACTGTAGAAAACGTTCAATACCATGTTTATTATATATGTATGTACAGAGAACTATATATAGGGACGTACGCATTATTTATCATAAGATATGGACTCTGGTGCCAGTGATCTATCGTGCTGGAGTCTGATTTCGGAACCCAGTACTTAGACACAGAGAGTCTTTGCTCAATAAAAAAAATGGTTCTTGGATGTGGTTTGAACCAACGTAGAGCTGGCTATGCACTGACAAGATGTCCGATGTTGTAACCATTCAGTTACACCCGATATTTCTTTTTAAATAATGATGATGCATATCCTAACTCAGCATTCTAGGGACTTAACAGCATATTCCCAAGCTGTTCTTCAATGGTTTGAGAGGCAAGTAATGACACTTTGGGACACTTGCAAGCAAAGTACAACTCAAAAAGAAGATAACTGAACAGGTGACAACTGAAATTATAGTGATGATTAAACTCTACCCGTATGCAGAAGCACTGGCCACAATGGATTTACAAGGCTACCAATTCATGTGCTATCCCTGGTGTTGATATGCTTGTCATTGTAAATTACCACATGCTGATGGTAATATGTAAGCTTTGCAATTTTTTACTATATGTACGCTATGCCTATATAAATATTGCTGTTATCATTATTAAGCATGTGTACAACGCAATTACACAGGCAGCTCAGTATAATATACTCGGCGTCAATGAAAACTAACCATCCTACCAACCCCCGCTTTATGATAATAGAATTGAAGTGCAGTAAAAAACTTTACATAGACACATTTTTTGCAAACACATGTAGTCATTGCTGCCAAAAGAATCTAAAATCGATTTACGATGATCGAGTCCCGGACTGCACGTGCTAAATAAGATTTTTTGTAAGGACGACATGTATCCAGTAGATTGTTTAAATCATTTGTCTCTAGTTAGCGAGAGTTAGTCGACAGGTTAAGAAAAGCACCTCTTATTTTAAACAATTGCTATTCAAATGCCTCTTTTAGGAGGCACTCAACGTCACCAAGTTCTCGGCAAAGCTGACTCCGGGCTTTCATTTTGTGAGATTGTCCGTCGTATGAGAAAATCATGAATCTGGTAAGGAGACATGAACAGACAGGTTATTATGTTATATATAACATAATTTCCTCAAAACTAGCGATAAAAAAGGACTTCCCTCACATACAATGAAGCTTATCATGATATTCCCTCAAGTTTTGCTCTAAAAATATCATATTTATACAAATAATAGCGATTAAAATGACTTCTCACATATGTTTTGATGTTAATCATGAAAAACCCTGAACTCTTGCTCCTATATTCAACATATTTAAATCAAAACTAGCGATATAAAATTACTTCTCTCACATGTTTTGTTGCTTATCATGATATTCCCTCAAGTCTTGCTTTTATATATAACATTTTTTCCTCAAAACTAGCGATGTAAAATCCCTTGTCTCACATGTAATGTTGCTAATCATGATATTCCCTCCAGTCTTGACCTTAAATATAACATATTCACACAACTACTTGCAATAAAAAGTGACTGCCCTCACATACAATGGAGCAGATCATGATATTCCCACAAGTCTTGCTCTTTTATATGACATATTTACATCAATACTTGCGATTTAACAATATTTCTTATACACGGAATGTTGCTAATCATATTACCTCATGTCTTGCTCTAACATATATAATATTTATACCAATACTAGCGATATTTAATTACATGTACATCTTTCACATATAATATGGGTAATCATGATATTCCCTCAAGTCTTGCTCATAAATAAAACATGTCTTTACCAGAATCAGAGATATAAAATTACTTCTCTCACATGTTATGTTGCTAAATATCATAATCCCTAAGTCTTGCTCTTATGTATAGAAAATATTTACATCAAAACTAGTGATATTAAATTACATCTCTGACGTGTAATGTTGTAAATCATGATATTCTCTCAAGTCTTGCTCTAAAATATAACTTGTTTACACAAAAACTAGCAATATAAATGGACTACCCGCACAAACAATGGGGTTTATCATGATATTCCCTTAAGTCTTGCTCTAAAAAATAACATCTTTATACAAATAATAGCGATTTAAAATGACTTCTCACACATGTTTTGATATTAATAATGAAATTCCCTCAAGTCTTGCTCCTATGTTTAACATATTTACATCAAAACTAGCGATATAAAATTACTTTTCTCAGATGACATGTTGCTCATCATGATATTCTCTCAAATTTTGCTCTAAAAAATAACTTGTTTACACGAAAACTAGCAATATAAATGGACTACCCGCTCAAAAAATGGAGCTTATCATGATATTCCCTCAAGTCTTGCTCTGATATATAACATATTTACATCAAAACTATTGATATAAAATTACTTCTCTCACATGTTATGTTGCTAATCATGTTTTTCCCTCAAGTCTTGCTCTGATACATAACATGTTTACATCAAAACTAGCGATATAAAATTACATATCTGACATGTTATGTTGTAAATCATGATATTCCTTCAAGTCTTGCTCTTATATATAACATATTATCCTCAAAACTAGGGAAATAAAATTACCTTTCTCAAATGTCATGTTGCTCATCATGATATTCCCTCAAGTCTTGCTCCTATATGTAACATATTGTCCTCAAAACATAGGGATATCATATTACTTGTCTCACATGTTATGTTGCTAATCCTGATATTCCCTCAAATCTTGCTCTTATACATAACATATTTACATCAAATCTAGTGATATAAAATTACATCTCTGATATGTTATGTTGTAAATCACGATATTCCCTCAAGTCTTGCTGTTATATATAACATTTTTTCCTCAAAACTAGCGATATAAAATTACTTTTCTTAAATGTCATGTTGCTAATCATGATAGTCCCTCCAGTCTTGCTCTGATACATAACTTGTTTACATCAAAACTAGCGATATAAAATTACTTGTCCCACTTCTTATGTTGCTAATCATGACATTCCCTCAAGTCTTGCTCTGATACATAACATGTTTACATCAAAACTAGTGATATAAAATTACTTGTCTCACTTGTTATGTTGCTAATCATGATATTCCCTCAAGTCTTGCCCTGATACATAACATGTTTACATCAAAACTAGCGATAAAAATTACTTTCCTCAAAGGTAATGTTGCTCATCATGATATTCCCTCAAGTCTTGCTGTTATATAAAAAATATTTCCCTCAAAACTAGCGATATAATATTACTTGTCTCACATGTTATGTTGCTAATCACGATATTCTCTCAAGTCTTGCTCTGATACATAACATTTCTACATCAAAACTAGCGATACAAAATTATTTCTAAGACATGTTATGTTGTAAAACGTGATATTCCCTCAAGCCTTGCTCTTATATATAACATATTTTCCTCAAAACCAGTGATATAAAATTACATCTCATCTTGACATGTTATGTTGCTAATCATGATATTCCTTCAAGTCTTACTCTTATATATATAATATTTTCCTCAAAACTATCGACACAAAATTACTTGTCTCACATGTTATGCTGCTAATCACGATATTCCCTCAAGTCTTGCTCTGATACATAACATGTTTACATCAAAACTAGCGATATAAAATTACTTGTCTCACATGTAATGTTGCTCATCATGATATTCCCTCAAGTCTTGCTCTGATACATAACATGTTTTCATCAAAACTAGCGATATAAAATTACATCTCTGACATGGCATGTTACTCATTATGATATTCTCTCAAGTCTTGCTGTTATATATAAGATAGATTCCTAAAATGTAGAAATATAAAATTACTTGTCTTACATGTTATGTTGCTAATCATGATATTCCCTCAAGTCTTGCTCTGATACATAACATATCTACATCAAACCTAGCGATATAAAATTACTTCTCTCACATGTTATATTGCTTAACATAATATACCCTCAAGTCTTGCTCTAACACATAACATGTTTACATCAAAACTAGTGATATAAAATTACATCTCTGATATGTTATGCTGTAAATCATGTTATTCCCTCAAGTCTTGCTCTTATATATATCATATTTTCCTCAAAACTATCGATATAAAGTTACTTGTCTCAAATGTTATGTTGCTAATCATGATATTCCCTCAAGTCTTGCTCTGATACATAACAAGTTTACATCAAAACTAGTGATATAAAATTACTTGTCCCACTTCTTATGTTGCTAATCATGATATTCCCTCAAGTCTTGCTCAGATACATAACATGTTTACATCAAAACTAGCGATACAAAATTACTTCTCTGACATGTCATGTTGCTCATCATGATATTCCCGCAAGGCTTGCTCTGATACATAACATGTTTACATCAAAACTAACGATATAAAATTACTGTTCTCACATGTTATGTTGCTAATCATAATATTCCCTCAAGTCTTGCTCTGATACATAACATGTTTACATCAAAACTAGCGATATAAAAATCACTTATCTCACTTGTAATGTTGCTAATCATGATATTCCCTCCTTTCTTGCTCTGATACATAACATGTTTACATCAAAACTTGCGATATAAAATTACTTGTCTAACATGTTATGCTGCTAATCATGATATTTCCTCGAGTCTTGCTCTGATACATAAAATTTCTGCATCAAAACTAGTGATATAGAATTACATCTCTGATATGTTATGTTGTAAATCATGATATTCCCTCAAGTCTTGCTGATATATATAACATTTTTTCCTCAAAACTAGCGATATAAAATTACTTTTCTTAAATGTCATGTTGCTCATCATGATATTTCCTCAAATCTTGCAATTATATATAACATATTTTCCTCAAAATTAGCGACATAGAGTTACTTGTCTCACATGTTACGTTGCTAATCATGATATTTGACAGTACACACAGTGAAAAGTCATGGATATTTACTACTGTGATATTTGAAGTTTAAAAGTATTTATTTTAAAGCTCATCAAATGAAACTTATATCAGCTGAATGGGGGCAATAAAGATAGAGTTCTCTCAGACTGACCAGTATTGTTTCCCTTGAAAATAGAGGGCATAAAAATACTCTCTCTGTTCACTTCGTCAATACACATGATAGATAAACTGTAAAGTTAACATGGATTCAGGAACAAAGAAATCTCATTATTATGGATGGAGTGTCTTAAATCTGAAAAAAGAACTTACAAAAAGAGGTGCTGTTATTCATGGTAGAAAGGAGGATCTAATAGAAAGGTAATATACTGCTTTAAACTCATTAAAACTGCTATATTTTACACACCAACAGTCATTATTCATTATTCTTATGCATGTATTATATAGGTCAGTCAGGAAGGTAGATGCTTAGATACAGTATACATTACTTAGAATTGTACTGACCAAGGTGTCTAGATTAGAGTAACTGATAAGATTTATTCATACCTATCTGCCTTTTATTACATCTACTACTGAGATGTGTATTTGTTTATCTGTAATATCCAGATTCATTTAGGGTTTTATAATGTAATGGACGAAATGCACTTTCACACTTTCACCTGCACATACATATTGTTAACATTATGATAAATGATTTTGTATTTTACAGACTAGAGGCATATGATAGAAATCAAGATTTTCGAGGAGAAGTAGTGATTTTACCAGAACCTCTAGATCCAGACTGGCCGGGTGATGGATTTCACCAATTACAACTTGAACATCAAATCCATCTGCCTAAACTTACAAAAGAGCAAATAGATGGATACTTTAAGTACAGGATGGCAGATGACAACGAACAGATCTCAGATCTTAAAGCTCTACAAAAAGGTAAAAAAATGTATGAGAGTCAAAAGATATATGCCTGCAGTATAAATGTAAAAGCACCATCCATATTTTTCACCGGATTTGTTGGAGCTGCTATGCGTAAAAAACTAACGTACAACTACAAAATTAGGATAGACAAAGATAATGGTGAAGTACTAAACAGTCACTGTGAATGTCCATCTGGCAAGGGTCCGCATGGCACGTGCAAGCACATAGCAGCTGTGCTTTATATGTTGCATGATTTTGTACAAAGCGGATCTGACCCAAAAGTTCAACAGTCCTGCACAGAAATGTTACAAACTTTCCATAAGCCAAAGAAACAATATGCTGGAACACCTGTAAAAGCAAAAGACATCCCAAACACCTCAAGAAAATGTAAGCTGACGGACCCAAGGCCACCGGAATATCGAAATATTGAAGGCTATGAAGATCATGTAAGGAGTACAGTTTTGAATTACTGTGCAAACACATCAAAGGACATTACAATGAAGTATTTGTGGGAAAGAGCTGATTTGCAAGCAGCTGCAAATGATCATAATTACTTGGATCTACCTGTCACAGAACACTGGGTTGACAATTCCTATGTATGCTCAGATAGCACCATTAAAGAGTTGGAAAAGAAAACGCGAAAGCAAGCAGACTGTAAGAGATGGAAGGAAGAAAGATTGTGGAGGATAACAGCTTCTCGTTTTGGTGAGGTATGTAAGCTTACAGCACGAAGAAACATGAATAAACTATGTTACTCTTTCATGAAGACATCGAGACTTTGCAATAAAGCAATAATTCATGGAAAACAGTATGAATCAAAGGGATTAAAAGTGTTCCAATCAAAATCAGGATTGAACGTTCAGAAGTGTGGTCTATTTATTTTCAATGAAAGACCATATATAGCAGCATCGCCTGATGGTCTCATAGGTAGTGATGCCTTAGTTGAGATAAAATGTCCATACACCGGAAGAGATAATATGATAGCACCAGGAAAATTATTCCCATATTTAGAGTATCGAGATGGGGAGATAGAATTAAAGCAAACAAGCAATTACTATTATCAAGTTCAAGGACAACTGTATATATGCAAAAGACAATGGTGTTATTTCATTGTTTACACATTCAAAGACATTCTCATCAGAAAGATAATGATTGACAAAGAATACTGTGAGCATAGTCTGTTACCAAAACTTGAAGTCTTCTATGAAAAGTATCTTCGTAAATATATAGCTGCTCAACTATAATCAGTGTGAAAGAAAACAAATCAACATCTATACATAATTTGAAAAGGATGCCATTGCAGAGAAATGAGTAGACAGTGTAAATGTTAATGTATAAAAAATAATTATTTGATCGAGTGAATGAATAGAAAAATAAACAAAGATTGTATTGATTTTGTCTTAATTTTATTTAGAATTTAATATTATTATATTCTAAGTATATTCATGCTAACCTTCCAACAATACAGCGGTGAAAATTGGTAATTTTGAAGCATATAAATGCTATTCTTGAACCCAGATTAACTTTTGACATTGGAAGTTCAGAACTTAGTATTTTAAAGTTTTTCGCAAGACCAATGACTCTTTCAACATGTATACGTTTGGACGCAATGCGTCTGTCCTTCACGACTGTCTCTGGTTCAAGCTGTGATTTTCCTGCCAGCATAGTAGGTGTATTGACCTTTACATCCTTATTTGCAAATAAATCTTGCACCATTATCCCCCGGTCTGCCATAATGCTGTCTTTTTTATTAAAAAGGTCTTTCTTACAAAGATCTGAACGCTCTATTATTTGTCTGTCGCTAGCTGTTCCGGCATAAGAATCACTGACAAATGTAACTAAACCTCTTGGTGAAACACCAATCATAGTTTTGAGGGTATTTTTATGTTTATATGATGAAAACGTCGAGCTTTGAGCTGAAACATTTGATGGTTTCTGTATTGGGACCTCTGTTGCATCAAGGATGACACGTGTTGTTGAATGTTTCCTCTTAAAATCCTCGGGCATATATTGTGTAATAATATCTCTTGTAGGCCATGTATTTATTTCCTTTAGTTGACAATACATAAAGTTTATCCATGTTTCAATCACCTTCGAAATAGTCGGTTGACTCACACAGAAAAATAGGCTAAGTTCATAGTCTTCCTTATTTAGACGAAGTTTCATTAATGTTAAAAACAATTGGTTTTTTGGTTCTATCTTTTGACACTTATAATTTAAATGGTTTACAGCTGGTCCTAACACATGAAAAAACATCATGAAATGGCCATAGTCATCAAATCCAGTATAATATTTGACTGCATTAGGTTTGTCTTTATAATTTTCTATTGAATATTGTCCACTTTTGTCAGTTAATATTTCACATTGTACTTGGGTACTTGCAAATTGATCACTATCACTGGCAATGGTTGCTATTTTATTTTCTGTTATAATTTCAATCTCATTGCATAAATTGGATATATCTGGGTCACTACAGGTGGACACAGGTATGCTTGAGTGTGTACATGTTGAAGTACGCTTTTCATATCTTTTCTTCCTGTTCAAATCAGCTTCATATTTGGCTACAGGGGTCTTTGTCATGCGTTCATGAAACACTGATGGCACTGCACCTCTTATCAGCCTTTTTCGTTTCCCTGAAAGATAAAATTGTTATATATACATAGTATAAATCATAGAAAGATTTACTCACACTATTCAACTAAAATATACTGATTTATTTTAATAAAATATTACTTACATTGTACATTATATGTTATAGTACATGCACGTGTACTACATGTTCTTATTACCAACGCACCACAATATATATAGAAATACAAGTATATTATCAACACCAATGTTTAATTACCTTCTGCAGTTGTTGTATAATCCTCTGGTAGAAAATGTTTATGACACACAACATCATGCTTTGATGGTTCCCATAACTTTGTCTTATTTCCTGAAACAGCCTTTTTTACTGCAACTCTCCACTTGTCTCTTAAAACTTTGTCTTTTGGAAAATGCAATCCACCAAAGCTCTTACATAAAGGTACACAGCAATACTGCACCATTTTCAGATTGTATGTTATAAAACATTCACCTCTAGAATAATATCAACAAAGCACATTCATTAACCAAATACACAAATTAACCTTGGAATTTAGCATTGAAAAGCTATATAAACCTATGTTGTAAACACTGATAAGCGGTCAGCAGAGAGAATTTACTATGCCCTCTAAATACTACTTCCGCTGTAGAGAAAAGCAGCTTATTGCCCCCATTGTTACGAAATGGACTATATATTTATGGTATTATCATTTATTTAATACAGTGAATTGAGCTGAAATATTAATAAACACTGATTATATACATGTTGGCCATACTAACTCTGTCCAGTGGTCAGTCAGCCGTAACATTGATTACACAGACAATACATAGGACAGTGGTCAATAGTTTTAAAAACTACGGAAACGTTTTTGGACTTCATTGTAAAATTTAAATACAATGAGAATCGACATCTCTTTGTACAGATGCAGAATTGGCTGCTTTACGCAGCCTTACAAGAATAAAAATTCAATGATTGTGTTGAATATGAAAAGCATTCCTATGTGCATACGCCTCTTGCTATTCTGTCTACTGGTCGTAAATGGTATAGAAAGTAACCCTGGTCCTACTGGTAACAAACGGGGCCATAATGCTAGTACCAGCGCTGAGCCTAGACCTCAGACTACTCGACGGGGTCGCAATGGAGCAAGAAGTGTTAATACAGCTAAGAACTGTGAACAAGTCATAACTTCATCTCCACAAAGTACAAATACATTGATTCAAACTGAACCACGTAAATCACAATCCCATCATCAACCCCAGATAAACGAGTGGTTAAGTACCATTTCCGAGGTCACTAATCCCATTGAACCCGATGACAACGACTCTGTAACATCATTCGACAGGGCATCCTCCGAGACAACACATATTGACATCTCTTTAAGTGAAACTAACATACAACAAGTGATTTTGGATACTTACCGTAAGGTTAATGGTTTAGACTCAAAATTTGAAAAGTTCCGAGATGACATCAATGAACTAAAACATTCTAATTCCGAACTAAGAAAGCAAAATAAAGAGCTTAATGATGCAGTTACTCATATGTCTGCTTCTATTGCATCTTTAGAGACCAAGGTGGAGAATGCTGAGAAACGTTGTGAGCAATTAGAAGCACAGTCTCGTCGAGAAAACCTTCTGTTTTTTGGGTTTGAGCAAAATGGTCGTGAATCATGGGAAGAATCAGAATCTCAGATCAGAAACTACATGTCCGACGATCTGAAAATCGACAATCCCAGCATAAAATTTGAGAGAGCTCATCGATTAACTAGCAACATTCTGTCTCCCATTATAGTGAAATTCAGTCATTTCAAAGACAAGGAATTAGTGCTAAGTAAGTACCGTCAGTTGAAAAGGGAAGGTAGATCTACTGAAACATCTGGTAATGATCGTGGTAAACGTGTGTCTGAGGACTATACTTCACGAGTAAGACAAATACGATCAAAACTTGTGCCTTACATTGATATTTATCGACGTCAAAACAAATCTGTATTTTTGAAATATGACAAACTTGTAATTGACGGTGTTCCCCATGTTTATGACTTCGATTTAAATGATATTAGAACCGAGAAATAGGGACCCGGCCAAGGCCTTAGTGATATTCATGATAGTGGTAACAAAGAACCATTAAACCAACCTACTGTATCTGACTTTAAAATTGGTGTATGGAACATCTCAGGTTTAGCGTCGAAATTGCTTGGTACATGTAATAGTAATAGTTATAATACTGATGATTTTATTTGCTATGTAAACTCTTTTTCTATTATAGGTTTTATTGAAAAATGGGCACGACATGCTGGTGAATTTTACTTGGAAAATTTTACTTGTTTTGACGTAACACGTCATATGTCACGCTCTGCGAAACGAAATTCAGGGGGTATATCTGTATTTATTCGCAATGCACTTTTTGAAATCGCAGATATTAAGCAATTGTATTCTACCAGTAATAGTGAAAATATTTTATGGCTTAAAGTAAGCTCTAAACTCGATTATTTTTATGATTTGTTGTTATGTTTTGTGTATATGTCTCCAGAGGGTTCTTCTATTCACTCCAATGAGGATGTATTTGATATTCTAGAAACCGATATTGCTTTTTTTCAAGACTCATACCCAAATCACTCAGTATTTGTATTGGGCGACTTCAATGCTTATACCTCCAACGAACCAGATTTTATTCAATTTGATAATAGCTTTTCTCTCTTAGACGATATTTTTATAGCGAAGATGTCCAACCTCCAACACGTCACAATTCCGATCTTAGACCGACAAATAATTATGGCAGGAAATTGTTACAGTTATGTATTGCATCTGGTTTAAGAATTGGTAACGGAAGATATGGTAATGATGCCGGTATAGGAGAATGTACATGTTTTTCTTTAGGTAAGCCTAGCCTAATAGATTATATATTATTGGATTCTTCTTTAACCACATATATAACTGACTTCTCAGTAGATAACCGTACCGAATCTATCCATATGCCGGTCATTGTTGAACTTAAAGGTAAACCCCTTAAACACACAACAGCTGTCGATGAACGTCCACATGAAACGTCTGAAAAATTTATTCCACTCAAGTGGAACGATGCCTTTAAGCAACAGTATATTGATTCTATGATTGAAAATTTAGATCGCATTTTTAATCCATTTAAAGAGGCACTAGATCGAAGTGATGTTAATTCAGCAGTCGATATTTTGAACTCGTGCTTCCATCAATCTGGTACTTCAATGCAACCTCGTTCTGATAGGCCAAATACTAAACCATTCTCTGCCAAACAATCGCAGAATTGGTTTAACCAGACATGTGCTTTTATGAGAGCAAAAGTTATTCAAAAATTAAGATATTTCCGTTTGTCTAGATCCGAAGCTGCGTTGGAAAACTACAAAACTTCTCGAAATGAATATAAAAGCGCATGTCGCTCAGCCAAACTCGAATACGAACATAAAGAACGTGCCAAACTAACTAGCGCGGTAAAATCTAGAAATCCAAAAGAATTTTGGAATCTTTTAAAAAATGGTTCAAGTCCCAAAAGATCCAACATTCCAGTTAATGAATGGTTCGATTATTTTAAGCAATTATTTGATACAGAAAATGATATAGAATTTACAGATAATTCAGAGAATATAGAAAGGCACGATTTAATCTTAGACGACCCGTTTACTCCATTGGAAATCGCCAAAGCCATCAAACGTTTAAAAAACGGAAAATCTCCCGGCATTGACGGTATTACCCCTGAATTCATAAAAGCTATTTCAGACCGTCTCATACCAATTCTGTGTCTTTTGTACAACAAAATGTATGATATCGGAGTCTTCCCTAGCAACTGGTCAACGGCTCTTATATCTCCAATCTTTAAGAAAGGAGAACTTAACCTTCCGGAAAATCACCGTGGGATCAGTCTTTTACCAATTCTTAGTAAAATTTTTACGGACATTTTGAATTGTAGACTTGATAAATTCTGTCAAACAAACAATACTCTAGGTCCTGAACAAGGTGGCTTCCGGAAGGGATTTTCAACTATCGATAATATATTTACCTTGACCACTATTATTACGAAATATCTTAATAAACCAAGGGGGCGATTCTATGCATTATTCGTCGACTTTCAAAAAGCGTTTGACTGTATTAATCGTCAGGCTTTAATAAATAAACTGGCTACTCAAAACGTCAGCTCAAAATTTATGACAATGATAAAATCAATATATAGTGACGTCAAGGCAAGGGTAAAAACTCCCAACGGACTATCAGACACTTTTAACTGTCCCGTAGGCGTTAGACAAGGCTGTCCACTTTCCCCTTTACTATTTTCACTATTTCTTAATGACCTTAAAACAATATAAGCCAAGGTAGCCATGGTATTCAAATAGAACTCGAAAAATTATTCCTTTTATTGTATGCTGATGATCTTGTTTTATTTGCTGAGACTAGAATAGAACTACAAAGAATGATTGATAAGCTAAAAATATATTGTGATACCTGGCAAATGAAACTTAACTTAGATAAAACAAAAATAGTTGTATTTCGAAATGGTGGCCCCCTTCGATCATATGAAAACTGGTTCTTTGGAGGTATTAAGCTTGAAGTAGTCCCATATTACAAATACTTAGGTGTTGTGTTTTCATCACGTCTGTCTTGGTATATGTGTCAAAAAACATTGGCAAGCCAAGCTACTAAAGCTATTTTCTCATTGAAGAAAAATTTATTCAAATATGGTCAGCTTTCAACATCTTTACTCTTTAAGATTTTTGACACAAAAATCCAACCTATTTTGACATATTAGGCCGTGAGCCAGATACACTTTTGCTCCCCCCCCCAGGAAGAATTTTCAAGACCCATATTTTTTTATTCCCCTATCTGTCCTGAGTACAACAGTACAAAGTTTGCAAGTTTCCAGTGGGGCATTGCTGAGAAAATCAACTTTTAATTGTATAGGTAAATAGCAATTTTTGTTCCATTTTTATCGATTTATTTTTGCAAAAACCATTAAATCATGTTTGCAACACCACGTTCTCTTGATATTGTTTGTCAATTAAAAAGAAAATGTGTCTTTTGTGTTTTATAAAGGAAATTGCTGTTGATACTGAGCTCATAAGTACCTTAAAATGTAACATACGTTACTGTGCCTTTGCGCGCAGGCTATGAAACATAGCCACATAAAGTAGTCATAATACACTTGCTTTTTAAGATATACAATGTTGTTGTATGTAAGAATACGATTTTTATCTTGTTCCTCAGAAATATTAACTTACACACAGCTCTTAAACTTTGTCGCCAAGAGTGTTGAAACATACATAACCATAAAAAATCCATTTTTTTTCAAATTGGAAAAGATATCATACTTGTAAAATATTTTAAAACATAATATCAGATATGAATATATATGAAATAAAAACGATTGTCATTAAGTATTCAATGACATTTCATTAAATTTCACATTTTAGCAAAATTTTCGGGTAGGCATTTAAACATGAAACATATGTGACCATGGTTTTTCAACTAATGTTAAATATCTTAGTTGAATTCACGTTTACTAATTAGTCTCTCTAATGAACTCTTCATTTTATGATTACTACTTTTGCCATTCCCTCAGGATCGTCTAGAGATAATGCTGTCTAAAGTATCAAATGTAACATACGTGATGTAACATACGTTACCGTTTAAATGAAATATAGCGATCTTACAATGCGGAGAAGGGTTAAACGATGACATATTGAAAATTGGTTTACACCAAAAATGTTATCCACAATGAATAAAGTCGTTATTATCTCATTGAAAAATATATGACATCTTCAACCAGACTAAAAAAACTGTGTGCATCTCAATGGCTTTGATAAATTAAACTATGAAGATTTTTTCACCATTGCATGCAATATAAGCATAGAATCCTTCATAGCAATACTCAAATCGATATTTTTGCAATTCATTTGTTACTTCAATTCGTACTAGATGTAACCAAATCTCAAATGTAACCAAAGCGTCCTTTGTTCGCTTCTTATTCCATAAAACATGGTTTTATGAATTGAAACATACGTTATGTTTGGTAAGGTATGTTTCATATGAAATGTATAGTTGATGCTTGTTTGTTTGCTTGTTTCACAATGTTTCGCTTTTTTGGAAACTTGAAACGTTTAAGTTCTGAATGTTTCTTTTATACCATGTCTTTGAGTGTAAAGGAACACAAAATGTCTGTTGAATTTAACAGCAGCGAAATAATGTAGTTGGACTTTTATAAACACACGTAACCACAGGTTGTTGTAATTCCTTACAACAAAAACAGCACAATTTATGTCGGAATTTATTTTTTGTCGTAGATGAACTATAATACATCGCGGAAGATTTTGTTGCAGAAATATTTAAGGGAACATGGTACATAAGCATGGTACAACAAATTGATAATGATAAGGAAGCAAACACATCGTTCATGCAACAACGCCGATCTCTTATCCAATGGCAAACCCTTGAGGATGTAATTTTGGGTGACAAATGACTTTTTATATGAAATAAGTGTGCCAGTACCTAATGGAATATCTAGGAGAACGTTTTGATTTTTACTTCAAAGTGAATTACTACATGAACTTTGAACACAATTGATCTGTTATGCTTTTCTGAGACTAATTCGTAACCTTTTAAACTCTTAATTTTAACATGTTTCCCTTAATTTTGAAGGCAATCCTTATTGATGTAATTAACAGTATTTAGATATGACATAGTACATAGAAAATAGTTTGTGCTACCATTAAATTATTTAAACTGTTGTACTGGGTGTGACAGATAAAATTGGGATGTGATAGTTTAAACAGTGTTGTTGTAACATACGTTACTACCTATTTCTTTCTTTAGGCATTCATAATTATGAACTTTTCGGTGAGTTAAGTATATAAACTTTTAAAATGTATTCATTGATTTTGACTGTTCACGGCTATGGTACTTAAGTTTCTTTTGATTTTTCCAAGTTTGAAAGTCATTGTTTCAAGGTTTATAAATGTATTTCTGTAATTTTCCTTAAGTTGATCTAAAATTTAAGTCATATTTGAGCGAAGGGGCGTTCTGAATTTATCATTTTGTGGTATATGTATTTCCAGTATCAACCCTTTGCCTTCCTAAAGTGCTTAAATCATAGACAAACATACAAATACAGACGAAAAAAATAAAGTTTTATTAGTGTGGTCCATATAGAAACATACGTTACCATAGAAAATAGGTGCTTTTATTCAAATATGTGTAAAATTTATTTAGTCTGACTAACGAATGACCCTTCCTGTAAATACTTTATTCATTTGTCCATCTTGTAAAACTTTTATTAATAACTGAAAGTTAGCATTAAAATCAAGAAATAAAAATATGTAAAGTGGAGATTTCCTACATGGCTGACATAAGAGAACAGAGAAACGATGCATTTGATTTGTTTCTATTTTTGGTCTTGCCAAAACGAAAGTACTCTACCTGTCAAGTGACTCTCTTGAAATAGCAAGAAATAAGGGACGCCAATCTGTCTGTTATATTTATTGTTTTAGAAAAAATGGCATGTTCAAAACTAAACTAAGAACGTAATAGGAAAAAGCACCATTTTTTGTGTTGAAAAGAGGTATGAAAAGAGTCCCTCAAAATCCCTGCCTCCTCACATATTGGTGTTAAGAAATCACCACACTGCTTACTATCGGAAATGCACAGGAATGACGTTACAGGGTAACCCAAAATCCAAATCGTTATCAAAAACAAAATGGCTTCATAATTAAGATGCGTCGAAATAGAATACCGGAGGACAGTAATAAGAACATTTTGGCATAGAAAATGGCCATAGGGGGTCATGAAGTTCAAAGTCCCAGAACTCTGTAAAGCCCCTACAAAACTTTGCAAACTTTAAAAAGTGAATTGCAACTACCATGTGGGTTTAATAATCATACCATAGATAATTACTTCCAGGAGGAGCGATGTCATATATTGGCTTTAAAAGCACTTATGGTTTTTACCGGAAAATGAGAATGAGCGATATTTCAAAGTCCCATAACTCTGTAAAGCCCCAACAGAACTTTGCAAACTTTTTATCAGTGAACTGTTACTTTCATGTGGGTTTAAAAAATATACCATAGATAATTACTACCAGGAAGGAGCAATGTCTTAAACTTGCTTTAAAAGCACTTATGGTTTAAACTAAAAATGAGAATGGGCGATATTTCAAAGTCACATAACTCTGTAAGGCCTAAACAGAACTTTATAAACTTTTATCAATGAATGCCTACCACTAAATGGGTTAAGCAAATCATACATTTGAAAATTCCTCATGTGGGGAGCAATGTTATATACTGGCTCAAGGTCTATTAAAGATTTGACCAGAAAATGAGAATGGGCGATATTTCAAAGTCCCATAACTCTGTAAAGCCCCAACACAACTTTGTAAACTTAAATCAGTGTATGCCTAACATTATATGGGTTAAGAAAATCATAACCTTAAAAATTCCCCATGTGGGGAGCAATGTCATATACTGGCTCATGGTCTATTATGGATTTGACTGGAAAATGAGAATGAGCGATAATTCAAAGTCCCATAACTCTGTATTGCCCCAACAGAACTTTGTTAACTTTTATCAGTGAATGCCTACCACTACATTGGTTAAGAAAATCATATCCTTGAAAATTCCCCATGTGGGGAGCAATGTCATATACTGGCTCAAAGATATGATGAATTTGACTGGAAAATGAGAATGGGCGATATTTCAAAGTCCCATAACTCTGTAAAGCCCCAACAGATCTTTGTAAACTTTAATCAGTGAATGCCTACCACTATATGGGTTAAGAAAATCATACCCTTGAAAATTCCCAGTGTGGGTATATACTGGCTCAAGGTCTGTTATGGATTTGACCAGAAAATGAGAATGGGTGATATTTCAAAGTCCCATAACTCTGTAAAGCCCCAACAGAACTTCGCAAACTTTCATCAGTGAATGCCTACCACCATATGGGTTAAGAAAATCATACCCTTGAAAATTCCCCCTGGGGGGGGGAAGCAATGTCATATACTGGCTCAAGGTCTATATGGTTCAGAAGTCTGGTTTCACCATGACTCAAATGATATTGAAATTGTTCAAACTAAATTTTGTAAATATGTTTTAAAGTTAGGATGGAATGTCCCCAATACATTTGTAAGGGGTGAACTTGGTCGTCGCACAATGTTTTGTCAAAGATTGAAAATTGCTCTTAAATATTGGTTCCGTCTCCTACATATGAACTCTGATAAACTCCCTTATTTTTGTTATAAATCTCAATATCGCTGGGCGGAAAATTGTAAAACTTGTTGGGCTCATTATATTAGACATTTTCTAATTAATTATGGATACGGACATGTTTGGTTCAATCAGGGTGTAGGAAACGAGAAATTATTTTTTGCCGACTTCTCTCAACGAATTGCTGATATTGACATGCAGACCTGGCAAGAATCGCTACATTCGTCAAGCGGACTTAAAAATTATTGTATTATTAAATCATTTTTCTCTTGTGAAGCATATATTGACAATATGAAAAATACGTATCATAGATCCCTAATTGTTAAGCTAAGAGGGTGTTTATTACCCTTAGAATATAGTACTGGTTTTTTTAACAATACCTTACCTGAAAATAGACTTTGTCCTCTTTGTAAATCTGCACTAGATGACGAAATTCATTTTATTTTATTTTGTACGAAATTAAATTTTATTAGGAAGCAATATTTACCTAGCTACCTCAACAGCAATCCGTCTTCTTTAAAATACATCTCTTTATGGCAAAAGTTTGATTTAACGCTGTATACTGCTATTGCCAATTATATCCATTCAGCCATGTTATTTAGAAAAAACTGGATTAATTAGTTTGTGATCTCCTATATTCATGTATTTACTGTTCACTAAGCATTAATACATTTAGTAACATGAACTTTTGCTTTTTCATAAATATGTCTATATAATTTTATGTACATTTGTATATCTGTATTGTACAGAATATCCAATGATTTGACATTGTTTGTATAATGCATACATGTTATTTGGGCCAGAGGCCTATATTACTTAATAAATCTTTGAATCTTGAATCTTGATATTTCCTCAAGTCTTGCTCTGATACATAACATGTTTACATCAAAACTAGCGATACAAAATTACTTCTCTGACATGTCATGTTGCTCATCATAATATTCCCTCAAGTCTAGCTGTTATATATAACAAAAAATCCTAAAAGTAGAAATATAAAATTACTTGTCTTACATGTTATGTTTCTAATTATGATATTCCCTCAAGTCTTGCTCTGATACATAACATATCTGCATCAAAACTAGCGATATAAAATTACATCTCTGACATGTTACGTTATAAATAATGACATTCCCTCAAGTCTTGCTGTTATATATAACATATTTTCCTCAAAACAAGCGATAAAAAATTACTTTTCTCAAATGTCATGTTGCTAATCATGATATTCCCTCAAGTCTTGCTCTGATACATAACATGTTTACATCAAAATAAGCGATACAAAATTACTTCTCTGACATGTCATGTTGCTCATCATGATATTCCCTCAAGTCTTATTCTGATACATAACATGTTTACATCAAAACTAGCGTATAAAAATTACTTGTCTCACATGTAATGTTGCTCATCATGATATTCCCTCAAGTCTTGCTGTTAAAAATATCATATTTTCCTCAAAACAAGTGATATAAAATTACTGTTCTCAAATGTCATGTTGCTCATCATGATATTCCCTCAAGTCTTGCTCCAATATATAACATATTGTCCTCAAAACTAGCGATATCATATTACTTGTCTCACATGTTATGTTGCTAATCCTGATATTCCCTCAAGTCTTGCTTTAATACATAACATATTTACATCAAATCTAGTGATATAAAATTACATCTTTGATATGTTATGTTGTAAAACATGATATTCCTTCAAGTCTTGCTGTTATATATAACATTTTTTCCTCAAAACAAGCGATATAAAATCACTTGTCTCACATGTAATGTTGCTAATCATGATATTTCCTCCAGTCTTGCTCTGATACATAACATGTTTACATAAAAACTAGTGCTATAAAATTACTTGTCATTCTTCTTATGTTGCTAGTCATGATATTCCCTCACGCCTTGCTCTGATACAAAACATTTCTACATCAAAACTAGTGATATAAAATTACTTGTCTCACTTGTTATGTTGCTTATCATGATATTCCCTCAAGTCTTGCTCTGATACATAACATGTTTACATCAAAACTAGCGATATAAAATTACTTTTCTCAAATGTCATGTCGCTGATCATGATATTCCCTCAAGTCTTGCTGTTATATATAACATATTTTCCTCAAAACTAGTGATATAAAATTACTTCTCTCACATGTATGGTTGCTCATCATGATATTCCCTCAAGTCTTGCTCTGATACATAACATGTTTACATCAAAACTAGCGATATACAATTACTTGTCTCACATGTAATATTGCTCATCATGATATTCCCTCAAGTCATGCTGTTATATATTACATATTTTCCTCAAAACTAGCGATATAATATTACTTGTCTCACATGTTATGTTGCTAATCATGATATTCTCTCAAGTCTTGCTCTTATACATAACATATCTACATCAAAACTAGCGAGATGAAATTACTTCTCTGACATGTTATGTTGTAAAACATGATATTCCCTCAAGTCTTGCTCTGATACATAACATATTTTCCTCAAAACTAGCGATATAAAATTACTTGTCTTACATGTTATGTTGGTAAACATGATATTCCCTCAAGTCTTGCTCTGATACATAACATATTTTCCTCAAAACTAGCGATATAAAATTACTTGTCTCACATGTTATGTTGTAAAACATGATATTCCCTCAAGTCTTGCTCTGATACATAACATATTTACATCAAAACTAGCGATATAAAATTACTTGTCTCACATGTTATGTTGGTAATCATGATATTCCCTCAAGACTTGCTCTGATACATAACATATTTACATCAAAACTAGTGATATAAAATTACATCTCTGATATGGTATGTTGAAAATCATGATATTCCCTCAAGCCTTGCTCCAATACATAACATGTTTACATCAAAACTAGCGATATAAAATCGCTTGTCTCACATGTAATGTTGCTAATCATGATATTCCCTCAAGTCTTGCTCTGATACATAACATATTTACATCAAAACTAGTGATATAAAATTACCTCTCTGACATGTTATGTTGTAAATCATGATATTCCCTCAAGTCTTGCTCAGATACATAACATGTTTTTCATCAAAACTAGCAATATAAAAGTATTTTTCTTAAATGTCATGTTGCTAATCATGATATTCTCTCAAGACTTTGTCTGATACATAGCATGTTTACATCAAAATAAGCGATACAAAATTACTTCTCTGACATGTCATGTTGCTAATCATGATATTCCCTCAAGTCTTGCTCTGATACATAACATGTTTACATCAAAACTAGCGATACAAAATTATTTCTCTGACATGTCATGTTGCTCATCATGATATTCCCTCAAGTCTTGCTCTGATACATAGCATGTTTACATCAAAACTAGCGATACAAAATTACTTGTCTAACATGGTTTGTTGCTCATCATGATATTCCCTCAAGTCTTGCTCTGATACATAACATGTTTACATCAAAACTAGCGATATAAAATTACTTGTTTCACATGTTATGCTGCTAATCACGATATTCCCTCAAGTCTTGCTCTGATACATAAAGGTTCTACTTCAAAACTAGCGATATAAAATTACTTCTCTCACATGTTATGTTGCTAATCGCAATATTCCCTCAAGTCTTGCTCTGATACATAACATGTTTACATCAAAACTAGTGATAAAAAATTACTTTTCTTAAATGTCATGTTGCTAATCATGATATTCCCTCAAGTCATGCTCTGATACATAGCATATCTACATCAAAACTAGCGATATAAAATTACTTCTCTCACATGTTATGTTGCTAATCATAATATTCCCTTAAGTCTTGCTCTAATACATAACATATTTACATCAAAACTAGCGATATAAAATTACTTGTCACACATGTTATGCTGCTAATCATGATATTTCCTCAAGTCTTGCGCTGATACATAACATTTCTGCATCAAAACTAGTGATATAAAATTACATCTCTGATATGTTATGTTGTAAATCATGATATTCCCTCAAGTCTTGCTTTTATATATAACATTTTTTCCTCAAAACTAGCGATGTAAAATCCCTTGTCTCACATGTAATGTTGCTAATCATGATATTCCCTCCAGTCTTGACCTTAAATATAACATATTCACACAACTACTTGCAATAAAAAGTGACTGCCCTCACATACAATGGAGCAGATCATGGTATTCCCACAAGTCTTGCTCTTTTATATGACATATTTACATCAATACTTGCGATTTAACAATATTTCTTATACACGGAATGTTGCTAATCATGATACATGTATTACCTCATGTCTTGCTCTAACATATATAATATTTATACCAATACTAGCGATATTTAATTACATGTACATCTTTCACATATAATATGGGTAATCATGATATTCCCTCAAGTCTTGCTCATAAATAAAACATGTCTTTACCAGAATCAGAGATATAAAATTACTTCTCTCACATGTTATGTTGCTAAATATCATAGTCCCTCAAGTCTTGCTCTTATGTATAGAAAATATTTACATCAAAACTAGTGATATTAAATTACATCTGTGACTTGTAATGTTGTAAATCATGATATTCTTTCAAGTCTTGCTCTAAAATATAACTTGTTTACACAAAAACTAGCAATATAAATGGACTACCAGCACAAAAAATGGAGTTTATCATGATATTCCCTTAAGTCTTGCTCTAAAAAATAACATCTTTATACAAAAAATAGCGATTTAAAATGACTTCTCACACATGTTTTGATATTAATAATGAATTTCCTTCAAGTCTTGCTCCTATGTTTAACATATTTACATCAAAACTAGCGATATAAAATTACTTTTCTCAGATGACATGTTGCTCATCATGATATTCTCTCAAATTTTGCTCTAAAATATAACTTGTTTACACGAAAACTAGCAATATAAATGGACTACCCGCTCAAAAAATGGAGCTTATCATGATATTCCCTCAAGTCTTGCTCTGATATACATGTATAACATATTTACATCAAAACTATTGATATAAAATTACTTCTCTCGCATGTTATGTTGCTAATCATGATATTCCCTCAAGTCTTGCTCTGATACAGAACATTTCTACATCAAAACTAGTTATATAAAATTACTTGTCTCACTTGTAATGTTGCTAATCATGATATTCTCTCAAGTCTTGCTCTGATACATAACATATCTACATCAAAACTAGCGATACAAAATTACTTCTCTGACATGTTATGTTGCTAATCATGATAGTCCCTCCAGTCTTGCTCTGATACATAACACGTTTACATCAAAACTAGTGATATGAAATTACTTGTCTCACTTGTTATGTTGCTAATCATGATATTCCCTCAAGTCTTGCTCTGATACATAACATGTTTACATCAAAACTAGTGATATAAAATCACTTGTCTCACATGTAATGTTGCTTATCATGATAGTCCCTCCAGTCTTGCTCTGATACATAACACGTTTACATCAAAACTAGTGATATAATATTACTTGTCTCACATGTTATGTTGCTAATCATGATATTCTCTCAAGTCTTGCTCTGATACATAACATATCTACATCAAAACTAGCGATACAAAATTACTTCTCTGTCATGTTATGTTGTAAAGCATGATATTCCCTCAAGTCTTGCTCTTATATATATCATATTTTCCTCAAAACTAGCGATACAAAATTACTTGTCGCACATGTTATGCTGCTAATCACGATATTCCCTCAAGTCTTGCTCTGATACATAACATGTTTACATCAAAACTAGCGATAAAAATTACTTGTCTCACATGTAATGTTGCTCATCATGATATTCCCTCACGTCTTGCTCTGATACATAACATGTTTACATCAAAACTAGCGATATTAAATTACATCTCTGACATAGCGATACAAAATTACGCTAGTTTTGAGGAAAATATGATATATATAAGAGCAAGACTTGAGGGAATATCGCGATTAGCAGCATAACATGTGAGACAAGTAATTTTATATCGCTAGTTTTGAATTAAACATGTTATGTATTAGAGCAAGACTGGAGGGACTATCATGATTAGCAACATTACAAGTGAGACAAGTGATTTTATATCACTAGTTCTGATGTAAACGTGTTATGATACATAACATATTTGTATCAAAACTAGTGATATAAAATTACATCTCTGATATGTTATGTTGTAAATCATGATATTCCCTCAAGTCTTGCAGTTATATATAACATTTTTTCCTCAAAACTAGCGATATAAAATTACTTGTCTCACATGTTATGCTGCTAATCGCGATATTCCCTCAAGTCTTGCTCTTAGCTCTTATATATATCATTTTTCCTCAAAACTAGCGATATAAAATTACTTGTCTCACATGTCATGTTGCTAATCATGATATTCCCTCAAGTCTTGCTCTGATACATAACATGTTTACATCAAAACTAGCGATATAAAATTACGTCTCTCACATGTTATGTTGCTAATCATGATATTCTCTCAAGTCTTGCTCTGATACATAACATATCTACATCATAACTAGCGATATAAAATTACTTCTCTCACATGTTATGTTGCTAATCATAATATTCCCTCAAGTCTTGCTCTAATACATTACATGTTTACATCAAAACTAGCGGTATAAGATTACTTGTCTCACATGTTATGCTGCTAATAATGATATTCCCTCAAGTCTTGCTCTGATACATAACATATCTGCATCAAAACTAGTGATATAAAATTACATCTCTGATATGTTATGCTGTAAATCATGATATTCCCTCAAGTCTTGCTCTGATACATAACATGTTTACATCAAAACTAGCGATATAAAATTTCTTTTCTTAAATGTCATGTTACTCATCATGATATTCCCTCAAGTTTTGCTGTTATATATAACATATTTTCCTCAAAACTAGCGATATAAAATTACTTGTCTTACATATTATGTTGCTTATCATGATATTCTCTCAAGTCTTGCTCTTATATATGACATATTTGCATCAATACTCGCGTTATAAAAATATTTCTTTTACATGAAATGTTTCAAAGCATGATATTACCTCGCGTCTTGCTCTAACAAATATAATATCTATACCAAAACTAACGATATAAAATTACATCTCTCACGTACAATCTGGCTATCATGATATTCCCTTAAGTCTTGCTCTTAAATAAAACATGTCGGTACCAGTATTAGCGATATAAATTACTTCTCTCACATATTATGTTGCTAAATATCATAATCCCTTAAGTCTTGCTCTTATGTATAACATATTTATATTAAGACTAGCGATATAAATTACTTCTCTCACATGTTTTGTTGCGAAATATCATAATCCCTCAAGTCTTGCTCTTATGTATATTACTTCTCCCACATGTTATGTTGCTAATCATGATATTCGCTCAAGTCTTGCTCTTGAATATAATCTACATCTACATCTGCATCAATACGTTTAACTGTCAAAAATTGACACTTCTTTAACGGTGCGCAAGAGAAATCAAGACAAAAGAGAAATAAATAGGATAGGCAGAAATAAAGACACGGTATAGAGTTTGCAAGAAATAGGTTCAAAGAATGGAAGTAATAGTAAGTTTTGCACAATCATTTTCTGGCCATTTATTTTATTTTATACAAATACTTGCGATATAAAAAGACTTCCCTCACATACAATGTTGAACAATATAGGATAAGTCAGTGGAATCCGGGGTCGTTATCAGCTGAGAGCATTTAAAACAAGTCGTTCGATCTACATCGAATATCTAAAGGCCTTATTGTTTGTTTGAATGAAACTCATTATAACGTGCTCACTATAAATCAATTTTCAAAACATGGCATGTAACATATGTATTATTTTTGTGAAAACGACATTATTCAGTATGTGTGGCTTAATGCATTAGATTGTAGATATCACTCACTATTTGTATATACTCAGTAGAAAATAAAAGAATATTTCTTAATATATTTATCCAACCTTATTTTTTATAGTTAAACTATTATTTTGTTATATCGACGCGCCTAGATAAAACAATCACTTTTATACATGTTCAATATATATTGTATATGTACCTAACGAACATATATATCACTCAACTGTCCTTAGTAATGAAATTGTCGTTTGAGCACTTTTTTCTTATTTGAAAAGTCAGTGCATTCAGCGCTTTGATTTTTAGATCATATTAATAAGTGTGTCGACTTTTACCTTGAATGAGAAAAATATTTATCATTATCAGGTCATAATTCCTGGTGCCGACTTATAAACTCAAACAATGGCATTGTTTAAGTTCCTGATTGAGAGTAAAATGATAATGAGTTGCAGTGAACTCGGAAATATTGCATCTAAACTTTACTTTAAATTGTATACGTTGAAGTGACTATAAAACCATCCATCCAGAGATATTTAAAACGCCCGCCTACTCATAGCATATTTATCTAGGTAGGCGGAGCTCCCTCACCTCTTGGAATAAATTATTCTCTGAAGTCTTGCGAATTAGACTTCACCGTTTTCTGTAATTGTTGTTGTTGTTGTAATCCTAATACGCTATCGAAGTAGCTGATAGTCTCTATGTGCATCGTTGTCGTCACAATTTGTACTTAATCACTATGTACTTTTAAACACTTGCTGCTGCGGGATTAACTACATTAACAAAAATCTTGCTTACAAAATGTAGAAAAAACAGTTTGATCATGAGATTTTAGACAAATACAAAAATAAACATATACATAAATAATCATTATATACACATATAAAATCAAAGCGCTGTAAGCATACTAAAATCTATTGGTTTGTTTTATGTATGACTGCAGGGCTAGAAAAAAGCTTTGCTTTGCTTCATCACAGGTATCTTCAACTTCTCCGACCAAGACAGACATAGATATGACTGGACAGTCTAGCTGGTATTGAGATATAATATCCTCCACCTCTCTCACTAGAACTGATCTTTCTGTCTCATATTTGGTACAGTCAAAGAGGTAGTGATCGACAGTTTCTGGTAAGTCACATGAACTGCAATTTGGGTCTGTAGTGGTATCTAGTTTTGACCAGTGACTGTTCAGCTTTGTGTGACCCGTGATAATCTGATTGATGGCGCTAAAGGTCTTCCTGTCTTTTTGACCGAAACATTTCCTTGAGCCTGCATTGTGGAAAATTTCTTGAATGTCTTCATTCTTTTCTTTGACAGTATATCTGAAATTCCATTTCTTAATAAGAGTCTCATGAATAAATTTCATTGCATTTTTACTGTCTACTTTTCCAAGTATTTCCTCATTATCATTGTTTGTTTCCGTTGTTACTTCTGCTGCTGCAGCTTTAGCTTCCTTATCAGCTAGTTCATTACCTGAAATATTCTTATGACCAGGAACCCAATGTGCTAAAATAATATTTCCTCTTTCTTCCAAAGACCTTATTAGTTGTTTTATGTTCAAGATGTTTTCAATTCTGTGCCTAGGAATGCTACCTCCAAATACTGAAGTGATAGCACTTTGACAATCAGTGAACACATGAATTGTTCTGTTAGCTAGAGATGTAATATCTTTTAGGAATTCAAATGTTATTTCCTAGCCAACAAATTCACCGGATTAGTTGTTACTGAGCTGACCGACTTTTCTTCTTAGTAAAGTTGGGCTTGATTCATAACCATCCAAGTATACGGCAGCGCCAGCACCAGTTGGTCCAGGGTTACCCAAAGCAGATTCATCTGTAAAGGCAAGTACTTCATTTCTATCACAGTGTAGTAACAGAGATGAAATATTTTCAGCCTGAACATCTTTGTCTTCCTCCAGTTCTTTGTAGTTTACCTTGCTGTGAATTTTTGTCAGACCCATGGATGATTTAAGGTACTGAAATCCAGACTCAATGTTTTCAAATTTTATTTTTCCTCTAGTTTGATTAAAGATGTTCATGAGAATTTCAAAATTTGTTGGTTTACCATGATATTGATTATCTTTTTGTTGGACCCAGTTATTAAAGTCTTCTTTCAGTGGATCATCATCAGTGTTCTCTGCTATTTTAATGATTGATTGGACTTGTCTAAGCTTCATATGCAGATCAATTGGAAGACTGTTGGTGAGAATTTCCACAGCTTCTGTGCTCGTACTATTTATACATCCAGTGGCCTTCAACATAGCCCTACGTTGGACGGATCCAAATTCCTTACAAAACAGATCAGATGCCTTTACAAAGACTTCTGCTCCAAAGTCCATAATTGGTAGTACTATGCATCTATACAGCTGCATATATATGGACTGAGAACAGCCACTGTTGTATGTAATAAATTTGTCTAGGACACCAAGGGCACCCATTACAGATACTGACTTTTCTAGTACATGTTTGGCAAAGGATAATTTGTCATCAATCCAAATTCCAAGTAATTTAGTATATGGTTGAACTTTGTAAGTGTGCCGTTCAAGACTGATTTCTTTAGGCGCGTTTTCTTTGCATTTTCCAAACAGGAGAACGTTGGTTTTCTTCGGAGCAATTGTCATATTCCACCTTTTACACCAACATGAGAAATATTCATACTTGTTTTGTACTTCCTTAATAGCAATTCCCTAGTTACCAGCACTAATCCACAAGCTAATATCATCCGCAAATTCAGCATGACGTGAGTCTTGGTTATTGAAGCAGTCACTAGTATAAATATTGCATAGTGTTGGACTAAGTACTGATCCCTGAGGAATTCCTACCTTAGATGTCATAATTGGAGATGTAAAACTATTAATTTTCAGATAACCTTGGCGATCTTGAAGATAAGCTTTAAGGTAAACCCAGAGACGTCCACATATATTCTTTCCCCAAGCTTTTTTCATAAGACCGCTTCTCCAAACCCGTTCAAAACAAGATTCGTAATCCATGGTCAATAATATTGTTGACTTGTTTTGATTGGTGGCCTCTTGAATAGATTGTACTGTTCTAAGTACAGTATGGGTACACACTTTATTTTTACGATATGCATACTGACACTTAGATAAGCTGTTTTCAGTCTCTAGTTTCCAACTGAGTCTCTTGACTATGATTCTCTCAAGCAGTTTACCAATAGTGCTCTCAAGTGTAATAGGCCTGTATGATCTCATTTGGTAGTAGTCTGGTTTATCTGGTTTTGGCATCATGATCTTTGGATCCGTTTTGAAGCTAACAGGTAGTGTACCTAATTTCCAACATTTTTGAAATAGATTGTGTAAACATTTTGTTAGATGACTTCCACCATTTAGCGACATGATACCATAAACTTTATTTTCAGGGCTAGGTGCACTGTCTATGTTACATTCTCTTATAGCGGCTTCAACTTCGACTAAAGATATATCACTATTTTCAGGGGAACAATTTGATGCGTAGCTAAGATCATTAATTTTATTTCTTTCTTGTGTATCTATTTCCTCAACCTCTGATTCTGTGCTTCTATACCAATCTGGAAGGAGATCTTTAACATCAAGAGATTCCTGACAGTATCTCTTTTTCATCTCTAGAAATATCTCTTGATCAGTTACTGCATACGAGCCATCCTATCTTACAATGAGCTGAATAATGCTCTTGCTATCATTTTTCCTTTTTTTATTTATTGTTTTCCAGAAATTGCTTGGATCACGTGAGTTAGTATTTCTGAAAGTGTTGTTGTTGTTACAATTCTAATACGCTAACGAAGTGGCGAATCCAAAAACACCGACCGCTTAACTGACGAGTTAAATATAGTGTGCTTAACTGACGAGTTCAATATAATGCAATTATGTTCTTAACTGACCAGGGTCAAATAAATTTAAGATTGTCTTACAATTTTGGTCGTAACTATGAATATCTTATAAAATATTTTAAGTGGATTTCACGAAGCCTTTCTTAAATAAGTATAAATTTAGGGTTGATATAAGCGACCAAAACTTAAACCAACAAAATTACCTTAGAGTACTAAATGTCCAACGTGTTCCATTGATAGACTCTATAGCGTAAACGGTTAGACTCTTGTGCTTGAAACATTGTTATTGTCTGGCATAGGTTCGAACCGTGAATGTTGACTTTTTTCACTTTTGGTCCATTCTTTTTTATTTGTGTCAATCATATGTGTTTCCCTATTATGTACAATTATCTTACCTTCACTTCATTGTTGTACTTGTAGAGTTAAGTATTATTCGAAATTACAATATTGTGCATCAGCAAAGATTGAATAGTAAGTGACAAGTAAGTAATTAGTGGAGGATTTCAGGGTATAGTTATAAGATTCATACGAAATATCATATATTTTGGGTCATTATCTAAGTTTGGAGACGTGCGTTATTTAATTTGAATAATGAAATCTGCAAAAATGCCATGCAAATTATGATAGCCGTTTTGGCTAACTTAAAACAAGGTTGTACGTCAAATGTATTACTAGTTAGTATGTGATAAAAGTACCCTCTGCTTAATATTTGGTTTACAACTTTTTTAATCGGTGAAAATGTTCCAGGCAGGCGCACAAAAGCATTACTTGAATTGTAGTGCACGAATCAGTCAGTTATTGTCCGTTAGGTTGAGTGACAACTATTCCTTCATTAAACAGTTCAAAAATCGCTTATAACGGCTTTTGGCGAATGATGTCCGCATTACAATATGCTTGACTCTCTCTTACTGTCTTACAATAGGTTTGACATTCGCGGATTGGCTGAACAGTGTGTTTAACATGCATTGCATGTATTGCAAGAGTATGGTGGTTAAAACGTTTACATTACCTATTTTTGAAATGCTTCGACTTTCATTACTTGCATTGAAAAAAATGAACTGTTTATATTACAAATTATTGTTAAAATCTACAAGTTATGAATCTTAAATAAAGACATAACGAATGAATTCAGCATACTTGATATGTCATGCACCGTAAACAAAAATGCTGAATATAGGTGTAAATATTTAAGCGAAAAAAGCAACGAAGTCCCATTTATCGTTGTTAACTTTTATATATATTTAGGGGATAGTGAAGGTATTGAATAAAGGTATGATTGCAATGTGTTATTTATATAATACGATAATAATAATAATAAAACATCGTTGGATTACGGTGTGATTTGGTGACGAATGCGTATTAAAATTAAAATTGATGGAATTGAATAAATTAATCAATCAATTTTCTGTTAGAATGATTGTCATCTCTAAAATCTTAACAGAATTATGATCGATTTTGATATTAAAGTATTTATTCTACTAGTTTAATAATTATTTATATAATAATACAGAAACTAAACTCCGCCAACTCAAGCCTTGAAGTAGTGCAGGAACTGTCATACGCCGTCTTATAGGTGAGGGGACGAATAAATTCAACGATGAAATGAATCCTAGCAGTTGAAAATCTGTAACTCTGATAAATTACCTTCCGACATACTTCCTAAACCACACTAAGTGTTCCTTCATCGGAATTCCCGTCGTCTAGGGACTCTATAGCCAGTCAAACATAAACTTTAGACAAACGTTTAACCATTTGTTGTATATTTAAGTAATGTTTACATTAGGTTTAATCTAACTGTTAACTCGATTAAATTTTCACTCATAACTTAGACTATTTAAGAACGGATTAAACTGTAAAATGTTTGTAAAACGCACTTTAACTTAAAAATGCTAAAAATTGAAAAATTAAGGTTAATCTACAAATTTAAGATAGGAATGCGTTCGAGAAACCGGGCCCAGTTAAATAAAGAATGGATTAAAAATGACTGTATTGCTTGAGTGTTTTGTTGATATTGTTGGTGTTTTTTGTTGAAATTTTATGATGATGATGTGATGTATTATCTAATTCAATAATGTCATTATAAGAAATTATAATTAGATTAATATTTTTTATGAAATTGCAAAAAGATACTTTGAAGTAGAAAAATGCGATAGCGATGTGACGTGTGATAATTGTTTACAAATTAATTAATTTCAGTGTATTTAACAGTAAGGCAAGACGTATTTTCCGAATACAATTATTTAAATATGATATTTTAATGAGTAATTAGTAATCAAGTGAGCGTAAAATGCTTATCTAACCAAATGAATAAAGAAGGTTTACTGATCAAATGAGTATGTGAGTATATTTTGATATTTTAATAACGAGCGTTTAATGAGCAAACTAATGTCTAATGCTTTATTGACCATTTTATCATTGGTTAAATTAAGAAATAAGATATGTTTATCAAATTAAATGGCCAAATAGCTGTAAAACGCTTTACTGATGAAAAGAATATTGAACAATTTACTGACCAATGATTTCATGGATGAATAAACACTCTTTGTTTAACTGGTCAGTGTTTTAGAAAGTCAATTCTTAACTGACCAGTTAAATATAGAGTGTTTATTCGACCATGAAAATATAACTGACAAAATTAAAAAATATATATATTGAATGATTTGATTTCTTCTGTAAATTGCAATAGTAGATAATTAGGATATGAAGCTAAACTTTTTTAACTAACCAAAATGTTGAAAATTTAACTGAACGAATACAGAATGCTTAACAGACCAAATGAATATAGAATGCATAACTGACCAAATGAATATAGAATGTTTAACTGACCAAATTAATATAGAATGCTTAACTGACCAAATGAATATAGAATGCTTAACTGATCAAATGAATAGAGAATGCTTAACTGACCAAATGAATATAGAATGCTTAACTGACCAAATGAATATAGAATGCTTAACTGTCCAAATGAATATAGAATGCTTAACTGACCAAATGAATATAGAATGCTTAACTGATCAAATGTCTATAGAAAGCTTAACTGACCATTTGAGTATATAAAGCTTAACTGACCAAATGAAAATTGAATGCTTAACTGACCAAATGAAAATATAAAGCTTCACTGACCAAATGAATATAGAAGGCTTAACTGACCAAATGTATACAAAAAGCTTAACTGACCAATTGAAATTAGAATGCATGTACTTAACTGACTAGATGAACATAAAAGCTTGCTGGCCATATTAGTTTAGATTGCTTCGCTGACAAAATTTATTATTTCACGGATCGATTATTACTCTATGTTTAATTGGTCAGTTAAGGATCATAATTCTTAACTGACCAGTTAAATATATAGTGGTTATTCAACCGTGAAAATAAGATTGGCTAAAAGGAAACAAACATCATATTATTGAAAGTTTTTCGTTACGAAAAAATGTATAATGAAATAAAGAATAAGAAATTGGACATGAAATTATTTATAAAAACGTTAAAGAAAGTCTTTTTAATCGTCCGAATAAATTATATGTAACGCTTAACTGACTAAATGAATAAAGAACGATTTACTGACTTATTGAATATTGATAACTGGCCAAATGATGGTAGATTGCTTATCTGACCAAATGAATATAGAAGATTTAATCAACTGACCAAATAAATGTAGTAGTCGATTAACATTCCTTTTGTTGTACAGTATCGTCATTGCCAGTGTATCGGAGATAATTCAATTAATAATTCTGCCGCTAATCTTGTTACTTAATACTTCCGGTCACTGAGATGTAAACAGTCGCCATTTTTTCCTGTGGTATAAAACCTAAATTACAGACGTCTAGAGACTTTTATTGGCAATGTGAATATGCCTTTTGGTAACTTATGAACTGTATTTTCAATCGTTGGTAATATGTCTTCGCCAAATTGTGTCTTTAATTCTAAAAACTCTTTCCAAATTCTTGAAGGGAGTGATGAAAATGACCTTGACATTCCAACATCAGGTGACACGGTCACGGACGATGGCCAGTGGTCAGTGGTTAAAAATAACAAAAAACGTCCAAGAGTAAGCTCTGATGGAACTCCAACAGCTAATAATGTGCCCCTGGACGAATTCAAGAAAATGTCTGTGGACGACAAACTAGTGTCAATATTTTCTCAATTTAATAACAGTGACAAACGTATTTTCTCCATTGAAACTAAACTAGATGATTGTTTACAAATTCGTCAAAGTGTTAATCAAATGTGTAAACGCTTGAATGAATACGACTCTAGGCTACTACTTCTCGAGTACAAATCAATTGACAATGAGGCGCGTAGCAGGAGGAAAAATCTTATATTCAATGGTATTCCAGAGAAACGTGGTGAAATCTGCTCCAACGAGATCATTCAATTCATTTCTCGTGAACTGAATATAGAACACTCTATCGCTATTGACCGAGCCCATAGACTTGGTCGTTTTAAGAAGGATACTAATAGAGGCATCATAGTTGCCTTCAGAGACTTTCCAGACACTCAGCTCATTTTATCAAATGCCTACAAACTGAAGTCATCTCGCTATAGTATTAAGAGACTATCCCCAAGAGATAACACAAGCTAGGAAATTTCTCTGGGCCGAATATAAATCATTAAAAGCCTCAAATCCAGATAAACGTGTAAATATGATGTACCCAGCAAAAATAACTATTAACAATGTTGTACATTGTGATGCCTTTCCTCACTGGGATTCCATTATGCGCAACAGTAGAGTCGATGTAATCTCACAATCAAAATCATCATTACATAATACCAGACCCATCACAACAAACTCTTTATCTGTTGAACATTTACATACTATATCTAAGCACATCAATGGTCGCCAAGTATCACCTGGTGGATCACCAACAACAGTACGTACAAGACGTGAATCTAGGTCTTCTTCTAGACGCTCTTCTAGACGTTCAAGTACTCCAAGACGCCTCTCCTACACACCTGCTCAAACCTCTACAAATGCGAGCTCATCATCCATCGTCAGACCTCCAGCTCACAATACATGTACATCCACCAACATACGACGCCCATGGAATACTATGACACCTCAGCGTGACCATCAACCACCTGTAACAGAAAATTCACATAAATAGGACATAAGGGGGAATCCCTCCTCAAATATTTCCAAAGACCTTAAGTGTGGTAGTGTTAATGTATGTGGTCTGAAAAACAGACTCAATTATCCTGAATTCGTAGAACTTGTAAAATCGTACGATATATTTTGTGTTTCTGAAACCCATGCTGACTGTAATGATATTTTAGATATTGATGATTATGTATTCTTTTCTCATCCTAGGAGCCAACCTTATAAACGCAAATCGGGGAGTATTGGTATTTATGTACGATCGTCCTTAGCTAAACATGTGCACGTACTCAGGGTGGAGAATCAAAACCAGTTCGTATCATTTAAAACGTAAACAAACGGACGCCATTTTGGAAAATTTTGGGTAATTTTTCTAATTTACTCTTTTATTCGTCCACCAATGAAAAAACGAAAATTAATATAACACGCTACTCATTTTTCCGCTTCTAGTTATGTATATTACCTACAGATTCAATTAGAATTTCAACAAGTTATCCCGGACATTGGAATCGAAGTGAGCAAAAATTGGATCGTATTTGACGGATGCGAACTGGTTCAAATTCATACTTTAGCCTAGTTTATCACAAAAAAGCATTTATTCTCGTTAAAATTGCTATGTATAACCCATGGAACACGTATGTAGTCTTGTAGTAAAGTATCAACTTCTCCAGATATAGTTTGGACATAAAAATAGAATTTTTGAAGATTGATGCGAACCGGTTCAGATTAATACAATGATACGAACCGGTTCAGATTTATGATATTTTACTTTTTTACTTCATTTGCATACGTTCTTTGCCGATGTCTGTTTCACGGCATTAATATTAAAAACTTGCACAATGTCGTCATTCTGTACACAAACGGTATGACTGACCTTTGTACGGAGACGCCGAGCATCATGGGTAAAACTGTTTATTTACCTGAAAACACGTGGCAATGTTTACATTCTAGTAATTTCCCCCAACAAGTATACTCAACAAATAGAGTATGTATTTTGTGTCTACTCAATAAAATTTTACTATCCAACCAACTTTCCTCATTAAATAAAACTCTTTAACCAGTAATTAAACCTCCGTCGTAACGTGTTTACATCTGTCATTCTTTACACAGACATTTGAAATCGAAAGTAGAATACACAGTTTAACTATGCATCTGTACCTAGATGTTTAAATGTACTTTGAATACATGATTTTATATTCCTGTAGCAATAATTGATAATTTATTTAAAATTTTAACAATGATTTTGTCAAAAACCGAAATAATCCAACGATTTTGTCTTCATGCGCCGCACTTTATTCTGTTGCGTACTAAAACGCCGAAATCTGGGAAGGTTGTGCGGGTTAGTATACGGGTGATATCTTCACCATCTATTTATAGAATGCAATGTCGTTCATTTAAATGTACCATAATTATTTTTTGGACCAAAATTAAAAATACACGTTTTCCCTTTCTCGACCGACGACCAAAAAACCGCCCACTCAAAAGTTTTTATTGTCGATATCAGGATTTTTTTTTCAATCCAATCTGGATGTAGAACTTTTAACAACGATTTTTTTCCGACCCGGCGTTCAAGCAGTGATTCATTTTGCCGTGCGTCCTGCGTTAGAGACGCAAACTTTGAACCGCGGACATGCGTCAATTGATAAATAATAACGTGTTGGCAGTTAATTTATACATAGAATGTCAGGTGATAATTAGCACCGAGTAATGACTGCTTTAGTAAAATTTGTCGTGATTTTGACATTTTTTTATATTTATGAATATCCATGAAATATCGTAATATTTACGGGCATATAATTTATTTTTTTATCCGAGTAAGAACAAGGCTCTAATAATAACGTCATTAAAATCAATTTAATGTGAGTCGGCTCTGTGTCCCTTTGAACTTATTGTTAATGTATATCAACTTCTTTGATGATAACCGCCGACCTTAATTATATAATGACGGACGATGTCTTTGTTATTGATTTGAGAGCTGTGTGGTCGGTTGTAAGTGAATGAACTCATAATTATTGATAATTGATTGTGTGATTATCGGCCGTTGCACCGTAACTTAAAGCCTTTTTCATCACAAAGAGTGAAATAATGCGATCCAAACAAATTCGATTTCGCCGTGAAAAAGAACGGCCGTAAGCTATTTCTTCGCGATTTTGCCAAAGAAATCGAAAAATCGGCCGATCATCTCGATTTCGCTGAATAAATCGGCTGATTTTTTCAGATTTTGCTCAGAGTTTTTTATGCGCGTTATACCCGTAAAATTAAAGTAAACCTCAGCTGAAAACTACGTCCAAGCGATACAGCGTCCTGCAGTATGACATGAAAGGTTACTATCGAATATTACGAATTTTACAGTATATTATAAATGTTTGTGGCAATCATTTTAATAGAAATTTAAACCCATATCATTTTATGATGATTTAGTAATATGTATATAATTGATCAAACCATTTACTTGACTATAAAAAGTAAATGGCATCGTGAAATTTAACTTATGTCCACAATAATCGTTGTTTTTGGGTGGGACTCATTGTTTCAAAACATGTCCCATGGACTAATGTTTTCCAGCTTCAAAATAAATCACTTCGCAAGTAATAATGTGCTGTTGGTCAGTGCTTTTCACGTCGGATATTTTGAGTTTTACAAAATGAATACAGACAGACAGTCTAAAGTAAAGTTAACCCAGTGATAAACCAGATTTTGTGTTTGTGTGAGTGTAATCGCTGTCTCGAGTCCCCAAACGTCGACATGGATATGTTTTCCAAAAAAAGCCGATATACCTACCTACATATGTGTTTTATAAGTCATGTTTAGGAAAGAGGAAACATAAATATTTTTATTGTGAAATTAAAATTTCGTCAGCATGTCATGCACTTTTCGATTCGTACTTGAATCTATTAAGGAGTAATTTTAGTATGTATTAATTAGGTTTCAATGTGTACGAAAGTCTTTCAATACTTTGAATAGAGAATTGTGATCGTCATTTTGTCTCAATTTAACAACTTTCGCAAACGATTAGACTAATTCGGGATTTTTAGCTGAAAATGACTTTATACTTAACCGAATACCATCTCTATTTTTTGATGATAAAAATGTCAACGTTCCATTCGCATTTACTTTATCTCCACCTGACCATGCATATGTCCACAGTCATGTCTTCATAAACGTAACCGATGAGTTATATGGTAATATGAATTCATTTTCAGCTAAAACTCCCGAAAAATCAGATCGTTGTAAAAAGATTTGAAATCGAGACGAAAACGAAATAAATTGTGTAAGTTTGGAAAAATAATGCCGTGAAACTGACGTCGACAAAGAACGTATGCAAATAAAATAAAATTTAAAAAATACCATAAATCTGAACCGGTTCGTATCATTGTATAAACCTGAACCGGTTCGCATCATTCTCAAATAATTCTATTTTTATGTCAAAACTAAGTCAGGAAGAGTTAATACTTTTCTACAAGACTACACACTTGCTCCGTGGGTTATACATGGCAAATTTAACGAGAAGAAATGCATTTATGCGATAAACTAGGCAAAAGCATGAATTTGAACCAGTTCGCATCCGTCAAAATGACCTAATTCTTGCTCACTTCGATTCCAATGTCCGGGATAACTTGTTGAAATTCTCATTGAATCTGTATGTTATATACATCGTTAGAAGCGGAAAAATGAGTAGCGTGTTATGGTAATTTTGGTTTTTTCATTGGTGGACGATTAAAAGAGTAAATTAGAAAAAATACCTGAAATTTTCCAAAATGGCGTCCGTTTGTTTACATTTCATATGATACGAACTGGTTTTGATTCTCCACCCTGGTACTACCCGTTGTAAATGATTATGTTATGTGGCTGTCGGTTGACAAATCAGTTACTTACCTCTCTGAAAACCTCGTGATCGGTGCGATTTACCTTCCGCCAGAAAATTCTAGATTCTTCTTTAACGACGAATACGATGTTTTTGCTACCTCTGTTACGGAAATCTGTAGTCGACACAAATATGTCTTTCTCGCGGTCGATGCGAATGCCAGAACCTCTAACAACAATGATTATGTACCGACAGACGAATTTTTATCTGATGTATTACATTGATACGTATATCCAATCTCAATTAAATATGCATGCTACACTCCAGCAATTGACTATACCTTTGCAACGTCATAACACGGACAAAAATACAAATTCGCATGTGTTTAAACTACTGGATTTGTGTAGAAACAATGATCTATTCATTCTTAACGGAAGAATGGGCACAGATCGTAACATAGGGGAATACACATTCACATGTATAATTTTTTTCATTTTTTTTCAAATAATCATTATTTCTCATAATGACATTTTTGAATTTGGTAATATATCACAACATCATCATAAGATGTAAAAAAAAATCTAACAATATCAACAAAACACTCAAGCAATAGAGTCATTTTTAATTCCTTCTTTATTTAACTGGTCAGTTAAGAACATAATTGCACTATATTTAACTCGTCAGTTAAGCGGTCAGTGTTTTAGGAGGATCCAGATATTCTTCTCCCGAGCGGTAGACGCTCTAATTTCTCATGTTGCCGGATCAATTAGAAATAGGTAAGCTCATTCACAAATGGTATTTATTGAACTTTTGACAACTAAGTTATTTCAAACAGTCACCTGAAATATTTTAGTGACATTAATGACTCTTGTAGGTTCAGATGAATGATGGCTGAATGGACATGCTAATGGCCAATAAGTTTTGTCCGAATACTAGTACACTTAATACTCTAATGAGATTTTTACTTCGTTATGTTCCCAAGATTTCTTTCAAATTCTTCAGTATTTAGAAAAAAATAAGTTTAACGCTTTGAAATTAAGGCAACCCTGTATTGGGACAGTGTTTTACATCACACTCTAATTTTAGGGGTCCAATGGACGCATGCAGGCCCTGTGAAAATAGGGGTCTCTGGTGCAAATTTGGGGGTCCAACAGATTTAATCACTCAAAGTTTGTATTTTTGTCAAAAAATGACAGCAATATATGAATAGAAATAAATAGCCAATGTAATGTGACTAGTAGACAGAAATAATATCATGTTTATTAATCATTTCATTCATCTAGGTGTTTGTTATTTCAACTGTTTGTCATTGTTTACTAGAATGATACCATGTCAATGATAAATACGAAGTTATAATATCATTGTCAGTATTTATACCCCAGTCACAAATAAGCCCCAATGTGATTCCGATTAGTTTCCGTAGCAACCCTGGCTGAATTTTATTTTCTTAATTACTGTATAAATTATTATTTCAATACACAGATATTATTTAACAAAGCTTAGAAAAATTTTAATATATCTATAGTAGAACAAAATGATGTAGCCTCAGGGGACCAATTATCGAAAGGTACCAATTATCGAAAAAAATTGTTTTCTCTGTAAATTTTCTACCAACTTAGGAGAATGCACAATTTTGTCTATGGAATATTATTGTTGGTAGTGAACTTATGCCTCTTTCTCATTACTTCGTGCCTTCTCATTCGATTCGTGCCTTAGTAAAAACAGTATATCAACACGCGCGTTCATCGCACGTGTCCGAATTCTATGCAAGTTTGTACCTTACGACCTTCTCATCACTATTTTGCCCAAAATAGATATAAGGCCTTAACAAAAAATAGGTTTGTTTTCGGGTTTCCAGACCGACCCTATTTTTCGCCGATTTCCGAATTTTTTTTAATTTTTTTTTTTTAGTAAGGCCACAACAAATTGATCTTTTGTTCGTCGGATTTCCCGCACCTAAAAATCCGAAAATGAAAAAAAAATTGTTTTATTTTTTTTTTTGCTCCCGCACTTCAAAATTTTTACCGCATCAAGATTTTTTTGAAGTTAATTTTTTTTTGCACTCAACCAAGAAGTTTTACGGAGAAAATCAATAATTTTTGGTCTAAATATCAAAGCTTATCACCATGACATTGCTATATTTGTAACAAAACAGTAAAGTATTCACGTTTACATACGTCACTATGATGATCGTGTCGATCCTTTGTTCCTTTGTTTTTCTAAATCCTAAATTATATTTAGTACACGTTTTAACACATGCATACTAAATGTATACGTTATAAATGCAATGCTTAACTTCCATAAACTTTAACTCTTGATACACACAGAAGTTGAACAGTGACGTAGACAGAGCGGCTCCATCGACCCTACAAATATGATCTAGATGTGTGACGTCATATGTTCACCTTCTGTGTAAAAATAATTTACAATAGAGGTTGACTCATGTCTTATGAATTGAGGTAGGACAGGATAGAAAAAAACCTTTTTTAATTATCTTCATGCTGAGGAGATATTCGAAAAGACTGATTTAAAATGAAGTTGTATTTTGTATTATTTACCAAAAGGCTATACTTTCGACACCAAAACGTATAGTCCATTTAATTTTATAGGGGTGCTGATTCTATTTTTCCTTCAGGATTACTTAGGTATACTTAGCAGTTGTATGTTGTTTAGTCTGTAGCATAATTTGGTTAATTAATAATCTTCTTATTTTCCTAATTAATAAGACTGTATTTATGCACTTAAAAGTTAACAGGTTTTGTTCATTATCATTTTATAGGGGTGCTGATTCTAAAATTCTCATTCAGGAATATATGAATATAATTATATATAATTTTTATGTTTTTGAGCCCATCCTTTATTTACTGGAATAATATTAAGACTTTATTTATACACCAAAAATCAACAGGTTTGGTCCATCATTTTATAGGGGTGCAGGGCCTAAAATTTTCATTCAGGAGGATTTAAATTTGCTGAGTAGCTGTTTGTTGTTGATTCCATCCCTTATTTATTTAGTTAATATAGGGATTTATTTTACATAAAAAGTCACCAGGTTTGGTCCTTTGTAATTTTAGCAGTGCTGGTTCTAAATTTTTACAATGATCTAGGAAGTTTTGAAGTTCAATATTGAATGAAATCAGTATATTTTACAGTATGATAATATAGTACAGTTCATCTAAATGCAAATGGAACAAAATACAGGCATTTATTTTGTTTGTATCATATTAAAAGCATTAATTTTTTATGAATATTAACAACAAGTAATCTTTCTTCCAACAAACTACAAGATAATCAGAGCTAAACTGACATTTCCTTGTAATTCAAGGTCAAGATAATAAAACCCAAGGAAAAAAGACTAAATATGAAACTATAATGAAGGGAAAAATATTAAATACATTCAGTGCTTTTAAAATTGTATCATGTAAGAAAAATAGAATAAATCCATAGTAGTACAGCATCAATCCATGTTTTATATTTAAATAAGCATGTCTATATCCACAACTATAATTTAAGAGATTATTGTGGCTTATATGCACTTTGAAATAATACAGAATGCTATTCATTAAAGTTTTTTCTGCAAAAAGTCCACATTTTAAACTTGTGCATTTTGACTTTAAGTAAATGAATATTCATAAAAATAGAACTTTTTTTATTTTTCGCTTTTCGCTCGCTCCTCAAAATGCAAAATGTGGGAAAAAAATATTTTTTTTTGTTCGCTCGCTCGCTCGAACTGGTTTTTATTCCTTCCTACTTAGTTGTAAATACGTGGTTGAAGTTGTAAATAGACGTGCATAGTAGCGATCTCCGAACTGAATAGTCGTTTATTCGGCGAGAAAGTAACATAGACCAGGGAATTAGATCTATGTATCTGCATAGACAAAATAACGGCAGTCGTCAATTTCAATAAGTTAATTGATCGGGAAATTCAATTTCAAAATGTCATGCGTATTTCAGTAATAATAATATTAATTTCAAGAAGTAGTCATGACTTAATTACGTAACAAATTGTCAAATGCATATATGGAGTGTCCATAGGACAAGTCATTATCTTTAAGATTTCACCAACTGTGGTTATGGGTAAGGGATTAAAGGATAGTTTTCATACTAAGAATCACCAGTACAACTTAATTAAAATTCACCAGAAATAGAATCTGTTACTTATCAGAGTCATAGTTATATTAAACTAGGTTTTGAGATGTACAGATTTTGAAGTCAACTACTTAAGTGAAATGTCAGTTAAGCTGAAACTGTTTACTAATACATGTACATGTTCTTTGTACACATGAAACAATAAACTTGACTCAAATTTACACTAATAATTATGTTAAAACCAATAATAACTAACATTATATTGATTTTACTTGTAAAAAAAATACTAAAAAAAAAAAAATTCCGACCTTCCGACCCGATGTTTTTCGGGAGATGAAACCAGAAACATAACTATTTTTTTTTAGGCCTAAAATAATCATATTTTGCTAATTTGATGCTAAATATAGCCTGACCTACTTATAATAAATTTTCTTTTACACATGGCGGCCATTGTTTTTGTGTGTGCAAGTACAACTCGTTTCATTGGTTGACCTATTTTGCCTAGCTAGGGGGTTCAGTGCGGGGTATTGATTTGCACTCACTATTCAATTAGCGCTTTAAATTGGCATTAATTAGGTCTAATTTAACTTATTAAAATCGGTTGCAACGGATAATCCAAACAATTTTTGTGGTTTTATAAAAAGTCCATTAATTTCCTTGTTTATTGTTGACTGTTTTTGGACCTCTCAATATATTTTGGTTCTAGAATTTACGTTATAAAAATAGTTATACATAGTTACAAATATACCTGTGATTGTCTACATTCTAATTAAAGTGAAAAAACGATATTAAACTTTCCTCTAGTTATAAGTTTTAAACATTAAAATCTGCTCTAAGTACTGTTGAAACGAAGTTATTGCTATAAATACAATGGCTTCAACACTAACATATTTCAAGAGTAAGAAAAATTACACACACCCATGTAGAGCCCCAGTATGTATAGACCAAAGTCAAGGACACGAATCCATTGAGAAACAAACAGCTGATTGACATGGATTATACGCAGCATTGAAAAAAGGTAAAAAAGTTAGTTTAAGTGATAGTTATTCAATTTTTTTTTGCTCAAATTGTTGATTTTGATGTTGGTACACATACTACACAATATATAATATATCTATATTTGTGACCCGATTTCTTAATCCATCTACTGCGCATGCGCAAAAATAAAGGTTAAGGGGTACGAACTAACGAGAAGAGAGCATAACTGATGTGACCCAGTTTTAACATCCTATCCTCGTTGTGAAATCAAACAAATGCAGACGAAATTTACAAAAAGTGCGATCAACGGCAAAATTGTAAGACAAAATGTGTTATTTTTTTTAAGATTTTTTAAACATTTTAACCCTTCTATAGTGCTGAAGGGTGACGAAAACAAGTCAAATTTATATCCCAGACCATCTTTTCATATTTTAATCTAGTGTTATGTGAATAAACCCCAAAGTTGACAATACCCCACCCACTTTCACTTTGCTGATTTTGAGCTGTGCTCGCTTTTTGCATGGTATTATTTTCCTGATTTAATCGAACTAAGGTCAAACTGGATTACCTACCCCTTCTTTTAATGATGAATTTTGAAAAATACCAGACCCAGATCCAAAGTTTTAATTGATACAAGTATAATTACCATTGAAAGAGGGGACTACGATTTTCATGGAGAGTAAAAAATGGCTGCCGTTTATTGAAACATACATGTAGGTGTTGATAATTTGATCCTGTTTAAATGTGTTATGTTTGATAAACTTTTAAATCCTACATGTTTGTATGTATGACACTTTTGTTCAAGGTAATAAGAAGTATAAAATTGAAATAAATCATCAGATGTTGAGATTTGCAACAATATGCACCATTTTCGATAATTGGTTCCAAATATGTTCTGAAAACACTTATCAGGTGCACCTTAACAACATGGCTGCCTGACAAAGAATTAGGTCATAGCAAAATATTTGCAGTTGAATCACAATGACAAAAGTTGTGGCAATAAAATCAAACAGAAAGTTTATCTAAATTTGTTCTTTAAAAGTTGCTCATGTTGAATTTGTTTTCAAATCTTTCGATAATTGGTACCCTGAGGCTAATTCAGATACATGGTACTGAAAATTTATAATCCGAAGGTAGGCCCCTTAAAACCAGCACTTGCTATGTACGATAATTAAAAGTAAACACAGCTTCAAGCACATCTTTTCCATTGAATTTTGTTACAATATGCATAAACACTGTAGACAGTTTAAGAATTAAATGAATACTATCAGATAACTGACTTTATCATTTATATATCATTACATCGACTTGTGACATAAAAAATGTTTGGCATTAGTAAAGGTCAAAATATGTTATCTAAAAGCTTAAATAAACAATATTTCTAGGTTAAACCTGGAACTCTAGTAAAATGCTTGGTTTAATTGTACAGCATCAAAGTAAACATAGATATCAGATTACAGCACTTGACAATGGTGGCATTTTTTTTATCAGTCATTTCGAGGGACTTATAATCTTTGAGCATAAATGCGGTGTACTTATAGTGGATGGATTTTTAAAATTTATATTTCATTTTAAAGCCTATGCATCGTAGTTTAATGTTAAAGAGTATCCAATTTAAAAATTCCAAAGTACATCCTACAAAATTGTCCGGACTTTGACGAATTGTACTGAGCTAGTATTTCATTCGATTTTTACAGGACCAACACCAGATTTAAATTTAATCTTTTATCTGATTGGATAATCTTACATCATAAATATCCATATTGACTAAGTATGCCGCTTATTTATTTGAAAATAATCCTGTTATAAACCGTGTCTGTAAACAATAGACGCTCAGCGACGTGTGAAAAAATGCGATAATTACCGATAATTAGAATTTAAACCTGGATTTGATCAACTTTTTGTTGTCACATTTAAATAATTATTTTTTTATTGGAAAGATAATTTATTGCCGATTCTAATGATGTAACAATAATAAAAATCGATTTACATCTTTTTACAGGGTGACCACAGACTCTGGAAAACAGGGAAAATGCCAAAATAAAATTTCCTGCATGGAAAAATCAGGGAATTTTAAAATTTGCCTAAAATCAGGGAATTATCAGGGAATTTCACAAACAATTGAAATAAAAATGCTTTTTGACCTATAGGTTCTATCTTTGATCAAGTTTATTCCATGGGCTGTATTTTTATCAATTGTCATATAAAATTCAATTGTTTTTTTTCTATAACATTCATCACAGAAAAAAAGAATGCAGTTGTTTAAAATAAATTTTGAAAAAAAACAAGATGACAGGTAAATGAAAGAAGTGACTCTTATTTTCAAATGTTCTGAAATATGCTTTAAGCCTTAAATGAAATTCATCCATCACTTATAAAGGTTAATAAGTCACAAGTTATTTATAAAACAAGACTGGAAACACTTAGAACAATAGACTTATCACATGATACATACATTATATCTTATATTTAAATTGAATGTCTATATAGTACAAAAATTCTCATTCAGCTAGCATCGGCAAGCGTCCAAAAACCTTTATCTACTTTTATTATTGTAGTATCACAGTTTGACAAGTGTTTGTTAATTGCAACTATTTAATTATGATATCAATCTTATCGGGCCGACATATAGCACTATTGATTTTAAAGCGGATGCTGTTTGGTCTAAAAGGCGACAATATACACAGGGGCCATCAATAGTTTTAAACGTGTTTGAAGACAATATCGACCGGGCACCTGTCGGACATCTGCGGGGCTCCGGGGAAAATTTGACTTTTTTAGACATTGGCAGGGCGCCAGGTTCATTTTAACTTGCAGTTAAAATCACTCCCGATGTTGGGCATCTAAAAGTCATCTGAAACGAATTGGCTGATGTCCGGCTGTTATCTTACCAAGCATCTGACACATTGTCCGGGTGCGGAAGAAATATAGGCTGCTCTGTGTATCCATATATTTACTGGAAGCTGGCCGGGCGCCGTGCAGACGTAAAATGTACAAAAGTCAAAAAGGGGAAAGGACAGAGCGCCACCCCAACAAGTGCAAGATACAACTGCTAAAGAAGAAGCGAGCGTTGTTCAAGTCGCCGAGGTGGAAGAAGAGGTCTCTCAATGAAAATTATCTGACCACCAAGAAGAGGAGATAGCCTCATTTTTCGAGGATCATCCAATGTTCTACAACATGACATCAGCAGACTACAAAAATAAGTCAAAGAAAAACGCTTTACTTCTTGAATTATCACAAAAGGTGTCCCAGCCGGGTGAGGTTTCCCGTGTTAAGTCAAATTAATCCACAAGCTCCTCTCCTGGTGGTGCCTTTCCTTCAATTTTAAGTTGCAGCTTGGCATCCATACTCCACCCAAAGAACCCAAAGACTTTGGTTACCTGGGGTCTGCCGGTGAGGTCATTGAAGCATTTCTCACTGATCGACAGTTGGCATTGTTTAGGGTCAGAACTATGATGGAATCTAATCGTCTTCATACCTCTGACTTTGGTTTTTTATAAATGAAAACATGCTAAGCAAATGCTTTTCTTATAGTGGGTCTTGCGACAATCCAAGAATTTTCCTCTATAGTGCCGCAATATGAATGCCCCAGTCAGTTCCTACAAATCATTACCTTGCGCTCCGAAAACCAACAGATCAGAACCGTGGTCCTATTCCATTATTCCATGCAACATTATCCAGGCGTAGTTTAGGCCTGCTTTGAGCACTCTTATTTCTTTAAAGTTACATTCCGTCCAGCCGAGACGTTCGGTCAAGAGCACCAGGGAACGGCGTACCAGCGCGGAGGGCAGGACAGGCAGTTAGTGCCATTGTAGGAGATGCGCATATCGTCCGCTTGTTCTAGTCAAACACTTTAACTCAGAGTTATGGCCCTTGATTAGTTATGCAGTATGCATATGAAGTAAAAATCGTTTCCGCGCTATATCTCTGCAACTACTGGCTGGAATTCAACGAAACTTTATGGGAATCTTCAATACCAAGAGGAGATGAGCATATCTTTGCCTTGTTCCGGTCAGACACTTTAACTCAGAGTTATGGCCCTTGATTAGTTATGCAGTATGCATATAGAGGAAAAATTGTTTCCGCGCTACTTCTCTGCAACTAATGGCTGGAATTCAACGAAACTTTATGGGAATCATCAATATCTAGAGGAGACTCGCATATCATCGCCTTGTTTTGGTCAGACCTTTCAGCACAGAGTTATTGCCCTTGATTAATTGTGCAGTGTTCATATTGCTATTTCTATGCAACAGCTGGATTGATTTCAACAAGATTTTATGGAAACCATCAATACAGAAAAGAAATTTGCATCTCATTGGCATGTCCTGATAATTTATTTAACATGGAGTTATGTATGGTCCCTGTTATGGTTTTTTTTTTTTTTTTTTTTTTTTAAACCCGGGTAGATAGCGCAGTTGGTAGCGCGCTGGGATTTGGATACTCGTGACCGAGGGGGTGGGGGTTCGAATCCCACCCGGGGAGGTTATACCCTTCCATGAAAATTTGACAATAATGTCGATTTTCCTCCATTGATTAGATAATATGGAGAAGTTTCCGGCCTTGTGGAAGGGTAGGTGAGTACTGGTTATAGACAATGGTCCAGGAAAGCTAGGTTAGGTGCGCTGGACGCCGTAAAATGACCTAAAATTGTGTTGACACGGGGTAAACTCCAATAAATAAATATAAATATGGTTTTATGGATTTTTATATTTATTAATAAAGCCTTATGTCTCCAGTTGTTATGTTAGTAAAAACAAGTACTTGGCAGGGGATATAAATTCAACGAATTTGCTTTTTAATTTTAGATTTATGAATATGGCATTATATGCGTTAATTTTTACCAGAACAAAATTAATATTGTTGAAAAGAATGAAAATGTCAGTCATTTGTTTAAACTACGTAAGAGCCAAAACGAGCTCTTATGTTTGAATTTGTCATTTCCTGAGGCATTTCATGCTCAATTTAGAAAATCCAATTTGCAAAATAATAAGCTCATTACATTATTTGCTTGACAATTTAAACCAACAATTAAAGGCTAGGCCATGCTTGATTTAAGAATTAATTCAAAATAAATATTAATTAAATTAGACTATATGTTTTTACAATGAGACATTGCAATTATGGAATTGTTACATTATCAGAAACCAGATCTGTGATTTCCAAAAAGGAAGAACCAATTGAGCTTTCTCAACCTTATCAGAAATGATTTTATTTACCACTTTTCCTACTAAATTGAAAGGGAGAAATATATACCGTTCGTGTTGAGACCATGATTCATTAAAAGCATCATAACTCTCAGCTCCAGGTTCTGGAAACCAAGATACAATCTTGTCTAGTTGTTTGTTAAGTCTTGATGCAAATAAATCAATTCTTGGACTAAAGAAATGATGGCACAGTCTAACAAATATGTCTTTCTTGAGCGTCCACTCAGTGGTATCAGAAAAGTTTCTGGAATGAAAATTGGCTTGCTCATTGTGAATTCCAGGTATATAAGATGCTGATAAAAAGATATTTTTCTGTATACATCAATTTCAAATATCAAAAGCTAAAATATCCATATCAATAGATGTCATTCCTCCCATATCATTAATGTAGGTCACTGCTGACACATTATCTGACTACATGACAATCATTCATTTTCAATAAGCTGGTGCATTTTGGAGGTATGAAAGACAGGAAAATCAGTGTTTTAGAATTCTGTATTTAGCATTTTAATCGAAGAATATAACCTGTAAACTTCAACTTTCTGAAATATTTTGAACATGACATCAGTAATTGTTGCCATATGCTTACTTGAAGTAGGGCTGTCAGGGGTACAAATTTTGCCATGAAATGCTCGTTACGCTAACTTTCAATGGTCACTAACCATAAATAGTTAGTATATTACACATCAATCTGATTAAAACCTGATCTAAAAAAATTTCGCTCGCATGCTCGCTAATTTAGATCTGGCCTTTTCTCATCATAATATTCATGACGAAACTGTTATGATACGTAACTTGTTTACATCGTCTACGTCATGCAATTTGAAATGAGCCGCCCAATCGCAGACTGTGAATATTGCCGCAGTTAAATTAGCAAGCAAAACTTGGTCTAAAATAGAAATTATGAAATCAAAATGTGATTAATAGTGTTTTCGTCTAGATGAAAGCTACGCATTGATTGGTCGACACAAAGTTCGCCTCGACGTGACCTCTCACAGAGAAAGTAATGATCCTGTTCGACATTGGTCTATAGGGTATGTGTTTACGGAGATTGATTACACATTACCTCATATTGATTACTGCTGTACTATATGGGGATCTTGCAATATGGACTTATCCAATGCGATTCTAAAATTTCAAAAGAGAGCTGCTCGTATAATCCTAGACCAGCCATTCGATGCACCATCTGAGGAATTATTTAAACGACTAAATTGGTTGAAATTTGCAGACCATGTTGACTACAAAAAAGCAATTCTTGTCTACAAATCGCTAAACAACAATGCTCCTGGTTACTTAATTAGTAAATTTGTTTTTTGCAACAACTCTAAATTAAGGTCAAATTCTAATGAACAATTGCAAGTCCCAAAACCTAAACTTGAATTCTTCAGAAAATCCTTAACATATTCAGGATCAGTTATATGGAATGAAATTCCTGTTAACATTCGACTTGCGAAAAGATTAACATCATTCAAAATTCAATACCTTAAATGGAAATCTCACTAAATGAAAAATGGTCTTTTCCACTGTTAATATTCACTCTTTTATTTCAGGCTTGTTCTACTTTACTTATCTTTCAATTTGTTAATTTATTATATGTTTTTCACTATGTAAATATTGTAAATAACTTGTAGATGTTTTATAATAGGTCCACATGGAAGATTGGATTTATCCAAATGTGTAGCCTCATTAAATAAAGTCTTTATTATTATTTAAGAATTTTCACTTATATAAACAAAGTGTTATTCTTCAGAAAATTAGGAAAGATATTCATACTCATTAATGATATTCAATTGCCATACGCTAAGTCAAACTGAGTACAATGTGGTTCAAGGAAAATTGTAATCGATAAGAGTATAATAAATCATAATTTTTTGTCTGTATGTTCCACGTTTGCAATTCTATTTAAATCTTACCTGGAACCTTAGAAGAATAGTGTGTGATTGAAGAATTACTCTTACACGTTTTTTTCAAGAGATTTTTCAAAAATGCTACCAAAAATGTCGCCGAAATGTTCCTTACCAAAAGTATGTAATTTGTTTTCACAATCTTTCTTTGTATAGGTTCACATTGCTTTTGCTCTGTTTAAGCCATTGACGATATATATTTCTGAATTCCTGCCCTTGATTTCACAAGAAAAGAAAAAAACAATATGAAATGTCCGTTACTAATATTGACATGTTCGTTACTAATCATTCATTGGTGTATCACTGCAAATAGAATATTGCCATGAATCGGGTGTGTACTATGCTTAGACGTGTAATTATTTTCTTTTTAGTTTTACTCTCCAAGACATTTTTCTGAAACTGACAACAGGAACAGACAATTTAAATTGTTGGCCATACAAAAATATAATGAAGGTGTCTTATAATAAATACAATTTCAAAAGAAATCATGCTTAAGCTAACTTGAGATATTGGTAAAAAGTGAAAATTAGGAAAGAATGATATACTTGAATTGAAGAGACAACTTAATTTTATGTTAGACTAGTGCAGTGAATCGTTAATGCAGCTGACCTGTTCATTACATTTTCGTAACGAACATGTCATACCATTGTCATGGCTTATTTTTTTAACCTATACTTTGCATCAAATAAAACACACTATATATTCAAATTTCACTCCAATATCAAATGATTTAGCAAAACAAAATATGAAAAAAACAATTTAAGCAAATTTGTGGCTTAAAACAATAACCTTACTGCCGTTTTTCAAAATCTCCTTTTAATTTCTATAAAGCGGCAGTAGCTCTGTAAGCTTTATCGGGAGTGATATCATCAAGTTTAATGACATCATGTTCAAAGAGATTTAAAAACTGCACTTAAACTGCCAAAAACATGCAGTGTGTATATTTTACTCGTAATAATGAGATAATTAACTCGTAATTACGAGATAACTAAGTCGTAATAACAAGATAACTATCTCGTAATAACGAGATAACTAAGTCGTAATAACAAGATAACTATCTCGTAATAACAAGATAACTATCTCGTAATAACAAGATAACTATCTCGTAATTACGAGATAACTAAGTCGTAATAATGAGATAGTTATCTCGTAATAATGAGATAACTAAGTCGTAATAACGAGATATTATCTTGTAATTACGAGATTATTAACTCGTTTGCAAAAGCAACAACTGCTTAAAAACAACATTAACAGCAAGAGACAATGGCAGCAACAACTAAATTCCATCATCAATATAATACCATTAAGAATTTAGAAACAACAACTCAAGACGACTGCAACAACATTTTAAACAACATTAGCAGCAACAACTTAAACAGTTACATTTTAACACTAAGCAACAGCATTTACAACTAAAAGAATAACAGCAACAACCTAAAACAATATAAAAATCGGAACAACACAGGCACATAGGAAGCATTTTCAGATTGGGGTGGCTAATTTGTTGAGATTTATTTTAAGATAAAGAAATGTTACCTAATGTTACTGTACTTATGTTTAAGTTTAGTTTTACGCTGCATTTGAGCATCTTGTTCCATAAAAAGTGCTTGCAATATTGATTTTTGAAGAAAAAGCACACATGTATCAATCAATTTAGTGTGACAGATTAATTAAGATCCTCAATCAGTAAACAGAAAAACTCAAAACAACAGCAACAATGCCTTCATTAGATCTAAACAACAACAGCAACTACAACACAAAAAAACAACATCAACTCAAAACAACAACTTCTATATTTAAGACAATACCATCATTTACTCAAAACAACAGCAACAACACCGAAAAGCAACATCGACATATAAACAAACCATCAACTCAATACAACTGCATCAACTCAAAACAGCAACAACAACTCAAAACAACAAAATCATTTACACAAAACAATTGCAACAACTTGGTATTGTTGCTGCTGTGTTTTGAGTAAATAATGGTATTGGTTTGAGTTTTTGTTCTTGTTACTTTGTGTTGATAATGTAATTACAACACATGTAATTAATTACGTGTTGCTATTGTTGCTTTTTGCCAACGAGTTAGTTATCTTGTAATTATGAGTTAGTTATCTCATTATTACGAGTTAATTATCTTTTTATTACGAGTTAGATATCTCGTTATTACGACTTAGTTATCTCGTTATTACGAGTTAGTTATCTCGTAATAACGACATGGTATAATTTCATTTTTTATTTTTATGTGACACCATTCGGCTTTCGTAAAAGACAGATTTAGACCTATTTATTTCAAAACCCAACTCTTGAAGGGTATTGCATATGATACCATTATTTTCAACACATTGATTTATTTCATTATTCATGTTTAGAGAATCATTGATATAATATGCACAATGGATACCTTTGTATCTAAACCAAGCATATATCGGTTTAAGAATTTTTGTAAACACTCTTGGTGAGGAGGCTAAGCTGAAAGGAAGGCAGATATATTGAAAAAGTTGATTATTCCAAACAAACTTAAGATATTTTTGATAACATTTGTGTACAGGAACAGAAAAATATGCATCTTGTAAATCTATTTTTGTAAAGTAGTCATTTTCTTGTATGATATCTAGAATGAGTTTTAAATGTCCCTGTTTAAAATGTTCGTAATGAACATATTTATTTAAATGTTTCAGATTAATAATTAGTCTGAATTTTCCATTGGGTTTGGGAACAACAAAAATATTTGACACAAATTGGTCCGATTCCCAATCAGATTTTATAATGGCTCCTTTGTTTAAAAGTGTGTTTACTTCCTCATTAACAATTTTTGTTTGTTCAAAATAAAAATTTATATTACCAGGTAAACAAGTTTGAACTGGTATTTTATCAAAATCTATGCAATATCCTTCAATAGTTTGCAAAACCCAAGCATCATTGGTATACATTTTCCATATATGTAAATATGTTTAAGTCTACCTACCTGACTTAGACAGCATTCCCGTTTGGGGTATTCATAGTCACTGTGCTAGTAAGTGTTTTTGACTTAGGTCTTTGGTAGCCTGTTTGCTTCATTGTAGAATGACTATATGGGTTGTAACGGTACTGACTCCGTTTGTAACGCCAATTACCACCACCGCGATTACTGGACTGTTGATTATGATAACCATATTTCTCCTTAGCCAAGGATATACCATCATCACAAGCCTTAATATCTTTGGCATCATTACCGCCAAATAGAAGAGAAGTAATGGGCATATTCATATTGCAAATATTAGCATATTTCTTTTTAAGGGCAGGTCTAATTTGGTACCTACGACGTAACGAAATACTATTTTGGATTTGACCAATCAGAGTTATAACTTCTGACAGCATAGTTTTTAGCTTCAGAATTTGCCATGATATGGGGCTTAAGAATTTCAGCCAATTTAATTACTGGAACCATAGAAAAGGAAACTAGGTTCTGAATGTCAATAAAAGCTCTATCGTAGCTTCTTACTCTTTTATCAAGAACTTTAAAGATTTCATTATTGACCAAAGGTGGACACAATTTATCACAATTCTCAGGAACCTTATATTTCTTAGTAATAGGCTCCGTTTCACACTTAGTAGTGCAAGCAATATTTATAAGTGAAGCCAAAGATTGTGCAATAGGTGTAATTTTGGGAAGGTCCTATTCATCATTTGAGGTGTCATCCCCGAAAAGGGCCCCTTCAATATCACCCGACATTACAGAAGAGTCAACAGCCTGTGGCACAGGTGTCTTAGATTGGCCATGTGAAATAAGGAAGCTTTCTTCTGAATCTGAATGAAGAGAAAGAAGGTCAAAGTCTTTCTCATTACAAGGAGGTGTAGGAGTTTGGTTTAAACCAAGTTTATTCCTTAACATTAGAATGTCATTACTTGACAAACTGTCAATATTAAATTTATCATTTTTTGGTTTACACTTTTTGTTAGATTTTGATGTTTTTGGCGTTTTTGATGTCTTAGCACTTTTGGTTTTGTTAATAACCACAGGTTTGAGTGTTCGGATTCCGACGAAAGCCTGAGGATATTACTACCGTCCCTGGCTGGATTCATCTCAAAATGAATCTATAATAAAGTACACCAACAATAACAATAAACAAGGTTGAAGAAACAACTCCTTCAACCTGTACACGAGGGTAAAAGGGAAAATTACCTGACACGTCCGTTCAGCAACAGCGCTAAAACAAAAATATGAAGAACATGTGCACTCCACTTCAGGTTGATACCGGACGGTGTATAGGTAAATTTCGTCTCGTTAAAAAGTTAGCGCAGCGATAGAACAAATGATACTAGACATGCGAAAGCTGAGGCTTTACGAAAAATAATAAGGTCTTATCTCATTCAACGGGTATTGTGTTTTTATTTCTAGACTGATTTTCAAAAACTTATTTATTAAAAAATGGTTAATCTTTTGATTGCATACAGAATTTATAAATGAAAAGCCAATGAAGAAAGTTACATGATAACGACCTGGAAAAAATAGTTGGTTGGATGTTTTTCTGCCTAAAAAATGAGTATCATTCAACTGTCCTTTGCATACACAAGATATGAAAAACAGGATTATAGAAGGCCTAAATTCTAAGTACAGTGGAAATACAGTATTGTGTGATGTTATACATGTGAAAGCAATTATTTACAATTGATATATGTGCTAAGTTTTACATGTATTATAGGGAAACATGCTGATTTGTTCTTGTCTTTGTTGACTATGACTTAGCATGAACTTCTTTTTGGAAAAAAATTGACTAAGATACATCATAATTCTTTATAGGTATAACTGCTTATTTTTACAGAGGCATAACATAATTCATAACAAAAGAAATATCTTTAAAAAGATATTTGGCATTATGTAGGGTTCATTTTGTTTGAAGTATAAATAGTCATATTGTCAGTTCAGTCATACCACCAGGAGTGTACCTTCACAAATATATAATCAATTAGTGTAGTGAGTCACTCATAATGCACAGAGTAAATAATCAGCAACTGCTCTCCATGCATCACACAGTCATGTTTATTTCAAATAACCAATGGTACCATTTCTTTTTTCAATTTCTCTATACCAGAAAATAATTTCATTGGATGAACAGGTATAGTGGAGCAAATTGTATTGGTTAAAATTATAGGTCAAAAGTTGGCTTAGACAGCTGTGCCAAAAAACTATTAGGGCAGCAGAGTAATTTCAGAACAACTGCCAATGTCTGTATTTTGAATACATTATTTGTTTTATCATAGTAAGATATTTTTATCTTTCATATCACAAAGGCTAGATTAAAGACAAGCTACTGAAATATCGAATCCATTTTGCATATTGTTTATTAAATGTTCAATAATATTTGATGACACAGCCAAACTTATTTATGTTGACTTCCAATTTGACAGTTATGCTACAATTTCAACTTATTTTTATTTGGTTGAATAGCTACTGGTTTTTTTTTCCAGATAAACAATGACCTTACCTGTGACACATAAAACTGTGTATGTACTGGACCACAGTCCTGAGTTCCAGAAGTCTTCTAATCAGAGTATAGAGTATGACATTCTTGGTAAAGGTAAAACTCCTGGAATTATTCCTGCTGCACCTATATACAAGAGTCTGTGGACATGCTCTGTTGAAGCTATGATGGAGTATATAAGAATAGTATATGATATATTTCCTATCAATAAACTTGTAAGTCCCTCTTATATTCTATTTCTTAGTTCTGTTTATTATTATGTGTCTTCTTGCTTGTGACATGTTCTTGTATGTGACATTTTCAAGTTGTTACAATGTACTCGAATTATTTTTTTAAATGAATAATATCAAATGCTTTTGTTAGTTCTTAACAGATTAAAGAATTTGTTGTCACAAAAAATAATGTCTAATGTTAAGATTCTTGTCTAACAACACCCATTAATATACTGAACCTCCACTTACTTTTGTGAACATTTACAGTACTACAATTTGATGAATTATAAGCAATTTACAGACTTGCATCAGGAATTATAAGTAGTCTATGAAATTAGGATATGAAAGTGGTTGTCTGAACAGATCAATTTAAGAGCAAGCACTATATCTCATTTGCGGAATTTTGAATGCCCAAAAGAAATTGTTGGTTGCCTGAACTAAAAAGTGGTTGTCCCTGGCAACCATACACCCACTAATTATGTAGACTGATAAATAAAAAAATCTTTGATTTTTTTCCTTTAGATATCAGTAGTCACTGGATCTCAAGTATTAAACACATGGACAGAAAAAGAGCAGAATATGGTTCAGGTAGGATTGTGCTTAAGAATAATTTATAATAAGTATAATGATAATATTAATGATGATAATAATAATAATAAAGACTTCATTTATGGAGGCAACACAGTTAGGCAAAACCCAATATTCCCTGTGAGCCTCTAACAGTATTTACATAATATATACTACAAGCAAGGTAAAACATTTGACAAGTGATTAAACATATTTCCAACAAATATACAATAAAAGATGTAATAATAGTTAAGATGATTTTGTATTCCACCACACATGTTTCTGTTCGAAAGAATTTAGAGTTCTAGCAATTTGTACCTGTTTTGTCAAAGCATTCATCAATTTTGAACCTAAGTAATTTAGGATTTTTTTTGTAAATTTCAATCTAGTTTTGGTTACATAAAGTAATTGGTTATTTTCTGAAGATCTTAAAAGCCATTATCAAAAGGAACACTAATGTAGAAATGCAAAGAAAATAGACATTTATCTACACATGTATTTCAAACACCTCAAATTTTTTAATTAAGTGCAAATATTGCTTAGATATGTTTATAGTATTTATCGCATTTCTAAGTGAAAGTAGATCAAAACCGAAAGTAAAAATTTGTTGTCAATACTTGGTCGTCCGGAAAGTTCGTAGACACCTGCTTTAATACGAGTATTTCGCATTAGAAGTAAATGAATCTTTCTTAAATCACTCACCAATGTTCTATGATCGATGATACAAATTTTCAAAATTTTCCATTTTTAAACAATGAAACGGCACGGGTTTATAGGAAGGGGATTAGAGGTGTGCTGAGTAAAAAGTAATCTGGGTACCCAAAGTGCACAAACACTCCATTCCAAAGTTTTCAGTGAGAATTTTATGCACAGTTGTCTTAGAAATATCACATTGTACAGAAATATCTCTTACAGTAAGGAGCTGGTCATCATCAATACCTTTCTTCACGAATGTTAGGACATAGAAAAAATTTTTTTAGATTCTCATCCGGATTTCAGGGAAAAAAGGGTCGGGTGGGCACTTTTTTTTTTTATTTACGAAATACCAAAGAATAGAAGTAAAAACTGACTTAAAATTTTGAGTAAATGGCATTTATAGTTAAAAATGTGTTATTTTTATAAATCTGCTTTAAATTTGAAATGATTTGTTAGTACATTTGTATTTTATTGTTACTAAAAGTTAAACCATGTTGAATTTATATTCTCAGTTGTGATCTAGAAATAAAGTTTTATTTAGTTCATTTATTTTGTATAAACACGCCTCCGGCCTAAACACAACAATTTGCATTTACAAATATAACATGGTACATATGATAAATATAGAAGAAATTGATATAATATGAAGGTACATTATAATCAACCAATACAGCAGTGATATCAGTAATAGACAGAGAAATCACAGAAATTTTCGACTATCGATTCTATAAGAAACTGAGTTCTGAAGTTCTACGCTCAAATGCATGATACAAATATACAGATAGATTTCGAATATCATCTTTATTAGTGCTAGACATCAGATTACTGAATTTTTCAATTGTAGGTAAGTTAATATAGGTATATTTAATATATTTAACTCTTATATTACTGTATAATGGACAGATCAGGGTGAAATGAAACTCATCTTCTACTAAACTCTCACAATAAAAACAAGTTCTGAATTCTCTGTCTATACCATGATATCGACCTTTTTCAACCATAAGGTCATGTGACGAGCTTCTAAACTTAGCCAAACATGATCTAAATTTTCCAATGTCAATAGTAGAAACATACAATTCTTTACTAAATGAAAGCTTGAAACTTTTGTAATAATGTAACTTAGCAGAATCTGCGCATTCACCAAACCATGATTGAATAAACTGGTCCTTCAAACGATTTGTGTATTGAAACAGAAATAATTTAGGATTTCCAACTAATTGTCTTTCCCAAATATAGCCAAATCCATTACTATATAAATGCTTTCTTACATCAGAAACCCAATTATTATAACCCAAATTATCATAATAATACATCATATTATAACAAAGTTTCAAGTATCGATGGTTTGGCAATGACAATAAACGTATCCAATACTTGATACATCTTTTTGCTGCACATATATTTAATGGGTGGCATCCAAGATCACCTAGAACAGCGTTATTACAAGTATTTGGTTTAACACCTAAAAAACGTTTACACACATATAAATGCAATTTTTCAATACAATTAACATTTTTTAAGGCCCATAACTCTGACCCATAAAACATTATAGGTGCTATTTTTGCATCAAACAATTTAAAAAATGTATCATATGGTAGACATGAAAATTCATGCAAACTTTTAAATAAACTTATAGTAGCTTTTTTGGCTTTGTCAGACATTGCCTCAGCCATTTTAAACATAGATAGTCTATTGGTAAATAAAATTCCAACATAATTAAAGCAATTGACTACATCCAATATACAGTTGTCATAGGTCCATTTTTCGTAACGTGACAGGGCACCACCTCTTTTAAAAACCATTACTTTTGTTTTAGTGACATTAACCGTTAATTTACTTTTTTTGCAGAATTCACATAAAATATTTAGTTGTCTTTGTAAGCCAAAAATAGTGTCTGAAATCAAAGCAATATCATTGGCAAACATCAACATAAAATAGAGCACGAGAAAATATCTGAATAACCCTCATCTGTTCTTACACAGCCCTGGACAGAATCATATATTGACATAATAGATTTTAATAAATTACCTTTTACTAGTTTGTAGTTTAATACTTTATACATTAAATTTCTATCAACTGAATCAAACGCCTTTCTGAAGTCTACAAAGGCAACATACTCAGACTTTCTTTTCATACACAAGTACTTATTAACAATAGCATATAACATAAAAGCATTATCTACTGATGAATACCCCCTACGAAACCCACCTTGACATTCACAGATCTTGTCATAAGCTTGTGCATAAAAAGTAAGCCTCTTAGTAAGAATAGAAATATAAATCTTGCTCAACACATCAATAAGAGCGATCCCTCGGTAATTGTCAGTGTTATGTATACTACCCGACTTGTAAAGTGGTATGATGATTATTTTTGTCCACTGCTCAGGAAATTCTCCCTGAGAAAAATATCTGTTGAAAAGTTTAACAATAAATGGTAATAAAACACGTTTACCATACACTATATGTTTAGCTAATAGATTGTCACCGGCAGATTTATTAATATTAAGTGATCCTATACTGTCTAATACCTCTTTTTCAGTAATTTCTGAGTTAAATATAAGGTCATGTACCTCATCCAAACCATTTTCATCTACATGATCAGACAATATAGTATCACTTGGTGTATTAACATCAGAATTAAACAATTTACTAAAATGAGTGTACCACTTATCTAAAGAAATATTTGGAACTTTTTGCTTTTTTACCAGTAAGCTTTTTAAGTTCCCGCCAAAAATGTTGTGAGTTATTAACTGAAGAGTCAATCTTGTTCAACATGGATTTATGCATATAGCATTAATTTTTACACATATTTTTATATAATTGTTTATTTTCTATATACAAATCTAAATCATGTACATATCGGCTGGTCCGAAAACGTTTTAGTGATTTCCTGGCGACATGTTTAGCTTTCTTACAGTCACCATCAAACCAAGCTTTGTTTTTGCTATTAGATTGACGTTTACTTTTCTGTAATATCTCACTACACTTAAGGATTGACGATTCAAATTCATTACAAACAGTGTTTATATTACAGTTCAGGTCATTCAACATATTATCAAAATTATTTAATGATCTCTCAATTATAGAGTCACTTAGACACTGTACATATTTATCACAATTATCATCATTTATGTTATATACATATTCTTGAGAATGTCTCAACGACACTATAAAGTAAAAAGTATACATATAGAGTTGTTATCTTTTGAAAACTGTATAATACATTATCCTACTAAAGGTCTTCTTTTCAGAATAAGAATTTCCTTTTAAAATGTCAATATAATATAAAATAAAGGGTGAGTACAATGTAGACCAGAAAACTTTTGTGATGGACAGACAGACAGACAAACAGACGAAGACAATATCAAAATTATCTCCCTGCATAATGGAGATACATTTGTTCAAAAGAAAATTAGGTACATTTCAATTTAATTCAATTTTAATATTAAAGGTGAAATTTATCGTTGGACACAAAAAACGATTAAACATCAAAATATTACGTATTTCTATTGTATCTCAGCAGACACTCACGCTTAACGCATGTAAACAATGTGTATATCGAGATATTTAACTCTGATTTAAACCTGTATCAATTTAGCCGATATTACAACATCGCTTATCTACCGTGTGTGACGTCATCGTAGTCCTATCGATTAAAACCTGTTGTAACAGTCAATGGATTGTAATTTATACATGCCTGTCAATTAATCAGTCGCAAAAACATTTTGAAATTAAATTTGCATTTTTTTATTAATAATTACATTTCCTACATGATTTTTTATATTTTATATAAACCAGTTTAATAACTAGGCTTATATGTTATATATTTGATTGCATTCATCGACAATTCCATGATATTAAGTAGTTTTTTTGTGATGTACTTTTTATTTGCGTGAAAAAAAGGTTCAAAAAGAAATTAAATCGAATACGTCATTACATTAAATGAGTCTGAAACTGGTTAAGAGCAAGCGCGTTTTTTTTATTTCTATATGATGACCAAGTGAAAGGGGAAAAAGATTGAAAAAACTCGGCAGAAATAACTTAGACTACGTAAAGTTATGATTTCGTCATATTTTGACAGATACTTGCCAAAAATATAATCTTCGTGCGGAAAACGCTATTTAATTTCCTTTTTGAAAAGAAAATAGTGTACCTCGTGTTTTTTTCTCAAGGAACCAAAGATGAAAAAAGGAAAATCAGGTGACAGCAATGTTGTGCAGAAAATACTACTCAAATTGTTTCGTAATGTTGGGTGCAGTAAATATTAGTTTGGAAAATAAGCATAAAAATTAATTTATCTAAAAATCGCATTTAAAAATCATGGAATGAAAATTGATTAAACATTAAAATATATATATCTTTATATCGCTGGTTGTGCGATTATATTAAATGATGAGACCGGCATTCTAAACCTCGCTATTTTGCACAAAAAATATTTAAATGCGTAATATGAACTTGATCGCCTGAACGGTCATCTACTATCATTTACCTTATCTCCAATATATCGCGTAACATATGTCAGCGGATTAAAAATTTCTTTTGAATTCACAGCATGACGTCTGTTAGACAATGTTGAAATTGATTGAGGGTGCGGTACGTACTTTGTATATTAATGTCGACGGCAGAGTGATAGCCAACACGTGTCAGGATTTGAGAGTCTGTGTCCATGGAAACATACCCAATAGTATCAATAATTTGATGACACAAAAGAGTAATTGATAAATTATTTTGATGTACCCCTAACTTTAAATGTGTTAATTAAGTTTGTGAGGTTCCCCACGGGAAACAATAAAATTCGTACAAGATGACAAAAAAGTCCCGCGGTGAGCCTCTATATATTGGGGTCCTTAATGTAGATTAAGATATCAACGCCAACAAATTGCATTTGTTACACATGACCTGTCAAAAGGCTGTCGCCAATTATATACTTTTTAATTGTAGTTAATATTGGTCTGAATAATGATGTTAGAAAATAATCTTTTGAATCGGAGTTGAAATTGTTTTTCACGGAAGTCAATTCGCGCTAATAAATATTTGTTTTTACTAGTTTGTTAGACAAATATATTAACAGTTGAATTTACCAAGGAGTTATTTGTGATTTTATTAAAACTTAAATTCTCATATGGAATTACGGAAAAGCATATAAATACAACAAAGGGAATTATTAAGAACTATTCGAAACACGATGAAGATACGATTTGAAATTATTTACTTCGTCGCCGAGTTGTCGTCGTTTTGAACAAGTTATCTTAATCTATTTGAAACCACTGTGAGTGCAGTCCCTCGAACAAAGATGGAATTCTTATAAACCATTACAGTGTAAAGTTTTTTTTAAAACATAAGTTGCATCGGAATTAATGTTTTAACATTCTGTGATAATAATTCAAAACTGGTGCTGAAGAAATCTGAAACACCATGATCAACGGTAAGTAATAAATTCTCATCTTCATAAGAATATGGGCTCCGAACTAATACTTCAAATTTACTTAAATTGATATCATGAAAGAATTACAAACTAGTTGTAAATAGCAATTATTTAATTAGCATTTATTTCTAATTACAAGCACAAGACACAAATTTTCCTTACTATAATATATACTTATACTCTCAAAAAAGTCTCAAACACCTGTTTCACGGTCATAATCACCACATTCACAAATAATGCACAATCGTCAAAATTCTTTCGCTATTCGACCTAGAAAGGATTATTCTACATAAAATACTTTTTATTTGAAGAAAATCGATCTATATCTTTTCTATATATTCTATAATTGGGAAACATAGTATCTTGCACCTGTGTTTCTAATAACCGCTTTCAGGATGTAGGACTACGATGACGTCATACCGATTCCGGTCACGAACGATAACTCATGCATAACTTGATGCAGGTGTGTTTCGCCCAAGAGTTAAAATTCGTATTGCGCCGTTGTTTGATGACCAAATTTCGCGAAATTTTGGATAATATTTTATAATTATCTATAGTTTTTGAAAATTAAAGAATTACAACCAGAAAATTTGAACTTTAAAGAAGGAATCTTTTCATTCAAATTCTCATAACCAATAACAAAAAAATTAACATCATCAAAGTTATTTCTATAACCTTAACCCGTTCCTCCATAAATATGCTTTTACAACCAGTGAAGATCCAGATCAGCCAGCCCATCTGTGTCCCCTGTAGAGAGTTCAGTTACAAATCGTTCCGTAACTCCTCAGCCATTTGTTGCGAATAATCTCGGCCATATTTAGACAACGGTGTTGAAGTAAACAAATATATGGTCGTATAGGCACTGAGTGATGTTTTGTTTTTAGTCCTTAAATTTTGAAACATCACTCATTGCCTTAACGATCGCATATTTGTTTATTAGATTAGATTATTCGCAGCGAGGAGTTCCGGATGTATCCTTATGTAACATTCTGTAATGTTTAGTCAAATTGAACACGCTACTGATCAGGATCACATTGATGGCTTCTTGATTTATAAAGTTATTTCTGACAAAAAAGCGAACAGTGCAGATCATGATCAGATGGCACGGATGTGCCGGCTGATCTGGATCTGCACTTTTGCACATGTATGAAATCAATGTGTATCTAAGGGGTAATGGGTTAATGAGATACATGTTTACTGGAATGTCAATACAGATTTATAGGACTTTGTACAAAATAAAATATGCTAATTATCCCCCGCCGATGAAATCGGGAGGGGGATATAGTTTTGGCGTTGTCCGTCCGTCAGTCCATCCGTCCGTCCGTCCTTCCGTCCGTCCATCCGTCCATCCGAATTTCGTTTCCGGAGTAGTTCTTTGCAACTACTGGCTGGAATTCAACGAAACTTTATGAGAATCATCAATATCAAGAGGAGATGCGCATGTGGTCAGCTTTTTTCGGATCAGACCCTTTAACTCAGAGTTATGGCCCTTGATTAGTTATGTAGTATGCATATAGAGTAAAAGTCGTTTCCGGAGTAGTTCTCTGCAACTACTGGCTGGAATTCAACGAAACTTTATGGGAATCATCAATATCAAGAGGAGATGGGCATGTGGTCAGCTTTTTTCGGATCAGACCCTTTAACTCAGAGTTATGGCCCTTGATTAGTTATGTAGTATGCATATAGAGTAAAAGTCGTTTCCGGAGTAGTTCTCTGCAACTACTGGCTGGAATTCAACGAAACTTTACGGGAATCATCAATATCAAGAGGAGATGCGCATGTGGTCAGCTTTTTTTGGATCAGACCCTTTAACTCAGAGTTATGGCCCTTGATTAGTTATGTAGTATGCATATAGAGTAAAAGTCGTTTCCGGAGTAGTTCTCTGCAACTACTGGCTGGAATTCAATGAAACTTTATGGGAATCATCAATATCAAGAGGAGATGCACATGTGGTCAGCTTTTTTTCGGATCAGACCCTTTAACTCAGAGTTATGGCCCTTAATTAGTTATGTAGTATGCATTTAGAGTAAAAGTTGTTTCCGCACTACTTATCTGCAACTACTGGCTGGAATTCATCGAAACTTTATGGGAACCTTCAAAACCTAGAGGAGATGCACATATCGTCAGCTTGTTCCGGTCAGACACTTTAACCTCAGAGTTATGGCCCTTGATTAGTTATGCAGTACGCATATAGAGTAAAAATCGTTTCCGCACTACTTCTCTGCAACTAACGGCTGGAATTCAACGAAACTTTATGGGAACCTTCAATACCAAGAGGAGATGCGCATATCGTCAGCTTGTTTGGGTCAGACCCTTTAACTCAGAGTTATGGCCCTTAATTAGTTATGTAGTATGCATATAGAGTAAAAGTCGTTTCTGCACTACTTCTCTGCAACTAACGGCTGGAATTTAACGAAACTTTATGGGAACCTTCAAAACCAAGAGGAGATGCACATATCGTCAGCTTGTTCCGGTCAGACACTTTAACCTCAGAGTTATGGCCCTTGATTAGTTATGCAGTACGCATATAGAGTAAAAATCGTTTCCGCGCTACTTCTCTGCAACTACTGGCTGGAATTCAACGAAACTTAATGGGAATTTTCAATACCAAGAGGAGATGCGCATATCGTCAGCTTGTTCTAGTCAGACACTTTAACTCAGAGTTATGGCCCTTGATTAGTTATGCAGTATGCATATGGAGTAAAAATCGTTTCCGCGCTACTTCTTTGCAACTACTGGCTGGAATTCAACGAAACTTTATGGGAATCTTCAATACCAAGAGGAGACGCGCATATCGTTGCCTTGTTCCGGTCAGACACTTTAACTCAGAGTTATGGCCCTTGATTAGTTATGCAGTATGCATATAGAGGAAAAAAAATTTCTGCGCTATTTCTCTGCAACTAATGGCTGGAATTCAACGAAACTTTATGGGAATCATCAATATCTAGAGGAGACGCGCATATCGTTGCCTTGTTCTGGTCAGACCTTTCAGCTCAGAGTTATTGCCCTTAATTAATTGTGCAGTGTTCATATAGAGAAATATTGCTATTTCTTTGCATAGCTGGATTGATTTCAACAAGATTTTATGGAAACCATCAATACAGAAAAGAAATTTGCATCTCATTGGCATGTCCTGATAATTTTTATTAACATGGAGTTATGTATGTTCCCTATTATGGTTTTATGGATTTTTATATTTATTAATAAAGCCTTATGTCTCCAGTTGTTGTGTTAGTAAAAACAAGTACTCGGCGGGGGATATAAATTCAACGAATTTGCTTGTTTTTGTTGTAATAACAATAATGCAGCAAAGTTTTGTAACTTCAATATTTCTTTATAAAACAATCTATCAGTATAATATTCATTGTTTTTTATTTGCCGCCATTTTTTTCCTACAAGGAATACATTGCTTCTTCTCTGTTTTATAATTTTCACATAAAGGATAAAAATCACTGTCACTGTATTCCTCATCCTCTCCACAATAAATGCAAATTGGTTCAAAGCCTGCTAAGTAAGAAGAAAATTCAATGTTATCTTTCAATATTTTCTTTAAAGACTAAACTTATAAATCTTGGACATCAAAAGAAAATTGTAGTATAGTGATTACATCATAATAGAGGTGAAAATTTCAAGTATTACATGTTTCATGACTTTTTTGTGTTTGCTAGCAAGTGAAATAAATTGAGGCCCATGCATAGTTATTGATAATGTTACTAGTACTGTATTTATGAACATCTCTGACAAAATGAGAAAGTAAATTGTTTTTGCCGCGCCTGGTTCCAAACTGTTTGTCATTCAGACAAAATTTCCACCATTTCCTAAAACAATGGATGAAAGATTGATTTAGCAGACCACATTTAATTTAGCAGACGGCAGTTTTCCTCTTAGCTGGTCAACGATTAGACATGTGTTATAAATATGAAAATATTTTTCTATTCACAATTCCATCTACATTTGTCAATGGATTTCAACAAAAAATTCACATAAGTATTGTCACCAAGTGCCTTAGTGTACCAAATCCTCTTTATCGTCCATATATTGGGTCACGTATGGCTTTTAAAAGTGAATTAGAGCTTGTTACTGTCACTCGGGTGTCGGTATCCGATGTCTCACCGTTTGTGTCGGCAGACTTTGATCATTTCAATTGTATCAAGATTTTAACCTAAACTCAAACAGCAAAAATTGTAGTCAATTTGGGACATGTAAGTTTTCTGCTGTTCGATACAAATATCCATTTGTATAAACGCTACATTTGAACTAGGTTCATGCACTTATTGCAGGGCCTCAATTATTATATCCGTTTTACGTGACATACTGAAATTTTACCGTTATATCTAACCACGAAAAAGCATGCAATACATGTGTCAAAATTTATGATAAGTTGTGTCTTTAACGAACACTTTCCTTAGAACATGATCATCTTCACAGTCTATATCTTGAAAGGTTGACCCACAGGAATATTTAAGGTCTGCCAAGGATGATTTAAGCTGTTCACGCATTTTACCCCTGACAACAGTTTTGCAATATAGAACTCTTGACTTTTCACACTGACTGCAAATTATAACCATTTCAACGTTTTTTGCAAACTGTGACGAAGGAGAAAATGGCATTCCATTTTTCTGCGAAGGCTTTTCTTTTAAAGAGGGTCTAAACTTTTCTGATGTTGGTTTCCTGTATACCTCTTCAAATGACTTATATCTTTCTCCATCACTGGGCTCAGGGTCAGGCAGGTGATCAAGTGTTTCAAAAATTTCTGCTGGGACACGAGGGGCTTTACATATGTTGCAGGTAGATGAACCACATTTTTTTTTATAGAAAACGTGTAATTTTACAATGCTTTGAGATGAATGAACCAAGTAATACCTTAGCTTTAAGATCTTTTTGAGTAGTTTTTTCAAGGTCAACTCTTTCAATTTTTTCAATACTTTTACAGAGATGAGTAATTTCATCTTTAGTTGCCGCAGGTACAGATTTAAGATGTTTACTTTTCCAGTTTAACCTAGAAATAACGTCATACAAAAGAAGCTTTACTGGTTCTATAAAATCTTTTACAAAGTCTTCAATTTCAGGCTCTTTCAATGCTTTATCTATCAGCTGACCAATAGAATTCAGCGAAGCAATTTTTTTCAAGGTCATCATTTAATTTCTCACGCATGAGACCTACTGATTGAAAGCCTAAATTTAAAATTGACATTATTCTTTCGGCAGGATTCTTCCAACTGTTATGAGGGGGTGTACGCACAGCCAAAACCATATCAAAATCACCAGCTAAAAATAAATTTATTAAAGAAATTTGTACCGACCCATATATAAGTCGGTGGTCTGGGCCGCCATCTGTGTATATGGCTACAATAGGTTTGTTTTTACCTAAAATGTTCATAAGTTCAGCTGAATGTCTCCATGGTGATGAAGGTTCAAATGCACTTTCTTTCAATGAGACAAAAACCTCTCCATCATAAAAAGACTGCTCAATACAATCAGGAATGTTAACTTTAAGAGCAACACTTGGTGTTATAGAAAACTTGGTAAAATCATGATCTCCAACTTCAAATTTTTTCCCCATTGCCACTAATACTGACTTTCCACGTTCTGCAGCAGCAACAGGAAACCCTGGCTCACCAACTTTGAGTTTATGTTTATCATCCATATAAATCATGTTACAATAGTCTCTAAATAATATACAAAATTCTTTCTCGTACCTAAAAACCGCTGAGGCATAATGCATGTCCTCATGTGTCTTACGGAATTGACGACTTTGAATCATGAATTTTATCCTTAATTTCCCATTGTACCTGACAGATGATTTATTGAGGGTATTTCTAGGCCTAAATTGTAATTTAAGCCACTGTTTAGAAGGTACTGGTGTGTTTGGCGGACACTTTTTAAGAACTTATTCATAGAAGTCTGACACTGAAAATGCATCTGCTAAATGAGTAACTACGTCCCCACCCTCTTTCAAAACATTATTATGTCTTACGTCATCAACTGCCGTTTCTAAATTAGCTATAATATGTTTTTGACACATTTTTAAAAATTCTTCATACTTTTCAAGTCTTCCAGTATTATTCACTCGTAAGTCACAAACAAGGTCAGGATCTTCCTGTTCCAAAATTTCAGAAACCCTTTGGTCAACTTCACCTGTTTGAGCATTTATACTTGCAGAACAGTCGCCAGTTAAACGCCTATATGCTTCTCTCAGAAAACCAGCCTTATTGTTTGGTTTTTTTCTAAATAAACTGAGAAATTCACGTCTCATTGCGCGCGTGTGATAAACTGGTAGAGATTTCCTAATAAGTGTAGCATTTTCAACATTTTTAGAAAGTATAAAGCTTTCAGAATCATTTGTATCGACTCTCCACAAGAAAGTTACATGTTCTTTTACACCAGAATAAGTGTACTTAACACATTTTACTGGTACAATCAAGTTTTTTATGAATTCATGTCGTCTCTTTGCATCTCTTGGGGGCGAAATCGTTCAAGAGTACATGTTCGTATGGTTTGCTGGCCATCAGTGCTGCATGAAGAGTTAGATACCTATGAAAACAATAAACAAAAATTCAGGTGTCACTATATCAATTAATCGACAAAATGATTTATTTATTTATTGGAGTTAACCCCGTGTCAACACAATTTAGGTCATTTTACGACGTCTAGCGCACCTAACCTAGCTTTCCTGGACCATTGTCTATAACCAGTACTCACCTAACCTTTCACAAGGCATTAAACTTCTCCATATTATCTATTCAATGGAGGAAAATCGACATTATTGTCAAATTATCATGGAAGGGTATAACCTCAGCAGATGGGATTCGAACCCGCATCCCTCAGGCACGAGATTCCAAATTCCAACTGCTACCAACTGCGCTATCGACTTTTGGAAAGCATGGAATGCAATCAAGTGAGTAAAAGCAAAATTGCTTTGTCCAAGTCTGTTCAGGAGAGGTATTGAAATCTGCAACATGCCTAAAAGACTTCCTACTACAATGTAGTATTTTATAAATAATTTTATTCTTGTTATCTCAATTCAGTGCTGCATGGAGTATCCGATACATATGAAAAGGTTTAAAATTATTCAAAATTTACTAAACAAGAGGGCCATGATGGCACGTTAACGCTCACTCAAGTACAACTGCTCAAAACAAAGTTTTTTCTTGATCACAGACACCCGGGCAGCAATCTCAAGATGCCTCTTCTTATAACATACTCATACACCAAGTTTGGCATCAATTGGCTACAGCAAATTCAATCATTTTCTGTCATTTTAAATGTATAAACTCTTTCTTTATCTGATTACTAAATAAAAATACCTGCTATATGGGCCTGGCATTATGTGATGTTTCTGGGACAGTACTTCAAAATGCTCTTTATCACTAGCTTTTGTTTTTTTTTAGCCTCCGGATCTCTCTTCTTGGACAGGTAATTTGTATTTTTTCAGACTCTCTGCAAGTTTCATCAGGATCTATCACAAAAGTAAATATGTAATTAAGTACCATTTTTGAATAAAATTTTAAATACAATTTTTGAAAGTTTTAAATATACAGTAAAACTCGGATATAACATACTCGCTGGGCCATAGAAAAAAGGTATGTTATAACCATGGTATGTTATATCCATGTAGCATACTAAGTATGTTATATATAAGGATGAAAACGGGCCAGAAAAAATGGTATGTTGTAACCGAGTGTATGTTATAACCGAGTATGTTATATCCGAGTTTTACTGTACTTAGTTTGTAAGCGTATGACTAATGTCACTGACTTCAACAACAGCTGTCTTGATTAATTTACTCGTATAGTAAATTATATTAAGTTTCTTATTCCCTTTGCAGAGTAATTCGCTATCATTTGCAACCCGGGTCAATAGCGCAGTTGGGATTTGGAATCTTGTGCCTGAGGGGGTGCAGGTTCGAAACCCACACGGGGAGGTTATACCCTTCCATGAAAATTTGACAATAATGTCGATTTTATTCCATTGATTAGACAGTATGGAGAAGTTTCAGGCCTTGTGGAAGGGTAGGTGAGTACTGGTTGTAGACAATGGAAAGCTAGGTTAGGTGTGCTGCACGCTGTAAAATGACCTAAAATTGTGTTGACACGGCATTAACTCCAATAAATAAATAAATCACTATCATTTGCACACAAATTGAATTTTTACACAGGTCAAATTACCATTTTGGGTCCTGGTGTGCATAAACAAAGAGCGTGACAAATCAACAGTTGGCGCCATGCATGGGCTAAGAAACAGTTCTCATATTTAATCTTAATTTTACGATAAAATATATATTAGAATCAAAATAAATTTAAATATAGCAAAATATTTATCCACTTGGGCAGTTATACATGTGGTATAAAAGAATTAACTTGGGATATTATAAACCACATAAATTTATTTTTCCTGGCGTATAACAGCCAGGGTGTCCATGGACTCTGGAAAAGAGGGAAAATGTCCCAAAAAAAATCCCTGCATAGAAAAATCAGGGAATTTTATAATTTGCTTAAATATCAGGGAATTATCAGGGAATTTCACAACTAATTGAAAAAATATGCTTTTTGACTCATTGGTTCTGTCTTTGATCAAGTTTATTTCTTGGGCTGCACTTTAGTCAATTGTATAAAATTCAGTAATTATTTTTCTATTACATTCATCATGGAAAAAAGAAAACTGTTTTTAAGGATACATTTTGACAAACTTGATGACAGTAGGTAAATGAAAAAAGTGACTCTTTATTTCCAAATGTTCTGAAAAATGCATTATTAGAATGTACTTTGTAGGTCACTTATTAAGGTTAATAAGTCACAAGTTATTTATAAAACAGGACTGGAAACACTAGGAACAATAAACTTATCGCATGATATGTTCATTATATCTTATATTTAAATTGGATGTCTTTTTAGTACAAAAAATTCACATCAGGAAGCATTTACTCTAATTATTAAATTTACAATTAAAATGATCAACTGTTAAAGCTATCATTCTAAAATTCATGGTATTTTAGTGAAAATGTAACTAATGATATGCCTTATGAATAATGAATGCTTCCAATCAAGGTTTTAAACAGAATGTATGCAACCAATTTTATTGTAGCATTTAATTAGCATTTTCCATATATATATACATATATTTATTGTATGATATAGGGGGGACATATCTTTACAATCATATCATAGAATGACTATGTAGCCAAAATATTCATATCAACCTTTTTTATTTACTAGAGAAGTTCAATAAATAGTGAATAAATGCAAAGTGATGAAGGTTTAGCTATACAGGGATAATTTATACACATGTATAATTTATAGTACAAGTATGCCTTGCAATGATCAGGGAATAATACCGTTACGTCAGGGAAAAATCAGGGAATTATCAGGGAATTTCATTTTGAAAATTCTGTGGCCACCCTGAACAGCCCATTGTGAATAAATAAGTATTTATCCTACTGCAAAGTGATCTTTTAGTAGGAAAACCTATTGACCTAATAAACCGATCTTTATTCGGCGCAGTCGCTTTATCCGGCAGTCTCATGACTACGCATGACGGGCTACTTTTCTACATATCCTCAACATCGGGCATCAAAAGCGGCTGCTTTTCTTTCTTCTAACGACAACTTGACAAATATATTTTACACAAAAAAATCTAATACGGGATTTTACAAACAATTCCAATGTAAGTCTTTAAATCACTTACTTCCTCATTGATTTAAATTTAACAGAAACTCACTGTTGACACTGTACTGTATAGAACCAAACTCCTGATTTTGCACTGCATTCCATTCTGTGTATACATGTAATTTGACGAATATCCAGCCATTATACAGTAAATACATAGGTTGACTACTGTTTTACCAAAGCCAAGCCATGCATAAATTAAATATAATGAAACTGGCTTCAAAAAATCATCATAGACGTTCACAGCACTGACAGTCCTGGCCATTTTCTAAAAACTGATGACATCCCTTCAGCTTTGCTGCTTGTATTTCCCTTCATAATCCATATCATCAATTAAAGGTTTGAATAACACATGTACATTTAAGTCTCCTGATAATTTTGGTTAACTCCACGATAAATAAGAGTAAACTCATCAAATGACGAATCCTACAAACGCTTTATATACGACCGCCATGTTGACGACATACTTACATGACGTCATAAAAACCTGATTCGTCCCTGGAAAATGCGCAAGTGGTCTATTCGTCCAAAAATAAATTGTTCCTTGTTTATTAAAAAAATCGAGTTATTTATTATTTTCTATTTTTCTTTCATTTAAAACATTGCCTTTACTTAATTATAATAGTCAATCATCGGGATTATTTCTTGATACGCAAACACTTTTTAACACAATCACTGCGCTTCAATTCGGCCATCTGAATTTAAAGCATACTCAACACCGATTTTTGGATTTTAAATTAGTCAATTAAGCAAATGCGAATAGGATAAATAGATTATAAGGTTAGTGTCAATCTGTACTTAGTTTTTCCGGCTTGCTTCCAAAAGGATTATTTGACTCGGCAAGCCTCGCCGAATAAACCTTTCTCCATCTTGCCGGATAAACTAGGTACAGATTGACACTAACCTAAAATTCTCATTATTTGCACTGATTTGCTATAATTTATTTCTTAAATATACCTCTTGAATTGAACTCCACATCTCTCTTTTCATAATTGAATTTTCGGTAAGGTTTACAATGGCTGTGTAGTGATTACAATTTTGATCTACTCGAAGATTTGATGCTTGTGGCTTTTTCCTCTTCCGAGTCTCAGGATTGAAATAATCATTAAACTGGTCTAAAGGATCTGGTATATCACAGCCTCGGTCTGCCAATGTTTGGTGATTTCCATCTAAATACCACAAAGTGTCAGTCAAAGTATTCAAAAGATTTGCACCTAAAGTGTTAACATTTGTTGACAAGAAGCCTGAACCCCCTGATCTTTTAGCCATTTCAAGATGTCATTATATAACTTTGTTTTCTGATTAATGTCAGCCTTCTTTTCTGGTAGATTATTGGACATGTTGGCAGCTGACATAAGTATGTTGAATGCATCTCTTTTGCTGCTGGTTGTCTGTACAATCATATTATTATTATCATCAGTCTGAATGCAAAAAAATAAAGTGTCCAAGGCATGACACTGCCTCATTAGCATGGGCACTTTGCCAAATAGGAATGAGATCATGTTTCTTCCGCCCAACATACGCCAAAACCTTCCATAAAGAAAACTCGTCCATCCTTCTGATTTCTTCCAAGAAATCGTGAAATAAACTAACAAAAGTAACAGGTTGGACCCTATCCTTACTTGAGAAGCCATACCAGTCTTTTACTGTAATACTATTGCCTTCAGTGAGTTTACAAACCACAAACATTGTTTTTTGTCGTCCATATGTTTTACGTCATATCCGGGGTGGTCTAAAACCCGTTCTGTCTGGAACGGAATATGTTCCGATTTTTTACCAATAAATTTTTTTTGGTGGGTGGTTTTGGACACGGGCGGGCGGGATGAGAATCTAAAATATTTTTTTCTATTGCCTTAAATATTTCTCATTATTAATATACTAAACCAAAAAAGAAACTTTCGCCAAGTTTGATTGTAGATAAGTTAGTACAGTTTCAATCCCTTTGGCTGAAGGCTTACATTTTTATAGGCCCGTTTTGAAAAAACGGTCGTATTATGTTATGATGTTGTCCGTCTGTCCGTGGACAATTGCTTGTCCGGATGATAACTTAAGAAAGGATGCACCTAGGTTCCTCAAATTTTATGTGTGGATAGCCCTTGAGGGGAGGAGGTTCCCTATTGATTTTGAGACCCCAGGGTTAAAGGTCAAGGTCACTGGGACTTAAAATAGGCAAAACTTGTCCAGACAATAACTCAATAACGACTGTACCTAGGTTCACAAAATTTTATGTAAGGGTAGCCCATGTGTCAAAGATGTTCCCTACTGGTTTTGGGGCCCCTGGGTCAAAGGTCAAGGTCACACAGGCATCATATGGGAAAAAAACTTGTACGGACAATAACTGAACAACCAATCTACCTAGGTTCACCAAATTTTATGTGAGAGTAGCCCATGTGTCAAGGATGTTCCCGGTTGGTTTTAGGGCCCCTGGGTCAAAGGTCAAGGTCACAGGGTCATCATATTTATAAACCTTGTTAGGACGATAACTCAACAACGCCAGTACCTAGGTTCACAAAATTTTATGTGAAGGTAGCCCATGTGTCAAGGATGTGCCCTATAGGTTTATAGGGCCCCAGGTTCAAAGGTCAAGGTCACAGAGGCATCATATGGAAAAACTTTGTCCGGACAATAACTGAACCACTTATGTACCTAAGTTCACCAAATTTTATTTGAGAGTAGCCCATGTGTCAAGGATATGCACTGTAGGTTTTGGGGCCCCTGGGTCAAAGGTCAAGGTCACAGGGGCATCATATTGAAAAACATTGTCCGGGTTATAACTCAACAATGACTGTACCTAGGTTCACCAAATTTCGTGTGAGAGTAACCCATGTGTCAAAGATGTGCCTTATCAGTTTTGGGGAAACTGGGTTAAGTTTAAACCTTCAACCAGAAGATATCAAATTACCAAGCAGTGACTTCAAATGTTCAATCAATATGTTAATGAAGTCAAAATGGCAAGCAATGAAAATCTTGTCCGGACAATAACTGAAATACCAATGTACCTAGGTTCACTAAATTTGATGTGAAAGTAATCCTTGTGTCAAGGATATGCCCTATTGGTTTTGGGGCTCCTGGGTCAAAGGTTTAGGTCACAGGGGCATCATATTGAAAAACATTGTCCCGACAATAACTCAACAACGACTGTACCTAGGTTCACAAAATTTTATGTGAAGGTAGCCCTTGTTTCAAGGATGTGCCCTATAGGTTTTGGGGCCCCAGGTTCAAAGGTCAAGGTCACAGAGGCATCATATGGAAAATTTTTGTCCAGACTATAACTGAAACACCAAAGTACCTAGGTTCACCAAATTTAATGTGAAAGTAGCCCATGTGTCAAGGATATGCCCTGAAGGTTTTGGGGGCCCCTGGGTCAAAGGTCAAGGTCACAGGGGCATCATATTGAAAAACATTGTCCGAGTAATAACTCAACAATGACTGTACCTAGGTTCACCAAATTTTAAGTGAGAGTAGCCCATGTGTCAAGGATGTGCCTTATAAGTTTTTGGGAAACAGGGTTAAGTTTAAACCTTCAACCAGAAGATATCAAATTACCAAGCAGTGACTTTAAATGTTCAATCAATATGTTAATGAAGTCAAAATGGCAAGCAATGAAAATCTTGTCCGGACAATAACTGAAATACCAATGTACCTAGGTTCACAAAATTTTATGTGAGAGTAGCCCTTGTGTCAAGGATATGCCCTATTGGTTTTGGGGCTCCTGGGTCAAAGGTCAAGGTCACAGGGGCATCATATTGAAAACCCTTGTCCCGACAATTACTCAACAACGACTGTACCTAGGTTTTCAACATTTCAAGCCCTTGTTTCAAGGATGTGCCCTATAGGTCAAGGTCACAGAGGCATCATATGGAAAAAATTTGTCCAGACAATAACTGAACCACCAATGTACCTAGATTCACCAAATTTTATGTGAGAGTAGCTCATGTGTCAAGGATATGACCTGGGTATGACAAGGTTTTGGGGCTCGTGGGTCAAAGGTCAATGTCACAGGGTCATTATATTGAAAAACATTGTCTGGGTAATAACTCAACAATGACTCTACCTAGGTTCACCAAATTTCATGTGAGAGTAGCCCATGTGCCAAGGATGTTCTCTATTGGTTTTGGGGCCCCTGGGTCAAGCTTAAACCTTCAACCAGAAGATATCATATTACCAAGCAGTGACTTCAAATGTTCGATTAATATGTTAATAAAGTCAAAATGGCAAACAATTGAAATTATGCTATATTTAATAAGTAACATGAAATTAGTTCACCAAATTTTATGTGAGGGTAGCCCATGTGTCAAGGTTGTTCCCTATTGGTTTTGAGGCCCCTGGGTCAAAGGTCAAGGTCACCGGGGCATCATATGGAAAAACCTTGTCGGGACAATTACTTTACAATGATTGTACCTAGATAAACAAATTTTATGTGGATCAGCCCATTTGTCAAGGAGTAATGTGTTGATAGCTCTTTGGTAGAGGATGTTCCCTTTTGATTTGGAGACCCCAGGGTCAAAAGTCAAAGTCACTGGGACTTAATTCATATGGAATCATTTTCCGGACAATAACTAAATAATGATTGTACCTAGGTTCACCAAATTTTATTTAGGGGTAGCCTAAATGTCTAGCATATGCACCTTTGGTTTAAGGCCCCTGGGTCAAATGTCAAAGTTACAAGGAAATCATGAGGAAAAACCTTGTCCAACAGCCAACTTTATCTAAGATCACTAAATTTAATGTATCAATACTCTTTGGATCAAGGGTGAGAACTTTTGGTTCTGAGGCCCCAGGGTCAAGGTCACTGGAAGTTTGTATGGGAAAACTTTGTGCCGGTGATAACTCAACCATGGTTGTACCTAGGTACTCAAAATCTTTGCTTTGGATAGCCCTCCAGTTAAGGATGGGACCTATTCTGGGGTCATTGGTCAAGGTCGCAGGGACTTCATATGAGATAGAACTTAGCATGGACTGCACACGGGCGTATAATGCCCCGCCCAGCGGAGCTCTTGTTGTAAAATAATGTATTGTGGTTCTTTTAAAATCATCATTTTGGAGGAAAGGATCATATTGATTGTTGAATTTTAAATTAAAATAAGGTAGGGGTCGTTTCTAAAGTTAACAATCAGTAGCGTGTGTGACCGCCGTGTGCGATGCTGACTGCCTGACAGTAAAGTCGCATTGAGAGCACAAGTTTGTTAATGTCAGCCTATGGAATATTATTCCATTCTTCAAGCAATGCTGCTCGAAGGTTGTTGGCGTTGTTTGGAGGGTTCGGACGTTGACGTGCACGTCTATCCAGATTATCCCAAAGATGTTCAGTTAGGTTCAAATCCGGACTTTTTGTGGGCCAGTCGTCGATGAAATCAACGTTATGATTTTGTAAATACTGTATATTGACATGAGCAACATGGGATGTGGCATTATCCTGTTGTAAAGTCGTTATTACATTATGGGTCTGAAGCAGATGGACAACATGAGGGCCTAAAATGTCTTCCCTGTATTTTTGGGCATTTAAATTGCCATCAATATTGACAAGCGTCGTTTGATACCCGTAAGCAATACCGCCCCACACCACAACTGAGCCCCCACCCCCAAAATGATCCCGTTGCAGTACTCAGCATTCAGCATAACGTTCATTCCTGTGTCGGTATAATCGAACACGGCCATCAGCTCGAGACAATGCAAAACTTGACTCATCAGTAAAAAGAATTGTCCACCAACGCTGTCTTGTCCAGATTATGTGTCCAAGGGCCTATTGCTTTCTATTATTGGGATGGCGGCGTGTCAAAACCCAACCGTGTACGGACAACATCCGTGCAAACGGCTCTCATCTGTCTTGGCGGAAATACAGTTGTTGTGAGTACCGGGGGTTACAGCAGCTGTAGCTGTCGCTGTTATCGCGCAAGTGCTGGTTCAAGATATAGCGGTCTTGGGCTCGAAATGTTACGCGCGGTCTACTGCACCGCGGCAAGTCCCTTGTACTCCCGGTCTGTGCAAATTGCGGCCGAAGGCTTCGGATTGATTGCACGGATGCACCAACATGAGCTGCAACCTCCACTGTTGTGCACCCAGCTTTAAGCATGCCCAAGGCCCTCTCTTGTAAATTTTCAGGAATTCTTGGCATTGAATTTTCAATACAAAACTTCAATTAAAAGTTTTTTTATTTTTTTCTACAGCTTTACGACAATAGCAATGTTTTGGTCGAAAAACTCCAAAGATATGCAAAATATTCGAATTATGATAAATATTGTAGGATTTTGCCTCAAACATTTCATGATGTCAAGTATAATTATGCCGTTGTCTAGCATTCTGAAGAGGCCTAGATAATTTTGATTCAGTTTTTTTTGCCTTTGGACAGAGCTGACTAAGAAATTTGGTTATGACATCCTGTCACCCATGAGCAATTAGTATAATATGCACATGTTGTTATGAACAGCTTAACGATAATTTATAAATAATTAAAGACAAAGCATTTAGTTAGTATATATATTTACAGTGATGACACACTTGAAAAATTTCATAATATCTCAATAACCATATATGACAAACATTAACAATATGCATTCACCTATGCTTCAATGGCATTAGTTTGTTTCGTTTTATGTCGGAGAACATATACTAATATTATAATGATCAGATGATGTGGATATGTATACTTATGCAAATTAGATGCATGAAGTAAATTGATATCACTTTTCTCTATCTCAATTAAAGTCAGTGTAAAGAACTAACATATTCTACATAAACTAAGAGCATACATTGCTTATTATATATAAATTTTAGATAATTAAGTTACGTTGTCCTTAAGGTCATTAGATTGTAAAGAATATTGTTTTTGTGTCTGTAATTTCTCCAATGGCTTATTGCCCCTACTAAAAATGTACTGCAATCATTTTTTGATATAATGAGGAAGCTAGCTAAGGATGGGTTCAACTGATTGTAAGAACATACTAAGTAAAAGTAAGTAAGTAAGTAAGTAAGTAAGTAAGTAAAGTCTTTATTTATAGTGGATAACACATTTAAAATTATATATGTCAATTTTCAATATGGTCCACATACATAATAAATGAAAAAGTAAATTAACAAGTAAAATAACAAACAATAACAAACAGACAAACAAATAAACAGGAAACAAAAGTTAAAAAACATGGAACATTAAAAAGATATAATAATATTACAGATTTGCCATGTAATGAAGTAAGTACTAGTATTTGTCACATATTAATCCCACTCAGGGTACTTGTACTTAAGATAAAGATTTTTGAAATTGTTAATATTTTTGGCAGTTTGTATGTATGATGGTAGTGAGTTCCATAATTTAGCACCTGAATAAGATATAGATTTTCTGAATAATTCTAAATTTGGTTTTGGTACATAGAGAGTGTTATTTGTACATGATCTAAGTGTCCTTTGTGGATAATTGATGAAGTTAAATTTTGATGTAAGATATTCAGGTCCAGAATTAATAGCATTGTATACAGTTTGTAGCTGTCTGTAATGTATTCTCTCATGTATTGTCATCCACTGTAGCTGTCTGAATAGATCAGCTGATGGTTCATCAAAGGGTTTGTCTAGGATGATCCTTGCAGCCCTTTTCTGAAATTTAAGGATGCGGGATAGGTATTCCTGGGATGTATTACCCCAGACTGGACAGCAATAGTCGAGGTGGGGTAGAATGTAAGCATTGAAAAACAGTTTGCGAGATTCAAGACTGAGAAAGTGCTTAATTCTTAGAAGAAGATATAGGAGGAAGTTACATTTTTTATGCAATTGTCTACATGAGATTTAAAACTAAGATTTTCATCAATCGTCATACCAAGTAACTTTTCAGATGTTGTGTGCTCGACTTGTTGCTTGTCCATGTGAATGTTGTACTGTAGTTTTTCACTGATTGAGTTGGAAGTTGATATAAACATGAGTTTGAGTTTGGTTTTAGATATATTTGGCTTCATTGTGTTATTAGTGCACCAGGTTTGTACTATGTCAAGATCTTCTTGTAGTGTACACTGTATATCATGAAGGGTTTTGCCATGAGCTGAGAGTGTTGTATCATCCGCAAACATATCTACTGAGCATTGTTTAGTACAATTTAGAGGAAGGTCATTGATATAGAGAAGGAAGAGCAAAGGACCAAGAACTGAACCTTGGGGAACACCTGCAGTCACTTCTTTTTCAGTAGAAAGTTTTCCTGAATAGCTGATTTGCTGTGTTGAACACAGTGTGTTCTCCCAGAGAGATATGAAGTGAATTAAGTAATTGAAAGAGGGCTGAGTTGATAGAGTTTGAGCTTTTCCAGTAATATGGTGTGGCTAACAAAGTCAAAAGCTTTTGTTAGATCTAGAAAAATGGCACCAATACTTTGTTTATTGTTTATAGAAGTTAACCAGTCATCAATAATATTAAGTAATGCAGATTCACAGGAGTGATTGGTTCTAAATCCAGACTGGTTTGAATGAATTAGTTTGTGACTTTCCAGGTATTGACGTAAGTGAATGGCAATGTGTTTTTCTAGTACTTTAGAGATGACAGGTAGTATGGAAATTGGTCTGTAATTGTTTGTATCTTGTTTGTTGCTTTTCTTATGAATAGGAGTGATTTTCGCCTTTTTTAAATTCTTTTGGGAAAATGCATTTAGTAATGCACATGTTTAGAATATGAGTTAGTGGCTTGTATATGAAACTTGCACTCATTTTTAGAACTTTGGGTCCTATGCCATCTAATCCTGTAGATTTGCTCTCATCAAGAGTCTGTAGTTGTTTAAGAACAAAGTTTTGTGAGATGTGTGGTATATGGAACATGGTATCTGGTGATATTTTGCTAGTAACATGATCTGAGATTATTTGAGCATTGTTAGCATTGATGTTGTTTTGTGAAGGAGCTGTAAGAAATACATTTGAGAAGTGATTGTTGAAATATTCGGCTGTGTCTGTTGGATCTGTTATGATGTTGCCATTAGAGTCATTAATGTAATTTGTTGTATGTGTCTTTTGCTTACCTGATAGTGTTTGCAAGTGTTTCCAAAGCTGTTTTGGATTTTTTGTGTTATTGCTTATCTGTTTGGTGTAATATTCTTTTTTGCTTTGAGATATAAGCTTTTTAGCTATTTTTCTGTAATGTTTATATAAATCAGTGTCATTGGTTTGTTTTGCTTGGTTTCTTAATTTTAAGGCAGTAGCAATATCATTGTTGAACCACTGTGGTTGGTGGGAAAATTGTACCCGTTTTTGTTTAATTGGAGCATGTTCATTTAAACAACCAGAGAAGATCTGCAGGAAATATTCCACTGCATTGTCTGGATTATCAAAGTGCTGTAAAGCAGAAAATGGTTGATTTTGTAGGTCATCTAAAAATTTGGCTTCATCTAGATTTTAAAACAACTTTTAGTCAAAATTAAAGTCGAAAATTTAGCCGTACAAAGACAAATTAAGTGTGTGTAGCCATGACCATGTACAGTACACTCCGAGTTTGGCTATCCCAATTCAATTCTTGCAGATCATGACCTTCCGTAAACACTGTTGAGAGGTCAAACTGCACGTAAATAAGTAAGACTTTCCAGCTACTACAAAATTGCAATGAAGTACATGTATATAGATCAAATAGATGCTTAAATTATGTCAATGACGGGATGTTTTATGATAAGGAAACGCTAAAAATTGAATTCAGTAGCTTTAACTTTACAATCAGTTTTACAATGTACTGTTCAAATTGATTTATTGTTTTTCCTTTTTTGGTTCCGGCGTAAAGGCACACCACTTCAAATGTCATATTGAGCGTAAAGCATCCATAAGTGTAGGCCACAGGGTAATAAGTAACTCATGATGAACATTCATTTTATATTAATACATTGATTAGATGTAGTATATGAATGGTCTCATAATGTGGACATTCTGGAAAATGAAATCCAACCGAACATAAATTGGGTCGCAATTGACAGATTACTTGATTCAATTATTTTTCCTGGAAAAACTATTGAAATTCAGATTGGATCTGTTAAATATATACATCATTACAAGTGGGAAAATTTGGCATATAATGGTAAACTTTGTTTTATCATTTGTGGTCAAATAAAAGAGAAAATGTGAAACACTGTTGTTTTGTTTTTTTCAAAATAGAAACCGATTATTTGCATTTAGTGCAATTTAAAATGGCTTTGATTCTCCACCCTGAGAATGTTTATATAAAGCTAGTTAACATATAACCAAGTGTTCGATAAATAATTATGCTACAAAAAAGTCAGGTGCATGTATTATAAAAGTACTAATGTATGTTATGCAAAATATCATTTTTTGAAGTACTTAAATTTGAACAAAATTTATTCACTTGAAAAACAGTTCATTTGAAAAACCTTATTATACCCCCGCTTCAAAGAAGAGGGGGGTATACTGTTTTACCCTTGTCCGTGCGTGTGTCCGTGCGTCCGTCCGTTACAAAATTTCCGTCGCAGTTTTCTCAGCAACTATAACATGCAGCAGCCTAATACTTTGCATATTGCTTCATCCCATAGTCCCATGTGGTGTAAAGCGATTTCATGCTCCTTGCTCATCTACTTCCTGTTTGTCGCATATTTTTAGATTTTTGCGGGGGTATCACTAGTGAGCATTAGCTCACAGATTTACTTGTTTGCATACATTTGCATATGCAAATCATCTGATCATGCTGAATGTGGTACATGTATCATATGATAGCTGAACCCTATAAACATGGGTGCAGACACATATTTTTAAATTTTATTATGATTGATTATTGTGTTATTAGTGAAAAACGGAATTTCGAATTTGGCAGACTTAATTTGCATTTTATGCTAATTGTTCAAGGATAACTGGATGTCATCACTAAATTTCTAAGTCAGCTCTGTTCAAAGGTATAGAAGCTGAATCAAAATTATCAAAGCATAAACAGAATGCTAGACAATGGCAAAAATATTCATGACACCATGTAATGTTTGAGGCAAAATCCTACAATTTTTAACATAATTTGAATATTTTGCATATCTTTAGAGCATCATTAACTGACTAAATGTAATTATTTGATATATTTGTACTTAATATATAAACAAAATTAGCATAGCATAAACATATTTTACTCAAAATCTCATTGTAAAAACTACGGACGTTGATTCGTATAGCAAAACAGAATATTGCATTTCGTAAAATACATAATTTGCATAAATTTGCATATTTAAATGATCTGATCAAGCTGAAATTAGTACCATGAGATAGATAGACCCTGAAAACATGGGTATGGGTACATATTTTAAATTTGTTTCTAAGTTGGTTATTGAGTTATTAGCGAAAAACAGAATTTCTATAATGGTGGACTTAATTTGCATATTATGCAAATTGCTCAAGGATGATAGGGTGTTATCACTCGGATTCTTATTCAGCACCTTCAAAGATATAGAAACTGCAAAAAATCTTTGTGGCGACTCAAGTGCACAGTTCACCTCATATACTGCAGGACTAGAGCTAAAATGTGAACTTTGCACCTAACACTGGTACTGTTGAAACACATATGAATTTTGTAAGAATATATAAATTATAACTGTGTTTAACTATAGGTTATGAACATCTTGGCAAGTATTGATGTTCCATCCAAATCAGATGAATTTAATGTAGTTAATGGTTTAACACAAGCTGTTGAAGAATTGGTAAAACCAAGTGATTTACAAATAAGTCTACATGAAGAGGATGATAGTGCAGATATAGAAAATAGAGGAAGAATAATCTTACTAACTCATGCTAAAAGGTTTGTAATAGTCACCGGTCTGGATTTACAAGCATTTGCTTGCACATAAATATGTTCCATGCCTTGTTCCATCAACAAAAAACAAAGAAACATAATTCATGCATAATTGTTAATTTAGATGTAACTGTCTATAGCTGTGTTGTCCCCCTTGGAATGTATGATTTGCCAACAACTTTGAAACAAAGCAAACTAGTCAATTGTAAATCTTCACTGTTTCCTGTAGTGTAATTATATTTCAAACCACTTTTAATTTACATTTAGAGTAAAGTAATTCTGTAGATTAGCTGAAATTGGCTAACATGATTAAGTAGTAGTTAACAAACTTGTTTAATTAAAAACTGCAGCAGCTTCCATAAGCTACAAATAGATACAAGTATGTTTAACTAAACACACTCCGGTGATCAAATGGGCTTTGTACGATTTCCTTCTAATAATATTAAATGTATTGACATAACATTGGTGCAGATATTTGCCAAAAATATGGAAATGGTTTATTATTCAATACGAACACCAGGCAGTAATTTTGATGACACAAAACTTAATTAAACAATATCTAAAAATATCAACTTTTATTTCTCTTGTAGATTTTTTTATGTTTTCATATAATTCATGCAAAAGTAAATGCTTTTATTCCCCTGTTTAAAAAACTGGACGTATTATGTTATGATGTTGTCAGCCTGTCTGTCCGTGGACAATTGCTTGACCAGATGAAAACTCGACAACGGATGTACCTAGGTTCACCTAATTTTATGTATGGATAGCCCTTCAGTCAAAGGTGTGCCCTGATTGTTTCTTAGGCCCTGGGGTCAAAGGCCAAGGCCACTGTGACTTCATATGGAAAAACTTTGTCTGGAGGATAACTCAAGTGCTATACCTAGGTTTACCAAATTTCATTGTTGTGTCAAGGATGTGCCTTATTGGTTCTAAGGCACTGAGGTCAAAGGTCTAGGACACTGGTAATTTATATTGGACGATGACTTAACAACAGCTTTACCTAGGTTCATCAAATTTAATGTGTTTTATTTGACCTATTGGTTCTGAAGCCCCAGGGTCAAAGGTCAAGGTCAGTGATACTTCATATGGAAAAACATTGGACCATAAATGGACAACTGCTGTACCTAGGTTAGCCAAATTTTACTTGTTAATAGCCCTTGGGCCATGGGTGTTGGCTATTGATTAAGAGGCCTGGTAGTCAAAGGTCAAGGTCACTGGACTTTATATTGGAAATCTTGACTGGATCCTTACTCAACAACTGCATTACAAAGGTTTACCAAATTTTTGTTGAGAATAGTCCTAGGGGCCTATTGATTTTGAGGCCCTGGAGTCAAAGGTCGAGTTTAATGGAATTCATATGTAACATCTTTGTCAAGATGATAACATGACATTAGCTGTACCTAGGTTCTGCTGATTTTTACTGTGTATAGCCCTTGTGACAAGGATTTGACCTGTCGATTCTTGAAAAGTCAAGGTCTCTGAACTTCATTTGGGGAAACTTTGTCTGAATGATACCATGACACCGACTGTACCTAGGTTCACCATATTCACTGTGGATTGCCCTACAGTCTCCTACAGTCCCTGGCTTTGACAGCACACAGGTGTATAATGCCCAGCTCAGCCCAGCATAGCTCTTGTTTCTATTTTAGCTCATCTGGCACAAAATGCTCAAGGTTAGCTATTGTGGGGGGTCTGACCAAGGTGGGTTAGTTCATGTGCGTATGTGTGCGTGCATCTGTCGTCAACAATTTCTTAAAAAATCTTATTGTCAAAATACCATAAAGTCGAGGTAATACATTTGCCATGTAGAATTACTAGATGGTGGTTTACAAATTATGCCTTTGGGTCAAAATTAGCCCCTACCCATGCCCTGGGGTCAAAATTGGCCTCGCTCAAAGGGATCACTAGATTTACATAGAGCTATATAAGGAAATTAAAAAAAATCTTTTTCTCTAAAACTTTAAAGCCTAGAGGTTTGATTTTTGGATGTAGCATCATATTAAGGTTCTCTACAAAATTTGTTCAAATTATGTCCATGGGACCAAAATTGGCTTGGCCCCAGGGGTCACAAGACTTACATAGAGTTATTTAAGGAAATGTGAAAAAATCTTCCAAAAAAAACACTAGGCATAGAGCTTTCATATTTGATATGTTGTATTATCTTGATTCTTGAGGTCTTCTACCAAGATAGTTCAAATTATGCTCTTGGGTTCAAAATTGGCCCGGCCACAAGGATCACTGTTTTCATCGGCTGAAACTGTTAAACAATCTTTTGGCAGATGCCCTAAGCATCTAGTTCTCAGGTGAGCGGTCCAGGGTCCTCAGGACCCACTTGTTCTCAATAGTACTTGACAAGATTATCTACTCTTTTACACCTATTGAAGATAAATTATATAATTTGAACAACTATGACCCTTTGTTGACTGGATAAGAAAATATATTTACGTCCATTATATACACTTGTCAAAAGTTCTAAGTATACACTTTTTGATAAAAAAGAAAAGCATAGTAAAAATTGTCAAATCTTAATTGTATTCTAACTACATATCAGCCATACATTAACCTTAACTTTTAATAAAGAAAACCAGTTCAATGTCAAAATCATTGATCCAGAATGAGAAAATGTGTTTTTTATGATTTTCTTGTGCACGGAAAATGTTGTCTCATTCATAAGATCTAGACATTTGTGGAAAGTAAAAGGCCGGGTTTTTGACTCGAATGTCGCTTTCAGTTAGCGCATACGCAACTGGAAAGCTTGAACCTGGCATGTCAGTATGATTTTTATTGACTTTGTTTGGGCAAATTATGACAAAATGTATCTTAAAATATTTGAAAGTGTTGTCTTCAACAAATTCGAGTAGAAAACAATATTTTCTATTGTTAGGCTGCTAATGCGTTACGTCACGCAGCGTTACGTTCTTTTCGACGTCACTGACGTCAATGATCGAGCTTGAGAAAACGCTTGCTTGATTTTGTTCATTTCACATCAGTTCATGATAAACATTGCTTATTTGGATAGAAATTCTATGTTTAGGATTTTTAGAAGAAGCCAAACTTTTTTGTTAAAACTGCTTTAAATTTTGTTGTTTGTCCGTAGTACTATTACAGTTATACATGCAAACAATAAAATCATACAAACTGTCACATTTTCTTTAAGCATACCAACTTTTGTGATAATTACAACTTACACAAGTGATCATCATTTTCCTATCATTATTTTGAACTAAGTTTTAATCAACAGGCTAAGTGCAAGGTTTTGGCGCGCAGACTTAAATGTATCAGATTTTGTAATATAATGTTCCACTAGGTTAAAATTAAAGGGTTACAGTGAACAGTATACATGTTTAAACTTTCTTTCTGATATACCTTTTTGTTTTGATTTGTTATTTCCTTGTACCAATTTATTAAATTTGTTACCATTTAACCCATTCAACTTATTGTTACTGGTTGAAATTTGTGACTTTTGCATTGGATACAAATAAAATTAAATGTTGTTAAACTAACAGTTTTTGTTGATTTTCAGACCAGACTTTTTTCAACATTATTAGATAGAAGTTGCAGTTTTTATTAGTGAAATTAGTTAGAAAATTTATCATGTGGTTACCACAATAGAATATAATTTATAAGGTGTATACTTAGAACATTTGACTAGTGTATACTCTCTCAGTCAAACTAACTTATACTATCTTAACAAGATGAAAACTTTGTGACTTCTATCATACTGATGAGTTCTACATTATAGCTATTCTACCTGGAGACACAAGATTTATATGAAAGGAAGTCACATTCTGACTAATTGTTCTCAATTTCACTATATACCATAATATTTTCTCTTATTTGTCTTTTAATGTTATAATACATTTATTAGTTTGTTGTAAGTTATATTTTATTATTTAGTGATGGTCAAATACGTATGTTAGAAGAATGTGTTCATGGAGCTCTAGAACAACATAATAGTCATGCTGCAGAGACTACCAAGTAAGTTATTGTTGTTGTCTCTCATACTTGTGGTGTAAGCCTATCATCACATACCTTTCCTATACATTTATTTTTTTAGAGCTAACTTATAATATATTAGAAGATTTATGTAAAATCAAGCTAAATGAAGCTAGCATATTTTACCCTCTAAAAGTTACAGCTATTTGTTTTCTGAATTTGTTTATTCTTTTGCTGCTAGTAAGGTTACATCTACAGCTACAATAAATTAGATTCAATACATAAATTGATTGCTAGGATGCGGTTTCAATTTCGAAACCATGATTTCCAATTGGATAGCATCCTTTAAACTTGTCTATAAAAGTTATTATGAATTCATACTTGAGGTTACAATGATAAACTTAACTAGCAATTAATAAATGAGTACAAAAATTTTATTTGCTTAAAATTTATTGATTTTGCTTTGAAATGAATGTTAAAAATTTAAGTAACTATTTTATTTTATCAATATAGGTTAGTTTTAAGCTCAAACTAATTATTACTGTACATTTTGAATAAACTATACTATTTAATGAATCAAATCGAAAAAATAAAATTGCATTGAATTAACTTTCTAGTGAATGGTTGCAGCCCAAATTACATCATAAGATTATTGAATTCAGTCAATATTAATTAATACAATTATATATACAACCCAGCATAGCTTTTTTGTTTGTTGTAATTTATTGATATACATAAAATCTCAGAAAATTTAGGTTATCTCAAATGCTATCTGATTAAAACCTGATGTAATATTTTCCCCTTTGCTTATTTCACATCTGACAGAACCCAGCTCTGTAGCCCAGTTGGTAGAGCACCTGGTTTCAAAATCAAGTTTCCCGAAGGGGGTACAGGTTCGAATCCCACCTGGGGAGGTCATACCCGTCCAAGAAAATTTGACAATGATGTCAATTTTTCTCCATTAATAAGGTATATGGAGAAGTTTCCAGCCTTGTGGAAGGGTAGGTGAGTACTGATTATGGAGAAGGTTCCAGGAAAGCTAGGTTAGGTGCACTGGACGTTGTAAAAGAACCTAAAAATTGTGTTGACATGGTGTTAAACCCAGTGTAAAACATGTGACAAGATTACATTCAGCTGACCTTTACTACATTTTGTATACAACTATATTATAATATTTATGACACAACTCACAATGAATTGTTAAATCACAATATATGAACAAAATGCACCATCAAATAGCTCTAAATACCTTATCTATATATAGAAATTATATTTTTTTGCTATACTAGTGTATTGTCTTGATAAAAGCTATGCCTTGATTGGTCAAAACAAACATCATCTGAATGTGACTTCTAGTTTGATGTCGGGAGATCCTTTGACAGTGGTCTGCAAAATATCTGTTTACCAAGACTGTCACAAATGCATTGTATTTGACACTAGCAGACCTTTAAAGTTCTGTGACTTTTTGAAGTGTTTACTTTTGAATAATGTTCTTTTTATTCATTGCTACACTATAGCTACAATATTGATTAATATTATAACTGGACATGACATGACTTCATCTTTGGCTGTTAAGGTTGTCATTTTACTGGTGATCTTAATTAAATGGAACTGTATTTTCTAGACTTTGTGAAATGGTTACCATTTTTCTACACAAATAGACCTATATATTGCAACATTTTTATGTTTAGATGAAATGAGTTGTTGACTTGATATATTTATAGTAAGCATTACATGTATTTTGTAAAGTTGTCCTGCATCAACCTCAATTATGCATATTTTCTATTTTGTGTGCCTAGTTAAAAATGGTTGTTACAAATGTATGGTCTTGTTTGTGTCAGCTAACCCACAAAATATCAAGATATATATATTATTTGTTGATCTATATTATTTTATAGTATAAAGTTGATTAGACTGTTCTCAATGTAATGTTTATTATTGTAAATGTAAACTGTTCCATTGATCCAAGATATTATATTTGTTATATGATAAATGTCAATGTTGTATTCATCTTGTCATTTATATAGAAATAATTATATTATGTATTCATGTTTTGTCATTGATAAACTCGTATCTTTCTCAAGAATTTATCAATTGTTTTCTTTAAACGTGTATAGTTTTATGTTGTTGTACTTTATGTAGAATATGGTCCTTTTCACTTCAGTCAAAATGTAATTTGTGATAAAAAATACACTGACTGTACTCATTTTTATACGCCTGTTTTGAAAAAACAGTCCTATTAGTTATGATGTTGTCTGTCTGTCTGTCAGTGGACAATTGCTTGTCTGGATGATAACTCAACAACCACTGTACCTAGGTTCACCAAATTTTATGTGTGGATAGCTCTTGGGTAGAGGAGCTTCCCTTTTTGATTTTGAGACCCCAGGGTCAAAGGCACTGGGACTAAATTTATATTAAAACATTGTCCGGACAATAGCTTAATAATAACTGTACTAAATTTTATGTAAGGGTAGCCAAAATGTCTAGCATATGCCCTTTTGGTTTTGAGGCCCCTGGGTTAAAGATCAAGATCGCAAGGACATCATAAGGAAAAACCTTGTCCAGAGAATAACTCAACAACCACTTTATCTAGGTTCACCAAATTTTATGTGTTGATACTCTTTGGGTCAAGGGTGTGAACTTTTGAGGCCCTAGGGTCAAGGTCACTGGAAGTTCATATGGGAAAACGTTCTCATTGCTTTGGATATCCTTCCAGTTTAGGATGTGACCTATTCTGAGGTCCCGGGGTCATTGGTCAAGGTCACAGGGACTTCATATGAGATAGAACACAGCATGGACTGCACACGAGCGTATAATGCCCCGCCTAGCAGAGCTCTTGTTGACACTTTTTACTAGTACTGTAATTTAGTTAGGGTCATTACTGTAAGCCAGAACTATGTCTTCAAAATCTATGAGGGACAAATATTATATTTATAGAGTAGATTTACTCACTTTTAACAGTAACATACATGTATACATGTCCTTGTAATTACTGAAATATCACTTTACTTGTTAAACTGGTCAGGCTTTCCTCATTGGTAGTTTCCAGTGTGTGGTTAATGAGTTTAAGGTGAGTTTTCTAACTAGGATCTTGAAATTTACCAAATACAGAAGTAGTCCCTCTGTATGTTAGTATTGAGCAAATAAAATAGATCGTCTTCTATGACGGGTGCATTTATACACTTGTAATCAGAACTATATCTCAAGCGTAAGTATAACTGCTGCTATGTTATGCATCTCAGTAGGGATGGTGACGTTGTCTTATGAAACAGAGTGGTTTCAACGATTCAGTGGCGGCTCGTTGTGCGTCTCTTGAATCAGTAAAGATGTTACATTGTCTTATGTGATAGAATGGATTCGTTTGTATAGGAAGAGTTTAAATCTATATCGAATCTCTGGAGCTCTTACTATTTGTCTGGGTAAAAATCAGTACAAAAATAAGCTAACTAGTTGATTAATCTGTACACGTTTTTCTACCTAACAAACAAGTGTTTACTTACCTTGTTGAAACACTAAATCTACTTTAACTTTTTAAACCAGAACAAATTCAGTGCCTTCAGCTCTTTGATTTAAAAAGGTACATATTCACAAAAACACACAAACCAAAAAGGAACACACATGTCCATTCTAGCTAGTATTCACTCAAATAAGTACTTGGTAGTACAAATTAATGTTTATGACATTAATGTGAGATTAAAATAATTCTATAAAAAGTATACACAACATATGTCATGTACATGTTCATTAATCAAATACACAGAAACAAGGAACTATCAGTATTTCCTGAGAAAAATTAGTTATCGAATCCTGGAACAACAGAATTATTTAAGAAAATTACACCAACAATTTTATTTATATTTTTTTATTAAGGACTCAAAAACCTAGGCACATGGGGACGCTTAACAAAATTTGGGTATGGCATGGCCTAACTGTTTAGTCTTATGATTGTGTTTACATTTGTGATTGTTGATCTAAGGGTTAGCTATTGTCAGGGGGGGGGGGTCAGCCAGATGTGTGTGCATGCGTCTGTCTGTTGTCAATAATTTCTCCTTAAAAAATCTTCTTGTCATAAACTATAAGAGCTACAGTTACTAAATTTAGCATGTAGCATCACCTGAAGATCCTTTAATAAGATTGTTCTAATCATCATTCAGGGGTCAAAATTGACCCCCATTCCCAGGGTCATAAGTTTTACGTACAGATATATAGAGTCTAAGTAAGATCAAGGGAGGTTACTCATGTAACTAACTGATACTGTCTATAACATTTTGAAATCCTCTAGGTACATAACAGTCAGCTTATTATCCACACCTTATTAATGATGTAACACTGACCAGCTATTAATACCAAGAAGGTACCGTCGTAAAATGCGCTCGAGAAATAGAGCTCTCCGTAGAGCCAAAACTATAAATCACCCCCGTCATTGGGCTAAATTTCGTCAATTACGCAATGATGTTTTAATGCTGATTCGAAACTCTAAAAATAATATAAAACTTGTATTTGTTCACAAATTTTAGATAAATCTATTCCTCCTGGTATGGTGGCGTATAACCAAATCTATTGCAAAACTCAACAACTGTATCCAATCCAACCCACCATTAAGGTACAACGGTCAAATACACACTCACCCAATTGATAAAGCCAATGCATTTAATGAATACTTCACATAAATTTCAACCGTAGTACATGAACCGGAACTTCCTGATTTCCATGCGCGAACGCAATCACATATCGATCATATAATTGTAACTGAACAAGAGGTCCTAAACCAACTTAAAGATCTTAACCCAACAAAACCCGTGGGTAGGGATGTATACCGGTACCAAGTACCGGTACCAGTATCGGTATCGTTTCGAAAATTTCCGGTAAATACCGTTTTGTTTTGGTACCGGTACTCAAATCGGTACTTTGAAAAATAGAGCAGATTTAAAATAACCAAATACGAAATTTTCTGTGCTTTAATCTCAAGACTTCTGCGTATTTATTGTAGGGATTTAACTCGATCTAAACTTTGGTTAAGTATATCATACCATTTATTACCGTCCAGTATGCCCCGTGTAGATCTATATTGATAATTGATACAAATTGAAATTTAAGTAATGACACAATGTTGCAGAAAATTAGCGTGCTACTTATACGTTAATTTTTTAAAGCCTAGGGGTACGTTCCGCAAATCGATTGCTAGCTAGCGCTTTTTAAAAGCGATTTTTTGTAGCGTAAGAGGTCTACGGAACGGTATGCTTCAAGCAAGCAAATCCAAGATGGCAGTTTTCTCAAACAAAATGTTCAGAATTGTTACAAATGAAAAATATTCAAATCAATTATCACCTTGATTATTCTTTTAACCGCTTTGACGAAATATATGAATAGAATAAAGCCTATTTCAGTATTCTTAAAAAAGGAGCACGTTTCCACAGGGGCAGCCATTTTGAAAAAATGCAGAAGTTTTCAGAATCATACGACTAGCAATAAAAAAACTTGCTACGTATCGCTAGCTAGCGATTCAATTCGCCCTATCGCAGCAGACCGTTCCATAGGAAATAGCTAGGTAGCGATACAAAGCGTTCGCCTTGCGGAACGAGCCCTAGTTGCCGACGATGACAATGACTGAAAGGTCTCTCAAAATTGTTACACATGCGTCACATGCATGCTTACATTAACATGCACAATAATGTTTGTTGTTCTGTAATATTGTCTCAATATTGTCTACTGGACTACTAAAATACTTATTTAATAGAGACACAATATTTTATTGACATTGTTTTGGTATGAAAATATTCAGTACGAATGTCACATGCACGTGGAGCGAATTTTTTGTTCTAACTCTTGGTTATATATTTATCAGTATGTTTTCTACTAAACATTTAGCTAACAGAATAGCACGATAACAGTAAACATTGCATAGCTTGCATTAAACTATTTCTCTGTCTTGACTCTTGAATACATGTGTACCCGGTGATTGTGTGTTTTCATTGTCTTGTGACACAATAAAACAGGAAAGAGTACCCCTCGGTCCGCCAAAAGCTGATATGCTCATAATCTTACATCGATATACATGTATTTTTTGTTATTTGTATTAAAACATTGTAATTTGTACTACGGCTGCATATTGGTATCGGTATCATTAAAAATACCGTATCGTTTCATTGGTACCGGTATCGTTTCGTCCCTGACGGTATCCATCCCTACCCGTGGGTCCAGATGGCCTTAGTCCAAAGATATTAAAAAATATTGCACCATCTATATCATACCCACTCACAAAGCTTTTTAATATGTCATTAACCAGTCAGGTACTACCACATCACTGGAAACTTTCTAATGTTACCCCAATATACAAAGGCAAGGTAGCACTGAAACACCACAACAATACAGACCCATATCTCTTACCAGTGTTGTTTGCAAACTTCTTGAGAAAATTGTTTTTAAACACCTATTCAATTACACAATTGACAACAATCTTATAAGGCCAAAACAGTCTGGCTTCCAACCTCGTGATTCAACAGTAAACCGACTCTTAGACATATATGACACTATACTGCGAATCTTAGACGATGGTAAAGATTTAAGATTTGTATTTTGCGATGTAGCTAAAGCGTTCGACAAAGTTTGGCATAAAGGTCTAATTCTTAAGCTCAGACAATATGGTATCACTGGTACACTTCTAAGTTGGATCGAAAACTATTTAGTAGGTAGAGAACAAAAAGTTGTTATAAAGGTTTTTCTTCGTCATCAGTTACTGTCAGAGCTGGCATTCCCCAGGGTTCTGTGTTAGGCCCATTCCTGTTTTTACTTTTTATCAATGATATTGTTGATGAACTTACTAATGACGTAAGACTTTTCGCTGATGACACGTCACTTTTCGTTATAGTCGATTGTGGTATGGAAGTAACAAGTTCCCACTCTATCGACCGATTTAGATACTCTATCTAACTGGGGAAACTCATGGTCAGTTCAATTTAATCCCCAAAAAACCAAATCTATGACTTTTACGCATAGAAATACTGTTCACCCACAATTAACGTTCGCTAATATCCCTATCGAAGAAATTAATTGGCATACACATCTTGGTGTCACATTACAGTCTAGTGCTACGTGGGGAGAACATTTTAAAACATTCTATCGACAGACAATCTTTACTTAAAATATACTTATCATTTATTAGACCAGTGCTAGAATATGCCGGGCCTGTGTGGTGTAATATAACAAAACAAGAATCTGACTTAATCGAAAGTGTACAAGTTGAAGCGGCTCGAATAATAACAGGGTTAAGATGTAATTCGTCTCTCTTTTGTTTATACAAAGAACTTTGCATTGAATCGCTGGAATCCCGTTGAAACAATCACATACTAAATATTATGTACAAAGCATTGCATGGGCTTTCCTGGCACACATATACCAGAACAGCAACTTTCGCCCACGTGGGCAAAAATTACGTTTGCCTCAGTGTCGTACCACATCTTATTTTTATAGTTTTTATACGCCCGTTTTGAAAAAACGGTCGTATTATGTTATGATGTTGTCCGTCTGTCAGTCCGTCCGTCTGTCCATGGACAATTGCTTGTCCGGATGATAACTCAAGAAAGGATGCACCTAGGCTCCTCAAATTTTATGCGTGGATAGCCCTTGGGTGGAGGAGGTTCCCTATTGATTTTGAGACCCCAGGGTCAAAGGTCAAGGTCACTGGGACCTAAAATAGGTAAAACTTGTCCAGACAATAACTCAATAACGACTGTACCTAGGTTCACAAAATTTTATGTAAAAGTAGCCCATGTGTCAAAGATATTCCCTATTGGTTTTGGGGCCCCTGGGTCAAAGGTCAAGGTCACACGGGCATCATATGGGGAAAAAAACTTGTATGGAAAATAACTGAACTACCTAGGTTCACCAAATTTTATGTGAGAGTAGCCCATGTGTCAAGGATGTTCCCGGTTGGTTTTAGGGACCCTGGGTCAAAGGTCAAGGTCACAGGGTCATCATATTTAAAAACCTTGTCAGGACGATAACTCAACAACGCCAGTACCTAGGTTCACAAAATTTTATGTGAAGGTAGCCCATGTGTCAAGGATGTGCCCTATAGGTTTATAGGGCCCCAGGTTCAAAGGTCAAGGTCACAGAGGCATCATATGGAAAAACTTTGTTTGGACAATAACTGAACCACTTATGTACCTAAGTACACCAAAACTTTTGTGAGAGTAGCCCATGTGTCAAGGATATGCCCTGTAGGTTTTGGGGCCCCTGGGTCAAAGGTCAAGGTCACAGGGGCATCATATTGAAAAACATTGTCCGGGTTATAACTCAACAATGACTGTACCTAGGTTCACCAAATTTCATGTGAGAGTAGCCCATGTGTCAAAGATGCGCCTTATCAGTTTTGGGGAAACTGGGTTAAGTTTAAACCTTCAACCAGAAGATATCAAATTACCAAGCAGTGACTTCAAATGTTCAATCAATATGTTAATGAAGTCAAAATGGCAAGCAATGAAAATCTTGTCCGGACAATAACTGAAATACCAATGTACCCAGGTTCACCAAATTTTATGTGAGAGTAGCCCTTGTGTCAAGGATATGCCCTATTGGTTTTGGGGCTCCTGGGTCAAAGGTCAAGGTCACAGGGGCATCATATTGAAAAACCTTGTCCCGACAATAACTCAACAACGACTGTACCTAGGTTCACAAAATTTCATGTGAAGGAAGTCCTTGTTTAAGGATGTGCCCTATAGGTTTTTGGGCCCCAGGTTCAATGGTCAAGGTCACAGAGGCATCATATGTAAAAATTTTGTCCAGACAATAACTGAACCACCAATCTACCTAGGTTTGCCAAATTTTATGTGAGAGCAGCTCATGTGTCAAGGATATGGCCTGAAGGTTTTGGGGCCCCTGGGTCAAAGGTCAACGTCACAGGGGCATTATATTGAAAAACATTGTCCGGGTAATAACTCAACAATGACTGTACATAGGTTCACCAAATTTTATGTGAGAGTAGCCCATGTGTCAAGGATGTTCTCTATTGGTTTTGGGGCCCCTGGGTCAAGCTTAAACCTTCAACCAGAAGATATCAAATTACCAAGCAGTGACTTCAAATGTTCAATTATGTTAATAAAGTCAAAATGGCAAACAATTGAAATTATGCTATATTTAATAAGTAACATGAAATTAGTTCACCAAATTTTATGTGAGGGTAGCCCACGTGTCAAGGTTGTTCCCTATTGGTTTTGAGGCCCCTGGGTCAAAGGTCAAGGTCACCGGGGCATCATATGGATAAACCTTGTCCGGACAATAACTTTACAATGATTGTACCTAGGTAAACAAATTTTATGTGGATCAGCCCATTTGTCAAGGAGTAATGTGTTGGTAGCTCTTTGGTAGAGGATGTTCCCTTTTGATTTGGAGACCCCAGGGTCAAAAGTCAAAGTCACTGGGACTTAATTTATATTGAAACATTTTCCGGACAATAACTCAATAATGATTCTACCTAGGTTCACTGAATTTTATTTAAGGGTAGCCTAAATGTCTAGCATATGCCTCTTTGGTTTTAGGCCCCTGGTGAAAGGTCAAAGTCACAAGAAAATCATGAGGAAAAACCTTGTCCAACAACCAACTTTATCTAAGATCACCAAATTTTATGTATCAATACTCTTTGGGTCAAGAGTGAGAACTTTTGGTTCTGAGGCCCCAGGGTCAAGGTCAAGGTCACTGGAAGTTTGTTTGGGAAAACTTTGTGCCGGTGATAACTCAACCATGGCTGTACCTAGGTTCTTAAAATCTTTGCTTTGGATAACCCTCCAGTTAAGGATGGGACCTATTTCGGGGTCATTGGTCAAGGTCACAGGGACTTCATATGAGATAGAACACAGCATGGACTGCACACGGGGGTATAATGCCCCGCCCAGCGGAGCTCTTGTTTTGTATATAGATTTATATGTATCTAATTTATTACACTCACATGAGACTTTTACTATTTACATGTATTATGATCATGTATGAATACTGGTACTTTGTGGAGTTTTGAATCTTGTAATTTCAACTATTGGCATCTATTCAGATCAAACATAGTATTATTGTATTCATGATCATTGTTGGTATTGATATTTTCAGATAATTGATCAATATCAACCAAATTTTATGTAAGAGTAGCCCATGTGTCAAGGATTTCTCTATTGGTTTTGGGGCCCCTGGGTCAAAGGTCAAGGTCACAGAGGCATCATATGGGGAAAAAAACTTGTCTGGACAATAACTGAAACAACCAATGTACCTAGGTTCATCAAATTTTATGTGAAGGTAGCCCATGTGTCAAGGATGTGCCCTTATGGTTTTTGGGCCCCTGGGTCAAAGGTCAAGGTCACAGAGGCATCATATTGAAAAACCTTGTCTGGACAATAACTCAACATCAACTGTACCTAGGTTCACCAAATTTTACGTAAGAGTAGCCCACATGTCAAGAATGTTCCCTACAGGTTTTGGGGCCCCTGGGTCAAAGGTCATGGTCACAGAGGCATCATATTGAAAAACCTTGTCCGGACAATAACTCAACAACAACTGTACCTAGGTTCACCAAATTTTATGTGAAGGTAGCCCATGTGTGAAGAATATGCCTCATAGGTTTTCGGGCTCCTGGGTCAAAGGTCAAGGTCACATGGGCATCATATGGAAAAACCTTGTCCGGACAATAACTGATCAACCAATGTACCTAGGTTCACCATATTTTATGTGAGAGTAGCCCGTGTGTCAAGGATGTGTACTATTGGTTTTTGGGCCCCTGGGTCAAAGGTCAAGGTCACAGGGGCATCATATTGAAAAACATTGTCTCAACCATGGCTGTGCCTAGGTTCTCAAAATATTTGCTTTGGATAGCCCTCCAGTTAAGGATGTGACCTATTCTGAGATCCCAGGGTCATTGGTCAACGTCACAGGGACTTCATTTGTGATACAACACAGCATGGACTGCACACAGGCATATAATGCCCCGCCCAGCCGAGCTCTTGTTGATCATGGTATGTTCATTAAGTTATAAATACAATAACCATTTACTTTTATGTCAGATAGTTATTAGTAAATGAAGTCTTAAATTGTAATTAGGGATACAACATACTGAATGTTTGCTAACAATGTTGATTCCTCCTCAATTTACAGAAAGTTTATACTTTGATCATTATTCTAATAACATGAATTCGGTGTAAGGACAGTTTTCCTGTTTTATACTGAAGAGTCTTAGAACTAAGTTTCTAGTCTGGTTTTCACAATATAATATTATGTAGTTGGTATAATACCATTAGACTTGATTTACAACAATTTTTTATTGATCAGGAATGTCTATTGAAAGTTATTTAATTTTATGATGTTCATTATCATTGACATTGAATTTGACTTTGAAATGCCTGTAAAATATATAAACTGTATCTAACTGTGGTATAAATGATATTTAGATTGATGTTGGATCTTTGTGTCAATAGTCTATTAGAATTTTTTCCTGACTACAATCTGAAGTTCTTCTTAAGAAATCCCAGACTGCTTCAGTGACAGCAATTATTTCCTGGTATTTTACTATGTATTTGTTTATAAACATTTCCTTTGGGTCCATTCAATGAGACTGTTTTATATGATTTATACCATGAGTAACAAACTGACATGTCTAGTGTAGCAGTTGATAATATCACATCTTATATTCTTAGTTTATTTCACTCATGTATTTACCGTGTATGAAGTCTTCTCCAGTGTGATGTCTTCTCCAATGATGTATAATTATATTGTGTGGTTGACATTCATTGTTAACATGAAGGAGGTATTAAATAGAAAATAAATTTAGTCCCCTACTGGTGTTTACACCGGAGAGGACTATAGGTTTGCAATCTGTCATTCTTTCCGTCTGTCTGTCCACTTAAATCTGGATCCCACCATATTGAATAAAGTATCCAAGCTATTTTGCTGAAACTTGGTATTTGCATACATTGCATTGAGTAGATTATGCATGTCATTGTCTTTTCTTACCAAAATTCTGGTTGCTATGGATACAGAAATAGTCAAAATTTTATCAAAAAGCTTGTAATTAAGCCTAATTCAAAATCTGTTCAAGTTATATTGATAAAACTTAGCATGTGATTATGTATCAATGAGTAGTTTATGCTTATCAATAACTTTTTATGTTCAAAATTCTGGTTGTTATGGATACGGAAATAGTTAAGATTTCACCAAAACAGATGTATCACAGCGTAACTTAAATTGCATGTCTGGATGATAACTCTGCAAGGGATCGACCTAAGTTCACCAAATTTTCTGTGTAGATAGCCCTTGAAAAAAGGTATTTCCTTAAGGTTCTGAGACCCGGGATCAAAGGTTAAGGTCACTGGAACTTCATATGGGAAAAATTTGTCTGAACGATAACTCAATTAGGAATGTATCTAGGTTCACCAAATTTTATGTGTGGATAGCCTTTGGGTCAAGGGTGTGCCCTTATGATTTTGAGGCCCAGGGGTCAAAGGTCAAGGTCACTGGGACTTCATATGGGAAAACATTGTCCTGAACATAATTCAACAAGAAGTGTACCTAGGTTCACCAATTTTTTTGTGTGGATAGCCCCTGGTTCAAGGGTGTTCCCTATTGGTTCGGTGGCCCCGGGGTCAAAGGTCACCAGATATTTACTGTGGATAGCCCTCCATATCCTACAGCTTTGACAGCACACTGGCGTATAATGCCCACCCAGTAGAGCAATTGTTTTTTCTTTTGGTCTGAGGTCAAGGTCATGCTGCTGTCCTAAATTAGTCATAGATTACAAGTAGGGGACTTCAGTATTGCCTGCAATACAAACTGACCCTTGTTTTATCAAAAACAGTGGCCAGAAGTGTTAATGTCCAGTGAAATTTTTAGTGGTGTGTAGCCTGCCATAGCATCTGCTGCATGCGTAGTACTTACTGTGAGCCAGCTTGATTTCAGTCAAGGACTTGTAAACTTTGATATGATCGATATTTATTATTAGACTTGCTTGAAAATTAGCATGCTTTTTTTGCAATAAAGTGCGAGATTAAATTAGAAAACATAAATACCCTTATTAAGGAAACATTTTCTTAAAGAAATTACATGAAACAAGTAGTTATGCAATTTGTTGTACTTTTATTGTTTCAAACTGGTACTATGTTCATATATTGATAATGGTATTTTCCATCAATACAAACAGGGAACCCGACAAAAACATAGTGGAAATGAGTCCATTTATGCACCCCTTTTTTCACTTTTTGACGATTATTTTCCTATCATGTGATCTAAAATGAATCGTTTTGATTGGCTAAAGGCAATCAGTTTTGACTACAAAATGGTCAAATCTTGATGATTGCATATATTGCCGTTCAAGAACGGTGATAATTACCTGCATTAAGCAGCCAGTGATAGTAAGTGGCTGGATTGACTGCTTGAGTTAGTCCATTTTGATGATCAAAATTCCTGATTTTCATAGAGCATTGATCTCTCAACCCAACATTGTCAAATTGCAGACCTTTATTTAATACCTGTGGTAAAATGCAGATTAATATGAGCCATATCACTTGTTTTGTTTTTAGCTCAACTATTCTATCCTACTCAGCTGTGCGTCGGCATTTTTATAGGTGTAACACTTCTTGGTTAAGTTTTTGGAGCAACATTTTTGTATCTTTTATATCTTTGCAAGTACAGGAAGGATTCACTTAAAACTTTAATTGTGTTCAGTGGGTTACTATTGAATTTCAAATACTAAGTTACATAACTCTTGGATAAATTTGGACTGAATTATGGCCCTTATATACCTAGAAATTTCTTGGTTAAGTTTTTAGGTGCAACATTTTTTCTTTGCAACTTTGTGAAGGGATTCACTTGAAACTTCACACATGTGTATGGGGTTACCATTGAAGTTCAAATACCAAGTTACATAACTCTTTCATGAATTGGGACTGAATTATGGCCCTTTTATACTTAAAAACTTTCTTGGTTAAGTTTTTAGGTGCAACATTTTATCTTTGCAACTACAGAAGGGATTTACTTGAAACCTCACACATGTCTGCAGGGTTTCCATTGAAGTTCAAATACCAAGTTACATAACTCTTGCATGAATTTGGACAGAATTATGGCCCTTATATACTTAGAAATTTCTTGGTTAAGTTTTTAGGTGCAACATTTTATCTTTGCTACTACTAAAGGGATTCACTTGAAACTTCACACATGTCTATGGGGTTACTAATTGATGTCAAATACCAAGTTGCATAACTCTAGCATGAGTTTTGATTGGTTGTTGCTGTAGTTTACACAAATACCCCGAAAAGTCGAGCCCCTTCTCCGTGGACTGCTCTTGTTTACATATCTTGAAATTAGCTCTAATGACATTATTTTCTTATAATTTAGCTAAAGATTTGAGCCAAAGCCAATACCAGTAGCCATTTGCATTGTTTTATATACAGAGACACTTTAAATGTGTATGCCCATCATTTCTTGTATTTTTGTGAACAAACCAATTTACTTACTATTGTACTCACTCAAACTTACATGTATAATGTAGTCTGACTTCAATGGTATTTTATTTGTAACAATCAAAGTATTGAAATACAGAAAGACTTTCGTGCACATTGAAACCTAACAAATCCATACTAATGATTACTCCTTACACATTAGATTCAAGTACGAATCGAGCCTACGAATCGAGCCGGGCAAAAAATGTGGGCGAAGTGTTTATTCTACCCTGTATTACTGCCTAATATTATTAAGATTTTATTTTCCTCTTCTTGCCATACAAAATCTTGAAGTGCAGTTTTCCCCTGGACTCTGCGTACACATTCTCTAGGTTCATTAGTGTAGATAAATATGATAAATATGGTACAATACTATAAAACATCTTAAACTTCAAGTAATACAATGAATGACCACAGTATCATTACATTAAACAGCTACAGACACTATCAATATATATATCATTTTATTGCTCTTACTTCATAAACTTTTCAACATGGAATGTAAACCTTTGATTTGCTGTGGGTATTATCAAAAGTATAACTCAGTATACTGCTTAGTGTATTAACGAGATTTGACTACACCCCTTCCACATGCTTATCAATATAAGTAAACACATGTCACTGACGAAACTACTTTTAACTCCTAGAAATTGACTGCGCAGTAAATCAGAGAATCATGTATCACTGCGCATGTTAAACTGGTCATTCATTTTCGTTGTTGATAGTTTTCGATTTGTGGTATAACTTAAGCCTTTCGGCGAAATCACCGAAAGACTAAAAACTCCTGTGTGCATTGTGATTCTGTGGAATAATTAAAAGGTTTTTTAGGCATGATTCTTTAGACTTAGTCTTAGAATTGTCTATTTCCCATGATGTGCATCTACTTATAATTCAACAGGACTCAACATAAATTGAGATTTATTTTGATGTATATTGATTGTATTGTTATAGATAACCTAAGCCACTTTACTTATTTTGATAAATAAAGAAGTACAGTGGATCTTGTGTTAAGCGACCATCCAAGGGAGAGATAAAAAGTGGTCGTTTAAAACAATGGTCTCTTAAGACAAATGTTGATTACCGACCTTGAAACCGTCCTGACATTCTAAAATTTGTCATTTTCGTAGAACATTAATCTGTCAACCGGACGACTTTGACTGATGGACTTTCATTCAAATGTCGTCAAATACATACAAATGATGGGAAAATAGATTTTCTTTCTTCTTAACATCCTAAATTCAGGTTCAAATTGCAATTATTTATTTAATTAAGTAAAACTGCGAAACAGTCATTTTTGTTTACGTATATACATGTTAAAATCCGGGCATTTTCCGGAATTTTCGCCATTATAACAATCAGTATATTTAGGTCATCAGATTTAAGGCTGTTACATTTGAAACAGTGAAATTTAAACAATTAATGATAATTAGTTGTGATAATTGTCCACACACAAGCTACTTCTTTGTTCTAACAAGCGCTGCAATATAAGTGCGTAAAAATGTTTGCCTTGTTAAAATTGAAAGTAGAACGTGACGCTATTTTCGGAAAACGTGTTTAAAATGTCCTCAATATTGACATTTCTTTGTTTAAATAAACAAATTGTTTCTGTGTTCGTATTTTTAAATAAATATTATTTTACACGTTCTATGCACGTATAAAAAGTCAAATTAGCAGTCTCTAGAAATTTTTTGGAAAATGATTACTCTCTACGGTGATAGAACGGTCAGAACGGATGTTTTAATTGACCCAGATATGGGACTAATTGTTCAATGTGTATTATGTAATTACATAATAATTGGATAGTATTAGTGTCACTTTGTTGATTGTTCCCACTACCCCCTTATCTTACAGTATTTATGACTGTTAATTATTGATTTTTAGAGCCTGACATACGAGTTTAGGTGATAGACATTGAGGCGACGTATATTTCTGATTACCGATTTTTAACGATTTTTGCCAAGTTAGATTTATTTGACCCGGTCGTTTAACACAAATAAGTCAGTCAGTTTCGACCAAAATGAGCGGTCGCTGGTCGCGTTAGACAAAAGTCGCTTAAGACAAAGATTTAAATAGTAAAAATGGTTGGTGGGAACTCAGGGTGGTCGCTTAGTGCAAATGGTCGTTTAGGAGACGTGGTCGCTTATGCAAGATTTACTGTATTATTGTTTTTGGTAAAGGAAAAGTCATTGATAATACTACATTAAAACTTGTTCATCATCAAATGTAATGATTATAATCACTGTGGGTTGATTACAATATGTTTATTATTTGTATATAAATGTATTTATAATACTTCAAATAAAATTGACGGCTTTTGAATGGCTCCCCGGGTCTGCGAAAAAATCCATATACACTGCCTGTGAGTTCATATACACTGTGTCCCCTCGGGTAGCCTCTCATAATAATGCAACATAAATTTTTGTCTAAAGTCCGCCTTTTTGTTCATAGATTTAAAAATGTTTTTCTTTGTAATCTTAACATTTATAAGCAAATAAGACATATCGATGTCCAGTTCTTTATAAAATAACGTTATACAGCAAGTTTTCAACATGAATAATCTATTTCTCACAGTACTGTAAACCAAGGGCCCAAAATTTGACGCTTTACAATTCCAACATCCAAGCCAAAGGATTGTGCTTCTTCCATTATGTGACTGTGTTCAATACGACAAATTTCCTAGTCATTATAAAGTTAATGCAAAGGTTGACTTGCGTTTCATTCATTGTAGCAAGCCAAGCTATGCATTAAGATTAATTAATGAAACTGGCTGTCAAACGATCTTTCTCAAATACGAGATGATGAAAGCAGCTGGGGAGGAGGGCATAGTTATGCTGAGACATTTAGCTGAGAAAGTCTTTAGTGATGGTGTGATTCCCAAGGACTGGGAAGAGAGCCACATCCTAAACCTGTACAAGGGGAAAGGAGACGCCCTTGACCGAGGAAGTTACCGTGGTCTCAAGCTTACGGAACAAGCCATGAAACTAATGGAGCATGTCCTAGACACCTTCATTCACAGAATGGTGAATATCGATTCCATGCAGTTTAGCTTCGTACCAGGACAGGGCACCACAGATGCTATTTTCATCCTGAGACAGTTGCAGGAGAAACACTTCATTGCCAACAAGTCACTATACCTTGCATTCGTTGATCTAGAGAAAGCTTTTGATCGTGTCCAAAGGAAAGTCCTTAAGTGGGCTCTGAGAAGCCTTGGTGTTGAGGAGTGGGCAATCTGTATCATCCAGGCGATGTATTCCAATGTTAGAACCAGAATACATGTCAACGGTCAATTTAGTGAGGAATTCAGTGTGGAAGTAGGTGTGCACCAGGGCTCAGTTTCTCAGTCCCCTACTCTTCATCATAGTGCTGGAAGCACTGTCAAGCGGCAGACTCTCTGGAAGAGTGCATCTCAAAGTTGAAAGCATGGAACTTAGGAAGGATGGTAAGGAAAAGAAAGGGCTCCAAGTCAATATGAAGAAAACCAAACTAATGATATCTGGTCCTGGACTCAACCTCCTCAGAAACTCTTCAAAGCACCCTTGTGCGTTTGTAGAAAGGGTGTCAGAATTAACGCCATCCAGTTCTCCCAGTGCAGTCTATGGGTACATAAGAATTGATGCAGTATTTGTGGAAGACTCATACCCAACCCATACTACACCTGTCCAAGATGTTGTGGCACAGCTAGACAAATCTACAGCAGACCAGTTACAGAAGTAGATGTGAACGGCTCCATACTTGATGTTGATGCCAGTTTCTGCTACCTTGGTGACATGCTGTGTGCTGGGGGAGGATGCTCTCTCACCATCGCATCCAGATGTTGTACTGCGTGGGGAAAGTTTAATAAGCTTCTGCCAGTCCTGACATCCTAGCACATATCCCTGACCGTAAGAGGAAGTGTTTACAATTCCTGTGTACGTTCTGCGTTACTGCATGGTAGTGAGACCTGGGCCCCAACAGATGCTGACCTACAGAGACTCTGCAGAAACGACAGGGCTATGATTCGTTGAATGTGTGGGACCAAGCCGCATGATGAGATTTCCACAGAACTACTCTGCGCCAAACTAGGTTTAGAGGTAGTGACCGATGCCCTCCGTGCCAGAAGACTTAGGTGGTATGGACATGTGATGCGCTCTACGGGGTGCATCAACTCTATTACAAACCTGAGCATCCCATCCTCTGGTAAACGTGGACGGCCAAGAAAGTCCTGGTTAGAATGTGTAAAAGCAGATTTGAAGACTTGTAAATTGTTGGAATGTGTAAAAGCAGATTTGAGGACTTGTAACCTGCATAATAGTGATCCCCTAGACAGGGTTACATGGAGGTCAGATGTAAGAAGATTAGGCCGCCTGCTGTCTACCCCAGTCCCTGGGACACTGGCAGCAGTTGAGAAATAAACCATCCAGATTTGATTGATTGATTGATTGGATCCACATAGTTTTTACTTGGCGCTATTTTCAAAAAGCAATTTCCATCATGCCAGAACAGTTTATCCTGTCAGCGAGTGTTTTCTTAATAAAGTCCATATATCCCTATCGTCCGTGTGCATTTTTATTCTTTTTAAATAGATCCTTGTACTTCTGAACCTTAAATCCATGAAAAATCATTAGCTTAAAACTTTAAATGTCAAATAGTAAATCCTATCAAGCATCATAACATGGTTGTCTGTATGACGTCATGATCAAACATACTAAAAAGCAATTGGTCTGCGCAGGGGGGGAAATTGAACTAAAATACTGCATTTGTTTTTTTTGTACATTTAAGAGCTCCCAACGGATTTTTAAGGGATTTGAAGTATTATAAAATCGTAATAAAGATTTCTGACATTGTATATGGACTCCTACCCCTCGAAGCTACATATAACCCCTTGGCTGACATCTCGGGGTATATGTACTCTCGGATAGAAGGACCCATATACGCCGTCAAAACTTTTTATAACTAATAATATACTGATATATTTGTGATCCAAAATGATCTATTTGTCAGAAATTGTTTCACAAATGAGTTAATATAAATTTACATGTATATAAACAATTCAGTATTAAGAGGTTAGTAATTTGTTACTGATAAGATTATATCCAATATTAGCGGGCTTTATGCTACTGAAGTTGCATGAAGGTCTAGTTTTTGCAACAATGATTTAGAAAATCTCTTAATTTTGTTACAGTATAGAGTAATAAAGGTATTGAATAAAAAACAACACAATATACATTCACTCCATCTGTAATTATCCCAAGACATAGTAATATACAATATTCTGTTGTCATAGTAACATAAATAACAACATTTCGTCAAATAAATAAAAGAATGTTTACATGATATGTAGGTGGAAGAAAATGTACAAACTAAAATGTAATAAAGTTTAGTAAATGAAAGTATTGTATACAACATATGTAACTAACTTTTACCTATTTTATTTCATATAATGATGATTGATCATTTTTATTGACTTCTTGGATTATTTTTAATTTTGTACATGAAAACTGATTAACCAAAGCACTGACAAATGTTTCCAACATAATATATTACAGTTACTAAGTGTAGAAAATTTGAGCATCGTAGAGTTAAATAATGGTATAGGATTTTGATAGTTGAAGCTGTAAATATTTTTGTTTTAGGAAACGTGACAACTTATTACTGTTTTTATGGAAGACTTTAGTGTAAGAGAATGTTTTGATCATTACAATGCTTATAATCTCCTTAATTATTTTATATGCCTGCATCATGAGAAAGAGATATAATATTATTTGTTGATTTAAGATCACTGGATCAATTTAATACTTGCAGCTTAGAATTGTTTGATTGAGAAAAGACTACAGTAACTGTTGTAATTTTATTGCACTTTTATTATCTCAGAAAAAACACAAATTTTGGCCATAATATATTAATTGCTAAATAATAGTTAAAAATTGTTCAAAAAAGTTATTGAATTAGTTTAAACATACAGTAAAAACTGCCTTAGCGACCCACTGAATTAAACGACTCCCTGTCTTATGGGACCATATTTGAGACCGCCCAACATAAATGCCTATTGAAAGTCCCTGTATTAAGCGACACTCTGTCTGACGCGACTTACGACCTTACTTTATCAGTCCAATACCGATAATTAGGTTTAATTAAGCCACTTTGCAGGCCTCAATTGATCCAAAGATGTTTTTCACACCTCGATAATTACTATTGAATTGTATAATTGGCCCACCAATCGACACGCTTGATACAAAAAATTAGCTATGTAAACCAATGCTACGGTCAAATGCAGATAAACAAAAGGCAAAGCACATCTGATTGTTTGTTTAAACATCATTAAATAGCTTTTATAGACAATTATTACTTAAAATTTGGCGAATGAATTGATTCGAATGTGATTGCTAAACAATCGGTCATTTTTGTTTGCATCGCTAAAAGCCGTATTCTGGTTATTTACCGGTAATTTGGCCATCAAAGCAACTTGCATGCAATTTTCTGAGAACGAATAAACACATATCATCGTTTATATGTAAAATAAATAATTTTTAATATTGAAATTTATATAAATTGTCCATTATCAAACCAAAGACAACTTTTAAATTAATTCATTTAAATCAAGTTGAGTAATAAAACTTATAAAGTGTCTAAGAACTTTTGTTATTACTCTTCGAGGGCACAATATTTAAAGTTGATAGAAAATCGGGAGAATTATGCCATGTTATATCATGTTTAATGTCACAACTCAGTGGGGGTTTCACTTATTTGGCTGAAATGAGCAATATTGGTGACACGCTATTATTTTGACTTGAACCTGGATTTAAAGACCCACTGTCATATGTGACTGTGTTAGGATGGTCCGCCAGAAAGTCACATATGACAGGTTTTACTGTATTTAAATCATATTCTAATGTTGAACCTCTAATACTACTAGCAGTTTCACTCTGAACTTGAACTGTAATCATCCACTGTTAGATCTTCTAGAGTTGACCTATATTTCAACCAATACAATTTGCTCTACCATAGCTGTTTGTCCAATGAAAATCTTTTACGGTATAAAGAAATGGATAAAACACATGACACCATTGGCTATTTGTGATAAACTGATGCGTAGCACGTATAGTAGCTGCTGACTATTTACTCTGTGTATAATGAGTGACTCACTATGCTAATTGATCACACATTCCTCGTGGTACACCCCTTGCGGTATAACTAAACTGCGAATATGACTCGGCGCATGCTCGGAATGGGTTTTCATTTTGTCATATTTAGGCCGCCATTGAGCATTTCTATCAAATTGTTTATGTTCGCCAGAAAAGTAACATAAATTGTTTGGTCATTCTGGAAAGAAGTTTTTTATTAATTGAAAATCCATGGCATTGTTATTAAAGATGTTTTTAGTTTTAGAATCGGACAGATTTTCCAAATTGACAAATCAGCGAAGTGGCGATATATTAGGACAAAAATTGTCAGTTGAGGCTGAATTGCAATTTCGGACAAACTACATTTGACCTATAGTTTATACATGTAGGCTGTGCATGACAAACATTTATACTTCAAACCATTGAAAATGAGCACCAAATATCTTTTTTTAAAAGATATTTCTTGTTTAAATTCATAATAAATTGTTAAAAAGTGAAATGAGAGGATTAAAATTTTAGGCATCTGAGAGCATTTATCTAGCTGTTAATTTATTATGGCATTAAGTATAACACATTGAATACACACATGTATCAAATAAATAAAACATTAAAAAAAATAAGGCAATTATGATGCTTGATAATTAATGAAATGTGTAATGAGATGATTGATTAATTAAAAAACAATGATTTTATAAAATATGAAAATAAGGATGTTTTAATGATTATATAAATTTATCATTTAACTTTAATATACATGTAATCATAATATACAATGTCTCATAGCACAGTATTTGCCCAAATCCTAATGACACATATATCTCACTATTTTGTAATTATTGATAATATTCAAGTATTGATTAATTTAAGAAACAAAATATTGACTGCATATATATGTATGAGCACCTAATTACTTTAATTTAAAGGAATATTTTACAGTTTCACAGGGACATGTTCAAAATTAATTTAGATGATCCCATTTTTGAAACAGTACTATGTGAGAAAGCAGTTCATATGCAAGAACTATGGTTTAAAATTACAATGTAAATAAGTATACAATATAGTTATGTGACATAAATATATCAATAACCAAATAGATTCTAGTAAATATTGTGTTATACGAGATTACATTTCTGTTATTATTTAACTTGTTTATAAGTTACCCTCTATATTATATTCTTATCGTTTTCATGTTTCTATAATAGTGCCTCAAATGTCTGTAAAGTCAAAGAATGGGAGAGTTGAATATCATTGAGCTCAAGTCTTACACCTTTAAAACAATTTAGACTTTTTAGAGTGTATTGAATTTCAGACATTTTAAGTCCTAAGATAGTTTGTTAGTTTATATGTAGATACATATTATTATTATTAGATATATAAGATGTTTATAAGATAAAGTCAGTTATTTAGGCACCTCTTGTCGTAGAACATATCATCAATATGTCTGTGATTATTTATTAATTTTGGTACATGGTTTACTTTCAACACAAACTCATGTCCAGGAGATATCATTGTTATATATCATAACCATTGCTACTGTAACTTATCATGATATTTTTCTGTGCCACAGACTTGGTTCAAACTATACAAAAGTCTTGTCCGGTCTACAAAAACCAAAATATCTTTTTTTTTTGTTATTGCACACTCATACATTTGGTATCGTTAGAAAGAGAATGTTATTGTGCATTGAATAAAAAAAGAATTGTGAAATTTGAGCCAGTTCTGTTGGTACAGTAATGTGTTAAAAATTGACATTGAGGATTTGCAAGTTACAAATGATTACGTTGAGTCAGTTTTAAATGAACCATTTTTTTCAATAGTGTGTGTGACCCCCATTAACCCTAATGAGTTTGGTGCTCCTTTTACACATCAATGCTACAAGTTTGTGAAGGAATCTAGCCGGAAGTTGGTCCCATTCTTTAACAAGTGGGTAAGCTGAATATGCCTATCCTGACGTAACGTCGTTTCGTGCAGCCGTTGGGATCGTGGAAGGACTGCCACAGAGCCTTGCGTTGCAAATTTTGTACATAACCGACGAATGGTTTACTGATTAACCCCGAATTGACGGGCTACATGTGCAGCAGTTGCACCAGCCTCAAGTTGGCCTGTAGCGTGCTCATGCTGTTCATTTGAAAGTTTCATTTTAGAATAAAAATCAATATTTTATTAAAATATTCTGATGTCTTCTGACTGGGATATCATTACACATGAGAATAAGGTAAATCATTTTATCAAACTTAAGGCGCAACACTATACACGAGAGAGCACGTGAAAAACGTGGCCGGAAATGTATCTCTTTAGTTAGATTTATTCATTGGAGTTAACGCCGTGTCTACACAATTTAGGTCATTTTACGGCGTCCAGCGCACCTAACCTAGCTTTCCTGGACCATTGTCTATAACCAGTGCTCACCTACCCTTCCACAAGGCCGGAAACTTCTCCATATTATCTAATCAATGGAGGAAAATCGACATTATTGTCAAATTTTCATGGAAGGGTATAACCTCCCCGGGTGGGATTCGAACCCACACCCCCTCAGGCATGAGATTCCAAATCACGACGCGCTTTCAACTGCGCTATTGACCCAGGTTTCCTTAGTTAGAGAGAGGAGGACTGTCAAAATTTGAAACCGGTTTGAAAAACAGGAGATATAAAGTAGGCCAAATTTCAAGATCGTAACTTCATGTGTTTAAAAGATATTATGGAAAACCATACCGGACAAGACTTTTGTCCATTAGTATATAAAAATCCAGAGCAAATACCATACTATGGGTTGATACAATTACAATAGTATTCTATGTGTCTCTATTTTAACATAATTAAACATACAAACATAAACACAATTTCTTTCCAGTGATTATATTTCTTGAAAAGAAAAACTCTTGTATGGTTATTTGTATATTTAATACCATTTTCATTACATGTTTCTCTCATTAATATCATGCTATCACATGAAGACTGTCTTATACTTAAATGTTAGTTTTACCTATACAAGTTAAGATCATTAAACATGTGATATTACTATTTGTTTTTAGCCAGATTTTTCAACGAAAAATATCGGCTAATAGTTTGGTGAAACACAGGCTGGTGGGTAGGGCGGCCGGATGTCCGGTGTCGTTAACAATTGCGTTAAAGTTTTCAATTTAGCATATATTTCTGCCATTTATTGTCAGATCTTTACAAAACTTCATACCATGATAACATACTATGTGATGAACAGAATTAGAGAGTAACCGCAACTCTATCTGGCTTTATTATGGATTTTTCCCCTTTGAAATTCTTCTTTAAAAGTTTTTAAATCCGGCTTTAATGTGGTTTCCCCATTACATTTCTTGTTATGATATTATTTGTTGGCTTTGGCTCATGAAGGTTTATTAAATTTTCTAACAAATATGGTATTATATACACATGTAATGTTGTAAAAATGAAATTAAGCAAACAAGTAACCACATATGAGATCTTATATTATGATATTAATGTACAATATATGTCATTATTAATTCATTCTGATCAAATGCTTCAAAATTATTATCTAGTTTTATATAACATGTATTATACTTATTACTTAAAGTTATAGAAAGCTGGCAATATCACATAAAATCTTGTAAGAATGTATTCACAACATTTTGTTACTTAATTCTTAAGAATTTTTACATGTAAAAAATGTCAATACTAGTACTATGTTAATATATATATATATATATATTATCCTTTAACTCATGCATTGTTGTAAATATATTAAACATACATTTAAATATATAGAAGTTGAAATCAACCTCACTGTGTGGTTCAGTTTAGCACAAAATATGCTTGTTTTCTGTAACAAATGTATGTAATGTACATTTTAAAATTAACATAACAGGTAGGCCTTCATCAATTTTCCAATGAAAAAATGTTGACCTTTCCTTATACATGTATATTCTTTGTATTTTGATTAAAATATCTTGTTTTGTTCTCAAATATAAACATGTACTCTTTTGTCAACAGCATTATTGTTGGACATAACTGTAAGTCTTTGTTGTTTTATGTAGACAGGGAAAGATATTGTATTGTCATTTCATTAATTTGTTAACATGTAGATAGTATATAAAATTGTGAAAGCAGATAATGTGATTAGCACAATGCATCATCAGAAACATTTATAAAACATGAGTTTTATTGAAATCAAGCATGCTTTGTGAGCCTATTATAAAAACATTCTCTGTTTGTCTCTCTCTCTTTCTATCACTCCGTCTCCCGTGTCTCTCTCTCACTCACTCACACTGTATACACACTAAAATGTACAGCAGTTAAAACATTAGGCAAAATGGATGTACATACTAATTACATATGTTTGTAATATTCTTATGCTATATGGGAGATTCAACATGTCTGTCATGTGAATTCTGAAACAAAGGTCTATCATATTGAAAATGATTATATTTTGGATCATTTTGTAACAGATTATTTGTATTGTCCACCACATTGTTTTTGTCTTCTTTTTCTTCATCATTATAGTTATCTCCTGAGACAGTAGTCTCTGAATTACACAATAACATAATAAGACTAACTATAAGTTCAATAAGCTCCATGATAGTCAACACTGATATACCCATCCATAAACCTAGAGTACCACCAATATCAGCAAATAAATCTGCTATTTCATATGCTGGCATCTGCATAAATTCAACAACACTCAAATCTTCTAAGTAAATATTTAAACGAATGAGGTTCTGACGGATTAAAGTTGAGGCTCGAATTAGATTATTAATGTCACTGTCATTGTACTCTACATGAATATTTTGCTCAGCTAATGGACCGTAAAATGTTTGTGTTTGATTTAAACGTTCATAAGCATCTAAGATTTGGTTTGTCATACTACGATTACGAAAGAACTTTTGAAGGGCACTGAGCTGGAACAATTCTAAGGGCCAATAAGAAAATGAAAGAGATTTTTGATATGCCGTTTCTTTGCAAGGTTGAAAGCATCCACATGTCTCTTCATAACTACGATCATTGTTTAAATTTTTAAGCACTTTCTCTTCACAATCCAATAGATCAAGATCTACTTTAGTTTTGAGTGTAGTGTTGACAAGATGTTTTCTCCAGTTTTTGATGGCACCACAGAATGGTACATCTTGTCTTATAGGGTCAGTCTCATGATACATTGGTAAGGCAGCAGTCTTACACCCACAATTCTTTACTAGAATTTTCTGTCTACATAACTGGAAACAACTGAATATTGTATTACGATAATCTCTGTCACCTTTAAGATTGGTAAAGGTACAGTTACCATGGGGATGTGGAAGCCTTGAATGTAAGATTGCTTTAAGACCAACAGATGTTGAATAACCTGGAGGAACATCAAACCCATGATCTGCAGGATTTGGCATAGTGTTTGGTGCGTGAACCTGAGCTCTTACACCAGCACTGAAAGCAATGTGATTTTTTAAATTGTAGACTCCATAAGATCCCGCAATAGGATTGGCATTATCAAGTGAAATTGTTAAGGAAAGACCATTTTGTGGACCCGTTGTATGCATAAGAAGTTTTTTTTCTTTTGGCTTGTCTTTTACTTCATCATACCCATTGTTGAATGTGAAACAATTGTAATAATTCTTTCCATCAAAGAAAAGAGAAAAATTTGAGGGACCACAATCTTCATTGTTAAATCTACAGTTAACAATGAAACTGCTGACACTATGACCAATCATTTTAGCTTCATTTGGTAAGTTTTCATAAAAGGCTTGATGTGATTCCATTCTAGACTGATGATTACCAAACTTTATCCCTTGAGTAAATTTAAACCAATCAGTAAATGAAGAATTTCTCATAACTAACTCATCCATCTTGGCTATAGATACTGCTGCTATATTACATACTGTAACAGCTGGGAATTCTACTGGCATGCCATCCTTCATGTTAGATACTTCTACTACTTGATATTGTAAAAACTTTTTTACTAAAGATGACAGTTGTATAGTGGCAGCTGTAAACCCTATGATTACTAACAATGACCACATTACTTTACGTTTTGTTGTTAGTGATGTTGCTATTTTTGCAAGCCCATGGGCATTACTTTCTGATCCAAGCTCAGCCATGATTTTCACGGCTGTTGCTTGCTTCCTCTTCTTTGCATCATTGCCACTACCCATTCTCTTTTGGTTTGAGAAAGAACCAAACTTTGACAAAGCTCCAAACTTCATAGGGTCCGATTTTCTTCCCCTAAAAATATAAATTGAAAATGTTATTAATATAAGTTCTCAAGTTTAGTTGAATAAGCCCATAACATATAAAACAATAAAACTAGTGTAATAACATAAACAACATACATGCAAATCAGTTTTGAGACTATGCACAAAGTGTTACGTTACTACAACAAATGGAAAACTATCGACAAAAGAACTCACCAGTTTAACCGGCAAAGTAATATACGAGACTTGATTTATAAATTCTTAGACATTTGCTGCACCAAACTTCATTTATCTGATATTTGTTTATCGCAATGCCATACATACAACTGAACAGTTTAGTAACAAAATTTTGTTAATAATATTTTTAATATAATCATAGTTCAATAGCTGCACACATGCGCATAATTATTGCTTGTCAAATTTATGCCATTTTCTAATTGATAAAATATCGAATAAAATGCATTTACTCAGTTGTATTCCCTAAAAAATTGTACCTTCTGATAAAGCCAAGCTGTTTAACTACTTGACAAGGTTTTAAAATGTGTTGAGTTGCACTTTATTTTATAGCAGTTGGTGCATTTGTTGATTGACTATTGAGCAGAGCCTTAAGGCATGTACAAATGCCTTGCAATTAACATTTATTTTCCTAGTCTCTATGCGACAAAAGTAGTTTGGCCATGTTTACCTGTTCCAGTGAAGTTGTTTACGAAAATAAATTATTCTTTAAGGTTTAAGTTATACACCAACTGAATAAATTATAGAAATTCTAAAGCAGAATGTAAAGGCATGGCACTCTACCCTATGTGAACTAAGCCATTTTACACTTATTTATCAAACATATTTATATTTTATGCGATATTCTTTTTTCAATGTACAATATAATGACATGTTCATGACCTCATACCAAGCTACTATGACACGGTGACATGGCAGTTTATTTATAAAAATATTGTATCGCAGCAATTTACCTGACAGGAAAATGGCCAAACTTTTTTCTCTGAAATAGACTATGTATTTTCTTAATAATAGTAAAATTATTCTAATGAATATAGTTTTAAATTTCGTTTGTTTGCCAACCAGTTGACCAATGAAATTTTAGACAAGAAGGCTAATCTGATTTGATCTTGTTATACCCCCGCTTCGAAGAAGAGGGGGGTATACTGTTTTACCCTTGTCCGTGCGTGCGTGTGTCCGTCCATCCGTTACAAAATTTCCGTCGCAGTTTTCTCAGCAACTATAACATGTAGCAGCCTAATACTTTGCATATTGCTTCATCCCATAGTCCCATGTGGTGTAAAGCGATTTCATGCTCCTTGCTCATCTACTTCCTGTTTGTTGCATATTTTTAGATTTTTGTGGGGGTATCACTAGTGAGCATTAGCTCACAGATTTACTTGTTTAATCAGTGACTGCATACAATAAATTACAGCATACTATAAGCACATTTAAATGCCACCAACTTCTAGCAATGTAAATGTTAACTAGTATATGTATATGTTTCAGGCACTTAGTAAATTTAGGCAATTTGTAAAATGCCTAAAAAATCAGGCATTTTGTAAATTGCCTAAATGAGTCAGGCACTTTGTAAAATGCCTAAAAATATCTAGGCATTTTACAAATTGACTGAAATTTCAAGGGCTTTTTTACAAATTGCCTGAAAGTGTCAGGATAATATATTTTAATTAATACATGTATATGTAAATCTTAATGCAAATTAACAGTTGAACATTATTGTCATCCAAATCATACCTGCTAGTACTGGAATTGTTAAAAATCAAGTCTTACATTTTAATTGGAGCGCACCAACATACCATTTTGCAGCCAAAACCAATTGGCCTGTGGACAATCTGATATTGACCTTGTGCATGGTAAACTGTGTCATCCTTAATTTCTTGAAAGGGAGTGTATACAGAATCGATGGGGACTTAAATAAAATTTGTATAACTTGCTTCTAACAACTACTTTTTGGGCATTACAGGCTGCCTTTTTAATGTATCATTCTGTTTTGATACAAAAAAAACCTGAATTTATCATCAACTGTATTTTCTTATGAAATTGTATAACTTCAAAGAAAGAGTAGTCTTATTTAGCATATGAAACTAAACCAGATTTACCTAGACCAAAGCTCTGATAATGGCACAGAAGCTTTCAGTCGGACCTAAGATTGTTACTGTTGGACATTATGATTCTTATATGATATATCAATAACATTACTATTTATTTGAATTACAGTTGACACAATACACAGTTAAATCGCTACAAATTGGCCCAACATTATGTCAAGTATACAATTTTCAATCAGGTTGAGCTACAATGCGCTGTGAATGTAAAAATACAACATTTCGCATGTTAACATTCTTATTTGATGATTTATTTTCTTTTGGATTTTTTTTCATTGGCTGCTGAAAGTGATTCAGATTACCATAGAATATCTTTTGATGTAAACAGAGGAAGAAGGGTCCCAATTCAAATACTATTTGGATAAAAGGGATGAAATCCTCAAACCTCATGACTATAAGCTACATTTAGGCAATGTGTAAAATATTGAGCTATTTGTTCAGGCATTTTGTTAATTGCCTAGAAATTTTAGTCATTTTACAAAATGTCTAAAAAAGGCCAGGCAATTTACAAAATGCCAACAAATTTGAGGCATTTTACAAATTGCCTAAATTTACAAATTGCCTGTAACATATATACTATATGTTTATATAGTTAAACACCTCTAAATTTAAACTTCACTTTCTGATCAGATATCTGTAGCCATTTAATGTTTACTTGTGTGTCCATTGGTCTTAAAAATTTGTGTCTCTTTGCTTGCTTTTTTGGATCTGTTAAGTTTCAATGCAAATCAAAGTCTTCTTGTGCTTTTACAGTATTTTGATTACAATAAGTGATTTTAACCACAAATTAACTTATTTTAGACTAGTAAATTAATGAGATATTTTTTATGTTTAAAAATGTGTTATCTCCAACCAAAGTTCATTACACAATGTTAGTACTATATGTGTTATCTCCTACCAAAGTTCATTACACAATGTTTGTACTTAATGTGTTATCTTCTACCAAAGTTCATTACACAATATTTGTACTTAATGTGTTATCTCCTACCAAAGTTCATTACACAATGTTTGTACTAAATGTGTTATCTCTTACCAAAGTTCATTACACAATGTTTGTACTTAATGTGTTAACTCCTACCAAAGTTCATTACACAATGTTTGTACTTAATGTGTTATCTTCTACCAAAGTTCATTACACAATATTTGTACTTAATGTGTTTTCTCTTACCAAAGTTCATTACACAATGTTTGTACTTAATGTGTTATCTTCTACCAAAGTTCATTACACAATATTTGTACTTAATGTGTTTTCTCTTACCAAAGTTCATTACACAATGTTTGTACTTAATGTGTTATCTTCTACCAAAGTTCATTACACAATATTTGTACTTAATGTGTTTTCTCTTACCAAAGTTTATTATACAATGTTTGTACTTAATGTGTTTTATCTTACCAAAGTTCATTACACAATGTTTGTACTTAATGTGTTATCTTCTACCAAAGTTCATTACACAATATTTGTACTTAATGTGTTATCTTCTACCAAAGTTCATTACACAATGTTTGTACTTAATGTGTTTTATCTTACCAAAGTTCTTTACACAATGTTTGTACTTAATGTGTTATTTTCCTACCAAAGTTCATGATTCTAAGAATTTTCTACAGATAATTATTTTATTATATTTTGACTCAGTAAATTATTATATAATTATTAACAATTATTGTATATATTTATTATACCCCCGCTTCGAAGAAGAGGGGGGTATACTGTTTTACCCTTGTCCGTGCGTGCGTGCATGCATGCGTCCGTCCGTCCGTCCGTCCGTTACAAAATTTCCGTCACAGTTTTCTCAGCAACTATACCATGCAGCAGCCTGAAACTTTGCATATTGCTTCATCCTATAGTCCCATGTGGTGTAAAGCGATTTCATGCTCCTTGCTCATCTACTTCCTGTTTGTCGCATATTTTTAGATTTTGGCGGGGGTATCACTAGTGAGCATTAGCTCACAGATTTACTTGTTTCAACTGCTTTCTGCTTTATGTCCAATTGTATTGCCAACAAATATTTCATCTTCTAGTCTGCATGCAGTAAATGTAGTAATTGAATCTGTAATATTCTATTTATCCTCTCATCTTGTATTCAATATGTCATTTGTTTGTAGCCTATCATTATTTTGAAGTCTTGAATTCATAATATAATGAATGTTGTAGCCAGAATGGATTGGTTTTGTATATTTAGAAATATTTCAGTATGTTTTTAAATACAGCATGTTTTTATAACCAGACTTCATGTCTAGAGTTAAAAGTGCAAATTGAACAGTATTTAAATTGTTATATTATTGGTGTAAGCTGCATTTACCCACCTTGTGGATCAGTTATGCAATTTTTCTATCTGTTTATTTTCATTATTTATTTGAACGTTTTATACTTTCATGATTCAGGGTTTTTCTATTAGTGTATTCTGCTGTGATGTGGTGTTTTCAAAGGTAAATGAAAAAAGCAATCCAGTTGAAGCAAAGTAAAGGAAGCTGTAACATTGAGTTATGACCCTTTTGCACTACCTATTATAAAGGCTGACTGAAGCTGTGTAAGTCCTACAGTAATATAATAGGACTTGTTTTGGGTTCTGTTTTTCTGTTGTATCGTATTTAAAAACTGAGAGGAATCATGGAAATTTGGAAAAATCATGGAATTTTGGTATTCAAAATCTGTATGAACCCTGTATGTAACAGTAGTAGTGTACATTGGTATTGGTTACAATTTCCATTAACAGATATCCTATAGACCTCTGACTAAGTTTCATACAGCTTGAAAGTGTTATAAAATCTTATGGTTGATGCCCTTAGGATTGCTTGAAGCAATTGCAGGTAAATTTCTTGCTCCTGTTAGGATTCTAATGGGGTGGGTTTTAATTCCTAAGCAAATGTACCACCACTGAAACCACTACTGCTACAAGGCATATTTTTGTTTCCTTAAATATAATTGTCAATGTTGTGGTCCTTGGCCTTTGTATAAATCATTTATTGAACTACATAACCCCAACATGTCTGTATTAAAGATTAATGAAACCTGTGTTTAAATGTTAAAATGAGTGTTTATTAAATTATCCTGTGGAACACTATCATCTATGTATTGACAAGTTTATTGTATTTTAGACCAAAGTTTTATTGGATTTTTTTCTGAAACAAGAAGCCATGTATGGAAAAGTTAAGCCCCATTTGTTTCATTGATTGACCAATCCTAAATTTTGTTAATGTAATGGAATGGTAGACTTATTATTGACCTGTGTGTTCTGACATTATCTATAGACATTAGAAGATTTGGCACCAAGCTTATTAAAGATAACAACAAAAATCTCACTGATCTGTAGTAAATATATAGATTATATGTCAATGTATGACGGTTTCTACTCACTATTCTACATGGGTTATTGAACTTAACAACATGTATTGAGATAGTATTAATATTTATTTTTGTCCAGAATTAATTTCTTGCAATGTGTTTTGTTATATTTTTTATGAAGACAACACTTGAAGAATATATCTCACAATTGTTTGTTGATGACATATGAAAAAGTTTTTTTAATTACCAGTTTTGTTGCCAAACATTTACTGTGATTTTTTTCTCATTGCCAAGTTGTGTAATAAAGATAATTACTTGTTAGAATATTTGACTTCGATGTAGTAACAGCACAGTTACTCAAGAATATACTTTTTGACTGATTAAATACTTTCTTCTGATATGATGAAAGAAACACAGTAACTGACAGAATTGTCAGAATGCTTTTATAATGTAAGATACTACAAATATAAATAATCTAATTGTGAAGCTTAGTAAATCTTTGTTTTCTTGCTAAATTAGATGAAGGCACATGTTTGTGATATGAGCACATGTAAATGAGAAACTATATTTTATTTTACTACAAAACATTGAATGGCAACATTAGACAGGAGGGTACATTTATATGAATGATGATGATAAACATGTAAACTATAACTGTCTAACAACATTCACATCATCATGTAATATAAATGAGATTTTAATCAACTGGTGACTTAAATAATTAATTAAAAAAATAAATTGTATAAACATTGTACAGAGCAGTATAGAATTATTTAAAAGTGTCTGTATTGTTTATAGCAGTGTAAAATTAACTAAAAGAGTCAACACTGTTTATATCAATTTTCTATCAATTAATAGTTGTTTATATGTGACTACTGATATATATTGTGGATGATTTATGCCATGTGGCATTTTCATCACACAAAGCACTGTTGCATGATTGCTCTTTCCTCTTTCACTTACACATGCACTGACAGCTAGCGCAGATAGTAAATTATTGATCAATCTTCAGTGCATGTGTAAGTGGAAGAAGAAAGAAGGCCATTTTGTCATATCATCATATTTTTTATGTGATGCCTTGTGGGACAAAAATTGGCATTGCATTAATCATCCTACATAGATAATTATGTATCTATTCATGTATATACTTTGTAACAATGATATTTATGATGATCGATTGATGATTGAACACAATTACCTCTAATTATAGATTATTTATTTTGTTTTATTAACACTCATTCATTTAGTGTATATCATGATAAGTATTCAAAATATTAAGACTGAAATGTTGCTTTTCAACAGCTATTTCATATTTCCATATAGTTTACACTCATTGTCAATGTTACTTTATATAAGAGCTTGCTGTACAATGATTTATACGGATACATTGTGAAAGAGTTTTCTAATGATGTAGTTTTCTCTATTATGGTAACTTATGTATTACAAAACAATATACAATTATATTACATAATTTATTACTCATACTCTTAGCTTTATGTCAGTGCTTCAGTTGTAATAAATATAATTTTGTTTTATGTAATATCTAAGACTGTTTGTTATCAAGTGTTTGTATATTAAACAATTGTCTGTACTTGAACTAAAATCATTATTACTTTATCCTAACATTCTAATTTCATTTTATTACAAGAACAGTTACATATATTAGAAAACAAAAATATGTATTTATTTGCTCTGTAAAGCGGCAAATTCACTGCTCAATACTGCACAACCTGCTAAATAAAACTGAAACAGGGCCAAAATCTGTTAAAAAACGGTAATTTTGTTTTTGAATGCGTTCTAACACAATTCATAATAAATTCTTTTCTTAAGAAAAGTCTTTTTCTTTGACATAGTAAGTATACTTGTACCTAATGGTACATTCCTGGCATGGGTCGTTTTTAGTCTATATTAATATTTCATCACAACTTAAAACATTAAATATCATAAGTATATACATGTAGTATTATGTATTGTGATAAAACAGTTATATGTAACAATTACTACAGTAATTGTTAAAACATACTATTTTCTCTATTGTTTGTTTCTTTTCCTTAATAATTATACCCCTCCACTAGTTGTAGGGACTGTATAAGAGTCACTTTGTCTGTCCATCCTTCCATTGGTCCCCAATCTTGTCCAGGCAATAACTCCACCATTGACCAATGGTTTTAAAAATTACATAGCTCAAATGTTAACCTTGATGAGACAGTGTGTCACGTGCATAAACTGCCTCATACTTCAAAGGGCGTGGCCAATTAATGGGGTTAAAGGGATGAAATTTTGTTAAAAATTGGGTTGTCTGGGCAAAAACTCTACCACAGATTGATGGATTTTAAAATGACATGTTACAAATGTTTACTTTCAGACAGTGTGTTGCCTACAACAACTGTGTGGATACTTTAAAAGGTGTAGCCAATTAATTGGGTCACATGTCCTTTCCTTTAGCTATGGTAGCAAGTGGGAGTTTTCATCTTTTCTGTAATAGCTCCAGTTATTGTATTAGTATGAGACAGAGTTTGTGCACCATTCAAGTTTTTCTTAAATAAAACCCCTTTCTTGATTATTATCATACTAAATGCATTGTTTCATTGTGTGATACACAATTTCTGTGACATCCTGTATTTTACCCTCCCAATGTTTCATTGTGTGATACACAATTTCTGTGACATCCTGTATTTTACCATCCCAATGTTTCATTGGGCGATGCACAATTTCTGTGACATCCTGTATTTTACCATCCCAATGTTTCATTGTGTGATACACAATTTCTGTGACATCCTGTATTTTACCCTCCCAATGTTTCATTGGGTGATACACAATTTCTGTGACATCCTGTATTTTACCCTCCCAATGTTTCATTGGGCGATGCACAATTTCTGTGACATCCTGTATTTTACCCTCCCAATGTTTAATTGGGTGATACACAATTTCTGTGACATCCTGTATTTTACCCTCCCAATGTTTCATTGGGCGATGCACAATTTATGTGACATCCTGTATTTTACCCTCCCAATGTTTCATTGGGCGGTGCACAATTTCTGTGACATCCTGTATTTTACCCTCCCAATGTTTAATTGGGTGATACACAATTTCTGTGACATCCTGTATTTTACCCTCCCAATGTTTCATTGGGTGATACACAATTTCTGTGACATCCTGTATTTTACCCTCCCAATGTTTCATTGGGTGATACACAATTTCTGTGACATCCTGTATTTTACCCTCCCAATGTTTAATTGGGTGATACACAATTTCTGTGACATCCTGTATTTTACCCTCCCAATGTTTAATTGGGTGATGCACAATTTCTGTGACATCCTGTATTTTACCCTCCCAATGTTTAATTGGGTGATACACAATTTCTGTGACATCCTGTATTTTACCCTCCCAATGTTTCATTGGGCGATGCACAATTTCTGTGACATCCTGTATTTTACCCTCCCAATGTTTCATTGGGTGATACACAATTTCTGTGACATCCTGTATTTTACCCTCCCAATGTTTCATTGGGTGATACACAATTTCTGTGACATCCTGTATTTTACCCTCCCAATGTTTCATTGGGCGATGCACAATTTCTGTGACATCCTGTATTTTACCCTCCCAATGTTTAATTGGGTGATACACAATTTCTGTGACATCCTGTATTTTACCCTCCCAATGTTTCATTGGGTGATACACAATTTCTGTGACATCCTGTATTTTACCCTCCAAATGTTTCATTGGGTGATACACAATTTCTGTGACATTCTGTATTTTACCCTCCAAATGTTTCATTTGGTGATACACAATTACTGTGACATCCTGTATTTTACCCTCCAAATGTTTCATTGGGTGATACACAATTTCTGTGACATCCTGTATTTTACCATCCCAATGTTTCATTGGGTGATACACAATTTCTGTGACATTCTGTATTTTACCCTCCAAATGTTTCATTGGGTGATACACAATTTCTGTGACATCCTGTATTTTACCACCCCAATGTTTCATTGGGTGATACACAATTTCTGTGACATTCTGTATTTTACCATCCCAATGTTTCATTGGGTGATACACAATTTCTGTGACATTCTGTATTTTACCCTCTAAATGTTTCGTTGGGTGATACACAATTTCTGTGACATCCTGTATTTTACCCTCCCAATGTTTAATTGTGTGATACACAATTTCTGTGACATTCTGTATTTTACCTTATTATTATTATGCACTAATAATCTATATGTGAAAGTGTATATGTTATTGAACAATTGAAGCCTGAGGAAACTATTTTTTGGATAGAATTTTTTTTCAAAAATGAAAAAAAAAAAAAAAAATATTGGACAGTAAATGCAATTGGAACAAAATACAAGTCATTTATGATGTATGCACCATATTAAAAGCATTTATGCATGCTTACAACAAGTAATCTTTTATAACAAAAACCTGCATGATAATCAGAGCCAAATACCCTGTAACCCAAGATCAAAATAATAAAGTCCAAGGAAGAAAGACTTTGACATATTTTATCTTTAAATGTGCATTCATGATTAATTGTATCACATCAATATGATGAATAAATGACCAGTTAAAACTCTAAAAAGTAACTTATAATGCTTTTCTGAATTACACATTATGATGTTGTTTTCTGTGAAAAGTCCATATTTAGCATGCTTTCTCACATTTGAAATGTTCATAAAATTACAGTCAAAATTGCCCATGCGACCATGTGTATTAAGCGACCTTTATCTTAAGCGACCAGTTTGGAATCCCCCCGAGCGTTTTCACACTGTTTTACTATTGCATTAAGCGGCTTTTGTCTAACGCGACCAGTGACCACTGATTTTGGTCAAAACTGACCGACTTATTTGTGTTAAACGACCGGCTCAAATAAATCAAATTTGGCGAATACCATTAAAAAACGGTTATCAGAAATATACACCGGGAGTATGTCGTCTCAATGTCTATCAACTTAAGTCGTATGTCAGGCTCTAAAAATCAATAATTAACTGTCATAAATGCTGTAAGATAAAGGGGTATGTAGGAACAATCAACAAAGTGACACTAATATGGTCCAATTATAATGTAATTACATTATACCAACTTAAAAATTAGTCCAATATCGGGGTCGATTAAAACATCCGTTCTTACTGTTCAATGACCGTGGAGAGTTATCATTTTCCAAAACATTTCAAGAGACTGAAAATTTGACTTTTTATACGTACATAGAACGTGTAAAGTAATATTTATTTTTAAAAAATACGAAAGCAAAAACAATTTGTTTATTTAAACTAAGAAAGGTCAATATTGATGACATTATAAACACGTTTTCCGAAAATAGCGTCACATTCTACTTTCAATGTCAAACAAGGCCAAAATTTTACGCATGCAGTTTGCAGCGCTTGATAGAACAAAGAATTAGCTGGTGTGTTGGACAATTATCACAATTAATTTTTATTACTTGTGTAAATTTCACAGTTTAAACTGTAACAGCCATTACTCTGATGACCTAAATATTGGTTGTTTTTATGGCGGAAATTGACCGGAATTACGGATTTTAACATGTGCGTTAACAAAAACAGCTGTTTCGCTATCGTTATTAAAACCAAAGTTTCACTCAATTGAAATAAATTATTGCAATTTAAAGCTGAATTTAGGATGTTAAAAAGAAAGAAAATCGATTTGCCCATTATTTGTATGCATTTGACGACAATTAAATAAAAACCCATCAGTTAAAATCGTCCCGTTGACAGATTAATCTTCTACAAAAATGACGAATTTTAAAATGTCAGTACGGCTTCCAGGTCGGAAATCAACATTTGTCTTAAGAGACTATTGACTTAAACAACCACTTTTAGTCTCTCCCTTGGATGGTCGCTTAATACAAGTTTGACTGTATCACAAATTTATTCTCCGCCTATCGCGTGCTTCTCAAAATGCCAAAAATGGGAAAAAAATGGGTTTTCGCACGCTGGCTCCAATTTTTTTAGACAAAATCCATAGAACATAATTATAATCAATTTGTTGTGACCTTGACGCCATAGCAACACATTGTATAGGTTATATCATGGCGATCAGCCCACATTGTGTTCCTGAAAAGTCTAAATCTCTGGATTTTGCTGTTAACCAACTACTTCGCGCAAGTCAGTGACTGACTACTGCCCTACATGATTAAGAATCAGTGGTAAGAAGGGAGAATGACTGTATAAATTATTTCATACCTAAGCTCCACGAAAATATGACTCACACGGGAATCAAACCTACAACCCCACGATCAGTAGAATAATTTGCATGTGAAATGAAATATGAAATGCAGTTGACAATGGATGATAAAGAGATAATGATGGATATTGAAATAGTAACTTTGAACTCTTAAATCTTTCAAAAATTCCTTCCAACAGTACTTTCATTACTTTGAATTATGTTTATATTTGATGTTAGAAGAAACAACATTCATCGATGATTTATGTGATTATTAAAGAAAAGCTTTATACAAACATTTAGTGAATATTTGTATGCAACAGAGAGTTAAGATATACATGTATAAAGAAATATCAAAACATGAAAACAATTTATGTTTATTATTAAAAATACTAGTAACTGTATTTGTAGTGTAAAGCCTCTATTATACACTATATTAATGTTGATGTGTATGTTGTGTGTATTAAATACATATAATTTAATTCTGTAAAACTGTTTTGCTTGTTGTATGCACCTGAGTGATTATACTTAGACAACATAAATTGTTCATGATTATTTGCTTTCATGCTTAATAGTATAGACCAAGATAAGTTTGGTGTAATAAAGAAATATAAACAGATTGGTTTTAAAGTGAAATTATGCTTAATGTCAGGTATGAAAGACTGGAAAGGACTTTCTTAATGTCTTTGATTGAGTAAGCATCAAAAGTCAGCCTTCTGCATCATGCACTAATCTTAAAAGTATCACTAAACTGTTCTTTGTAAACATACATTGTTGGAGACTAAATCTACTTTGACCTTATTAAACCTGAACAAATTCAGTGCCTTCAGCACTTTGATTTGAACTATATTAGTGGTCTATGAATTCTAAGTTTATACTGTGTACTATTAAGTGTTTTACTTATATATTATATACAAACTATTTATAAAGTTTGTCTTTATATATTTCTGTCAATATACAACAGTCATCAAAGGTTTACATTATCTTACTGATACTTATTATTATGTTGCCTAATAAAGTCTGTTGTCCCCAAGATTTTAGTCTTTGAATTTTACAATGTTGTTATTAAGGTCCCTGTTGTAATGTTTTAAAATCAGTTATGGTATGTACATTTTGTATTTTAGTTTTTGTTTACAGTCTGTTGTGTGATATATAATGGTGTTATTTTACCTAGACTGTCTGCTGACTTATAAACTATTATATTGTATTTCATGCTTTCTATGGATAATGTTTTTTGTAAAATATATATTGAAAATATAAAATCTTATTTCTATATGGTAAAACAAGATGTCACTGTGTTTTCTGAATGATGATGCCTTTAAATTAACAAATGAAGTTCTGTACAAGTTGTTGTTACTGCTTACTTACTTGTTTTAATTGTTATACATGTACATATAATGATTAAATTACACTGTATAATTATAGACAGTGAATTGAAAAAAATGTACTACATGTATTTTTCAAATTTAGAATTGTTTTATTTCAACTTTAGGGACTAGACAATGATCGTTATAAAACTACCACTTTTTATACACCCGTTTTGAAAAAAACAGACGTATTATGTTATGATGTTGTCCGTCTGTCTAGCAGTCCATCTGTCTGTCTGTCCGTGGACAATTGCTTGTTGGATGATAACTCAAGAAGGGATGTACCTAGGTTCCTCAAATTTTATGTGTGGATAGCCCTTGGGTAGAGGGGATTCCCTATTGATTTTGAGACCTCAGGGTCAAAGGTCAAGGTCACTGGGACTTAAAATATGAAAACCTTGTCCAGACGATAACTCAAGTATGACTGTACCTAGGTTCACCAAATTTAATGTGAGAGTAGCCCATGTGTCAAGGATGTGCCCTATTGGTTTTGGGGCTCCAGGTCAAAGGTCAAGGTCACAGGGGCATCATATGGAAAAAACTTGTCCGGACAATAACTCAACAACCACTGTACCTAGGTTCACCAAATTTAATGTGAGAGTAGCCCAAGTGTCAAGGATGTGCCCTATTTGTTTTGGGGCCCCAGGGTCAAAGGTCAAGGTCACAGGGGCATCATATGGAAAAACCTTGTCCAGACAATAACTGAATAACGACTGTACCTAGGTTCACTAAATTTTATTTGAGAGTAGCCCATGTGTCAAGGATTTGCCCTATTAGTTTTGGGACCCCAGGGTCAAAGGTCAAGGTCACTGGGACATCATATGGAAACACTTTGTCCGGACAATAACTAAATAACCATAGTACCTAGGTTCACTTATATTAATTTTATGTGAGAGTAGCCCATGAGTCAAGGATGTGCCTTATTTGTTTTGAGGCCCCAGGGTCAAAGGTCAAGGTCACCTGGACATCATATGGAAAAACCTTGTCTGGACGATAACTCAACAACCACTTTATCTAGGTTCACCAAATTTTATTTGTTGATAGCCCTTTAGTAGAGGATGTTCCGTGTTGATTTTGAGACCCCAGGGTCAAGGTCAAAGTCACTGGAACTAAATTTATATTAAAACATTGTCCGGAAAATAACTCAATAATGACTGTACCTAGGTTCTCCAAATTTTATGTAAGGGTAGTCTAAATGTCTAGAATATGTTCTAGCATATGCCTCTTTGGTTTTGAGGTCCCAAATTCTATGTATCGATACTCTTTGGGTCAAGGGTTTCGAACTTTTGGTTCTGAGGCCCGAGGTCAAGGTCACTGGAAGTTCAAAGGGAAAACTTTGTGCTGGTGATAACTCAACCACGGCTGTACCTAGGTTCTCAAAATCTTTGCTTTGGATAGCCTTCTAGTTAAGGATGTGACCTATTCTGAGGTCCCGGGGTCATTGGTCAAGGTCACAGGGACTTCATATGGATAGAACACAGCATGGACTGCACACGGGCGTATTATGCCCCGCCCAGCAGAGCTCTTGTCAAAATATGTTACTTCAGCTCATCAAGTAAAACATAAATTATTCTTACATGAGAATAACTGAATATTCTCTATTGTTATTAATGTTGGCTTTCAAGTAAAATTACAGTTTTGTTTTAGTGATACATTTCTGGCTTTTACCCTTACACCATTACTATAACAGATGGTTAGAAAATAAAAACACTAAAATTTCTTGGTGATTGGTTACAAAATGATGCTATAAACTATTATGTTTTACAATGATTTTACCAGGTAAACTGTTTCTTTCTCTAGCATCTATACCACCCTCATTTAGAACAAATACTGAAACATTGTTGATGCCAATAGCTTCTGGCACAAGAATGAAACATTGTTCTGTTGTTAAAGTTAAATCATTGTTTATCCATGTAAGATTGTTGATCAATAAAACAATGAATTATGGTTTGGGTTTTACTATACTCATGGTTTATGTTAGACATATGTATACACTCTTAAATATTAACATAAATTGTAGAATCATGATATTTCCACTTAATGTTGCTTGTTGTCATGCAATTATCTACACGACACCACTATTGACAAATATCTCATATTTAATTGAGCCCACTCAAAGTGTGCTTATATATGTTTTAGTAAACACAGTGGCCAGTATAAAGCAATATTTTTTAAAAGTTTATAAGAAGAAATAATACATTTAGAATAAAGTAAAAATTTATAAACTTTGCCACTTAAACATAGACCTTTTACATGCTCTGTATTATACCTCATTATATGACACACTGCTGTAGAATGATTGGGCTCTTTTTTGCTGGATATATCATATTTAAAATATAAGAAATATCCATTACTGAATTTATTTTGCATAAGTTAATTGGAAGATTCTGAGGAGGGTCCGAACCCGTTTTCTTTTAGTTTATTAAAGTTTAAAATCTAATTGATCACTATTTATCATTAAACATTAATTGTTTGAATCAGCAGATGATACCATAGTCCAACTTTTCAGTTTGATTTAAATTGCTAACAACTTTTATTCTACCGCCAACTGATCTTATAGAAGGAAAACCTATTGACCAAGTAAACTTACCTTTATTAGGTCAATACTGTTTTTTTTTGGCATTCACATGACTACATAATTATGATGGACTACTTTTCTACATAATGGGCTTCAAAAGCAACAATGTTAGTTTTATTTTCGCATTATGTTAACAATGAAATAAAACAAAATATAGTCTTACAAAGAATTTTAAAAATAATTTCATTACAAGTCTTTACTTCACCATTGAAAGTCAAAAAGAGTCTGAAAAATCGAACATTGTCGTTGACCCTGTGCCAAACTGCCAAAGCTTCGTTGAATTTCATTCTGTGTTTAATTTGTCGAATACCCGGCCATTATACAGTAAACACAAAGGTTGACTTGTTTTAAAACCCAAGCCAAGCAATGCATAAATTATATAAAATGAAACCGGCTTTGATAAATTATCATCAACGTTCTTCGACTTCACCATATTCGGAAAATCAATGATGTCCACATCCATTCATCATGTGTGTTTTCTTATATTATTCTTATATTCATATCCTAAATGTCAAGTTTGCATTATAAAAAGCCACTTGTGCTTAACAGTAGCCTGATAATATCGATTAAATCCATGAATAACAAAAAATATATATGTTAAACGATAAGTCCTACAACTGCATTGACTTGTATAAGACCACCATTTTGACCACAAATACTACATAACCCGGATTACGTCATTCAAGTTTATCTGGCTCGTCTCCAAAAGGATTATTCAACTCGGCAAGCCTCGCTGAATAAACCTTTCTCCAACTTGCCGGATAATCTAAGTACAGATTGACACTAATCTAATATTCTCTATAACTGCATGATCATTATAAATGTTCTTATTAAGATGACAATTGATTTGATTGAACCACACTAGTCTCTTTTTGAACTTATAGAAATAATCTAATGTATGATGTTTTCTAATATATGAACATATCAGACTGATTAGAACATACATATAACATATTCATAAAGGACTAAAGTAGTTCACACATAAATCAATGAAAGTTCCCATATTATCTGAAAGTTTTTCATGTTTAAAGAATTCTGGCTCGTTTTTTTTTATATTAAGTAACAGTTCATAATTATAGTAACAGTTCATAATGAAAGTTACAGTTTGTGTTGTATTTCATCTGGAAAATGATGAAATTAATTGTTTAATGTATGAGAGTGAAGATTGTTTGCTTTGAACTAGAAAAAAGTTAATTATATTATAATGATTTGTTGAATACCAAGAGAAAATATGTGTGTAACAACACTATGGATGAAGAAAACATTCTATCTTTGTGGGAATGAATATAGGCAATGACCTTGCTTAAAGGTTAAGTTTTAACTAATCAGAAGCTCTCCATTATTTCATATAAAAATAGTATCAACCAATAGTATATGTCACTGATCAATGCATTTACCAGTGTTTCCCTCTAGAATTGAGGTATTATAAATATTAATTATACATACAGTAAAAACTGTTTACAGTGACCTTCCATGGGAGAAACGAAAAAAGGTCATTATAGACAGGGAGTCACTGTTAACAGTCTCTACAGTCTACAGTCTACATTTTTCATTTTAATTGACCAGTTCTTCTGGTTAAGCATGTTTGCTTTCTATTTTATGTTCATCAGAGATTAAGATGCATGAAGGGCTATTTTGGAAAATATTTTATCAATGTCCTTAATTTTGACCCTTCTTTGTTTAAATAGTTTCTTAAAAAATAAGTTCTGCTATAATTATCAAATCTTTTCGTAAATAATACTTTTCATTAGCAATTTGTGCTTTTTATTGTATTTTAGAGTCTAATACACGATTTTAGCTGATAGATTATGTGACGAATATTATACAATTTTCACAAATTCAACCTATGTTTATTCTTGAAATCGAAAAAATGAGGGAAGTTTCCCCTTACTTATTGCTAAATTAAGAAGATCTAACATTCGAAATATTAACATTAATAAATAACTAACGTAATTTTAACGATGTTCCACTTTATAGGCGATAGCGTCGGTCGTGAAAATGTATGACAGTACGAAATAAAAAAACTTTATTCATAGTAAAATGATGATTAAATAATTTGTTTTACGATTATTTTGACGTGGAATTTAACGATTATTATTATCAATTAGGGACTTTAGTCAGTTATCTTTCCCTGATAAAATCTGAAGCAATGCAATTGGTAAGTAGGTCCTAACAGTTGAAATCCTCGGATTTTATTATTTAATTCCTATGTAAGGATAACAAAATATTTCATCTAATATCTTTCTTGTTAATGAAAATATTAACAGAAGTGATAAAATTTAGGTAGATCTTTTCCATAAAAATACCTTGATTGAATTTCAAACAAATTAAATGATTTACATAATAGGTTATTTAAGAATAATTATGGCAAATTGACATTGAAAAGTAAGGGTAAAGTCCGAGTAACCCAACTAATTAGACCTACCTATTTGAAGAGTATACCAGGGGAAATAACTGACTAAAGTCCCTTATTGATCAGAGATTATTATTAGGGGTGACTATTGCGGCCAAAAACACTATCGCGATAGTATTGCGATAATAAAAGTACTATTGCAATAGTCAAAAAACTATTGCGATACTATCACGATAGTTTTTATTATAAAAACAACGGTAAACAGTCTCAAGTCTTTTACAATAAACAATGGGTTTGAATTTGAAATATCTCTCGCACTTTGAGAATGAGCTGGTTCTCTATTAGAGGGTATATCATTGGTTTAGTTTTTGGTCCAGATTTATTCACATTAGTGAAGATAGGGATTTTGAAAGGGAAACTGCATGGTGCTTCCTCGTCAAATATTCCTTTAAATTGGAGGTATCCACTGTACTATAGTACTATTTGGCAGTATCTGAAAGCTATTTTAGATTTGAAAACTTCATCTATTACTAAACCAAGCCAAAATGCTGCGATACTGCCGATTTTGACTTTTTGTTTTCTTTAATTCAAGGGTGGCGAATAGCATCCATTAATGATTATCATTATCAATTTATCATCTATTCATATCATGACAATTTGTGACGTAATAAGTCAAGATAACTACTTGAAACAAATATGATATATACCGAAATACGCATGGCATATAGTTAACTGAATTTCACAATCAACTTATCACAGACAATGACGACAGTCGTAAATCAGTTAATGTTACTTTATCGCCGAATATACGACAACTCTGCTCGGCAAATGCTACTATGCAAGTCTTATTTATAACTTCCATGGAGTAATGCAGAGGTAAAAACGTTTTTAATGAATTAAAATTGAATGTTTTACTTGTCCATAAAAATAACTTGTCCATACATTAAAATGTACGACTGGGACAGTTGATTTCGCCACCCCTGCAATTTCAAAATCGCCGCTCCATGCATGCATGCTTTTACTTCCATTACGGCGAGTAATTGATCAAATAAGATGATTACTGGTATCCCTTTAAATTGGCCTCTAAATAGATTTAATTTGATCCGTATCAATGTGGAGTTCTCTCATTAAAAAAAGATGAAAGTAAAGTGTTTATGGGTCTCAACTCTCGTTTTCAAGAAAACTATCGAAAAAAGTCGATAGTCAGAAAAACTATCGCGATATCTATCGACTTGAAAAAGTTCTATCGACCTATTGCTATTGCAAGGTAAACTATCGCGATACAGCGATAAGTCGACCTATTGTTACACCCCTAATTATTATTGTTGTCAACATTAATTGTCTTAAAAAAACATTTGCAAACTGTTTATTACGTCTTTTTAAACATGCTCATAATTAAATACAATTATCAATTTAATGGCGAGCATCCAAAAAGCCCTATCTACTTAAATCAATATCACAGTTTGTCACGTGTTTGTTTAATTGCAACCGTTTGATAACGTAATCAATCTTATCGGGCGGACATGTTGCTTTTTTAGCGGATGTTGATTGGTCTTCATTGGTGACAATATACACAGGGGTCATCGGTAAACAAAAGAGTTACTAATTATCGGCTTTTGAAGTGTGTTTAATAACTGCAACTCCCGCGTAGCGCACATCACTGATTGGTCGATTACATCACATGGGCAGATGTAACATACGCTCAACGATTCAACTATGACTCTTGAAGGCAATTATTGAAGGTTTATTCAAGTTACTCCCCTTGCAGAAGTCGCTGTGCACGGCCTATATACCGTAATGGGAGGCACTAAATCATGGTCACTGTACGGACTAGTCAGGGAGTCGCTACATACAGACCATTTATATAGTAAAAACTGTTCGGCGCACCTAACAATGGTCACTAAAGACAGAACGTCACTATAAACAAGGTTCACTAAGACAGTCTCTACTGTACATACAATAATCAAACATCATCTTTAAATACTGACCATATTCTTAGTATAATATAATAATTATGTCCTTTCAGCACTTATTTATATATGATAAATTTAATTATGTTAATGATAATAATAGTAATAAAAGCAATAATAATAATAGTAATAACCCTAATAGTAATAGTAATAATAATAATAATAATGTACATATATTTAAAATATAAAAACCTTTGGTTAAGATTTAAGGTAAAATTAACATTTACTGACATAGAGAATATCAGGTTAGTGTCAATCTGTACTTAGTTTATCCGGCAAGTTGGAGAAAGGTTTATTCGGCTGAGGCTTACCGAGTCGAATAATCGTTTTGGAGACGAGCCAGATAAACTAAGTACAGATTGACACTAACCTAATGTTATATTTATCCTACTCGCATTTGCTTGATTGACTAATTTAAAATCTGAAAATTCTGTGTTTAACATGCTTTATATTCAGATGGCCGAATTGAAGCATAGTGATTGTGTTAAGCGGTCTTATAAGTGTTTGTGTGTCAAGAAATAATCTCGATGATTGACTCCACTATAATTAAGTAAAGGCAATATTTTAAATGAAAGAAAAAATGCATTTACTAAAATAAACTCAATTTTTTAAATAAACAAAGGACAATTCATTTTGGGACGAATAAATCACTAGCTAATTTTCCGAGGACAAATCAGTTTTTATGACGTAATGTAAGTAAAGTTTGTTGTCAACATGGCGGTAGTATTTAGGTAATTTGTAAGATTTGTCGATTGACAAACTTACTTTTATTTATCATGGATTTAAACGATATTATCAGAAGACTGAAGCTTATATGCGTTATTCAAACTTAAATAGACGATATGGATATAAGAATTTTGAAGGGAAATACACACACACACAGCGACGCTGAAGAAATCGCATTGATTTTCAAAAATGACAGGACTGTCAGTGTCATACTGTCGAGTATGTTGATGATGATTTTTAAAAGCAAGTTTCATTATATTTAATTTATGGGTGGCTTGGCTTTGGTAAAACAATAGTCAACCTATGTATTTACTGTTTAATGGCTGGATATTTGTCAAAAATATGTATACACAGAATAAAATTCAGTGCAAATTGAGGAGTTTGGTACTGTACAGCGTCAACGGTTGAGTTTCTGTTAAATTTGCATAATGAAGTAAGTGATTCAGAGATTTATTTTGAAATTGTTTGTAAAATCCCATATAAGATTAGTTTGTGTATAATATTTCTGTTAAGTTGTCGTTAAAAGAATAAAACGCTGCCGCTTTTGATGCCCAATGTTATGATTATGTAGAAAAGTAGTCTTTCCTGCGTAGTCACATAACTGCCGGATAAAGCAACGGTGCCGAATAAAGATAGGTTTATTAGGTCAATAGGTTTTCCTACTAAAAGGTCAGTTCGCAGTAGAATAAAAACAATTAGCTTACAACAAAAAAGACATTAAAGAACTACCAAACAAAAATAAGAACTAATTATTAAGAATCAAGTAACAAACAAGTGAACATAATGACATTGTCACAGTTTCTTTGAGAATTCAAGCTCAACTCATCAAGTAAATACCAAATAACAAAACATTGTACAACTGAAACTTAGTACTGTGCAGGAATTAACAGTACAACATAACTGATAAAAAGGAAACAGAAAAAAATAACTTACAGGTATGGTTTAAAAAACATAACTTATGATGATTGGAGAATATTAGACTGGTATGCCTTAACATACAAGAAATGCAAAAACTGTATAGTATGGAACCAGTCAAGAAATAATTAGTTATACAGTCCTAGTAATGACAAGTTTGTAAGACAACCTTCTATCAGGTGCACATCAGACAATTTATTGTTTACTAAATTACTTGTCTAGAATTCCATGTGCCAGTCAAGAAAAGTTACAACTTATAGATTCTGACACAAAACATTACAACTGAAGAATTCCAAATGCCAATAAGTAAAGGTGAACTCCACTTATTTAACATGTACTAGTTGGTTTTTTTTATCAACAAAGTCTCATACTGTTTTAAGTCAACAAATAAAACTTGTCAGGGCTTTTTCAGGGGTTTTTGGGAAAAAGGCCCCCTGCCCAAATTGGGAATTTTAATGCTGTAAATAGTCGACAAAAAATATCGACAAATCAACCCAATATGGAAATTTCATCATTAATTTTTCAGCATTAAATCTTTATTTGCCTTGCTTTGGTGTCTCTGAAAGGGTTGCTGTACTCTAATAGTTTGTTCTGACAGTTCAATGAGGCATTCGATGCAAATTCTCATGTATTTATTATTTTAAACATGAATTCTCGTGGTTTCTTTTATAAAGGCAAAAAACATCTGGTTCAAAGGGATTTATTTAACAAGATTGGGATTTTTTTTCTTGAAATTGGGAAAAATGGTCATTATTTGGCATTGGGAACAGGGCCCATATTCGGCCCCGTGAGATATAGGCTGAAAAGCCCTGCTTGTATAGGTCGTTTAGGATAACTTGAGACAAAACACTAGACCATTTTCACATGTGGGTAAATCTTAATAAAAAGTTTAGTTTATTATCACTACAAATTAATGTTAAGATTTATTACCATAATCAATTTTATCAACTTATTGAACAGCATAGTTGGAAGTTCTGGCTCCTAAAAATTTATAAGCCACTTTTTAACATTTTATTTTCATCAGATGCAGCATTTCAGTTTTGGACCAGACCTGTTACCAAAGCTCACCAGAATAACACCCATTTGATTAAGCTTATTTTTCTTCACAAATATCCTTTTGGCAATTCCCATTTATATCTATTTTTAGAATTTATTTGTAAATGAAGTAATTTTGTTAGTTTATTTTATATCTATTTTCATTTATTACTGTCAGTGCATACATAAAATCATATATAATATATATATATCTTAAGCAAATTATGACATTAAATTTTTTTTTTCAACAAAACTTTTTGTAAATAAATGAAGCGTGGTTGAATCTATAGTATTGTTTTCATGACCATCAAGGTGGCCAAACATTTTGTCATGAGTTCTGAATTAAAGACCTATTGGAAACTTTAACATTTTTTATTGGAATGGGCATTTGTATGTTGACAGTTGGCAAATTAAAAGATTATACATTATTTTTTCGGGATATTCTTCACTTTACTCCATTGCACATTCGATGAATATATGCGAGTGTGGCAGATTCCTGGCACTATGTTAGGTGGATTTTTATCAGACTTATCTTCAGTGTTCCTGTTCATTAACAATATACACATGGGTTGGCTGAAGACCTTAAGCTACATAGTGGGTTGAGTGTTAGACTTCAATTGTGGAGTATGCTAGTTCAAATCTCAGCATACTCAATATTGTTATTTAATTATTATTTGTTAAGAGTTATTGTTTCAATATGTACATGTTCTTAAATTAGTAATATCCAAATCAATGAAATACAAAAATAAGTTTGTCAAACTGCCTTGTACTCTTTTAAGTGTCATAACCATAGGCACTTAAAAGTATTATTCTTAATTTTCCTGCTGCAAATTTCAAGTACACAAGGAACACATTGAAACACTCTTGTTCAATGTGTTCATGTACATATATTGTGTTTATTCATGAATTTTACAAAGATTTCCTACAGAAAATCACCACTATGCATATAGTGCAATTTGTTTGATGTTGTCGAATAATACATGTATATTGGTGTTTTGATAACAAACACAATGTCTCTCTCTGAGATAATGTCTGTGGTATTTTCTCTTCTATATTAAATTTTACAATGTTTTTTCATCTTCTTGTAATGTGAAGAAATTATTACATTATTTTTCATGACCCTCGGCGGTCACATGTAATTAGCATTTCCTCCGGGAATGTACCCTGCAGACGCTTCTTTAACGTGTTCAAAAAACCAGTCAGCTGCGCACGCGCACTGACCATACTAATCATATTCTTCCGAGCGTCTCGCCGTGTAGGACGTGTTTTGCATCAAGAGAATTTTTGGTGGTTTGTATCCCCCCTGTTGTGTTTCTTGTCGCGTGGAATTTTCCTAAGATGGAATGCCTTTCCTTGTCCGATTCGTCGGACGATTTCAGTGGGTTTAGCCCTCCTAAACAAGTGTCGGAAAGTGCACGTGCTTCGTCTTCGAAGCCTTCCAATGCCCGACCTCGTGTGAAGTCAGTTGTCATTAAAAAGACATTAGATAAGTCTTCGGACAAAACTGTGAATAAGTCTTCGGACAAAACTGTAAAGAAGTCTTCGGACATTTCTTCAAAAAGGCCTAAAAATAAGTCTTCGGACAAGTCTAGTGACATAAATATGGAGCCGTCTTCGGACAGGCAAATTTCGGATAACCCAATTCTTGATATTAATAAATTATCTGTTAATGATATTTCTAAATTAAGAGACTTACTTGGTATTAAAACCCCAGATTTTTGTTCTGAATCAGAGAGTTCTGTGAATTATGACCTTGATTCTAATAATAATACTCAAGGCAATATGAATATGAACTTTAGTAGTGCTTTGTTTGATGACCACAATGACTCAGATCATCAAGAAAATGACTGGGAGCTACCCAAACTCAAAGCCCCTACAAAGGGAAAACCTATATCCAGTTCGCTGGCTAAATTACTAAACTTGGCTTGTTCTTCTCTTTGTGAGACAAATGACATTACAGAAAAATATCATGTGCCAGAAAATTGTGAAAATTTATATCCTCCAACAGTTAATCAGGAGATTTGGAAGATATTAGACAAAAAGGCCCATCAGCAGGACAAAGCTATGGTGGACATTCAAAACTTAATTGCAGTCGGCATTGTGCCTATTATTAAATTGTCTCAAATATTCAAGAGTGAATTTGAAAATCATCCTGAGGCCAAGAAGCTTATATCAGACTCCCTTACTGTGTTGTCTCAAGCTCAATATAACATTTCTTTAAGAAGAAGGTACTTAGTTAGACCCTATCTTAAAAAGAAATATACTGGTCTATGTAGTTTGTCCACTCCGGTAACATCAAAGTTATTCGGTGATGATTTTGGTAAAGAGATTAAGAACTGTGAGAGTAGTGTTTCCTTAGGGAAAGATTATGGTAAAAGTTCTTTTAACCCAAGGTATAGAGGAAAATTTAATAGAAGTTATAGAGGATATGGTACATCAGGATATGGTACATCTAACTATAGATATCAGCCATATAATTCAGCATATGGTGCTTCAAGACCTTATAGGGGGAGGCCTAGGCCTCAGAAGAAAAGTAGTGCTACTGTATCTCAACCTAATGCCCCAAACGGGGAGTAACAACGGTAAGTACCGTTTGTAGATTAAGTAAATTTTATAAAAACTGGCAGTTGTTAACTTCTGATAGTTGGGTTCTCAACACTATTATGGGTTACCAGATTGACTTTATTGAGGAACCTTTTCAATATAGTATTCCCAATGAAATAGATTTTGATGAGGTTCAATGGAGTATAGTTAATAATGATATAGCAGACCTTGTTACAAAAGGAGCTGTTATTGAGTCACACCATGAAAAAGGAGAGTTTATAAGTAATATTTTTATTGTACCAAAACCTAATGGGAAATACAGACCCATTTTAAATCTAAAACATTTAAACCTTTTTGTTGAATATAAACATTTTAAACAAGAAACTTTTAATATTGTACTAGACCTTATTCAAAAAGGAGATTACTTTACAAAAATTGATTTATGTGATGCATATTTTGCAGTGCCTGTACATGAAAAACATCAAAAATATTTAAAATTCTTTTGGAATGGTATTTTATATCAGATGGTGTGTCTAGCATTTGGCTTATCATCGTCGCCTTATGTCTTTTCAAAGATAATGAAACCTGTTTTTGCTTTCTTTAGGCAGAAAAACATCAGATGTATGTTTTATATTGATGATTCAATTAATATGAATCAATGTAAATTAATATGTAAACAAAATTGTGTTACCATGGTTAATACTCTAGAATCTTTAGGGTTTGTCATAAATGTAAAGAAATCTGTGTTAGTACCACAACAAAGGATTGTTTTCTTTGGTTTCATAGTAGATTCAGTTGAATTTAAGATTTTGCTCACTGATGAAAAAATTGAAAAAATTATTAAGGCTGCTAGAGGATTATTAAAAACAAATATAGTTATTATTAGAGAATTAGCATCCTTTATTGGTCTTATAATTAATGCTTGTTATGCAGTTTCTGAAGCTAAATTACACTATAGGACTTTAGAAAGAGATAAAGTTGAAGGGTTAGATAATACCATGGACTTTGAAAGATATACAAAGTTGTCAAATGATAGTATTTTTGACTTAAAATGGTGGTTGAATGTTAGAAATTATAATGGTAAGGGAATTAGACCACAAGATGTTGATGTTCAATGTCGCACTGATGCTTCCTTGTTAGGTTATGGCGGTTTTGACATTAGTTCTAATGAACATGTTAATGGTAGATGGTCTAAGCTTGAATCAGGAAACTCAATTAATTTTCTGGAATTACTGGCTATTTTTCTTACTTTGCAAGCCTTATATAGTGACCTTAGAAACGTGCATATACAAGTGCAATCTGACAATATTTCAGCCATTTCTTACATAAATGATCAAGGGGGTATGAAATGTGTGTCTATGGACTCTTTAGCTAAAGAGATATGGCATTGGTGCATTAGTAGAAATATTTTTCTTTCTGCTATTCATGTGAGAGGGGTTGATAACACACTTGCTGATTACTACTCACGAAATTTTTCTGATAGTACTGAGTGGATGTTAAAAAATTGTATTTTCGATAGATTATGTAATCAATGCTTCCTTCCTGATATAGACATGTTTGCGTCAAGACTCAATAAACAGCTTGAATGTTTTGTGAGTTGGTTTCCAGAACCAGGTGCTTTATATTCTAATGCTTTTTCACGTTCTTGGAAAGACTTAAAGCCCTATTTATTTCCTCCATTCAATTTGGTTGGAAAAGTAATAAATAAAGTCAGACAAGACCATGTGGATAGAGCTCTATTAGTTTTTCCTTACTGGCCGTCAATGTCATGGTTTCCTTTAATGTTGGAATCTCTTTGTACTCTTCCTATCAGGTTACCCAGACACAAAGACCTTTTGACTCTGGCACACGATGGGACAAGACATCCTATGAAATTAAGATTAATCGCTGCAGAAGTATCCGGAAAGGACTGGAGAATAAAGGAGTTTCACAATCAGCTGCTAGCTTCATCTTACAATCATGGGCACCAGGTACAATCAAACAATATGAATGTGCTTGGAATCAATGGTGTGTGTGGAATAGTATCAGGTCTAAAGATCCATTTTATCAATCTGAAGCAGATGTCATAAACTATTTGTATTACCTTCATAGACTAGGAAAGTCTTATTCTGTTATCAACACTCACAAAGCTATGCTTTTACAAACATTACCTTTTTTCGGGAACAAGTGGTGTGATAAACACAATTTAATTAAGAGGTTTATGAAAAGTGTATTTTTTGCTAAAAAGCCGATGCCTAGATATGTATATACTTGGGATGTATCAATAGTGTTAAAATATTTAAGGTCTTTGATGCCTCTAAGTGGACTATCTCTTAAATTGTTAACTTATAAAACTGTTGCTTTAATTGCTCTTGCAACAGCTCCGAGAGCTCAAACTATCATTTCTTTGCATTTGGACAACATGTCTACTGAAGATACAGCTGTTGTTTTTCTTTTTCCGGATCGGTTAAAAGTGACCAGAGAGGGACATACTTTTGTTATGAAGATTGAACACTTTGATGATGAATCTTTATGTGCTATGCATACTTTGTTGACATATTTAGATAGAACCAAGAAGGATAGACTTTCAAAATATGTTTTTGTCTCTTATGTAACTTTTAAGCCAGTTGTTTCTTGTACTATTGCAAGATGGCTAAAATCAGTTTTACAACTATCAGGAATTAATACAGATAAGTTTAAAGCTCATTCATATCGAAGTGCATCTTCTTCTGCTGCATTTAATAATGGTTGTTCTATGAAAAGTGTCTTGAAGACTGCAGACTGGAAAAATGACTCAAATTTCAAAAAGTTTTATTACAGGCATGTTCTGAATGATAAAAGATTATCTTATAGTGATGCTGTGTTTAAAAACTGATGTTGTGCTTTGACTTGACTGTTCATTGAAAATTGTATTCAATGATGTTATTATACTTATATTACCTACCTTGATAGATTTTGAATTTATGTATCTTGAGTTTTGTACTATTGTATAGTTGGGTATATACTATTAAAGGTTTAGTTGTATAATTTTTAGTTTTGTTGCCTTTAAAGATACTAATTACATGTGACCGCCGAGGGTCATGAAAAATAATGACCCCTCATCCAAGCTTTAGTGCAGGATGAAGGGCATTATTTGAATGGCCCGAGGCCGAGCATGTAATTACCCACCCTTCCTTGAGTTGTTGATAAGGTTTTATTACTATTTACTGCTGGAAGTATGTTCTGTTTAACTGGCTTCATGATGTATAGCAATTTTATGCTACTTGTAAGCCAGTGCCCTTCCCTTCTGTATTCTTCTGCAACAAAACTAGTCTTTAAATTATGATTAGTATGGTCAGTGCGCGTGCGCAGCTGACTGGTTTTTTGAACACGTTAAAGAAGCGTCTGCAGGGTACATTCCCGGAGGAAATGCTAATTACATGCTCGGCCTCGGGCCATTCAAATAATGCCCTTCATCCTGCACTAAAGCTTGGATGAGGGGTCATTCTTATTAGTGAGGATATGATTTTGTTTGACAAATTGTTATAGGAGAATTCCCTAAGTACAAGACACCAGCTGTGAAAACTTATGTTACTTTTATATTAAAGGTCCCTTGGGAGGTTGATACAGTATAAAAAGTTCTGGTTGGACAATATGGTACCATGGTCTGTTGTGTTTTATTTAAGATCAAACATGATATATGTTCTTGTATATTGTCTTGTGTTTTGAGGTGTAGAAGTGATTTTATGAACAGTCATAATTATAAGTTAACAGCATATACAGAAGATACTTCATACAGAAAAGGACACAAAAACATGTATTTTGGTTGGAAATAACTAGCAATAGGTGTTAAAGTCAGCTTTTAATAACGTCCTATATAAGAAGCTAAAGAAAACAAGATAGCTCCATCAGTTGTCAAAACTTTTTTTTAAGTCTGCCATGATAAATGAAATCTAGAGTTAATTTCTACTTTAAACATGTTTTATATTTTGTTACCATAGCAATACATCATTATTGTAGAAATGGTTTAATATCTCTTGAAATGATCAGGCCTCATGCAATGTAATATCAGCTGACAGATTTGAAATATTGAATAAACACTTGACATTTCTAACAAATAACACATGGCCCTAATGTCAATGGTAGGGTTGTTTTGGGTTAGTTTCATATAGAATACTGAAACTGAAATTTTATTTAACATCATGATATAATTATATGTTTATCCAAATGTTGTAGACTACAAAAAGCATTGATTTTATTCTAATAATAAATCTGAAATAGGGTGTGACACTCTGCAATGCAGTATGTTAGGAGCATTTTAATTATTAAACTGAATTCTTGTTTTACGTCCTATTCTGAATTAAATTAATCATGCAGTGTGATCTATTACATTCATATATATTTCATAAAGTTGTTATTCACCCTTCTCTTAAGTGTAAGGGGTACTTGTTGGAAATGTCTTAGTGTTCTCTTATTGACCTAGAGAGTACTAGTCAAAGTTAACAATCAGTAGTTTCAGCAATTTGCATTGATTTTTAACAACAAAAAAGTCAGTTTGATATAAAAGTTATACAAAATCTCATGTAAATTACTTGGGTGATATCTCTAATATCACAGTCTGAGAACACAAAGTCAATTTATATCAAAACTAGGGATGCGCGATAATACCGGTATACCGGTATATTGCAATACGTTTCAAACACAATACGTACTGGTACGGTCCCGCAATATATCGCGATATTTTTATCCTAATCTAATAGACAAATAGTGCATACTCGGACCTGTTTGTATTATTTGTGGCATAATTCAATCGGTAATATTTAATTTTTGGCTTCCCTTTAATCTTTTTTATCAAAAAGGTCTAGTATAAAGTACTGACGTATCTACCTGTGACGACTTAAACATTAAGTAGCAGGGTTGGAACTGATAAATATTTTTATGAATTGGCTTTGAGTTAGATACGAAAATAATGTGTTTTCGTAAAATTTAGTTGGCATCACAGATTTACTTGTTTATTTTGTACGCCTCCGCATTTTTGCTCTTATCCTTTTATTTTATTATACACAATTGTATATCATTAATGCTTAATATGTTATTCACAATTGGCTTGCTGACACTCTCAGTCTATCAGCATAGTGTCGCAAAGGAACATTTGATTTAAAGTAAGATTTGTAATAATACTTACTTTACCGGACAAACGTTAAGTCTGAAATGTTTGCAATAGCTTAAATAAAGCTTTCACAATGTATAATTGTGTTGAATCTTTATATTGTCAGTAAAATACAAGCAAAGGTGCTGAAAAAAGCTTAAGTTCTAAACTCCCAATATATCGCAATACGAAATTTCCGGCAATACCCATCCCTAATCAAAACATACACGAAAGTGTGATAATTTGAGCATAACTTGAATAAAAGTCGGTGGGACTGTATGTAAACCCTATGAATGTCGAGTAAATTGAGCAAAGTTTGTGTTTGGTCGTACTAGACCGTAACAGACCGTACTTGGAAATGGTAAACAATAGTATAAAAATTGTGTGCAAATCGTGTTCAAATCATGACAAACCTTGCTTGACTGAGTGTATCCACGCTTTATTCATACAAGCTAGTGCTACATTCGAGTCTAACTTGTACCAACTAATTCCCAGACACAGTTGGAGCCCAATACTTGTACCAGTGTATACTGTATAGGAACCGTGTCCCGTTCATGTTCTGTGTGAGACTGCACCTTTGAAGACATTTTTATTGTCTATTGATAGAATTGCGAGAATGAGCTCTTGCTCAGTGTGACATCCCATGACTACTGCATGTAAAAATATTAAACATGGGAATTCAATGAATACTAAAATGTACCAAATATATTATTTACCCCCTGATTCTAGTTAAAAATACTTGTAACTTTTTACATTTGAGTAATTATTAAAAGGCATGTTAACCAGTCTTTGTATGATTGGCAAGCTTGACTAAAATTTGAACTGTACCATAGAAATACTGGTTATTTTCAAAGACTATTAGCTAACAGACACTTAAACATTACAAGGAATAATAAGAAACAAAAGAAATTCAAGTGATGAAAAATAATGTTAAATTTTTTTATCAAGTCCTTTGATTTTGATTAAGGAGATCCAGAGTTCTAATCTTGTATCATATACTAGCCTTCCATTTGATTTGACACAAATGTTGTTTTACTTCCAATTATAAAATTAAGTTATTTACCCAGTGGAGGGGTATGTGAATACTGATCATTAACTAACAGTTTAGGAAAGCCGTGTGAGGTCTGTTGGTCCCAGTAAAATGAACGTCCATTTTGACACTACAATAAAACCAATACAAAGTTTGTTGTATGTTATGTGTATATATTGTGGTTGTTGAGTTGTTCATGTGAATCTAGTGTTGCCATTTGTTCACCTTTAAATGTTCTAGGGCTATTTTAAGATGCTCTAATTTCATAACTAATTAATTGATAGATATGCAACTTGGCCAAGTTATTCCATGGGTGACTGTTTTTTTTAGAAAAAGTAAGTTGAGCCTCAATCCAAGTTACTAGTGCAACGTTGGGAAGGAGCAAAAAAGGCAAAAAAATGCAATTTTCACTATTTTTCTACCCCAACTTTGCATTTCATTCTGTAATATTTTCCAAAATGGAGGTCTAAAGAGCAAGTTTTTTTTTCAAAGACTGAAAGCATGTTTTCTTATCAGCATTTTGCACTTTTTTTCTGCACTGGACCGGATTTTTTTCTGGTGATGAAGGGCACTGCTCCCCCTTAAAAATCCACCAATGAAGGAGGGTATATCCCCCATTTGGGCCCACCCATCTCCTTATGGGGGAGGCGCACAAAAGAAAGGCCATTTTTTACCACTTTTCTATAGTGAAATTCACTAAATCCAGTTAAAAAACACCAATTATTTCAAGGCTGTGGTGGCCATTTTGAAGGGGCATTCATGCACGTAAAAATGCGGTATTGACCGGTTCAGGGTGAATGTACATTCAAAATAACTAAACAATATGTAGACAATGTCATGAATAAAGATGTTTAAAAAGTGTCTTATAATAGTCAGTATCTAAGACATATTTGCATCATGATCAGCTGTTTTACTGTTTCAGTTACTCTGTCCCGTTAGTACTGTCAGTACTTTGATAATCTTTGTGATGTATCTAAATTCATACTTTAGTCTATATATATATATAATATATATATATATAAAAAAGTTAAAATATGCTGCAACAAGCATAATACAAAAAAACAAAAAACATCATCCAAATGGACGTTTCAATACATATATTTTAACCCTAATTTTCAAAGGGTATATATCAATATAGTGGCATATATCAAAACTGACTATATGAAATAATGCCACTCAAGTCGGTCTTATATATGGGCCCCGTAGGTGGTCGTATGTGTGAATATATATATATACCGCATTTGTATAGCACTCTTTTCATATTAAATATATGTTCAAAAGCGCTTCACAATCATATGCATAATTAGGAAAAACAAATTTAAATGAAAACGAAAATGAAAATGATTAAGAGATGATAAAATATAAAAAACATAAACTGAAGAGTAATATAAAACTAAGAATTTGTGATCAATAAAGTGCTCATTGTAGTTTATAAACATCAACAACAACAAAACCACTGAATTTTCAACTGTAAAAAAATAGTGAATGAGAGATAATGGATTGTTGGTAGAACGGCTGCCAAATGGTCGATGGGGAATCAGGCCAATGCCCCATTTATAATTTGTTACGAAATAGTACAGTACCTAATAACTAAATAAATCTGTAGAAATAATTTCACAGTTGTTGTCTAAAGTGTTATGATTTCCTTGGGAGAAAATACATAAAACTGCAATCTGTGTAAACAATTATATTACAAATTCTGTATTTACTGTAAAATTGGATCCATTAATCTGAATGATTGTAAACTTGTAACAAATTGATGTGACAAGATAAAAGATGTTTTTAGCATGTTTACAGTACTTATGAAGTGTACCATAAATTACAATAACATGGGCCACCCATAAATTAAAGATACAATCTTCAGTTATTACTGCTACAAGTATGATATATCAGACAGACTATATTGGTGGGTTTTATTTATTTGAATATGTTTCTTGAAGGTTTGTAGATAATGAATGTCTATGAGCAAGTGATGGAGGGCATGTAGAACATGCAATATGGAATCCAACAGTCTGGAAGTCATTGTCAGAAAAATGGACACTGTCTATAAAACTGTCTATAAATAGAAAGCTCAAAGTTAATAATAAGTTTGGAACTCTCTCTCCCCCCCCCTCCCTCTCTCTCTCTCTCTCTCTCTCTCTCTCTACCTTTCTCTCTCACTTTCTTTCCTCTCTTGTTTTAATGAAGTATTGATTGTACTACATTTTAGCTTTAACATGTTTCAAGTAATACAAAAACTATTCATAACATTTAGATTTCCGAATGAAATCATTTCTATCTTTGAACCAAGAAGCTCATTTAGAGTGTTCCATATTTTGTTAATTAAAGCATCTTGTTTTCTCTCCTGTTATCATTGAATACATATTAAAAGACTTAAAGTATATAACCTTGCTGTTTCTTATTATTAGTTGGTTCAAATTAATCTGAAACCATATGTTTAAATAATTTTTGATTGAGAATCTGCAGTGAATAATTAACACCTGTTTGAAAATGATGAGTTCTTTATTTGTTTGAATATGCTATTGTACTACCTTCTATATTGTAGCAGCATTTTTATTGAGAGAAACGATACTTTGAAATACATGTATGTTTTTAATTAACTTTCTTATAAAAATACTGACAGCCCTAGTTTGTAAGTTCTTGTAATAAATACCTTTAATATGGTTATTTATACGCTCCTTTGCATGGCTTAAAGGTTTTGTTGTTTACTTCTCACTTTGTTAAAAGACTATGGGGAAATTTATATTTCTACTTTTAGATACAGACACTCCACATCTAAGTCTCATGACTGTCACATGGTTTTTAAAAGTAGATGTGTGATCGTCTACCAGGAAGCAAAAAATTATCACGCCTATGTTTCATGTTTCAATCATGGTCGTTCATGTTTCAAACATGTCGAAAAAACATGTTGCAGCTTTGTTATGACAATATTATGAACATGTTTGAAACATAGTCTATCACCTCTGTAAATTGGCCCCCATTGCCAAAACATGTTTGACTATGGACAACAAAAGATATGAAATGATCATGTTTTAGCAACAATTCAATACCATCAAATGGATATAAAATGGCAGTCAAAAACTTCTACTGAAAAGTCTAGGTTTTCACCATGATATACGAGAGGTGTCCCAGTAAATCGTGGACTCTGTTTATGACAGAAAAATAATGCGCAACTTTAGCACCAACTTTTAACTGCCATTAAATGCATGTGTTGTGAGTAAGTATGCTAAATTTTTAGACAGTTAATTGAAAAATAAAAGTTATGCTTCAATTTATAAGACACTAGGTATGGCAACGCGGCGCAAGCCACATCATATTAAGACGTCAGGTCTATGAAATCATTTTTATTCACTCTCCAAGTTCGTCTTGTTGTGAACAGTGACAAATACTGGTAATGTATTTACTTCATATTTACTTTAACAAATTTGTTTCTGTCTTACTTTTGTTACAAATTTGTGACATCAGTCTCAAAATATTAGTATGGTCAGTGATATAATGGTTCACGGGTTAAGTATCCAACTTAAATTTGAATAACACTTTTCAGCAGTTTTTGGTACAATAAATTCAGTGGATGTGTTGCTCAATGAATAACTACTCTACCATATGTAGTATGCACAATGTATACTTAATGATTCATTATTTTCATTAGGCCTTCTGCCTTCAATATACAAGCATATCACTCCAGTGACCCATGTCAAGTCGCTTTTTAAAGGTGAAAATATTACCCATGTCACGTGACAATAGTACTATATAAGGTAGTATTGTACACGTGGATCTCATAGTCATTTTAGCGACCCTGTCGTAACGGGTGGTGAAAAGGTAAGAGTTTCGCGAGTGAAATTTTGTCGTTTTGGGCTTATTGATGTTCATTTTTAGTTTTGTAACGAGTTTACAAAACGTGTATCATTGATATTTTATTTGTCTTTTGTAGACGAACTTTCACGCTGTACACGAGTTGTAGAGCTCTGTGGTTTTTAGCCCTTAAGTTACCCCTACTTGTTAAATTAATTTGGTTTCTTGACGATGTCAAGTAAACGTAAAAGAGGTGGAAATGAAAAAGACGATGTCTTGTCGCTATGTTCCTCAAGTCCGGTCGATTTTTCTGGGTTTTCCAGTTTATCTGACTCTGAGTCTGATAATACCCCGTCGAGAGCCTCTGTACGTTCCGTTGTTAAGGACGTGAGTAAGAAAGTGAAAACCCCGAAAACCGGAAGTAGTAATTCTCTTTCCTGTGGTAAAAAGAAAGCGAGCAAGACAGGTAATGAGAAAATTAAAAAAGCTGGCAAGGACAGCAAATTAATTGATTTAAATGATTTAACTCCCGATGGGATTTGTCAATTAAAGACCGCTCTTGGTCTGTGTGAACCTCAAAGTTCAAATGATTTTGTTAATAATCAGCCAGAACATGACGATTCTCGTCCCGAAGACGACTCGACCTATTTTTCGAGTACTGGCTTGTCTCCCGAGCATCGTAGCTCTGGGTCTAAATTTTCTAAAGAAAATTTACTTAATTCACTTTTTGAGAGCGATAATTCTGACAAAGAAAATGATTTAAACTGTGATGAGGACGTTTGGTCTCAACCTCAGTTGAAAGCACCCGAAACTGGTGAACCCATTTCGGATTCTTTAGCTAGCCTCATAAATACGGCATGTACCAATCAATGCAAGATTAATGATATTGTAGATAAATACAAGGTACCTAGTAACTGTGAATTCTTGTCTGCCCCTAAAGTAAATGATGAAATATGGGGTGAGCTGGTTAGAAACAGACAGGTTCAAACCTCAGACAAATTGTTAAGAGACATCCAAAATCTTGTTACAGCCGGGATGTTACCTATTCTGTCATTAGCAAAGGTTTTAAAACCTTTTATCAGTAAGAACCCAGAAATCAAAAATTTAATTGCAGATTCATTGACATTACTGGGTCAAGTACAATTTAATATGAGTATCCGTCGTAGATACATGTTAAGACCATATCTTAAGTCAAAATATGCAAATATTTGCAGTATCAAAACGCCGATAAGTTGTTTTCTTTTTGGCGATGACGTTTCAAAAGAATTGAAAAAGTGTGAAACGAATGTTAAAGTCGGAAAATCTTTTCCTTTTAAAAGCTATTATAATAAATATCCCACCTCTTCTTTTGGACCAGTTAGGGGTACAAGGGGCAGAGGGCATGGTAGAAGTAACAGTAACACCAGGAAGCCCTACAGTAACTACAGTTATGGTAGAAATGGTCAGAAACCATCTACATCTACGGCTTCAAGTAGTAATAATACTACCAATGTGTCAAAAAACTAATATAGGTGAGTTATTCTTCCAGGTTAAGAGCTTGCTTGAATGAATGGAAGAAGCTCACAAACGATCAATGGGTGCTAGACACAATTCAAGGTTACGAAATTAAATTTGATGATCCTCCATATCAAACAAAACTTCCTAACAAAATATCCTTTAATGAAATGGAGAAAAGTTTGGTTGATACTGAAGTACAATCATTGTTAGATGAGGGAGTGATTATACCATCTGTTCATGAACCTAATGAATTTATTTCAAACATATTTTTAGTTGAAAAATCTAATGGAAAGTATCGCCCTGTGATAAATTTACGTCAACTCAACCAATTTGTACATTATGAAAAGTTTAAACAGGAAACATTCTCATATGTTCTAGAACTAATTCAAGAGAATGACTATTTTGCATCTTTAGATCTAAAATCTGCATATTTTTCTATTCCTATTCATGCAGAAAGCGTTAAATATTTGAAGTTTGAGTGGAGAGATCAGTTATTTGCTTTCGTCTCTTTGTGTTTTGGCCTCAGTTCTGCTCCATTTTGTTTTACAAAAACATTGAAACCTTTATATGCTTTCTTTAGAAATCTTGGTATTAGATGTTCATACTACATTGATGATAGCATCAATATGCATAAATTCAAGAATACATGTCTTAGTAATACCTTGTTAATGAAAGATAAACTTGAATGTTTGGGCTTTATTATTAATAATGAAAAGTCTATTCTTATTCCTACTCAAAGAATCCAGTATTTTGGTTTCATTATTGATTCTGTCCAGTTCATGATCTTTTTGACAGAAAAGAAAATTTTAAAAATTGAAGAGCTGGCCTTGTATCTCTTGGAAAAGAAAAAGGTTAAAATAAGGCTATTGGCATCTTTTATTGGTCTTCTAATAAATTCTTTTTATGCAATTTTGGAAGCTCCCATGCATTATAGAACTTTGGAAAAATCCAAAGTACAAGCTTTGAAATTTTCTAATGATTTTGATCTTTGCATAGAACTTAGTGATAAAGATTTAAATGAGATTAAATGGTGGTTAGACAATGTTCGTAACAAAAATGGGAAGAAAATACGTCAAGGAAAAATTTCTTTGGTTATTCAATCTGATGCCTCGTTAGAAGGCTATGGTTCTTTCTGTGTTGATGAGAATCAATGTACTGGTGGCAGATGGTCTCAAATAGAATCTTTGAATCATATTAATTTTCTAGAGCTTCTAGCTATATTTTTTGCATTAAAGTCATGGGCTTCAAACAGAAGAAACTTACATATTGCAGTACAGAGTGATAATACCACTGCCATTTCTTACATTAACAACATGGGTGGAATGAATTCTAGCTCTTTAAATTCACTATCAAAAGATATTTGGGAATGGTGTCTAGAAAGAAATATCTTTATTACTGCTTTTCATTTACCTGGAAAAGAGAACATACAGGCGGATATTAGTTCTCGAGAATTCTCAGATTCAACTGAGTGGATGCTTAAAAAACATATCTTTGAACGTTTGGTTAATCACTTTTTTCAACCTAATATTGATCTATTTGCATCTCGCCTCAACCATCAGTTAGATAATTATGTGTCGTGGACACCAGATCCAGATGCCTTTTGTACCAATGCATTCTGTTTAGACTGGTCATTATGGTTACCTTATATTTTCCCCCCATTTAGATTACTAGGAACTATACTTAATAAGATTAGGGAAGACAAGGTGGATAAAGCATTGATTGTTTGTCCTTTATGGAAGAACCAAATATGGTTTCCTTTATTATTACAGAGTATTATATCTATTCCTGTTAGGTTACCAAGACACAGAGATTTGTTAACTCTTCCACACAGCGGAGAGAAACATCCTTTGGGAAAGAAGATCCAGTTGATTGGTGTAGTTGTATCAGGTCATCCTTCAAAGATTTTAGAGTTTCAGAGGGGATTATTGACACAATCTTCAGAAGTTGGAGTAAAGGAACTAGAAGACAATATTCAACTGCTTGGAGAAAATGGTGTTTGTGGTGTTGTCTCAGGAACTGTAATTCCGTTAAACCACTTGAAACAGATGTTATAAGTTACTTGTCGTACTTGAAGAACATTAACAAATCATACAGTGTTATAAGTTCACACAAATCTACTATTTTAGAAACTATCAAACTTGTTAATCCTACATACAGATTAACTACTAATATTATATCAAGATTTATGAAAGGTCTTAAAGTTGAAATACCTGTTCAACCTCGTTATTCTTATACATGGGATGTTAGAAAAGTTTTAGATGTGATTTCCAAATGGACAGACTTAGATTCTTTATCTATGAAACTGTTAACTTATAAACTGGTTTCTTTACTAGCGTTATCAACAGCTGCCAGAACTCAAACATTAAAGGCCTTGAGAGTTGATCGCATGGTTAATAATAATGACTGCATAATTTTGAACTGTGGTGATAAACTTAAAAATTCTAAACCTGGAAAAGATTTTTGTATTGAGTTAAAATCTTATAAACTAAGTGAACTTTGTCCAGTTAAGACATTATTGTGCTACATAGAGCGTACTAAGAATGTACGCAGGGATAATCAATTGTTTATTTCATTTGTTACATTTAAAGCTGTTTCTTCTAGCACTATAGCTAGGTGGTTAAAACATGTTTTAACGTTAGCTCATATTGATGTATCTATTTTCAAAGCCCATTCCTTCAGAGGGGCTTCATCATCAGCTGCTTCTTTTGCAGGATGTAAACTGTCAGACATTATGAAGATGGCAAATTGGTCATCTGCAAAAACTTTTCAGACTTTCTATTTAAGGACAGTAAATACTGTGGATAATAATTTCCAAAGTTGTGTATTAGGCTTACATAAGGGAACTTAGAATTGTTACTTTGTTATATAATGAAACTTGTCATTTTATTATATATATACATGCACCATGCCCTGTGCCCCTTGTACTTGTGTTGAATTTATATGTAGTAAATACAGGATAACAATTTATCATGATTTTGTTTGATTTATTTTTATGCTCTTATGAATGATATATCAGTTTATGTTGTCTGCTTTAAAGATGCTTGTATATTGAAGGCAGAAGGCCTAATGAAAATAATGGAATCCCCATCCAAGCACTTGATGTGAAGGATGGGGAACATTATTGGAATTAGGCCGGAGGCCGAAGATATACAAGCACCCACCTCACATGCTGATTTGCCCACCCTGTTGTTTTTATGATGTCAGTTAAGAATTAACCAGGCTAACTAGTATTATTCACATATGAACAAGTGTTTGGATTGTATGGTTACAATGACAACATAAACTTCAAAGTCTTTAAAACTATGAGATCCACGTGTACAATACTACCTTATATAGTACTATTGTCACGTGACATGGGTAATATTTTCACCTTTAAAAAGCGACTTGACATGGGTCACTGGAGTGATATGCTTGTATATCTTCGGCCTCCGGCCTAATTCCAATAATGTTCCCCATCCTTCACATCAAGTGCTTGGATGGGGATTCCATTTTGTCTGTCTGTGTGTTAAAGTTCAAATTTATACCCATCCATGTTGTGCCAGGCTGATTATGAAACTGAGTTGCAATTACATAGACTCAATCTTGTCCTGACGTCACCTTATCTCGTTGATGTCACAATTTTTGTGTGTCGGTGCAAATGCGTATGACACTCTTGTATATGTATTTCATGATCTGAGATTTGGTGTGATAATACATAGATAATTTTTGCGAATGTCTATGTAAAAATAAAATGCAATTGAAAAGTTTGAGTTTAAATTTTGCTGCACACTTGAACTCAGTATAAAGGAATATACACGTGTAAAAGTGGTTGCGCCGCATGCACATACCTTGTATTAGCTAAACATTAAAATGTAGCCTTTAATGCGAATACTTATAGGTCAAATGCCTAATTTGTATAAAAATAAGGCTAACAAACAGTCTTGTAAATTATGATCATCATGTGATGTAAGGAAAGAAAGTTATGGACAAAGTACACAATTTACTGGGACACCCCTCATATGTGAATAATGTGACCCTGATGAGGTATTGTTTTGGCAATGTATAAACCATACTCTAGTCTTGTTCTGATAACATTATGGACATGTTTGAAACATGGTCGATCACATTTGTAAATTGTCCCCAGTTCCATAGCATGTGCAAGTTATGAAATGACCATATTTCAGCTATCTTCTGTCGACATTCTAATCATGTTTAATACCACTATGTGGTTATAAAATGGCAATCAGAAACTACTACTGAAAAAAGTTATGTTTTGACCATGATATAAGTTACCCTGATGTGCTATTGTTTTGGCCATATGTTAATGCATGTTTAAGCTTTGTTCTGACAATATTAACATGTTTCAGACAAGGTTGATCACATTCACTTATGTAAATTGGCAAATTGAAAGTTATGAAATACAATATTCAGCTAGAAATTGATATCATTACATGTACATTTATTATAAATGAGCTGTAGAGAACCTATCATTGACAATGTTAATCATTGAATTTCTGCTTTTGATCACAAGTAATGCAAAATGAAAATAAAAATAATATCACTTTTTGCTTTAGAAAATTTAAAAGACAAACAGAGTCATACATTCCATCATAAGAACAATTTTTTACAATGGAAAAATTAAAAAGCAATTTGGTTATCCAAAAAATTGTTATCTGAAATTGTGTACAATGAAACTTACTTTTCTTTTTCATTGTTATCGTGTATGAGATTTTTAAAGTAAATAGTTGATTTTCATATTATCTTTGCATCTTTTATAATTTGATGATGACAATAGATGCCTAATGACATTTCAACCTTTAGTAAATCTTCTTTTTGGAAAAGAGTGGTAAAATACTTTGTTTGCCATGCTTATTAAGGTTGAGAATAAAAAGCAATATAACCACCTCTCCCCTGAATTTAGAAAAATTAAGCTTTGGGCTTCTAAGTAATATTTTCAAGGATCACAATACTACCTATAGATTATCCTGCTGTTTTATATTAACTATTTAATGATACAATATTCATCTATATGTATATGAATAAAACATGTATACAATTAAAAGGTACACACTTGTTCATAAACAGATCATGAACAGTTCATGGATATTGAGAGAACTGTGTAAAGTAAACTAGCTGAACTTTTCCAACACCTTAAAAAGTATTCACATGGGTTTAAAATCATAAGTTAAAATTGTAAAGACTTTTTACAGTTCATGAATGTTATCAGCTTGTTCATGAACATACCAAAATGCGGGCAATATTGCAGTTATCATATCTGTCATGGTCAAAACAGAAGTAAATCAAGCCATATCTTAACATTAACTGGAAATAGAATTGACTTGAACCTGAATTCAAAACATAGCCAAAATATTCCACATGATATGGTCTTCATTTAAATTGGATAACCATGATATGCTATTGTTATGACTTTGATTATTATCATGGTCAAAACATATCTTTGCTTTGACTTATTTACAGTGTTGATCAATGCTATTGACATGGTCATTTCATTGTCATACTACAACCATTTCATTGTCCCCAATTTCTATAATGGTATATCAAGGTCATATCATTGATGACCATGGTCCAAACATGGTCAGTACTGATTTGCATGTGATCAATTCTGCAGGGATATGACATCATACCTGTAAGCATTCGTTACTGGTATGACCTAACCATATATGGCGTTGTTAACCGGTCTATTTATAATTATAGAAGCCAGGTGATAGTTTCAACCAATGAAAATGTGTATACAGATTTTCGATCAAATTGGAATTAGGTAAACTTTCATTGGTGGTTCAAAGGTTCATTATAGTAAAAGTCAATATCATACATTGACGCCTTTTACAGTAGCATGTGAATGTAGTATATTCACTGAGCTGCAAGGGGTGCGTAGGTAATTTAATGCTTAAAATGAAAACCAGTCTTCAATATGGTACACACAGATATTCTTGGTATCCGGACATTTGCCCCCGGGCATTTGCCCTCCCGGACATTTGCCCCCTTTTTTCGACAGGGCAGACATTTGCCCCCTCAGTTGTTTTAAGGGCATACATTTGCCCCCTCGTGTGTTTTGACAGGGCGGACATTTGCCCCCCTTAGTTTTTTTGAGGGCAGACATTTGCCCCCTTTCGAAATAACATGTGTAAATAAAATGTTATCTGGCAATTTGTGGAGCCAGTACAAATTTTAATAATTGTTTTTATAAAGTAAAACAAATGTTCCGGGTACGTTGATGTCTAAGGTTTCGATTTTCGTGTCCGAATATGTCTGTCCGAATACTATGCTACTTTGGTTCACGTGGAATTAACTATATACGGAGTTTCTATGCCAACACATGGGTACATTTTGAATAATTATTTCCTATAACTCGAGTCTGGTGTTTACATTTACTTTTCTTCACAATAATTAATTGCAATGATGTGTTGTTTTCCGAAACAAAGAGCGCTAACTACGGTGTCACTTTACAATCAAAGTATATTATAATGAGTCAATGACAGTTCATGTGCAAACTGTGAAGAAAGGTACAGCCTTTTATCCAAGTTTTGACATTTAATTAGAGGCCCAAATAAATTGACATGTGTTATACAACACTTAGATTTTTAAACTGTGAAGAAAGTCTAATTTTTCTAATTTTGAACAAATAATTGGGGGTCATAACCATGACCTAATTTGTTCGTGTTAAACTATCATCCTAACTGTAAACAGGCTTCTTAAAATGTGATTTTAATTGAAACTTTTTAGTATTAGTATTAATTGAAATAGAAAAGACCAATTTTTTATGAGAATATTCAAAGTTAATATATTTAGATATGTTTTTAAACAAATTGTTTTGCTTTCGTATTATTTCAGAGTCATATCTTCTAGTAGAAAACCTGTTCTCAATAAAAGGGGGGCAAATGTCCGCCCTCCAAAATACTAAGGGGGGGGGGCAAATGTCCACCCTGTCAAAACACATGAGGGTGCAAATGTCGGCCCATCAAAAAACTGAGGGGGGCAAATGTCTGCCCTGTCGAAAAAAATAAACATCTTTGATAATCACAACATGTTATCTACTTTATTTCTGATGATATATTCCATTTACATATACATTGTATTCTAGAAATCAAATACAAATATTAAATTAACTTGTGATGATTGATAACTGTAAGATTATGCTTGAAGGACAAACATGCATCATTCATGTTATCATTATTCATACAATATATGTATCATAGCTGATATATCAAGTTTTACATCCAAAGGCATTATATAAATACAAACATATGTTCACAGATACATGTATAACTTGTGTATTATAGTAAGATAATACAGTTAAACCATGCTTGCAGGAATGATAGTTATGTAAACTGTCTGCATCATCATCACTGACTATTATAGTAGGGCATACAACCAAACTGAACCAACAAATGACATTGTTTAAATACCACTAACATTTCTAATATATCTTAACAATGACAATATGTTTATATTATACTATATAACATATCCTTAGATTTATTACCACATTATTTTACCTTATTATAGAGAGTTATCAAATAATGAGGCTATGTTTGAATGCAATACAGTCAGGACTCAATACATCGGAATCCGTTATACTGACAAATTCAAATAACGACAGTGAATTAGTGGGAACCAATTTTTTTCAACGTTATTATAATCCTTTATAACGGAAAATTGGTATTCCGACTCCGACACAATAAAATTGGAAACCAAACATGTTATTTTCTATACAATCAATACCCGTTAAACTGACACTGACACTTGGTCAGCCAAGCGTATAATTGAGCCGCAAACAAATCCGCAGGGTGTTAACACAGGTATTAGGAGTTCATGTACATTGTAGTTTGAACAGTTGATTGTTACACCTTATTACAATACCAACGTATTGTTGTTATCAAAGACTTTTTTCGCTAGATGACAAATACAACAAACTTAGTGCAATCCAATTTTTTAAAGGTTTTACTTTTAAAAGACCTATCATTGTTTGTGCTTTTTATTTTATAAAGTTTTATCATTTCCTTACCAATCTTTAACTATTTTAGTTGTAATTATTTTAATAAAGTTGTTTTATTATGTGTATGATGTATAATATGTATAATAAAGTGAACACATAAACACAAAAATCTTTTTCATTATAGATGTTTATTGTAGATCTAAATACATAATGTTCACACACCAGTGACTACGCATATCATTACATGATAAATAATGAAATTCAATATACTGACAAATTCAATATACTGACATAACTTTTGGGAACCAACAGTGTCGTTGTAATGAGTCCTGACTGTACTACACTGCTATATGTAATCAAAGTACTGAAAGTACTGTTGGAAGGAATTTTTGAACAATTTTAGGAGGTCAAGTCACTATTTCAACATCTTACATAATTTCTTTATCACTCATAACCAAATGTGTTTCATATTTCATTTTACATGCACATTATTCTACTGATCGAGAAGTTGTATGTTTTGATTCACGGGCAGGACATACTTTCGTGGAGCTATGTCATGGAATAATTTCTAGTGTCATTCTCCCTCCTACCACTGATTTTAAATCATTTTAATACGGCAGTGTTCAGTCACTGAATTGCATCTAGTAGTAATCCAGAGATTGAGTCTTTTCAGGAACAGTGATAGGTGGATTGGTGGTCACGATGTAACCTAAACAATGTGTTGCCATGGAGTTAAGGTCACGACAAATTGATCACATGTTCTATGTATTTTGTTCCAAAGAATGGAGCTTAAGAGCAAATAATTTTTTTTCCATATATTGAATTTGAGAAGAGCGAAGAATAAATTTGTGCGGATTCTTAGACATTTATTTACCATAAGTTTAAACGAGCATAAAAAGTATGGACTTTCTTATATAACACATAACCATATATCTATAGACTATAGTGTAATCACGTAATAAGAAGTTCTATGCTATATAAAGCAAGTTAACAATTACTCCAGATGAAAATTCAATTGAATTTAAAACTAGTTAGAAATAGGGTAGAAGAGGTTTACACCTTCATGAGTTCATACGTAAAAGATAACTTCATTTTTCTTTGGTATTACTTTTATTAATACTAGATAACTAGGAAGCACAGATTACCAATTAACAGCGCCACACTAATCTTATAATGGACCAGCCCGGTTCACTTTTTGTGTATACAATGTAATTAGATTTTGGTAAATTATGCTAATGTCTAATAATACCACTAGAATTAAATCAAGCCTGATATGTTATTTTGGGACATAAAAATTGTAGGAATGTAAAATTTTCTCCCTGTCCTACCTGCTCTCTATGGATCAATCTTCATATTTTACACTACAAAGACACGTATGACGTCACACATCATGATAAGGTGTGTAGAGAGAGTAAATGTTCAGTTTAGGGTCTAAGACAGAGTAATAATAATAATAATAATAATAACGGCTTTATTTATTGTGGATAACATATTTGGTGTAAGCCAATTTTCAATATGGTCCACACCATATCATATTTCTGAACAAAGGATTGTGTCATTGTAATTTCTAATGCCGTATGTTAGCAAGAATTCGTTACTGCTTTACCGTAACAGTGAAATTATGCTGATTTATATTGCTATTTAGAACTCAAATTACAAATTTTCAGTTCAATTCTACTTGGCCGAGTGTCAAAACTTTTCATTTTACGATATTTATGACGCGTTAATTTCATTTTCTTTATTTGCGAATCTTGAGGTGCGAGAAATCAGACGAACATAACAATTAATTTGTTGTGGTCAAATAAAAAAAACAAAAACATTTACGACATTCGCTTCGCGCTATCATTAAACCTCTACGGACACCCATCCAAAGATTAACCCTACATTACGATGCTTAACTTCGATAAATATCCAGCGCTTTACGCTCTCAAAGTAAACTCCTGCTGTGAAAACCGGTCGTTAAAATTGTAATTATATACAAGCATGTGGTAGATACTAATGCACAATAATACAATAAAACTTCTCTCCGTGCACAGTTAGAATGTTGTTTGATTAATGTGTAAAAAAAACATTAAATATCATAATTTTAAGTATTTGTTTAAATTACTTTTTTTCAACTTATCTACTTTTGATAGTACACATATTTTTCTGCTGCACTATTTCTTGGTCGCATTGACTTATTGATTTCTATTGAGTTGAGGGTGTTGTTCGTTCTTTTTCAAATCTTGCAGAGCGCTGACATAGAAAGGAATTGTTTGAAAACAATTCCTTCCAATAAAGTTGAGCAGCTTGTCATAATAATCACTAGAATATTCCATGTATAAGCATCATCTTTTACATGAAGGTTCTTTTTTATTGTTTACTTTATAAACAATGTCAGCCATTGTGAGTACTGCTTTTTTCCAAGATGGCTACCACAAATGGTGAAATTGATATACTTTATGATCATGGTTTGTTACCTAAGCTCAAAATCAGCTGCTTATGAGATTAGACCTCCAGATTTCAGATAATTTTAAATGACTGCTATCATTTTAAAGTGATGCTATTTTTCACTGTTATTTAAGCATTGACTTGCAATAAAAATATTTTATGCTAGCATTCAGGCCTATATTTTATGTCTTTTTATCTATTTAAAATGTGCCTGTACTACAGTTTTCCTAAGGCAAGAAAATCAAAGTACTGAAAGTACTCACTAAAACAACGTCAAACTGCTACATCTTAAGTAATTGAAAAAAACTATAACACTAAAACATAATTAGTAAAGTATGCAGTAGATATTGTTTTCATGAGACATCAACAGATTGACATCAAACAAAATAGTTCAATTTGAAAAAATTCAGGAAGTACATATGTAATGTCAACTTTCATAATGGTTGACATTTTGTTATACATGGTTCAAATCATATAAATTAATGATTTAACATGATACCATGCCCTTACGAAAAATGGCAACATTGTCAGTGTGTTATCAGTTTATTGCCTTATTCATGCCAGCCAATTATCAGTCTGTTACCAGACCTGACAATACACTGACCCAGTCTATTGACAGTTGGTTATCAGATCATAGTCAGACATGTCGTCAGTCGATGACCAGCAGAAGTCATTTTATTTTCAGTCATATAAAGCATAAATTGACTAAGTGTAAGATTAAAATTGAAACAATCTACTGTTTATTTTCTCAAAATTTTAATGTCCCCTAACAATTTTAAGCTGACTTTGAACCGATACCACACTGACATTTAACTGACAATAAAACGACACTGGGAACACAATGACATCACACTGACAATAGCAGTGATTTTGGCCTTTTCAGTCTATTGCTTGTGTATAACCAGTCAAACCTCAGATCTGATATTTGACTGGCAATAAATTTTATACCAACTGACAACACACTGACATATTTAGAGGGCTATACACTGGTTTCTAACTGACATATCACTGGCAATACACTGATGTCTCACTGGCATAGAAGCATCATTTTATATAAGAAATATTTGACAAAATAACACACTAGGGTACGGACCCACCTTAACTTGTAACTTATCATTTCTTACATTTATTTTTTGAACAATGTAACCACAGACTCCTTATCATTAGAATAGTGTTAAATTATTTCAAATCAATGAACATGTTTGTCTGGAAAAAAATTATCCGAAAAATATGTACACTTAACCTTGTTTTTATACAGCTGATTAATAGAGTAAATAGATATTACCTATATCATCTTTGCATCTTATATTAGTTCATGATGACTTTAGATGCCTACTGAAATTTCAACTATAAGTAAAATCTTTTCCAAAATACACAGTATTTCTCCCCTGAATTTATTGTCAGTCTATTGTCAGACCACCTTGTCACTAAAAATTTAAATTATGAAGCTGAGCAGTTGCTTTATATAAAAGTTTTATATTGTCTGTCTAATATTAAGTCTGTTATACATGTACATTAATACAATTTACTGTCATGTGCACAAGGACTTAAACAAATGCCCGTGCTCTCAAGAGTTTGTGAACCATGATATAAATTCGGACATGAATATTCACCTTAACAAAGTTTAGATGGTTCGCAAATATCATATGCATTTCAAACAACAGTTACTCACGAAAACAATGTGAACTTGCCTAAGTAACATATCAGTTGGTCAAATTTTCATGTCCGAATTGTTTCTACATCTGAACACATGTTGGTGCATATAAAACACCGGTCACCAAGAAAATATTTCCATAAATCTTAAAAGGTTATTTTCAAAATAAAGTAAATTCTGAATGAAAGTTTGAAAATATTTATAATATTCTAAATTGCACTGAATCAATAACTATACAAATTCAACAAAAATGCAGCTATTACTACAAGTTACTACAAGAACGAAACATGAGATTAAACAAACACAAACCCATAACTGACCAGCTTTTAGTGTCAAAGGCCTCCTGGTTCTACACGAATTTGTAACTTTAGCTACGCATTTTGTCACAGATAGAATAAAACAGCACCTGTTTGGGCTTTGGTGATTGTTTACTCATTATCAGTACTTTTTATTATTATAACAACAATGTATGACATGATTGTCAATTTTACAGTGTAAAATAAACTTATATAATTTTCATTTTGCTAACACAGCGATATTTTCGAATCTCATATCCACATGCTAAATGCTCTGCAAAAATGGCTACGAACAAACCAGACATAAATTCTAAAATGCTCATGCCAGTTTCATATCTAAAGTATGGAAACACTTTGGCTTTTCGCTAACTGATGATAACAAAGCAGTCTGCAAGCTGTGCTTCACAGAATAGAAGTACAGTGGTTATCATGGCATTGATAATATATTATATACTAGTCACATTGACTCTACTGTTCTTTTCCACATACCCATGTTTCTATAACAGTTATGTATTGTTACATGTAACTACAAACTGTTACTTTTAGTTGTTCTTTTATTGTTCATTTTAATAAAAAGTTACACATTTGAGTTTAGTTGATAATCAAAATTTTGAATACAAAACAATTCATTTTTAGGTTTTATTAAAATAAAAAATGTACTGTAGGATAGTTTTGATAGATTTAAATATTCATAAAATCTAAATTATTATTTTCCCGCCATTTTGTTTTAACAATTCACCATTTGCCATATAAGATTTTTTAAATTAAATTCTCTTACCAATTTCATACCATTAGTTTTGCTTTATTTTCATTGATAGTTTTCATGTCTTATGCCATCTTTGTCAAATACCAACAAAATAATCAGATAAGATTCAATAGGACAAATATATGGTAACTGAAACTCTTTTTTTCCTTCAAGATTCATTATCGCCCTTTGTATACCTTCTGATAAGCAATTTATCAAATGACTTTCTTTTGTACCAACGTAAACTTGTTCTCAATGTTCCCATATGCAGAAAAATCCGGCTTTAATGTGGCTCCCACATTATCTTTCTTGTTCTTTTTTTTATTTCTATCGTACTGTACAGAAATTTACCTTGATAGGAGATACATAATTAGTCTTTTACACAGGGATTCTATTTACTTTTGCAATATTAGAGCAAATTAATTGAATTTGAGATGTTTTTTTAAGTTCTGTACATCTGTATTATTACACGTATTCCAGATTTAAATCCGTTAACCTTGAAACAAACTGTATTCATATCAATATTGTCAATTATGGTGTTGTTGTTATAAAATCATAACTTTAAGCTCCACAGTATAATTTCACAATCTGCAGAAATATGAGTTATGTGTGTTCCTTAAAAGTGGTTGGGAGATTTACATTAAAACTTCCAGACTGTTTTTCGATTCAAATCATTTGAATTTGTGTTAGTTTCTGTACCTCTGACAAAAAGCCTTGTCTCATGCTAGTCATTGTTTTAGATGAAGACAGTGAAATACTTACTACAGATTTGTTCTGGTTGAAAATATTGGAAAGAGTCAGTAAAATTTCCTTAAAATCACCATAAAGCAATAACTTTTCTCTGATATTCATTATATGTTTAATAAAAAACTTTTAATGACAATGGGGTTTGAATGAAATCTCTAATAACCTCTGAAATATCTCAATTTACATATGTTGCTTGCATTACTATTAAATTTTGTATATTGTTTTATAATAAGATTGTTATGTCATGACTAAGTGGTTTGTTAGTCATAATCTATCTGAACCTAAGGTATGAGTATTGTATGAGAAACATATATATATTATAAATGATTATCTTGTAATGTTTATTGTATAACTTGGTACATTGTAGTTATAGATATCTTCTCTTAGTGGTGTTGTTACAAGAGGTTACTAACTTGTGTAAACAACATTATACTGACTTTTATTACTTCTACAAGTTCCAGGTACTGGCAACAGTTTGGTGTATACATTATCTGAGATTTCATTCTTTCCCTTGTTTTCTTTCAATTTATTCCTACCCTCTATATCATTGTGCGTCTTGTTGGATAATGAAATACTGTAGAAGTAAACAAAGATGTTTATGTACATTGCATGTTTGTATAATAAAATTGATTTTATACATTGTTTATTGTACAGATAAACTGTACATACAGATATGTAACTAAAACTAGATGGGAGCCTGTGAGCTTTAGGTAATGACAGTTCTCGAAACTGTTCCTCGAAACAGGCATGTTTAAAAGCCATATGAAACTTGATCATAAGAGATTACAAAATGTTTGTAGGAATTTTGAAATTGATTTTTGTGTAGTATCGGAGATATGATTTTGCAAGTAGAAGTTTAATCTGGATTTGTCAAGTTCTAAAAGGACTGAACACTGTGAAAATCTAACATGGAGTTATGAAACTTGGTCACCCGAGCTTGTATTTTCATTTCAAAAGTGAATTCTCGATATTTAATCCCTTTCAACATGAAACCTGAAATAATTACATGAATAATATTGATCTGTCTAACAACTGTGTCCAATCATTACAGACCGTTGGGTCAGCATATAGAAAACATCAGCAAGCTTCTCAGGGCTCACTGGTACATATTGAGCTTGCTTGTGAAAAAATGGACCAAGAATATGTTCTCCCATATTACACCGCTTCGTAGCTCCCTTTGAAGCGGTCAGCGTACGTTCGGTAGATAGCGTGACCAGACACGTATAAATTTTTACCTATGTCTCTGATAGCTCTCAAGTGATACTTTGTAGTGCAGTAATTTCTATAAGAATCAAATTATTGTAACTAACAATTTGTCACCGTTCTTGTAAATTCCGCAGACAGATTGCAGTATCTCTCGAAATTAAATGTGAAGTACATGAAGTGTTTTATTCTGCATAATGTAAAGTATAAGAATTGGGTGAGTATGCCGTTTATGGGTTTTCGAAAACAAAGAACCCATGCTTGGTGAATATTCAAAAAATGGCAAGAAGGTTGCACGCATTCTGAGTGATTCCCCATGATAATACAGCAGTTACAGTCATGTGACAGAGGCATTACATTCGATTCAGTAAAGATCAGAAATATTTTACTTCACGTCGAGAATCAAACTCGATTTTCCGGTTTGAATTGTCTATTTTTAGTTTTATCTAGAACTATTTTTAGACACAAAAAAACCCACTATTTTTGTTGATTTTTGGCAGTTTTTGCAAATATCAAGAGGCTTTGTCAAAAAATAATTGTCAACTTGATATGCCGGTATATAGGAGCTCCAGTGACAAACAAAAGATTTAGTCAAAGCTGCGCAGTTTCTTTCACAAAACAGGAAACTCGCAAATTTAATAGTATAGATTAAGTATAAAATGTGCATGAAGTGACACTTCGATGTTAGTTTAATTCATATATAAGTTAGTTTGCTGAGCCTTGCAATGTTCTTTATGGGAAAGATAACAATAGCAAAATATGTGTTATGCTTTTGTATTTATTGGCTTTTTACAATATCACAACCTTATATTTGCCTAATTACATGTACATTAAAAAATATGTTTCTTTAATTTTTATTGTTTTCTTCTGTTGTATATTAAAGTAAAATTATTGTTTATTTAATCTGTAATTGTTAATTGTTTGATGTAATTGCTCTTAAATTACAGTGTGTCTGTACTTCTTCTGCTACTAAGTATAATGATAACTTTAACTATCTCTGCAAGAGTCAACTCTCATAACTGCTGAGGTATTTATTAAATGTTTATTTCTATTTACCATTGTTACAAAAAGTGTTATATTGATGTCAGGAAGAGCAATTAGACTAATGTTAGTATATGAGAGTATATATATTATATATACAAGAAAAGATTAATGCAAAGCATTAAATACCACCGGATAGTGGTAATATTATGTGTACATAAATCAAAAGAGAAAACAAAGATATATGCGGCAAAAAGAGTACAAAATTCTGTATTCTGAGGTATAATACAGAACATGTAAAGTGTTCCATGATAAATGGCACAGTTTATAAATCTATATATTTACTACATTATTTAATTAATACATTATTCCTTTTTACAAACTTAAAAAAATACGGCTTATTGGCCTCTAGTTACAGCAATAAATTTATGTTTACTAAATATACTTGCATGTCTACGTGTTTTAGTCTAAACCAGGGTTTAGAAGAGAAGATAATTACAATGTAGAAACTTCTTGGATTTTTTTAAAATAATAAATGAAATTTATGTGTACGAAAACACGCCAGATTTTACATCATGCATTTCTTAACTTGCATACTCGCTTATTTACCACGAGTCTACATGTATAGCAAATCTGTTAACGGAGACGTGCGTGAAATATGTATGGTACGTGGTTGTTTTTAGCCTGAACCTCAATTTAATTCGGAACTCCTCGGCCATTCGCTACGAATAACCTCGGACATATTTAGGCGCCATTTTGGAAAAACCGGTGTTGAAGTAAACAAATACACGATCGTTAAGGCGATGACTGAAGTTTCGTTTTTAGTCTGTAAATTTGAAATTTCACATTTCAATGATACCCATGAACAATATTCAGTTCAATTTAAAACAAATGAATATGTTTAGACAAAGATGTGTGTTATACTACAAGAACTATTTTGTGTAACCGTTACGTGCTTTGCCTCGCGTAGGTAGTAAAATCACCAAAATCCTGTGAAGACCCCCCACGAATCCTTCCGAGACTATTCATTCATGAAAGGTCGAGGTGTTCCGAATGCCTCAATTTAGGGGAGCAGCTATTTTACAATGTCTTAAAATATTAATTAAGGATAAACTGTTCTTCAAAATGCCCCCCAAAAAGCACAAAATTTTATTGCAGTACTATAAAACTAAAAATTAATACAATTTAGCACGGTCAACATTTGTAAATAAAAAAAGGAGGACGCAAGTAAAAGAAATCATGGACTGCTCCTACCATGGTCATCAGATTCTGATGACTCCAATATACCACCGGCCTTCAGGCGGGCGGTAAACAATTGTTTTTGTATTAATAAAAACACTGCTGTGGGGTACTCCATTTTTAAAAGACTTGGTATAGACCCCAGAATATATACAGATAAGTGACAATTTATGTGGTCTCTGTATAAAACCTTGTTGAGAGGTATTACCTTCTTAAGCTTGTGGTGACCTTATTTTCATTGATATATCATGTATCTAAGATTTATTAAGAGAGTTGTTTTTAATATAAGTTGACATTTATTGTATACTATAGTCTATATTAAACATAAAATTATTGTATGTTTATACATTGTGCCTAGTTCGTTCCTCTATGTATCAAATACATGTAATTCTTTTTTTATTGTCTTCTTTTAAAATAAAATGAATAAGTTTAGTAATTTGTTTATTTCTTTTGAATTTTTAAACTACACTGTATCAAGAAAATTGTTTTATTTTTTAGGCAGCAGACTTACATACCCAACATTCCTGGGTTCTTTTCTTCCCCAACATTTCCTAACCACTCCACACAAAGCTGACAATTAATTATTCAGAGGGAAATTAACTTTATTGTTGAATTAAGTGTTTTAACTAGGAATAGAACCTGAATTACAAGAATTCAGTGTATTAACCACTTGACCATGAATATCAATTTTGATGTCTTGGTCTTTTGCCTCATGTCCTTTTTACCACGGCTTTTCGAAGAAAATGAGAGCTATTGCTATCACTTTTGCGTTGGCGTTGTTTTCAGGTTAAAGTTTTTTGGAACTCTTATATCTTTAACACTATCCAAATTACTTTATTGAAAGTTGGTATACTTATTTAGTGGGACTATATTAACCATACTGTGAAATGGGGTTAACTCTGGATGAGTTATTGCCCTTTATACTTAAAAAATTGCAAAATATAAGGTTAAAGATTTTCCTATGTAGAATATCTTCAATACTGATCAAGACATTTGACTTAAAGTTTGTATACTTATTTGTCGGTATGATATCTACACGACTATGAAGGGACATAACTGTGGATGAATCATTTTTCAGAGTAATTGCCCTTTCATTCTAAAAAACAGCAAAATATACGGTTAAAAATGATCCTATATTGAATATCTTTACAACTAATCAAGATATTTGACTTAAAGTTTGTAAAATTAATTATCGGTACTATACCTACACAACTATAATGGGAGGTTACTGTGGATGAATTATTTTTGGAGTTATGCGCCTTTATACTTGAACATTTAAGATTAAAATTTGTTCTAATAGGATATTTTTAGTATTTTCAAATATATTTGAATAAAAGTTGGAATGCTTTTTCATCAGTTCTTCATCTACTGGACTGTAAAGGGGCATAACTCTGGATGAATTACGTTCCGTGTTATTTCCCTTTAAACTTTAATATTTAAGATTGAAGTTTGCTTAACTGAATATATTTTGTTTGATAGAAAGTTAGTATGCTTTTTCATTAGTACTACATCTACTTGACTACAAAGGATGTAACTCTTGATGAATTATTTTTGGAGTTTTCTCCTTTTTCAACTTTAAATTAGGGTTAAAGTACTTTAAAAACTGATATATTTTCAATACTTATCAATATATTTAATCGACAGTTAGTATGCTTATTCATCAGTACTACATCTACTGGACTACAAAGGGACATAACTTTTGATTATTTTTTGGAGTTATTCCCTTTACTTTAATGTTGAAATTTGTTTAAATTAAAATATAAAGATATTTAAATGAAAGTAGGTATGCTTATTCATTGATCTTATGTTTATTTAACTCTCAAGGGATGTTACTATGGATGAATGTTTTAGGAATGTTTATGCCCCTTTTATATTTTACAAATATGAATTGGTAATTATTGTTTGACTGATTTATTTCTTTTCAAAAATTAAGTCCTGTCTTGAAATCGTTTTTGTTTAAAGATAAGCCTTGCCATGAACAAAACACCTGAAAAGTCAAGCACGCTGTCATCGGACTGCTCTTGTTGAATAATTTTGTTGAGAAAAAATCATTTTAAACTGATAAAATATACCTACTCTGACTAAATAAAACACCCTCAGATTAGCTAAACTACAAAATCTTATTGGCATAGTATTTTTTACATAATAGTTGAATGGCAGTGGAGATATGAACAAACCAGGAATAAGTATGTTAAGTTGAACCGTGGAAAAATTTAACAAAAATAATATTGATCATAAAAAGTACCTGTTATTTTCAACATCAGCTTTGTTGTTATCATCAATTACATGATCATCATTATTATCAGTGTTACTCATTGATGACTAGAGTTTTGTATTATATATATAAACTTATTACAGCATACATACTATAGTTTTATATCATAATCTTGTTAAATAATCCAACACTTCATCTCCTTGCTTTCATCAGTCTTATAGAAATCATATTCCATAGTTATCTCCCCTGAATCGATGATGTCACATATGACCTCATTTTGAACTTACTATTAAATTTTAACTAGATTTATAAGACAGTAATTTTATCATTTATCATATTTTCATTGTTACATATGTTTCAGTTAATACACTGCATTCACTACATAGTTTTTGTTCTCTTCAAATCATTAATAGAACAGAATAAACAGGTAAAATCCTGGTTTCTTTCACATCATGGAATGCTGATTATGCCTAGTCCAAATTTTCTACTTGTTAATGGTTCTCTTTACAAAGGCTGCACTTTTCTGGTCAATAAAATTGTTGTCAGTTATGATTGTATCATATCTTGAAACTAGTATTCAGTTTTGCTGTAATATGGCACAAGTCATTTTATCCATTTGTAATCCAATAACAAAATCATTTTTAAGGTTGAATGTTTATATTAAGTTTTCACATTTTTATCCTTACAACACTTATATTATAATAATTTATATTGAATTTTAATGCATTGTATTTTATCCTTTCTTATTAATTTTTCCAACTACTTTCTAATTTCAAACTTTGTATCACTATTTAATTCAAAGTTATCACATTACTATGTTTTGATTACAACTCTCCCTTAAATTTAATACTTAAGGAATCCTACAGAGTAGTTCAATAATTGTTTGTACACTAGTAATATATTATTAATTCTATAATATATCCATCATAGAGATATCAGTAGGTATATTGTAAACACACAACTTTGAATCTGCATATAATTAATGTTAATCCTTGTTAAGACTGGTAGGAAAGTAATTGGCAGCTGTAGTAACAATACTTCTTTCATAATGCTAGTATAACATTTACCCATCAAACATATTATATGTATATATACTATTTTCTTAGTCTAACAATGTGGTATGACTGGTAACATGGAGTACAACCCTACTTGTGAACATTATACTATATTATTATATATTTTCATATCATAAATTATGATACATTGATACATACATTGTATACACAATATTCACAGTATCTCTTGTAAAGAGTTAATTTTAATTTACTTCAATTTTTAGAAATATATCTTCTGGTTACTAAACAAGAGAATCATAATATATGAATACATGTTGTAGATATTAGACTGACTCTAACATTTGTTTACTACATGGTCTAGGCCACTGCTAAATACCCACGTTCCCAGGAACATTGATATAAACAATTATCAAGATTTGAGCATTTTGTAGTCAACACTGGTTGCCTTTAGTCAGTTATCTTTCCCTGAAAAAATCTGAAGAAATCTTAATTGGTAAGTAGGTCCTTACAGTTGGAATTCTCGGATTTTATTTTTGAATTCCTATAAAGATAACAAAATATTTCATCTAATATCTTTCTTGTTAATGAAGATATTTACAGAGGGGATGAAATTTAGAGTTCTTTAACCTACAAATACTTAGCTTTGTTGTGTACGGTGATGAACTCACATAACCAGCTTGTTTGACTATATGCTTTATCAGCACTCGTTAAGAAGCCAACTTAGCCCTCTTTAGGAATAAATCAACAAGTAAGATCAATTTTTCATTGAATATTATGGCTGGGATTCGAACGGGGGCATCTAAATTAGAAATTATGCACTCTTCCACCTTATTCGTGACCTCGACAAAGCTTTAAGCCCCTAATTCGTGCACTTCCAAAGATCATGGAGTCACGATACATTAAAGCTACTCATTCACTGATTTCAACTTAAATATCAACTTTTTCAAAAAAATCAAAATTGTATGGAAATATTTTTGGAAGCAGGAAAGTAGTGTCCTGATAATGACAATTTTAGTGCAAATTGCGGTACAACTACAAATGATTGTGTTTCATGTAGTAAATATCTATCTAGTGTGTCACGGTATAGGCAGTTTTAGTGGATTTTTGTGATTTTTATTGTACATTTCCTGCATCATATAGATCAGTTTGTCTTTAAATAACAAGAATATTTTTTACACAATTACAGACACTGAATGTATTTTGAAATTTTAGTTTGTTTGTTTGTTTGTTTTGTTTTTTTAACGTCGCATTCAACACATATATAGGTCATATACACGACGGCCAGCTCTTCCTACTATAGGTTTCCTGGACACTTTTCTATCACCAGTACTAACTTACCCTGCCACGAGGCCGACAACTCATGTATAGGATATGACCTGCCGCGACCGGGTTTCGAACCCGCGATCTCCGGATTCGAAGTCAGACATGCTAACCACTACGCCACGGCCATTTGAAATTTTAGCAAAAAATAAACCAAATCTGTCAACTAGATCTAAGAGTACCTTTAATACTTTATAACGTGGTTGATATTTTAATTGTGATCCATAATAAGTCACTAACAACATATCCCAGGTATATAGTCACGTAATCTACAAACACAACTAATAAAGAAAATCAAACTTGAATCAGTTTTTTGCAGATTTCTCTCACCGGACAAATATTTGAATGGCTTATAACGCACAAAATATCAACTACACTGGAACCTTGCTTAAAGACCACCCCGATTCAAGGACCACCCCGCTAAAAAGACCGGTTTCGAAAAGAACAGAATTTTTTGCTCTTTATTTAATGGTCTTTAACCCCGAAATTAGGACCACCCCGCTACTCCGTAATACGACCACTTCTTGCTGACAAAACGCTTTGAATGAGTGCATTTTGACCCCGCTAAAATGACCACTTAAAATTCGCGAAATATTCGGCAAGCGACCTGCAGTCTGACTATGGTATATGTTTTTCACACCTGTGTAGATAATACGCTGCACCCATTGTTTGTAAACACAAAATGTTAAGCTGTTAGATAACTAATAAATAAAGGGGTATTAACACGCCTGTTTGACTAACAATGTGACATTTGCATTATCTAGGGGTCATTTTCCTACCCAATACAGACCATTTGAATTGAAACTATTGAAAATATTTGATAAAACAACAAAATTACTCTAAAACGAAAGTAGAAAATATTTGATAAAACAACAAAATTACTCTAAAACGAAAGTAGACGCGTCACGTGATACAAATACTTCTTTAATGTTAAATTGTTAATGTGGTACAAGTTTTAGTGTTTTGAGTATAGCAAATCCGAAATGGAAGCTCTTGGGAGTAAATTCTACGGAAAGATCAAATATTTGTTGCTGGTCTAATCTAAAGTCTCTTTTTGGCCTACGGAAATAGCCGAGTGATTACGATTAGAGAGCATCAGTACGGAATAAAGTCCATTATACGGTCCGGTAGGCGATATAGTTCATTTTGACCTTTTCCGTACGTGATCGCCGATACACATGTTATGTACTGTTGAAAAATAAAAAAGTTGAACACAAACATTTTTCATACATAGAATTATTCATGATAAAATTTAAAAATCTTATGCAATAATGTGAAAACTGTTCTCTTGATAATGACTATTAAGTAAAAGCTAATTACACCCACTACGCTTTCAAATGATTCTTTAAAGCAAGGACACTATATGACATTTTATATAGGGCCCTTGTTTTAAGTTAACAAAGTATATGTCAGACAATCTTTGTACTATGAATTATGCTGGACCAATTAATCCGCTAATAAGACCACCCCGCTAATAAGACCACTTTTTAAAAGAACGGTCAGTGGTCTTAATAGAGGGGTTCCAGTGTACCTTTCTTGTACCGAAAAAAATGCAAATTGATCCTGTGTGATTTAATTGTTAGCTCCAAATACTTTGTACAGAATTTAAATCGAACGGTAAACTGTGTCTTGTACACAAATTATTTGTAAGTACAGATAATTAATAACAAACCTTTAAAGTTTTAGGACAATGTGGGTATTTTGAACAAGAAATGTTAAAATCATTTTATGCACTACATTGTATTTAATTTTCTCTTATTGTTTTTACATGTATTGCAAGATTTTTACGTAAAACAAGAGTTTGTTTATGTGACTATATGCCCTGTTTTGTTCCGTATAAAGTATGAACTTCATTGAATACTCCTGGTCTAAATAGTAGGAGCAGTAGTCCAGTGGTAGGACGCGCGCTTAGGGATCGAGAGGTCCTGGGTTTGAATCCCACTAGGGGCACTGCTAATTTTCTTGAGCAAGAAATTTACCTGCGATTGCTTCACTCCACCCAGGTGTAAATGGGTACCTGCGAGGGTGGTATAATTCCGTTGCGCCAATTTGTCGGCTGCACTAATAAGCGGAGTAGAAGACTCCCCAGGGAGATTGATAGATAGATACCAGTAGCCCAATGACCAGGGGTAATTGTTGTAAAGTCGGTGAACGTGCGTAAGCATGAAACTTAGACTATAAAATGACATTACTTTACTTTTTTTTAAATCATAATCCGTCTAGCGCGATATTTATCATGAAATAAAACATGTTTCCACGCACGTGAAAGTCGTGGTTCTAATGGGACATTAACACTGTGTATACAAATTTCATGTAAACTCATTTGAGAAAATCCCCAACGAATGATCAACATTCGACATCCACATAGGCATCAGCATATGTCAGAAATGCCTAATTGGACCTACCTATGTTATGACAGATTTAACGTTTTAAGCTCCTCTTTGGAAAGCAATTATGTATAAATTTATTTTAAAACAAAATTACTGTTAATGTTTTTTTAAGTATATTCTGCTATGCTTAAGGTAACATCTGAATTTCTTAACTTCTTCATTCACCATGTTTTTTTTATTTGTTTATAAATCTGATGAAATAAAGTGGCTTGAAACCAACAATTCATAAAGAATTGTCTAGTACAAGAAAAACCAAACCTTTCCAACATTCTCAGAAGGAATATTATTTTGTACTACATAAAAAACTATATTTACCAATTTACTTGTTTCCCAAGATTTCAAATAAAATGATTAGACATAATCAGGACTGAATATTAAACAACAATTCTTACAAATATTTTAACCAATTTGGGAATATTACTGTAAATATTAGTTGTAATTTTATGTATTATTATAACGTTACAGACTAACATACTTGGAATCATTATTTTTGTCTTTGGAATATATATCATCAGTCTGAATATTAAGTTGTTATTGCTCTTGAGAAATGATTGTCTCTAAGTAATACAACAAAAATTTGTTATTTTCTTGAGATATAAACAAGTTTAACTAATGTAAAACATAAAAGGATGATCTGTGATAAAAGTTCAAACAAGAAAGATCATGTGGGAGTCACATTAAAGCCGGATTTTTCCGCAGATGGGGAACATTGAGAACAAGTTTAGGTTGTTACAAAAGAAAGTCATTATATCACAATATGAATTGCTTATCAGCCAGTATACAAAGGGCAATTATGAATCTTAAAGGAAAAAAGAGTTTCAGTAACTATATAGGGATATGGTTTTGTTGGTATTTGACTAAGATGGCATAAGACATGAAAAACTATCAATGAAAAAAATACAAAACTAATGGTATGAAATTGGTGAGTGAATTTTGTTAAAATGAAATCTTGTATGACAAATGGTGACAATGTCAAAACAAAATGGGGGCAAAATGTGACTAAAAAATGCCAGTATACTTGCTATTGGAACGATCGAAAATATGACTGGAAAATGCCAGTATACTTGCTATTGGAGAGATCCTACATACTGAAAACTTTAACGATAAAAGTACAAAGGGAAAAAATCCATAATTAGGCCAAGTAGAGTTGTGGTAACTGTCTTATTGTTTTCAACAGATGGTATGTAATCATTGTATGAAATTTCATAAACATCTAACCACAAATGGCAGAGATATCCAACAATTTGAAAACTCTAATGCAAAAATGTCAATGGGAAATAATCCACATGAAGGCAGGTTGAGTTGCGGTTACTGTCTAATTCTGTTCATCACATGGTATGTTAATATTGTATGAAGTTTTGTAAAGATCTGACCATAAATGGCAGAGATATCCAACAATTTGAAAACTTTAACGCAAAAATTACAAAGGGAAATAATCAATAATTAAGTAAGGTAGAGTTGCTGTTACTGTTTAATTCTTTTCAACAGATGGTATGTAATCATTGTATAAAATTTCATAAACATCTAACCATAAATGGCAGAGATATCCCACAATTTAAATACTTTAACGCAAAAACTTCATAGGGAAATAATCCATAATTAAGGCAGGTAGAGTTGGGGTTACTGTCTAATTCTGTTTATCACATAGTAGGTTAATATTGTATGAAGCTCTTAATATGTATGACCTAGAGATCTCCTTATCGCGAACTGTATGGCCTAGAGCTTTCATATTTGGCATGCAGCATCACCTTAAAAGGCCCTCTACAAAAGATACCCTAGGGGTCACAAGTTTTATGTAGAAAAATGTTGAAAACTCTTTTCTCAAATACTGAAGGCCAAGAGCTTTCATATTTTTATTTGACCTCAAGGTCACAGTTTCTACAGCTAAAAATAAACGTGTTACAAGATTTTGTGTCAGATGCCTTTAGAATCTTGATTTCAGTTGAGGGATTAAGGATCCTCAGTACCTCAGTTTTTCGGCGCAGCTGTCTAAGCCAACATTTGACCTATATTTTAAACAATACAATTTGCTCTACCATAGCTGTTTGTCCAATGAAAATCCTTACGGTATAAAGAAATAGATAAAACACATGACACCATTGGCTATTTGTGATAAACAGGTGGGTAGCACGTACAGTAGCTGCTGACTATTTACTCTTTGTATTATGAGTGACTCACTATGCTAATTGATCACACATTCCTTGTGGTACGCCCCTTGCAGTATAACTAAACTGCCAATATGACTCATCATGGGTTTTCATTTTGTCATAATTATGTAGGCCGCCATTGAGCGTTTCTATCAATTGTTTTATGTTCGCCAAAAAAGTAACATAAATCGTTTGGTCATTCTGGAAAGAAGTGATTTTTAATCAAAAATCAATGGTGCCCATTGTTATTAAAGATGTTTTTAATTTTAGAATCGGACAGATTTTCCAAATTGACAAATCAGCGAAGTGGCAATATATTCAGACAAAAATTTCAGTTTAGGCTGAATTGCAATTTCGGACAAACTACATTTGACCTATAGTTAATACATGTACGCTGTGAATGACCAACATTTATACTTCGAACCGTTGAAAATGAACCCAGCAGAGCCCGATCTTGTTTTATTCAATATTGAAAGTAGTAGATTATAGTTTGATTACTTCAGGTGTAAAATCCTATGAAATGTTGTTTGTTATTGAAATGTTTAACAGAATGATTTCTTTGATAAATAGTGTATTTTATATAAGAGAAGAGTAGCTTCTTGTGCTGTTTAAATATTATTGTATTAAATCAATTTTAAATGAATAATTGTTTATAAAATTGGCATGGAGATATTAGAAATAAAAAAATAAAATATGCAATATTATGAAAATACAGATAAACTTGGCATGAATCAAATATTTTTGTTTGTTTCTTAATGTTATTGCTATGAGTACAAGTGCATTTTTTCTAGGTTTATATTGAAAAACATATGACATGAAAAGCAGTTATTGTAATTTAAAAGGTAATTGGCATAATGCATTTAATACAACCTTCATTATGAAAATTGATAATACATATGGACAAAGTCTTGCTCAGCATGGGTTACCATAATGTCTTAAAACAAAAGAAGTTACAACATTAAAATTTTGCTTACTTTTTATTGTCTATAAGTTTCAAAAGGTTGAAGTTCAAGTGAGAGGTTTACTGACACTTGTGTCATTGAAAATAACCCCTGGGGCGGGCCCAGTGTCATAGTTATGTCAGGGTTTACTAACTATCATAAATCCCAACTTGTATTCCTGGATGATGATCAAGAATGTGGTGATGCTTTAGCTACACAAAGTTACTCCCATTCTCCCATTCTTTACTACCCATCAGAGAACTATCATACAGCAGGACAATGCCTGGCTACATGCTGTATGGCAGACTCGAACATACTGGTGGTCAACAATATCCCAATGTTGCCATGGGAGATGTAATTGCTGGATATAAATCTAATCAAACACATTTTGACTACATAAAAAGAAAGATTAAGGCATGCAACATGTACATCATCCATCGTGTTAACACCATTCAGGGTTCCCACAATCAGGGAAAAGTCAGGGAAAAATGATTTTTTCAAGGTCAGGGAAAAGTCAGGAAACTTTGAAATTAGTTGGGGAAGAATGAGAAGAGGAGAATGTTGGTCAAACAGTAGGAAGCAAAATAAGTAAAGGCTAAGGCAGTTTCTTCCATTATTTTGAGTATCTTAATTGTTATTTATTGTTATGAGCATATTTATTATTCTTGTAAAACATCTTACTCTAAAAAAAATGCTTATGTTTGAAAATTTTGGACACAGTAACTAAGTTATTCAGGAAGAAGCTGAAAAGGGTTTTAGTGATCCTTACTGCATTTTGCTTTTTATGTAGCTCGTAACATCTTTGAACTTGACATGTGTTATCAAATACTTTTCATTTCGTGAGTGTACGCATACTAAATGTAAATAAACAACTCTAGTTGTTAATGACAATTAAGGTCATCGGTGGTTTTCGGCAAAGGTTTATACACAAGGTCTTTAAGGTACCCCCATAGAAAAAAGTCCGAAGGACTCAAATCAGGAGAGTGGGGAAGCCATACAATGGCTGTCTTCTACGAAATGAAGTTTTGGTTGGTTTCAAATGCTGCATGATGTGCATGATGGATATTGTATAAGGAGTGAGCTTCAAATCAGATAATCTTACCGAAACATTCTAAATACACTAGAATGACTTGCACAGTTAGTAATATCACCTAATACTTGTCTTACAGACCTTTGTGGTGTTTCATTTATCACTGATTGCTCTTGCCCAATGGTTTCAGCAATTCTTACAGTTGTAGGACGTCCAGGGTTAGAATGCCTTCTGTCTTCAATCGGACCTGAAGCTTCAAATCTTTATATAATCCTCTGAATGTTCTTCTTATTAAGTTCCCTTAGATCAGGGTATTTCTTTTTCATTGCCCTTATAACAGTGATAGGTGATTTACTTTCATAATAAAGTTTAACAACTTTCTTACACTGCTCCTTGGATGGCGCCATCTTGTTCATCATGCCTTATTTGGTGCTTTCAGAATATTGAGTAGTATGAACACGAATATACATTATTTTATTATGACAGTAACTGTCAGTTTGCTTTCTTCACAGAGTTTAATAGTGGTGACTAATATTTGTTGGTGGTATTGATGGTGGGTTATTTTCCTAACCATTCATTCAGTGTTATTGTATTCTACATCATTGGCACATCTGTTACTTGTTTCATTGTGTAGTTGGAATATACTCACTGGCAGTAAAAATATCATATTATTGTTATGAGATTGGCTAGACATCAGTAAAACATGTAATTGTATATTATTTTGTCTTGTAACAAACACTTACACTTTTAGACTAATCTAGTTAGTCTATATATGGCAAACCACCAGAATATATAAATAGATTGTCTAGCTGTCATAATGTTTGACATGTTGATAAAAACTGTCAGATAGTTAATAGAGCTTTTACTGATGGACAGAGAGAAAACAATAGTGTATGTGTTTGTGTTCTTATATTGTTTACAAGTCGGTCAATAATTTAGTTAAAGTTTTGTTACAAATACATTAGGTATAATATATACATATTAATCAAAGCACCTAAAACCCAGCTGTGTTCTACCTTACTTTAAGTTAATACATTGCTGTTTGATTCTCTTAAGCCTGTCTCACACAGAACACAGGGCTTATAAGGTTGGGCAATCATGTAAGCCGTACATACAACCGAGCCAACTGCGTTCTGATCTGAGTTACACTCTGGCCATTCGAATGTGTCAGTGAAAGCTGTGTATGATTTAAAACTTTTAAAAAAAACTAGCACAGATGTCATGTCTGTGTATGATTGTATAAGCAATTGTACAAGTACCTGAGAGACCGTATGAGAATGTTAGTACAATAGATCAAAGCGCCGATAGCGCTGTCCGGACATGGATTTAACAGGGCAAAAGTTGGTGGTGTCATTTGAAAGAGAACTTGCGGGGTCTAAAATTCACAAACAAACTGTATAATAAAGGATGATGACGCTTTTACCGCGCGCAGAGAAATGCGAATCAAATGATCATGATTTTCTACACCACGGGTATATTATTTATTTTAGACAGTGGAAAATTGCAGACGTGTCTATTATTAGCTCATTGGGGATCCAATTGAATGTACGAAAAGAACAGAAACAGGTCAGAGTTACACATGTGTTATCTATATTTTTGCAGATGAATGACGGTTCTTAATCGAAAATGTTAAAAAGGAATTAACAATTATATTTTCATGTATTGTGTGTTGACAACAAGACTGCTTGATACTGTCATATATTGTTAGCAAGGGGACTATTTATTCATGCGTTGTGTTAACCTAACTACATACCGTTGTACTGAATCTGACTGCGCATGTCTGTCGAATGTCTACGTCCGCGACATTTTTTGATGCGATTTAAAATATGTAGCTTACTAAGACCTGTATTGCTTATGCAATCCATGTCAAAAATGAAATCCACTGTACCAGTGAGCTCAGCCCTGTCATTATTGTATATAAATGAAGCCATTAGTCATCAAAATGAGTCAATTTATATCAAAACATACACAAATGTGTTATAATAAGAGAATTACTCCAACAAAGATGGCAAGACCATATGTAAACCCTATGAATGTCGAGTAAATTGGGCATAGGTCATGTTTGATTGTACAAGACTGTATCAGATTGTACTTTGAAACAGTAAACAATCGTTTAAAAATCTTATGTGAATTGTGTTCAAATCTTTACAAACCTTGCTTGATCAAGTGAATCTGTGCTTTATTCGTACAAGCTTGTGTTACATTTGAGACTAACTCTTACTAAATCATGGTTCGCACAGGTCTTGAAAAGCCCTTGAAAATGACGTCCATCTTGAAAAACCCTTGAAAATGACATTAAGCCTTAAAAACCCTTAAAAGTCTTCGGGTTATAAATGGCCCTTGAATTCAAAATGACCGTTTAGATCGCATTGAAATCTTATAAAAGAGGAAAGTTGCCAATCTGTAATTAAAAAATTTCAAAACGCGTCATCGGCTATCAACCACCATGTAAATTGGTACGAAATTTCAATGGGACGATAATATAACACCGGTCACGTGATAATCCATGTTCCTCGAATGCTTGTCTTTGCTGCGCTATTTTCAATAAGCGTCTGGAGATTACTGCGCAATTTTCAATAAGCGTCTGGAGATTGCTGCTCTATTTTCATTAAGCGTCAGGAGATTTTTTTTACGTGATGTCGATTATTTTCTGTCTGTAAAAAAAGCGAAAATGGGAAAGTGTGTATTTAACAAGCAGTGGTTGAGCGACCCGCAATTTAAGGATTGGCCATTGGGTTCGGGAGTTCAAAGGAGATAAACACTCGGTGAACTGTGGATTTTGTAACAAAATCATAGAGTTAGGGAAAATGGGAGAACACGCGCTTGTGTCGCACATGAAGAGTAAAAAACATGTGTCCCTTATAAATGGCTTGTCAGCATCTTTAATGCCAATCAACAGACTGTTCATCAAAATGTCTGCAACACCAGTGGATATGTCATTTTCTGCTCCTTCTGTAAGTAATGAAAAGACTGTTCCCCCACCCACTTCTGGAGCAACAGATACTGCTAAAGATCTAGTTTCTATGAGTGACATAAAAGTGGATACATTTGTGTCTCGAAATGAAACATTAAAAGCAGAGATAATTTGGACTTAACTCACCGTTGCACAGCACTGCTCGTTTAAATCCAATGATGATGTTACAAAACTGTTTCCTCTTATGTTTCCGGGCAGTTCAGTTACAAGAAAGTTTACATGTGGAGACAGACAGTCATCATATCTAGCAGTGTTTGGTATTGCTGAGTATGTAAAGAAAAATTGTTCAAGACTATAAGTGGTCACTATTTAGTTTTGTTTGATGAATCATTGAACAAACCCAGTCAGAGCAAGCAAATGGACATACATATCAGATATTGGGTTGACACTGAGAATATTGTTGTAACACAGTATTTTGGATCTGAGTTTATGGGTCATGCATCATCAAATGACATTGTTGAACATTTTGATGAGGCAATTATTCAGAGTGACTTAGATAAAAGGAACATGATCCAAATAGGAATGGATGGCCCCAATGTGAATTGGAAGTTTCATGATATCTTGATAGAAAAGCTTGAGTAAGACTTCAATCCTAACATTCTGTGCAGTGGAGTCCCTCAAAAACTAGATAGTGAGAGAGTAAGTCAAAATGTTTGATAGATTATATAAGTTTATGTTACATTGCTTTAAAGATTTATTTAGACAGAAGGGGCTAACTTTCCTCTACTACTTTAATATGGTAATCAGTTTGTTATACGTGTGATTTACTCCAGTCCTTAAATTTTAACTTGCAGCCCTTAAAAGCCCTTGAAAATCTCTTAAATTTTTCCTCAGAATCTGTGTGTGAACCATGTAAATAATTCCCAGACATGGTCTAACCGAGTATGCCGTATATAGAAACCGTCTCCCCAACCATGTTCTGTGTGAGACCACCTATAGGTCCAGCTATCCAATCTCTCTGTCTAAGACTTATCAAGCTTGATATGTTTACATATGTTAAACTACAATATATTGTACATATTGCAATCAATGTATCACTGTTATCTTTTATTTTTCTTAACTCTTATAAAACTTTTAAAATCTAAAGCGCTTGATCAATGACACTTAGTTGTGCAACAAAAAAGACAATTTAATTAAAAAATCCAGGTAATGAAATAAATCTTAAATAAATGATAAAATCAATTTAAAGTTTTCTTAACTAGAATTAATTTACATGTATTTATATAAAATCATAAGCGTAATGTTAAACTTAAGACATTCTTGTTATAGAAATTGTATCAGAAAGTTGTTGTCTAAGACAATGTCATTTCTATTGGTTCAAGTCATAACTCATATTGTAGAAAGTTCTTGCAAAACTATTCTGTCAAAGTTCTGATAAACTACATAAATGTTTAAGAAGAAACATAATATTGATACTATAGGTTAACAACTACCAGAATATTCTACATTGACTTATATCATACTTATTTTTAACAAAAAAATTAAATTTTACCATCTTAATAGTGTATAAAAACATATGTTTTATTCAACAAACCATACCATAGTGTGAAGTAACAAGGGAGCATCCTATCTGAATGTTTATTACAATTTAAACTTCATAGACAAAATCACAATTCAAGTAAAAGTAACCCACTCATAAATTATCCATGGTTTTGCCTAGGTGGGTGGGGTTATGCAAAAAAAGCTGGCTGTTTGCACCAAGTCCTTTTCCAAATCAAAGTTAATACTGTGTATGAGCATCTCTAGCAGTAATAACTTCTCTATATCAATGCTTGAAGTTGCTGTAAGATGACTACATAGTTCTGTGATATATCTGGCATTATGTTTGCATTCCTTCATCAACTAGTCTCTTTGTATTGTATATTTAATGCCTTCTCCTATTCTTATATCATAGCTAACCTTAAATGTTTGTACATGTACATGCTGTAACTTACATAAATGTTTAGATATATTTTGCTAAGAAGTTCATGTGTCTTCAAACTTTATAGAAGTCTCATATTTTGAACAATGGCTATCGAATGCATGTCAGAAGTGACAAAAGTAGACAAATACTCCAGACCTGCATTAATGTTCTCTTTATTAAAAAATATCAACCATCTGTCCTTTGTTATTGTATTTTTTATTGTTTAACTTTATAATTTCATCATTCAATTATATCTACTTGATGGTATTATTATTTCTTTAGGTAAAGTGATCATAGAAACCTCTTTGACATATGGCTATAATCATTTTGTATGGATGGTATGTGTTGTTCAATAGAAATCTTTCAGTGTTACCTAGAGCTGACCATAGTGTTGTATGTTGTTAATGGCTTCAAATTATACTGCATGTGTTATCAGTTAGGAAGCAGGGCAGCTAGGTTATCAGTGAAAACATTGGTTAGTGTAATGATCATTATCTATGTTAGTTCATGTGCACTATGTTGATGCATTGAGGTCATACATAGTTTTGTACCTGTGTAAACAAACTGTTGGAATTAAGACAGACTTAGGCCAGAGTATTTCATTGTTTGGTTGCCAGTTTAAGATATCAATTCTACTTATCTTTTGTTATAGTCCAACAATATTAACCTGAGCTTGACCTTTATACACGAATATATTAAACACAGTATTTATTGTCTATTTTAGTCTTCGGATGCTTTTGGCAAATTACATTTACTGAACAATTAATTTTGTTTTCATAAGAATAAATACTTTGAAACTGTGCCACAATATTAGATGGACTTGCTTTTTTCCCCATAGAGGAATGCTTCCAAAATAAAAAGTATAGTGTGTATTGTCCGTTTTTTCTCAACTGTTAAAGCTTGAATAATTTCACAGTGACTGAATGCATTGTTTTTGTACTGGCGCCCTAATTGTTTTTAAAAATATCTTGACTAAACATATCATATGGCATAAGAAGCTTTACTCAATCAGACGATAATTTTAACAAACGCATTCACTGTGAAATTATTCATGTTTTGACAGTTGAGAAAAAACGAACAATACAAAATAACAAAAAGTGTTTGGGTAAACATTAAAAATGAGACAATCCATTTCAGGGGATGGCAGAATTGAAAATAAAGTTTGTGTAATTCATTTTAACTAAATTAGCATGGCGGATAAACCACCACCATTTGGTAAATCATGCTTGTAATGGTAGAACGCTTTTCCATTACACCAACAACTAAGACACTCTTAAAACATATCACAATTGTTTGTTATTGTCATCCTGAGCATCCCTTGTGGTGGATTACAGGTCGTCCATGTAAACATTGGGTATATAAATATAATTGTCGGTTTCATTTACACACTAATATTTAGGGGTGATTTATTTTTACAAATTCATAGTTTAGTTTGTTTACACCTATTTCATAAACATATCATTATATAAAATTTATGATGTGCATAAACAGTTTTTAAAATAAAAGTTAATATCAATCAAAGTGGTATGTTTAAATCATTAAAATGTTGTTAATGCAATAGCAACCCAGGCAGTTGGTTGCGCGCCAGGATTTGGAATCTCATGCCCGAGGGGGTGCGGGTTCAAATCCCACCCAGGGAGGTTATACCCTTCCATGAAAATTTGACAATAATGTCGATTTTCCTCCATTGATTAGATAATATGAAGAAGTTTCCGGCCTTGTGGAAGGGTAGGTGAGTACTGGTTATAGACAGTGTTCCAGGAAAGCTAGGTGCGCTGGACGCCGTAAAGTGACCTGAATTGTGTTGACACAGGGGTTAACTCCAATAAAATAAATAAATAAATAAATCATGCATTAGCGTGTTCAACTATTTAGTGGGCAAGTCCATTGTTTAGTGTACAAAAACATGCATGACCTAGAATACAACCTGTAGTTGATTGTATTGTTATTATTAACAGTGTTTTGTTTTTTTTGTTTAAAAAATACAATAATATGCCATGTTTACAAAATTGAAGTATTATTTGGCAACATTAAACATGCACTGTGTGCATAGTCGTGAATTTCCGTACGAAATCTCCGTAAATTCACGAATATATTACTTTAAGGTTAAGTAATAGGAGACAAAGATGCATCTAAAGACTTGGTGTAGTGGTAAAACGTACCACCTCACAATCAAGAGTCCACGGGTTCGACCCCACGTAAAACCTTATTTTTGCAATTTAAACATAATCGGTACATGCTTTACAAATACTTTTTAGGACGACGACGCATGGATTCCATGATTTTTAAAAAAAAACTGAGCGAAAGTGTATTACACATATAATAGGCGTTTTATTTATGAAAGTCCTTCAGACTTTAACCATGTCACAAACTTATGATAAAATTATAATTAAAGAAAAAAGTATGATAATAAAGAGACATCAAATGTCGTTCAATGATATATAATTAATATTCCGTTAATTAGTAAAAGAAAGAAAGAAGTAAGTCCTAGAGTTGCTACTATATTACTAGTGTTTGCAAAATTACAAAAAATATCAACATGTACGGGAATCGATCCCGGGGTATTTCGATTCCCAAGTCAGTACTTTACCTCTGCACCACACACCGTTTGATATAATACACTCCTTACTTTTTCATCCATACATTGTATTGTCACTCATTAAAGCAACGAAACTTGGCGAATGTATACGAACTAAGCCGTAAATCGATACGGAAACTAATGAAGTGCACGTTTAATGTTGTCAAATAATACAGGTCGTCCACGTTAACATTGCGTATATAAACATTGCCGGTTTCATTACACACCAATATTTAGGGGTGATTTATTTTTACAAATTTATAGTTTAGTCAGTTTACACTTATTTTATGAACACATCATTATATAAAATCTATAGTGTGCATATACACGTTTTAAAATAAATGTTAAATATCTAAGTGGTATGTTTATATGATTAAAATGCAGTTCATGCATTAGCTTATTCACCTATTCAGTGAGCAAGTCAATTGTTTAAAGTACAATAACACGCATGACCTAGAATACGACCTGTAAGTCACATAGGTTATTATAAACATGTGTATTACCGTACTCAACATACGGAGACTCACGATTTAATATAAGTGAAGTGTGTAATTATTAAAATAAGGTAGTTCAAGTTCAGGTTAATATTGTTGCACTATACTTGCCACTCATTGCTCACTAGTTTCTCTTCAATAGATTGGGTCATTTTGTAAATTACTTAACTTTGTTAATCACATAACCTTATACATTGTAAAAATTAGGGCTCTACACTGGTATACAATATAATATAGAATACCGGTATTGTAGGTTCGATAGATATATTGAACAAAATATATGTCATGGTTTTCCTTTAATGTTGGAATCTCTTTGTACTCTTCCTATTAGGTTACCCAGACACAAAGACTCTTTGACTCTGGCGCACGATGGGACAAAACATCCTATGAAATTAAGATTAATCGCTGCAGAAGTATCCGGAAAGGACTGGAGAATAAAGGAGTTTCACAATCAGCTGCTAGCTTCATCTTACAATCATGGGCACCAGGTACAATCAAACAATATGAATGTGCTTGGAATCAATGGTGTGTGTGGAATAGTATCAGGTCTAAAGATCCATTTTATCAATCTGAAGCAGATGTCATAAACTACTTGTACTACTTTCATAGACTAGGAAAGTCTTATTCTGTAATCAACACTCACAAAACTATGCTTTTAAAAACATTACCTTTTTTCGGGAACAAGTGGTGTGATAAACACAATTTTACTATTAAGAGGTTTATGAAGAGTGTATTTTTTGCTAAAAAGCAGATGCCTAGATATGTATATACTTGGGATGTATCTATAGTGTTAAGATACTTAAGGTCTTTGATGCCTCTAAGTGGATTATCTCTTAAATTGTTAACTTACAAAACTGTTGCTTTAATTGCTCTTGCAACAGCTCCAAGAGCCCAAACTATCGTTTCTTTGCATTTGGACCACATGTCGACTGAAGATACAGCTGTAGTTTTTCTCTTTCCGGATCGGTTGAAAGTGACCAGAGAGGGACATAATTTTGTTATGAAGATTGAACACTTTAATGATGAATGTGCTATGCATACTTTGTTGACATATTTAGATAGAACCAAGAAGGATAGACTTTCAAAATATGTTTTTGTCTCTTATGTAACCTTTAAGCTAGTTGTTCCTTGTACTGTTGCAAGATGGCTGAAATCCGTTTTACAACTATCAGGAATTAATACAGATAAGTTTAAAGCTCACTCATATCGAAGTGCCTCTTCTTCTGCTGCATTTAATAAGCTCACTCATATCGAAGTGCCTCTTCTTCTGCTGCATTTAATAATGGTTGTTCTATGAAAAGTGTCTTGAAGACTGCGGACTGGAAAAATGACTCAAATTTCAAAATGTTTTATTACAGACATGCTCTTAATGATAAAAGATTATCTTATAGTGATGCTGTGTTTAGAAACTGATGGACTTTGTGCTGTTGTGCTTAGACATGATTGTTCATTGAAAATTGAATTCAATGATATTACTATGCTTATTTTACCAACCTTGATAGATTTTGAATTTATGTATCTTGAGTTTTGTACTATTGTATAGTTGGGTATTAAAGGTTTAGTTGATGAAGAATTGATAGTTTACGTAGACATGCCAAAACATTTGAATCCTTTGCTTTTTTACATTGAAAATCGTTAACAGACACCCACATTTGTGCACTTTAACTGCTAAATACTTAGTTGCTCAGGTTTACTTCAGTAGCTATATATTTGAACGGGTATTTTCAATCCCAGGAGACAACATGTCAGCAAGAAGATCATAATCTAGATCCAGACTCACGGGATGCAATGATATTTGTTAAAAAATGCGAACGTCAAAGACTTAAGCATTTAAAAATATTAATAAGACTGTGCATTAAGTAGTATGGTGCTACTACAATTAAAATAAATAAATAAAACAACACTGCATTGATGTTTTATAAACCATTATTTTTATTCTTAAAATATCATATGATATATCGAATATCAATAATTTTGTGTCGATACAAATATCATATCGATCAACCGACAGATTTAGAGCCCTAGTAATAATATCTATTATCTGTAACATGTCACTTGGTACTGTTTCCAAGTATTTATCTGAACAATACTAACTGTTGATATATCAATTTGTAGTGAATGATATTATTATAAACATATCTGAACAATACTAATTGTTGATATATCAATTTGTAGTGAATGATATTATTATAAACATATCTGAACAATACTAATTGTTGATATATCAATTTGTAGTGAATGATATTATTATAAACATATCTGAACAATACTAATTGTTGATATATCAATTTGTAGTGAATGATATTATTATAAACATTCTCACATTTTCTCTATTATTGACTAAAACAACTCATTTTATGGGGAAGTTCCTTTTTATATCATTTAGATTTTACACTGGTCATCAATACATTTATTCTAGTTATAAAAATATGGCAGCCATCTCACTTATCCTCAGTGAGATCTACTGGACATTTTTACCAATACTCTTTTATTCTTCCTATTGAGATCAAAATGTCCTGCTTGGAGAAAAATGACATTAAATGATGTTACATTTCCAAGGAATGATGTAACATGAATGCTGTGACTGAGAATCAAACTAAGAAGTCTAGATTCAAATTCAAACAATTGTTGACTAGGTTAGAAATGGGGCTGTCACGATATACCGGTATATTGCAATATGCAGTTGCGGCAATACGTACCCCGGTAGGATTTTAACGTACCGGTATTTGGCAATATTTTTTTATTTCATTGGAAAATTCTTCCCTTCGCAAAATAAAAGTTGTGAAGTAGTTTTTCCATTGTATATTCCATCTAACCTTAAGAATTTACCTGATTGGAGCGCGTCACAGACTAAATGACCGTATGTACTTGAGGAGACTAGATTCTATCAGTAGCTGCATGTAAGATTTGCAATATTGCTGTTAAATACAGCAGAGGCACAACAAATCTTAAAGCCCTCAATTTATTGTGGTACGTATCTCACGATGCCAGCATATTGCAGTATATCACAGACGCTTCTGGCAAATCGTGACAGCCCTAGTTAGAAACATAGCCCTGCTGTATTATAATGTAGATTTGTTGTAAACTTCATAACAAACCTCAAATATATTGTTACATGCTCACAATATGTACAGTTTTTTTAGACAATGATAAAGCTGCTACAAGCAATGTCCATCCAGATCTAGAATCTAGTGCTAATTTTAAACATGGTTTTTTATCTATTTTCACCATGTTCTTTATCTGTGTATAAACAAGTATTGAATGCTCAATTAATGTTTCACTACTTTATTTGTTTACTATCCTTTTTCTACTCATTGAAACATAATTTCATTCAGGAACTTATTTCCCATGGCAACCAATTAAGAACTAAATTACTATCCAATATCCTTAGCTGTGAAGTTAGTTGATTGATGTTTGACCATCTTTGATTATTTACATTTCCCCCTGATTATAGCTTGTCTTTTATTTGGACCAATAACATTGTTGTTGTTGTTGTTGGTCAGTGTCAAAGTAAGATAAGATTTAGCTAGTTCAGTATTCATGTAGTAAACCTGTATGTATTGTATGTTCATCATCATAGTCTAAAGTTACCTATTGTACTGTATGCATGTACAGTTCTTCAGTTGAAAATGATTTTGTAACTTCTCATGATTTGTTTGTTTGGGTTTTACAGCGCACCAACACAAAAAGGTCATATCGCGCCGAAAGCAATCAATGATACTATTTATTCAAACGACATTAATGATGTGAAGCTTTATATCTTATTACATGTATATACATTTATTTCCTTCAAAAAGTTAAGTATCGCATATGATGGTATAGACTCAAAAAGTTCTTTAAGTGAGTTAACTTTAAAATGTTTGTCACGGATGTCTTTAAGATCCTGACAGTCAAGGAGAACGTGTTTGACATTGAAATGCCCATCACAGGGTGTACATTTAGGTGCTTCCTCTCTTTTGAGAAGGTATGAATGTGTTAATCTGGTAACTTCTCATGAAAAATGTTGATAATTTCATAGTTTGTTTAGATGATAAAAAGCAGAAGGTTAAGTTAATAATTTAACAAGGATGTAAAATAGCTTAAGAACACTTGATAATGCCCTTGAAAAAAAATCCACATCTCCAACGCTTTTATTACTTTTTGCAAACAGCCTGGAAAACCTACCTACATTATTTCTTAAGGATTGTGCCTGTCACTATAACTTGCTGAAGAAGGATTAATGTTGGTAGGTTTTCCAGGCTGTTTGCAAAAAATTATGATATGGTTTTGGAGATGTGATGCCCAGCAAAAAGTATTCAGCTTATGTGATGCCCAGCAAAAAGTATTCAGCTTATGTGATGCCCAGCAAAGAAGTACACACTTATGTGATGTCCAGCAAAAGTATTCACTTGATGTGATGTCCAGCAAAAGTATTCACTTGATGTGATGTCCAGCAAAGTATTCACTTATGTGATGCCCAGCAAAAAGTACACACGTATGTGATGTCCAGCAAAAATATTCACTTGATGTGATGTCCAGCAAAAGTATTCAATTGATGTGATGTCCAGCAAAGTATTCACTTATGTGATGCCCAGCAAAAAGTACACACTTATGTGATGTCCAGCAAAAGTATTCACTTGATGTGATGTCCAGCAAAGTATTCACTTATGTGATGCCTAGCAAAAATATACACTTATGTGATGTCCAGCAAAAGTATTCACTTGATGTGATGTCCAGCAAAAGTATTCACTTGATGTGATGTTCAGCAAAAGTATTCACTTATGTGATGCCTAGCAAAAATATACACTTATGTGATGTCCAGCAAAAGTATTCACTTGATGTGATGTCCAGCAAAAGTATTCACTTGATGTGATGTTCAGCAAAAGTATTCACTTGATGTGATGTCCAGCAAAGTATTCACTTATGTGATGCCCAGCAAAAATATGCACTTATGTGATGTCCAGCAAAAGAACACACTTATGTGATGCCCAACAAAAAAATATACACTTATGTGATGTCCAGCAAAAGTATGCACTTATGTGATGTCCAGCAAAAATATACACTTATGTGATGCCCAGCTAAAAGTAAACACTTATGTGATGCCCAGCTAAAAGTATACACTTATGTGAGGCCCAGCTAAAAGTATACACTTATGTGATGCCCAGCTAAAAGTATACACTTATTCGATGCCTAGCAAAAAGTATACAATTTTTACACAGGTTTAGAGGCCAGTATCAAGTCAGTGCCTAGCCTCACTTTGGTATCTTGGAAATCTGACAAGAATTAAGAGAAGCTTACAGCCTTTTAAAACTCTGAATCAAGGTGGATTGTCACTGTTTTCTTCTTGAAATGGTAGCATTTGTGATGTCATAGTACCATTTAATTGCCACCATTATTTTATTTACGATATATCTGCTATTTGTAGTCAGATCTTGATGAACCTTAATACACGGACAACATACCATGTGATGAAGAGAATTGTGAAATAACAGTCACTCTGCCTGTCTTAATTATTAATAATTGCCTTTTGTAATTATTGTGTTAAATGATATGTCTGATATCTGGTTTCATTTGTCAGATCTTAATGTAACTTAATACAATGATAAAATACAAGTTAATACAACTGTTTCTCAACATGGATTAATCTTGGAATATTGCACTTTAAGATTTATGTTTAAGTATGACTGATATCTCTGCCATTTATGGTCAGATCTAAACATTCTATGATGAGATACATTGAGAAGATAATAATATGCTATAACTATTTCTTGCTTCATGTTGGAGTATTGCCCTTTGTATACCTTTCCATGAACAATGGTCAATAATATTGACTTTCTTCCATTATGGCAACATTTGCCATAGCAGTAAAACCAAAAGAGAACATGCTTGAATTGATTTATCAAAACATGACTTTCTTTTGAGGGAACATAAATTTGTTCTCTGGTTACCTCATCAGGGTAAAAGTCAGGCTTTAATGAGGTTTCCACACTTCTTCATCTTTCTATCTAAAATTACTGTCTAATATAGTTGGAATTACACAATTAGGGACCACAATGGAAATAAGGGCTTGCCCTTTTTTGTGTTATCCCTGGATTATTATTATTATTATTACACACAAAAAATGCTATAAGAACTTAAAAATCTGCATGTTTATTTTAATTAACTTAAAATATTACTGGTAAATCAAAGGATTTTAAACTAATGTTTTGATTGGTCAATGAGCTTATATCAACCAATCACAAGCTGTTGATTTTAGACTGGCACATTATAATACAGAATTAATAAGATTCATAATACATGGGAGATAACTCTTACTGTATTACATTTATTAAGTGAGAAGTTTAATTGATTTCACAAAAGAATTTCTGTTGTAAATTGAACTGACTGGTTTAGATTTCTCTGTTACATTATTAATTTGTTTTGAAACACCCCAGAAAATTGTTCCTGTCAAAAATCTTGATAAAATTGATAATGTTGAAGAAAACAAATCTGTGTTATCCTGTTTGTATCTCTGTGTGTATGATACACAATGAATGTTTGATCATCTAGGTGATGGTAACAATGTCAATATCTAATAGTAACAAAACATTTCAAACATATGATAATGATTATACTGGGGAGGTCATATTTCGTCACCTTGAGGAAATAAATGAATATAATGATAACTTGGGAATCTTAAACTGACCTTTTTTTAATCAACATAAAAATGATTCATTACCCATTATTCCATAAACTTTTTTGAGTTTATTATGTTGAAATTTTTATACCCCTGCTTCGAAGAAGAGGGGGGTATACTGTTTTACCCTTGTCCGTGCGTGCGTGCGTCCGTCCGTTACAAAATTTCCGTCGCAGTTTTCTCAGCAACTATAACATGCAGCAGCCTAATACTTTGCATATTGCTTCATCCCATAGTCCCATGTGGTGTAAAGCGATTTCATGCTCCTTGCTCATCTACTTCCTGTTTGTAGTCATATTTCTCACAGCGGGGGTATCACTAGTGAGCATTAGCTCACAGATTTACTTGGTTTTTTTTAAAAACTCAATGTTACTGGGTAAGATATAAATGCAGACAACCGTTTATAAACAAAACTCAAAATCAACACAGCAAAATAAAACATGATTTTTTTTTATTTATTTGAAAGAAAAGCTTTGTTTTTTACATTTAGGCCATTCCTTTTATATAAATTGGTTTACAAAACCGGCGACCGTAAATTTCGTGGAAAAAAAATGGAAAAAAATAAAATTGAGAAACACCAGTTTTTGTTATTTGTTGTTGTTCCGACCGACCAAAAAATCGACGAAAATGACAAAAAAACAGACCGTTTTGGGGAAAAAACACTAAAAACTATTTTGAGAGTAAACAAAATAATAAAATGCCACAGGAAAATAATCGTCGACACACAAACATTTTTTTCAAAGTCAATTTTTTGGCGCTCGACCAAGAAGTTTTATGGAGTAATTCAATAATTTGATGTCTAAATATCAACATTTATCATTATAACTAAACTAAAATTGTAACAAAACAGTCATGTTAACATACGTCATAAGCAATGATAAAGACACAAGCCTCTGTTCCTTTGTTCTTCTTAATCCTAGAAATTCTATCTAGTTTATATTTAATTACAAAATAAATACGTAAATACAATGCATGTTAACCACTTTAACTTAAACACCGAGTTTAACAAATGATACACCTTAAATTGGTTTAACATCAGACTCAGTTGAACAGTGACGTAGACTTAGTGTCTGCATCAACTCTACACAGCTCTGGATACGTGATGTCATATGTTCCCCTGCTGTGTTATCACTACTACTGCTGACTAACAGGTAATTAAGACAGGGTAGAAGATTTCACATTCTACTGTTAATACACCAAAATACTCAAACAGTCTTATTTAAATTAAAGCTGTATTTTGCATAACATCAAAAGGTTAAGTCCATTTTCGTTTAAGAGGTGTGCAGATTCTAATTGCTTTCTTCTGGATAACTTAGGTATATTAGCATGTTGCAGTTGTATCTTGTTTAGCCTATAGCATAATTTGCCCAAATGACAAGCCTGTATTTATGCACTCAAAAGTCAACAGATTTGGTCCATTATTATTTTATAGGGGTGCTGACTATAAAATCCTCATTCATGATGACTTAAGTACTCTGAGTAGTTGTTTGTTGTTGAGTCAATCCCTTATTTCACAAATAATATTTTAACTTTATTTATACTCCAAAAAGTCAACAGGACTGGTCCATTAATATTTTATAGGGATGCTGGTACACATTTTGGATGACTTAATTATATTGAGCAGTTGTATGTTGATGAGCTATCTCATTATAATTTACCCAATAAGTTGAGACTTTACTTATACACCAAAGTTAACAGGTTTGATCCATGATGATGTTAGCAGAACTGATTCTAAATTTAAACAGTAATCTTTGAAGTTTTAAATTGAATGTTCATATTGTATGAACAGCAAATGTATAGATTAAATAGACAAATTTGTTTACATTCAAAATTTCTAATATTGTGAGTCTTGGAACTTGGGTGTCATTTTGTCAGCTGGACAACATGTAAAACAAGATTTGAGTAACAACATAGGCATTACCAATGTGTATTTAATTTTATACATGGGTCTGTTTGCCAATAGAGCTGCCATTGATATTAAACTTTGTAGCAATATATTGCAAGGTAGTTATTGGTGATACATCAAAATACTGAGTCAGACAAGGAGTGTAATAGAAGCTGCTAGAACTCCAGTCATATTCTGTATGATGTCCCATAATGATGTTATGAGTGATGTTAAAAGTTGTTACAGACATAAAACAAACTAAAACAAACTGTAATTTCTTGTTTTTAATACTTAATAGAAAACATGAAAACTCAGATACCTAAAAAAGGATAAATACAACTCAGGGATGTTAAATTAAACGTCACCTTTATTTATTTTATAGCTTTATAAAATGCTAGATTGTATCAATATTCCAAATTGGGAATTAATATAGGATTACCTGTTAAGGATCAGTGATACATCAAATTGGTCATTTCCGGTGATGGCCTTATTTCCCAACAATGACAGAAACTATATAGTTAATGTTTTTATATTAAAGTTGGCATTTTACAGTCTAAGTTTCAAGCTTATACACATTCACTGACTGGTTATCTGGCTAGTGGAATCTATCTATCAATCTCCCTTGGGAGTCTTTTACTTTGCTTAACACAGCCCACATATTGGCGCAACAGAAAAATATCCCCCTCGTAGGTACCCAATTACAACTGGGTGAAGTGAAGCAATCATTGGTAAATTTCTTGCTCCAGGAAATAAGCAGTGCCCCTGGTGGATTTCGAACCCAGGACCACTAATCTCTAAGCGCACGTCCTACCACTGGGCTACTGCTCCGATGATATATGATAACATTGGCATAACTGGACTCCTCTTTGTTAAATCCTACTAAGAACCCTGAGCCCCACATATATTGAGCCTCAAAAAATATATAAAAAATGGCATTGTCCTGGTAACTGCCTTTCCGTTGTACATTGAAACTCCTAAAAAATGGTTCTAACCTGGTTAAAATGAATATGAACTAAATAAGGCACATATCATAACAAGTTTAGTATTTTTTCCATAAAAATAAGTTTTTGACCTCTTTTGAGTCTTACCTCATCTGGAAAGGTAGGGGAACCATCCTTTGCCATGCCCTAATAGTATATTTAAGAAATGAAATGAATTTTTTCCTTTTTTTTTTTTCGACCACCCAGTGGACCTTTTTCTGGACAATTTGTGTAAACCAAAAAATAAAAAAGGACTGGCCTTATTGGCAATATTTAGATCTTTACCTCCAAAACTGTGTTATTTCTACAACAATTTAAAAGGACATCATCAAAATTTCCCCATTTAAAATATTGACATGTTTGTTTGTTTAGTTTTGGTTTAACGCCATTGCAACACATTCTATAGGTCATATAACAACTGTCAGTCAATCTACTCACTCCTCCTGAAAAGGTCTGGATTTAGCTATTACCTATTTACTCAGGGCCGTCGCCAGCTTTTGAGAGTATGAGAGGGGGTTTCCTCTGTAAATTCTTCTGCCCCTAGATGGGATTTTATTGCATCTCGAGATGTTTATTATCCCCCCCGATGGAATTGGGGATATAGTTTTGGCGTTGTCCGTCCGTCCTTCCGTCTATCCGTCCGTCCGAATTTCGTTTCCGGAGTAGTTCTCTGCAACTACTGGCTGGAATTCAACGAAACTTTATGGGAATCATCAATATCAAGAGGAGATGCGCATGTGGTCAGCTTTTTTTGGATCAGACCCTTTAACTCAGAGTTATGGCCCTTGATTAGTTATGTAGTATGCATATAGAGTAAAAGTCGTTTCCGGAGTAGTTCTCTGCAACTACTGGCTGGAATTCAACGAAACTTTATGGGAATCATCAATATCAAGAGGAGATGCGCTTGTGATCAGCTTTTTTTAGATCAGACCCTTTAACTCAGAGTTATGGCCCTTGATTAGTTATGTAGTATGCATATAGAGTAAAAGTCGTTTCCGGAGTAGTTCTCTGCAACTACTGGCTGGAATTCAACGAAACTTTATGGGAACCTATAATACCAAGAGGAGATGCGCATATCGTCAGCTTGTTCCGGTCAGACACTTAAACTCAGAGTTATGGCCCTTGATAAGTTATGCAGTATGCATATGTAGTAAAAATTGTTTCCGCGCTACTTCTCTGCAACTATTGGCTGGAATTCAACAAAACTTTATGGGAATCATCAATATCAAGAGGAGATGCGCATATCGTCAGCTTGTTCTAGTCAGACACTTTAACTCAGAGTTATGGCCCTTGATTAGTTATGCAGTATGCATATGGAGTAAAAATCGTTTCCGCGCTACTTCTCTGGCTGGAACTCAACGAAACTTTATGGGAATCTTCAATACCAAGAGGAGATAGGCATTTCGTTGCCTTGTTCGGGTCAGACACTTTAACTCAGAGTTATGGCCCTTGATTAGTCATGCAGTATGCATATAGAGGAAAAAAATTTTCTGCGCTATTTCTCTGCAACTACTGGCTGGAATTCAACGAATTTTTATGGGAATCAATATCTAGAGGAGACGCGCATATCGTCGCCTTGTTCTGGTCAGACCTTTCAGCTCAGAGTTATTGCCCTTTATTAATTGTGCAGTGTTCATATAGAGAAATATTGCTATTTCTTTGCATAGCTGGATTGATTTCAACAAGATTTTATGGAAACCATCAATACAGAAAAGAAATTTTCATCTCATTGGCATGTCCTGATAATTTTTATTAACATGGAGTTATGTATGTTCCCTATTATGGTTTTATAGATTTTTATATTTATTAATAAAACCTTATGTCTCCAGTTGTTGTGTTAGTAAAAACAAGTACTCGGCGGGGGATATAAATTCAACGAATTTGCTTGTTTTTCATTTTGAATGTCAGCAAATTAGGTTTCATTGTAATGCAACCACGACCTATTGGTGAACCACGACAACTGAAAACTTCTTTTAACGGGACTAAATGTACGCTGAGGAAACTTAAAAGTCTTAAGCTGATTTGGTAACGGAGGTATATCTATGATTATGACAACATAAAATTTCAGAATTAAGAATGGGCAGTTAGGCCTTTCCAACATATTTATACTTACAGTGTCTGTCGGAATGTTATTTGATAATATACACATAAAGAAAATAACAACCAAACTATTGTTTTCCAAAATGTACATACTTAACATGTATACTGCTCTGTTAATTCTTTAATTTGATTTGTTTGTAATTATTTTTAATTAGTACATATCATCAAAAAAATATTCACTTGAGCCCAATTTCAATTTATTACACCTAGAAAAAACACCATTGTTAAATATATTAACGTTTGGTGCATTAAAAAAGCGGGTAGATAATCTTAGGTAATTATTGTCTTTATAGACAGAAGTGTCACCGATATATAATCATGCCCTCGAGCGTGTGCATAATTGATCGGCAGTTGTTATCGATAATTGATTTCGCATGTCAAAAAAATTTAATCCTGTTAAACAGATTAGACATTTTCAACAATTAAAGGCGAAAACTGAAAAAAGGTTATTTGCGTGAAACATGATCGGCCAAAAACATGGTCCGGACCGGTCGGACCATTGCCGACGGCCTTGCTACTAAGCGCATACCTTCGTCAGTGACTGATAATTAAAAATCATTGGTAGGAGGGAGAATGGCCGTAGAAATAATTTCATGACCAAGCTCTATGAAAGTATACCCCGCCCCGAAATCGAACCCATGACCCGCCGATCAGTAGACTTGCGTGTTACCAACTGAGCTAGCCGGGCGGCTTTGATATATTTACCGCTACTGTAAAACAATAACCCTTATATATATAGGGTCCTTATGTGTAAAATCACAATCAGTGTAGGTTTTGGCTCCGCCCACAAGAAAGGTCTGCCATAGTTTAGATTTCAAACTAAAATAAGATTCCAAGCTTTTTTTAGTGAATTATTACATAAATTATATTATTGATATCTGTTCAAGCTGTTTAGGGTGTGGTGCCGACTTTGGGTCGAGTGAAGAACCAAGGGCCTCGCAGCATAGTTCATTTATTTATTATACAAAAATGTACTATTAAAATTTATATTCATTGTGAATCATGGAATCATCTTATCTTTATTAGTATGTATGAATGTTTGATGTTATACATAGTATGTTTATTTGTGTACTTTCACCGCTGTTATAAAATTTGATGATTAAATTCTCTCTTTGATGGTACATTGATATTTTATGTTTAATTATTGTTTATTGTCTGTTTAATAACAATGTGAATTCTTGAAATAGAATTGATTGATAAAGTTGAGGTTATCATGCTTAGTGTATGATTTGATATCATGTTGTAATTATTTAGTATTTGTATATAATTGATTTATTACTGATCTACCATGGGACCTAATTACTGATTTTTGGTTGATTGCTTAATGTCAGTATTGACTAGTAGGACTATAAACAAATATATAAATAGTGAGCCACCATGCAACTTACCTCCTTAAATGAATAATCTAGTATTTACAAACTGATTACTCATGAAAAGTGAAGAATGTTGCTATGGTTTTCTTTAGTCCTCAGCTGACTGATTGATCTTTTAATAAACATAAAATGTCAATAACAGAACAATGGATTCAGATGTTCTTAAACGATAGGTTGAAATAAAACTATATGCAGCTTTTAATGTTATATAATAACTTTTTCTTTCAATTGTGAAGACAAACAATCACTTAGTATACAGGTCTGTAATATTGTAGTTTTCTATATAATATATATATATATTGGTCTCGTCAAACATATACAGAACATTATATTAGTATTACATGTATCATAGTATACCTATACCATTAGTGTAGCTTGCTATAGGCACACAAGGCACGTGCCTACACATTCTTCGAAAATTCGAAAAAATAAAAAGGCTAAAAATGCCAAAAATGCAATAAAAATCGTAAACTCAGGGATACGAGCAGTATGGACTGTACCATCACTTTTAAAATAATGCTCATAGTAAAACAATAACTCTAGTCTAGATTCAGCATAAGGTTAACCATAAGAAATGGTCCTGATACGATGTCTAAATTATTTATAAAGGGAGGTAAGTCAAGCAGCAGTTACTGTAACTGATTTGTGTCGTCATACATGGGATGTCACCAGACCCCCCGGACCCCCTATGTTACCTGTGCCTACACATTTATTTTGGGCAAGCTACGCCCCTGTATACATATTATTATTTATAATAATCATAAAACAAAGACAGTTTTCAAAATTAGTTCTATCACATATTGATGAGAAGAACATGCTCAGTCTCTAGCTTATTCCAATTATGCCCTTCATCCTGCACTAAAGCTTGGATGAGGGGTCATTATTTTCACAAGCCTACAGCCTCACATGTATGAGCATCTTTAAAGCAACAAAAACAAAATAACAAATAACAGTACAAGAAACAGTATATAAACTAAACTGTTTATTCAAACATGAATCAATTGTAATAACACAAAATCAAAGTTTCAAAATAATATCATTGTAAGAAAGTGAATTAGAATTATCTAACATGTGCCTACAATAAAATTTCTTAGAGTTCTTGTCAGATTTCCAATCAGCTGTTTTAAGAAAAGTACCTAAAGAACAACCTCTGTAATAAGCAGCTGAAACAGAAGCCCCTCAAAAGGAGTGAGCTTAGAAAGTATTAATGCTTCAGATAAAACTGATTTCAACCAACAAATAGAACAAAAGCTGTAACACAACTACAGTCCAACTTGTGCTAACGGCCACCTCCTAATAGGGGGCACCTGCCGACAGCGGCCATTTCGATTTCCCCCCGACCGAAAACGCTCTTAAAAAGGCCGTGAATAACGGCCACCTGTCGTCTGCGACCAGCGGCCAGTCAAAACCATCCCCGCGGCCAGTTTATAACTGTGAACAACGGCCAGACGATTGTTTGAAGACAGTATTTCGTATAAAGGCGATTTTGAAAGCAGGCCGCCATTTTTGTTAAAGTTAAGATGTTTGAAGGGAATTACCAAACCTGAAATTGTTCCAAATATACCACTTTTTCCAAGCATATTGATACTGTTTGGTAGTACCTTGGGACCAAGACTTGATAATGAAGTCTGCAAGTGTTGTCTGAATGCCTCTGTTTTGGAGGGATTTCCTGATACAATCACTGTGACAACCTTCAGTTTCTTTGATAATGGATGAATCTCTCCGTTGTGAGGTAATGATAGAATGTCTCTGTGTCGTGGTATTCTAAATGGATGAAAACATAAACAATTTAATAATATAGGGAACTATGGTTGAGATGGTCAATATGGAAACACAATAATATTTTTTTCAACATTGTCTACAATTACCTTATTTAATACCTTGCCAACTAAATGAATGGCGGAAATAAATATGGTAACCAAGGATACCAAGAAAAAGAAAATGAATCAACAAAAGATGCATTAGGTTCAGGAAACCATGAAACCTATGTCTTAATCTGTTTATTAAAACTAGAAGCAAACAGATCTATATTAGGCCTAAATAATTGTTCACATATTCTATCAAAAATTTGTTTTTCAGCATCCATTCAGAAAACCTGAAATAACTCTTGAATAATAGTCTGCTAGTTCATTGTTCAATACACCATTTCCAGATACTTTGGGTTAAATTGTCAAAGGCCAAAGAGTGTACACAATGGAACCCCTCTAAATGGGAAACCTTCTAAACCGGAATTCTCCCCAAACCAGAATTTTCTTCAGGTCCCCAAAAATTTCTCCTCATTATTTATAAAAACCAAAAACACCCTCCATTCCCGAATCCCCTGCATTCCGAAACCGGATGAGTTTTATCTTAAACTTCATATTTCATCTCACAAAATGACCCCTCACAGTATATTGGAAGTCGAAATGTGAGAATTGATATCAGCGAGGTAGATACACAACTCTCAAGAAAGTGACATTTTCCTTTGTTTAACAGTGGTGTGGCATGAGTTTGACTATCTGTGATAACCACTATCATTATAAACATTGAGAGGTGACACTTATTGGTTGGGTGGGAAATCTATCCTAAGTAAGATAGGGGTTTGTTAGGGTTTTTTGGCAATAATTACGCAACTTGATCGAACATTTAATTGATAATTCAGGATTTAATTTGTTCATGAATTGCATTTTGATGTGAATTGAATCAACCTGTGGCAAACATGCAGTGCCGATTATGATTTGAAAAAAGTATTTGATCGACTGATTTTCGGCGGTGTTTCATTGATATACGATTGACCAATAATATGTAAAACATTAAAATTGTTCTATATTTAAGCCATAACAATGACAAATGAAACATATTTGTTCATGAGTTTACTTGTTTGAGTAAATCAATTGGTTACTCTTTTTTCTATAAATCATCATACTATTGGAATTTTCATTGCTAAATTAACGTTATTGTAAATTTCAAAAAAATATCTCAGCCACCGTCTAAACGTGGACGGTTTGAATTGTCATTAGATGATAAAATGAAAATAATTAATGTGTCTAAATTGGTTTCATAGCCTACAATTGTGGTAAGAATTTTTGTTTATTTGTAAAAAAGTAACAACTTTCAACCTGTCAGCATCTTTGTCTTTCAGTACTAAGAAATAAGAATTTTTGGTAGTTGCTGGTAGAAACAATGATGTGTATTTTAAAAAGGATGTAAACTACAACATAGATGGCTTTTCAATGATAAATAGTCAAATAATTTAATGATTCGGCAATGCCCTCAAAAATTTCTAGTATGAAATGACTGGATGCGTGACAGGTATTATATGCAAACAGGACAAATTGATCTACAAATGTTTTAACAACACAAAACTACATCTTGAAAATACATTTACATTGTACTTATACAACTTGTTAAAGATCACGCACACTCAAATCATTGTAGGTGTACCATCAAACAAAAATGTTAAATCTTATAGTCAGAAGGAAAACCCCTCTATTCCAGAAACCTCTCAAAACAGGATTATTTTTTTTGCCTAAAGCAATTCCAGTCTAGAGGGGTCTACTGTACCACCAAAATAGTTCATGTACGTTACAGCAGAAACATTAATACATTGAATACAAATATGTTCATAGCAACAATCATTATACAAATATTTAATAGCATAAAAAATAGCTAGAAGTTCTAAATAATTTATATCATGGCAACTTTCTTCTATGCTCCATTTACCATTACCATGCAACTGGGTGTTTAAATCATAAAAACCAAAACCTAGCAAACTTGCATCTGTACAACATGTTTTTGAAATAATAGGTGGTCTAATGTATTTCCCATTTTTAATATCAATAATCATACCACCATTTGATTTGTAACTTACAATGATTTGATAAAGCAATACCTTTTGAAAAATTGACTCTACCATTAAGAGCTGATATTTTCTCTCTTTCTAGAACTCTATAATTTAATTGAGCTTCTAATACAGCATGAAAAGCATTAATGATAGAACCTATTAAGGAAGCTAAATCTTGAATTCATACTAAATCATTGTTTAATAAATTAAAAGCTTTATGTTTTTTTGGACTTTTTCCTCTGGTAAAAAAATCTTAAACAAAATAGAATCAATTATGTAACCAAAAAATGCTATTTTTTAGTAGGAACTAAAATAGATTTATTGTTGTTAATGTCAAAACCCAACTTATCTAAAGTAGATACAATGAGCTGAGTATTTTTTATTGTAATATTTCTGTCCTGATTTATATTAAGAGAGACATCTATATAATAACAAGATCTAATCTCTTGCAATCTAAACCACGAAAAAATAGGTTTCATAATTTTTGTGAATAGAAAAGGTGCAATACTAAGGCCGAAAGGCAATACACAGTATTCATATAAAATTCCATTCCAGTAAAATTTTTTAGTATTTCTATATAATGGATGAATACTAACTGAGTAATATGCATTAGATAAATCTATTTTACAGAAATAATCATCCTTCTGAATAAGATTAAGTACAGTATTAAAAGTTTCCTGTTTAAAATGATTGTATACAACAAATTCATTAAGAAATTCAAGTTTTATGACAGGCCTATATTTATTATTTGGTTTAGGTACTACAAATAAAGTTGATATTAATTGACCAGTTTCTTGCCTAGAAACTTGTATAGCACCAGTTTGTAATAAGCTTTTTTAACCTACCCCAAAGTGATCTTTTAGAAGGAAAACCTATTGACCTAATAAACCTATCTTTATTCGGCAGCGTTGCTTTATTCGGCAGTCACGTGACTACGCATTGACGGACTACTTTTCTACATAATCATAACATTGGGCATCAAAAGCGACTGCGTTTCTTTTTTTTAACGACAACTTAACGAATACATTTTACACAAAATAATCAAATACGGGATTTTACAAACAATTTCAATATAAATCTTTAATTAAATCACTTACTTCATCATTCAAATTTTACAAAAACTCAATCGTTGAAGCTGTACATTGCCAAACTCCAAAATTTGCACTGAATTCCTTTCTGTGTATATTTTGACGAATATCCAGCCATTATATAGTAAACACATAGGTTGACTATTGTTTTACCGAAGCCAAGCCACGCATAAATTTAATATAATGAAACTGGCTTCAAAAATTAACATTGACGTTCATGGCACTGACTCCTGGCCATTTTCTGAAATTGATGACATCCCTTCATCGTCGCTGCGAGTGTATTTCCCTTAATAATCCTTATATCCATATCGTCAATTTAAAGTTTGAATAACACATTAACCCGGGTCGATAGCGCAGTTGGTAGCGCGCCGGGATTTGGATACTCGTGCCCGAGGGGGTGCGGGTTCGAATCCCACCCGGGGAGGTTATACCCTTCCATGAAAATTTGACAATAATGTCGATTTTCCTCCATTGATTAATATGGAGAAGTTTCCGGCCTTGTGGAAGGGTAGGTGAGTACTGGTTATAGACAATGGTCCATGAAAGCTAGGTTAGGCGCGCTGGACGCCGTGAAATGACCTAAATTGTGTTGATACGGCGTTAACTCCAATAAATAAAATAAAGAATAACACATTATCCTGATAATATAGGTTAAATCCATGATAAATAAAAGTAAACTTGTTTAATGACGAATCCTACGAACGCTACTAAATACGACCGCCATGTTGATAACAAACTTAAGTTACATGACGTCATAAAAAATGATTTGTCATCGGAAAATTCGCAAGTGATTCATTCGGCCAAAAATGAATTGTTCCTAGTTTATTTAAAAAATCAAGTTTATTTTAGAAATTTCTCTTTTTTCATTTAAACAATTGCCTTTACTTAATTATAATGGAGTCAATCATCGGGATTATTTCTTGACACGCAAACACTTATAAGACCGCTTAACACAATCACTGCGCTTCAATTCCGCCATCTGAATTTAAAGCATGTTAAACGCAGAATTTTCGAATTTTAAATTAGTCAATCAAGCGAATGCGAGTAGAATAAATAGAATATTAGGTTAGTGTCAATCTGTACTTAGTTTATCCGGCTCATCTCCAAAAGGATTTACCGATTATTCAACTCGGCAAGCCTCGCCGAATAAACCTTTCTCCAACGGATAAACTAGATACAGATTGACACTAACCTAATATTCTCTATTACTTCTTCATTCAAAATATGTTTAATATCAATATTAAAAGGTTTTTTTTTTTTGAAAAGGAAGACTAATGAATTCTATTTTATATCCACTAATAACATTCAAAATCCAATTATCATTGGTAATTTTTTTCCATTGATGTTAACAATTTAAAAAAAACCTACTTTACTAATCTTATTATCTAAAGCTGGGCACTGGGGCCCACTTTTCCGTTTGGGGCAACACCGAAATTAACAGCAGTAGCTGAAGCTTTTTGCCTGTAAGATTTGTTCTTATACATCCTAGGATGATAGTTTGACCCTCTTGATATGTAAGAAGTATATCTTTGTTGTTCATAAGGAAGTCTGTAGTAGGATTTTCCTCTGTATTTCTGTTTCTGGAAACTACTGTAAGTGTTATATAATCTTTTCCTAAGGAATTTAATGCTTCACAGTTCTTTATCTCTTTATTTATGTCATCTCCAATTAACTTATCTGTGATTGGAGTGGACAATTGACACAAGGCATGATATTGTTTCCTTAATTGAGGTTTTAAGTTATAACATCTTTTTACAGATAAGAACAGTAAGACTATCAGATACTAAAGTTTTAGCCTCATTATTTGATTGAAAAGCACTTCGCAATACTGAGGTCAACCTAATAATAGGTGATATGCTTAATGCAATTTTTTCAAATTTCTTGATTTACTAAAGGTGGTGCCATTCTAGTACAATTGGCTGGTACCTTGTATTCAGTGGTTATAGTTTCCACATCACAGTGTTCACTACAAGCTCTATTTATAACTTGAGCTTATGTGTCAGGAATATTAGGTCCCTTTTCTGGACTTTTAAGTCTTGGTAATTCCCATGTGTCAATATCTGAATTAATAATATTGTTATCCAAGGATTCCATAGGAAATAAAGCACTCTTCATATCACTGGTAAAGTTTTGAGTCCTAGGACTAACATTTTCTTGATCACAGCCAGATAAATCTTTGGGGTCAACTTGTATCTGAATATTAGGACGCTCTTTTAAGAAAACCCTGAATAATTTGAAAAAGATTCATATTCATCGTTATTTTCATATGGATAAATACCAAGAGTAGTCCTAAGACGTTTTCCAGAAAGTTTACTTAAATCTATAGAACAGTTCAAACTCTCATTCGTATCGGAGCGTTTTTTTGTCTGAAGACTTCTCTACTTTGTCTGAAGACTTGTTAACTGTTTTTTCAGGACGACATTTATCTGTGTCCTTAGAAGTACATGTATTAGAGTTCTAAGACTTTTTTTATTTAGCACAATCCGAAGACTTGGCTTTTAAAACAGGTTTATTCACAACAGATTTAAGTTTCTTACCTGTTTCATGCTTGCTTCTGGAAGTTCCAGTTAAAGTAGAAGCACGTGTACTTCTCCTCGGAGTTTCATCTTGGCTTGAAAAGCCTTCAAATTCTAGGCTTGAGCTGTCAGACAAGGACAAACAGTCTGCCATACTTACTTGACAGCAAAAAAATTTCACCAATTTTTATTTATAAACGTAAAAATATGATAAAATATTATTCAATTTACACGTCCGATCGAAACGACGCTAAGGAAAGAATGATTTGCCAGGTGCCCAGCCCATGCACACTAGGTTTGGTTGGAGTTAAAAACTCGTTAAAAAGCGTCTGGTACGACTCCCATTTCAGGAAATGCTCATACATGTGAGGCTGTAGGCTTGTGAAAATAATTTACACGTAACCTAAACAAATATAGCTTGTGTCACCTTGAAATGAGATTTTATTTCGAAATTTGTTGTTTATAATCAATAAGAATAATATTTTAGATTCTTTGTGTCATCCTTTCTATATACATATTATGTTGGTTGACATGGCTGTATTAATCCATGCATGTGTTGTTTAGTGATATTATGTATGTCTTAATGTAATTGCAATGCTTATCTTCATATTTTATAGAGAATAAATCTTCCTATCTATCTATATTTAGACCATAGTTTAAACAAGAAATGTCTTTAAAAAAGACAAACGGCGTCGATTTAAAAACAAGAGGGCCCAAAGGGCCCTGGGTGCTCACCTGAGGAAAAGGTCAAAGGTCACAGAAGAGCCATTTACATAGGACCACTAATGTTAAAACCTATTTTTTGACGTGGTGATGGATTGCCAGATTCCGTTAGTATTTGCTCATACAAGTTGTGACCACGCATCATCACTTCATCAACAACATTTGCAGACCAGTTTCGCAGACTTGGCACATGATTGCCTACCGTAAACAATATGACAGCCAATGCAATTGCCGTACACTGATAACCACAGGGAATTGTCAAGTTACCTCCCTTTGATTTTTCCAACATACCTTTAATATACTTATATACAAGGGGTACAACTGCGTTTACTAGACCGATTCATCTAGATTTCTTATTTTGTGGCTAACAAAAAATACTGATACCCTAGTAGCACTTTAACCGCACAATTAAATTGATTAAACATAACTCTTCGAGCTATGAATATTAAATGTTTCATTGGGCAGATCATTAAAACACTCGCCAACAAAAAGCAATTCTTTTTGACAAATAATTTTTAGATATTCAAAATATGAATTTCAAGACCTTTCTAGTGATATAAAATGCAAAATTGTTTGATGAAAAATGACTTAGTAATTGCAATTTTAAAATTACTGTGTTTTCATTGTATTTACTCGCTATCATTTCTTGCCAACCAGTGAACGGTTACCTGTAGTCTTTATCAGCTCCTTGTTACTATTTATAGACATCATAACAATAACAATGAACTGGTCTATATGTGGAGCTGTGACTCTCAAAGTGTAAACCCCGGAAACTGGACGTAGTGAGGCTAATTTAATAATTATTGGGTAATATGTCAGACTTTTTACTAGAAACCGGTTCACATCTGGAGACATAATTCATTTTACCCATAAAATATTGTGTTTGACACGTAACTTTTTATTGTTACAAAATAAAAAAAACACTTTGGAAAGCAATAGAAGTCTACCCAAAAAAAAATAATCTACGAACGAAGCAAAATTTCGTAAAACACTGCATTACAATAGTGTGGCCTTTATTTTTTCGCGCGTATCAGGGCCATCCAATCGAAGAGGGGGTTTTCTCTGTTTCCCCCGTACGTCATTCTCAGTGCTTATAAAATCATCCAATAGAACGGCGGAATTCCGAAATCCCAGAGACGTCATTATACAGAAATGTAGATCAAAATCCAGCTTAGACAGCTACGCCGAAAAAATGTGGTTCACTAATAATTATAGATCATATGGTACGGTACACTTGTACAGGCCCTTGTCAGTTTCATGATAGTTTGGCTAATCATTGCAGCCCTAGCTCAATACTGGTAAATTGACAGTTTTTTATGAAATGGGTGGCCAATGTTCTAAGATTGTGATATAGATATAAACGTAAGCAATTTGTAGGTTATGGAGGAACTGATAGTGTTCAGAATAAACAGAAAATAGTACTAAATATATTAAATAGAGTGTTGCTGTAGCACAGAAGTAGAGAACTTGCTTTTATATATGGAGATCTAAATTGATTCCCAGTCCAAACAAATTATATGATTCCTTAAATATTGATATTTAATATTGATTTACCTCCAATCAGGGAGAAGTTGTCAACTCTGAATAAGTGAGTACTAGTAAAGAAAAATGTCCAGAAAACTTAGTAAGCTTAATACTGTACATAACAAGTGTTGATAAACAGTGTAAAATAATTGTTATTAAAAATATACAACAACTTATAAGACTTAACTTACCATGAATCATAATCAGAGTTTATATGACCAAATGTTTCTGGTGTAGAATAAGTATATGAAGTATATCCTTCTCTTATATTTGAATGACTTTGTGGCATTAACTTCTCACTTCTTGTTTTCTTTTGTAAAAAATCCAACATAGTTATATAACTTTCCTATAGTATTTTTCTAATTTACTAAAATATCTAGAAAATAATGCTATTCTTCCTTTTTGTTGAAAATGTTTTTTTCTCAGTTTTCTCTGTGCTTAAACAATAGCACCTTGCCTGTATTCAAGGTAAATTCACTTGTAAGATAAAAACATGTCAATTATTTTGATTGAATCACTCATGGATAATAGAAAACAATATTCACTTTATTCTGGAACTAATAAAAACACACAGTATTCATTTCATTTCCAAACGAAAATAAGAACAAAAATCCTTAGATTAAAAATTGTTGTTGTTATATTACCATGGTAACAATTCTACAGTCTAGCAACAAATACTTCTCATTAAACAGATTTCATATTTTTTATGAGAATCTTGAGGTAGGTAAACAAGCAAGTTTCTCAAACACTTAATTACCATACACAACAATGTCCAGTTGTATTGCCCAGGATGTATTCTCCAAGTATGAGATATTTTAAAGACTTATTAAGCATCTGAAGATAACTAGAATCTTAAGGTTTGCAATGAGAACTGATGAGATTTATAATGATATGATACCTACTCCCATTATAGATTAACATGTCAGGTTATTGTAAAGATAAATATGTGTTAATTGATTAGATACATCAACATTTGGCTACTGTATCCCACTTCTGACACTATTATCACCAGTATACTAATACCATGTATCACATAGTATAAATATATATTGACATATTGAATAATTGTATTGCTAGGGTATTTGTTGTCAATCTTAGTTAATTAGTTGATTTAGACATTAGATATGAAATCAGGTATTTATAGAGACTTGTATGTCATAAATAATCAACGTTGGTAGTAGCCAGTGGTCTAGGAAATAATATCATCATATCATTGTTATGATTGCTATGTCTTGTTGTTGTGTCTAAAGAGTGTATTTCACAAATAACATATTGTTTGTGTGTTGGTAGTATACTTAGGTTATTATTTGTTTCTTTGGTTGTTAATATATTGTTGATAAAAAAAATGTAGGAAACATGCACTCTCCAACATACATATTGTATATACCTCCACCACCCCACCACTAGTGGTGGAGTCTATGTAGGAGTCACTTTGTAAGTCTGTCTGTCCATCTGAATTATCATTAATTGTTGAAGTCCCAACAGCAGGTTTCCTTGCTAACCCCATTTTATGTCATTTAGGAGTATTAAGTTTTGAAACATATGAGCGGATGATCTTTGTATTTACATTGTGAACACAAAGTCAGCTAGAAATGTACTTAAGCATTGATTTGTGAAACTTTTGACATTCTTGGGAAGTTTTTGTTTAAAGCTTTTTTGTTCCAGGTGTCAGGGGCGGATACAGAACAGGGCTGGTAGACCCAACTTGGGGTGGGCACGGGAGGTGTGCTCCTCCCGTTGATGGGAGTACGGGGGTCCTCCCCCCGGAAATTTTGAAAAACGAAGGTATAAAATCGTGCATTCTGGGGCATTTTTGGCCATTTTTGTTGCATTCATATAACCCTTAACTGGCCAATCCCACATTTTTCATGTCAGGAACCCCCCTTTAAAATGGTCTCCATGGGCCTTTAAATTCGTATTTTTAACTGGATTTAGTGAATTTCAATTTAGGAAAGTGGTCCCAATAATGAACTTTTCGCGAGCATCCCTCATCTAAAAATGTCTCAGGGGGATTGAAGGCGGAGCAGCGCCCCTCATCGCGAGAAAAAATCAGGTTCATTGTCAGAAAGCCGGTCACCCAAGGAATAACTTGGCCAAGTTGCATATCTGTCAGTCAATTGGTAATGAAATAAGAGCATCTAGAAATAGCCCTAGTGCCCTATGGTGAAAAATGGCCACTTTCACTCATGTCCCAACCAGTTATGGTTAACAAACAACAGACAACAAGAAGATATACATTTATAAAAGTAAGAAAGTGAGTAAATTTTATTTAATGTAAAAAAACCATAATGCCAAGTAAACATACGCTGTAAAGAGCTTTTTAAGGACTATGTAAAAGTTGAAATTACAGAAAGGTACCTTTAAGTACCGACCCTCAAAAAGTTGGTTAGAGTAAATGCAGCGCTTAAAATAACATAATGTTTAATTATCCCTCTTTCCTGAAATCTTTTGGACCAGGCAATATTATCGTAGGTACTTCACATCAACTGTGAATACACAAATAAATACGTTATTTTCTGTGCAAGTTTCCTTTTATTTTAGCCAACAATTTCAGAATACATATGCAGATATTGAATGCTCTCATATTACTCTAGATGCACTGAAGCTTACATTTTCTATATCTGTGACTGAATTTACATATATGAACAAACAAACAAGTGGGCTCTGTAATCAAAATTTTGGCGTCCATTTTGTGTGTATTAAAAACTTATTCTTTACACATCTTTGCGGAAGTCAGCGGCTAATCACAAGAACGTGTGTACATACGTGAACTGAACCTCTATCTAAAGATTGCAAGATTTCGATGAAATGTCTTAAGAATGGTTTATTTTTTATGAAGTTATCATTTTGTATGTGTATAGATTTGATGATTTATTGTTTTAAGGTATTTATTTGACCCCACTTGGGAACTTTTTTGTGCCTAATTACTTTATTTTGACATCCATCGGTTCCATCTTAAATTGATCGATGTTTTGTTAGCAGATGACCATTAAATTGTGTCATACCACATTTGTTTGCGTTGGCCTTGTACTGAAAAATCAAGAGTATGGTGGCTCGGTATAGCCCTCGTGCATTTTCTTCGAGAGCTTCTAATCTTCGTTGGTGAAAATGTTCTTTGAAGTTTATGGAACATATTGTATTCTTTAAACGTATTGTAGTATATAATGTATTGTTGACAACAAATCATGTGACCAAATTTGAGGGCTTCACCATTTGTCGTTGACTTAAGTCAGATCGTATTGTAGCAAAGATTTTCAAGTTTCGAGAGCGTCTTTGAAATTCTCTCATGGTAAACGTAAGTTCAACGTACATAACTAAGGAAATTTCGCCATCCTACGTAAGATTCTTATGAAACAGTCCCAGTTCTTTATCGGCCCTATGTTCAGTAAGCATTTTAACGTTAGTCAACCACCGTTACCGTTATGAACGGTTAATTGAACAATCCGTTGTTCAAAGCGCAAACGTTTAAAGATGGCGGACAAGAGAGTCTTTACTTCAATTTATTAGAAGAATTCGGAGAGGAGGAATTGTTTTCTTTTTTTGTAAATTTATTGATCTAAATCAACAAGAGTAACACTGCTGACTTCGTTGTAATTGCAGTTACTAATTTGCAAAATGTACTGGAACTATTTTGTTTCAGGTTGTTTCGAACTCGCATACTATATACTAAAACCGTTAGCTGTTTGCCTTAAACGTTTTCCGCTAACAGGCCGTTCAATAATGACATAAGTGAATTATACCTATTTTAAGTGTGTACCTTTCATTACCTGTGTCCATTATTGGACACTGTACTTATTGTTTGTACTACTTCTTTTGTGTAAAGTTGTATTTTGGACATGTTGAAATTTATAAAATTTAGTATGTAGAGACATTTTATTATACTGATTTCAGACAATGTATAAATTAATTTGTATTTTTAACTCTTAGTGCATCTGTACGGGGGTGTACTCAATCTGATTGGAAGATTTTATTTTAACTGTTTTCACTGTACTTCATGTAAACTTGCACAAAAGTCTACATGTTTAAACTCACTTTTTTCATAGAAAATAAATATTACTAAACCACTTTTTTGATATTTTTCTATTAAACTTACTTATTTATTTCATAAGGATTAAAATGAAATCTGAAATTTATGAAAATTATTTATAAACTTCAATTATTGCAACCACACCTATTTTAAAGTCATGAAGGGTCCTTGCTCTGATCAAGCGTGAACAACTTAATTGTTGATCGGTAATTACACTCTCTACAAAGCCCCTTAGGCAAGAGATTAACAACCGTATGATAGCAATTAATTGCTTTGATAACAGACACACTACGGACCATAATTGCATTAGAGTATATCTGCCCAGCTGGAAAACGTATCTCTGGTCTGAGATGTGGGGGGCTGCAGCACTGAAGCCCAGGGCTAAATCTGCAGCTGAGTGTTAGTGAGTGTTTATAAATGACTCACCATGCCACCATAGGCAATTAAATAAATTTGAAGTCAAGAGTCAAAGACTTGAAATATTTGTCCATCAAGGGCATGCTTTAGAACTTAGTTAATTTAAATAGTTTGAATGACAAGTAAATGAAACATCTGCTTAAATGAAAGCTTAAATGAAACGTCAGTATTTAGTTTTATATCAACTCACTGTCTGATGATATACTTGTTTATTTAGTTATAACTGTAAGCATTTAGGTTGAAAATATTCTAAAACTAGAGATATTTTGTTGAAATAGTTACTTGTGTGGGGAAATATTCTTTGTTTCAACTAATTCTAAAGATAATCAGTGTTTTTGTGATTAAATTGTTTTTTTCTGTGTTCCCTCAAGGAACATAGATAATTGGAAACTATGTTTATAGAGGTTAGGTTACTTCTAAGACATTTTTATGCCTGTATTTTTTCTCACTTTATAATCTTTAATTTTCAAATTCACTTGGATGATATTTTCCTTCAATTTAGAGCATGAGTTGCAGTGTAGTAAAAGATTTAACAACACATGTTGATGTACAAAATAATAGTTTAGATCACAACTTATTGTTTACCAAGGTAATTTCAAACATTATACTGATCATTTTTTAAGCCCTGCCATGAATTGTTTCTATATTCTGGCTAAGTGTAGACTTAGTTTATCAGCACGGCAACGAACATCCTGACATTGTACGTGTCACTAGGGACATTTTTTTAAAGTCATTGATGTTTTACATGGGAGCCGGACAAAAGGTCCCATGGACAAAAAGTCCCATGTCAATTTTGACACGGGTGGACAAAAAGTCCCATGTAGTTTTGCCACCCTGGACAAAAAAGTCCCATCTCAGTTTGTCATGGGTGGACAAAAAGTCCCATCTCATCGCTGTTTGGTCCCATATTTTATATGACTTTTACAAGTAACAAAGTTATGATTTATACTCATTGACCACACTCTCCTTGTTAACTTTTATATTATGCATATTAAATCAATTAAATGTTGCAGTTAAACTGATCACAATAACTTGAAAATGTTATTGTTTGTCACAACAAACGAAAAAAAAGGCTAGATGAAAATCAATTAAGATCCATTTCAACAAGATAAGTGGTAATTACTAGGAATTAGCAATCAGTTATGCTTATTATGATTTAAATAAATTTATCAGCTTTAAAAAATCATCTAAAGCCATCTGGATAAGATAGAAGTTGTTATTACAACTATTAGAATTAATTGATAGATGGAGACAGTCCACCTTTCACTGGGACAAAATATAACAATAAATATGTTTAATTTTAACAGTTTGCATTAAATGATAATAGATTCTATTGATCACCTAACAATGGGACTTAAATGAATGAGGATCTTATCATCACATTATCAAATTGAGATGAGACCAGTTGTCCAGCCTATAAAATTGACATGGGACTTTTTGTCCACCCCTGTCTAACTTAGATGGGACTTTTTGTCCAGGGTGGCAAAACTACATGGGACTTTTTGTCCACCCCTGTCAAAAATGACATGGGACTTTTTGTCCGTGGGACCTTTTGTCCTACCACCGTTTTACATTGACCATGCAATCTGAGTGAACATAAGTAAGGGTAAACCTGAGGTTATATCAACATCAGCTAACATTCAGAAATTGAATTGGTACAGGATACTAGGGCTGCAAAGATTCGATTGGATACATCAAAATTTTCTTTAGCTCACCTGAGCACAAAGTGCCCAAGGTGAGCTATTGTGGGGGGGGGGTCTGAGCATGGGTACGTGCGTGTGTGCATGCAGTGGGGGTGTATGTGCATGCATCCATCATCAACAATTTCTTAAAAAATCTTCTTGTCAAAAACCATAGAGTCTACAGTTATCAAATTTGGCATGTAGCATCACTTGTAGGTGCTTTACAAAAATTGTTCAAATTATGCCTTTGGGGTCAAAATTGGCCCCTACCCATGCCCCTGGGGTCAAAATTGGCCCTGCCCCAGGGATCACAATATTTACATAGAGTTATAAAAGGAATGTTTAAAAAATCTTCTTCGCAAAAATTTCAAAGCATAAAGCTGTGATATTTGGCATGTAGCATCATATTAAGTTTCTCTACAAAGATTCATTGACTGAAACATAATTAATCAATCTTTTGTCAGATGCCTTAAGCATCTAAAGCTGCCTGGCTAGCTCAGTTGGTAGCACACAAGTCTACTGATCGAGGGGTCATGGGTTTGATTCCTGGGTGGGGCATACTTTCGTGGAGCTTGGTCTTGAAATTATTTCTACAGCCATTATCTCTCCTACCAATGATTCTTAATTATGTAGGGCAGTTGTCAGTCACTGACGAAAGTATGCACTTAGTAGTTGGTTAACAGCTACAACCAGAGATTTAGCCTTTCCAGGAGCAGGGAGTAGATTGACTGACGGCTGTTATATGACTTATAAAATGTGTTGCTACGGCTTTCAACCCAACAAAACAATTAAACCTAAACATCTAGTTCTCAGGTGAGCTGTCCATGGTCCTCTGGACCCTTTTGTTTAATTATCAAATTTGCAAATGGAACTACTTTGTCTGTAGACATTTTGAATGACAAAATATTGTACAGAGTGGGCATAAGCCTTTTTTAGCATCAGTTTAGATAATTCTGTAACCTAGTCTTGTAAACACTGTTTTTTTTCTCAAGTAATTCATGGAACGATCTGTTATATCCAACACTTTACATATAGTGTTGGTTTTATCAAACATTTTTTAAGCAATTTGATTGGCTGAGAGGATACCACCGTTATCTAACACTTTTTATCTAATAGATAACATGTACACAGTTCATCAAATGAAATTTTCATTGATTGAAATGTTCAATTTGACATAAATTACTTTCCCCAGGTTGAAAGCTTCGTTATGCCACAACAAATTGATCATATGTTCGTCGGATTTCCCGCACCTAAAAATCCGAAAATGGAAAGAAGTATTTATTTTCTGAAATTTCAAAGGCTTTTTTTACAAATTGCCTGAAAGTGTCTGGAAAATATATTTGAATTAATACATATAAATCTTAATGCATAATAACGTTTGAACATGATTTTCATCCAAATAATAATGACTTGTATTAGAAACGTTCACAATCAAATCAATTGGAGCGCACCAACATACCATATTGCAGTAAAAAACAATTGGCCAGTAGACAGCTGGGTATTGATCGTGTAATGGTAAACTGTGACATTATTAATTTTTTGAAATGCATTGTAAAAGGAATTGATGGTGACTTAAATAAAATTTGTTTAACTTGCCACTAACAACAACTATTTTCGGGCATACAGACAGCATATATAATGTATTGGTCTGTCTTGATGAAAAAAATAAATATCAACTATATTTTCTTATGAAATTGTTTAACTTCAAAGAAAGAGTAGTCTGATTTAGCATTTGAAACTGTCTTTATCAGAGCCAGATTTACCTAGACATAAGCTCTGATGTTGACACAGAAGCTTTCAGTCATACCTAAGACTGTTACTGCTGAACATTATATATCCTATACGATATATTGATAACCATAACTATTTCTAGGAATAACAGTAGATACCCTATTCATAACCTATTTGGATAAGAAGGAATGAAATCCTCAAACCTCATGACCATAAACTACATTTAGGCAATGTGTAAAATATTGAGCTATTTTTTCAGGCATTTTGTAAATTGCCAAGAAATTCTAGTCATTTTACAAAATTCCTAAAATGGCCAGGCAATTTACAAAATGCCTAAAAATTTCAGGCATTTTACAAATTGCCTAAATTTACAAATTGCCTGTAACATGTACACTGTTATGACCAGGGACCAGGAAATCGCCTGTTTTTCGGTTTTCGGACCGATTTTTTCATTTTGGACTGATTGAGATTTCAAAATCCTTAAAAAAATCGGTCCGGGAAAAACTCGCAAATTTTGACCTCAAACCATTAATTTCTATAATTTTCAAGAAAACGTATTGATAAAATATTATTATACATCGATCAGTTGCATAAACCCACTGTTTATGGTTGTAATATCCTGCTTAATTGTCCACAGGTTACATCAAGGACACTGTCCGTGTCGTTAACAATTGCGTTAAAGTTTTTATTGTACCATGTATTTCTGCCATTTATAGTCAGATCTCTACGAAACTTTATACAATGATAACATACCATGTGATGAACAGAATTAGACAGTAACCGCAACTCTACCTTGCTTAATTATGGATTATTTCCCTTTGTAATTTCGGGTGTCTGGTGTCATTAACTATTGCGTTAAAGTTTTTAATTTAGCATATATTTCTGCCATTTATTGTCAGATTTTTATGAAACTTCATACAATGATAACATACCATGTGATGAACAGATTAAGACAGTAACCACAACTCTACCTGGCTTAAAAATGGATTATTTCCCTTTGTTTTTTTGCGTTAAAGTTTTCAAATTGTTGGATATCTTTGCCATTTATGGTTAGATGTTTATGAAATTTCATACAATGATTACATACCATCTGTTGCAAAGAATTAGACAGTAACCACAACTCTACCTGGCTTAATTATGGATTATTTCCCTTTGTAATTTTTGCATTTAATTTCAAATTGTTTGATATCTCTGCCATTTCTGGTTAGATGTTTACAAAATTTCATACAATGATTACATACCATCTGCTGAAAAGAATTAGACAGTAATGGCAAATCTACCTGACTTAATAATGGATTATTTGCCTTTGTTTTTTGCGTTAAATTTTTCAAATTGTTGAATATCTCTGCCATTTATGGTTAGATGTTTATGAAATTTCATACAGTGATTACATACCTTCTGTTGAAAAGAATTAGACAGTAACAGCAACTCCACCTGGCTTAATAATGGATTATTTCCCTTTGTTTTTTGTGTTAAATTTTTCAAATTGTTGGATATCTCTGTTATTTATGGTTTGATGTTTACGAAGTTTCATACAATGATAACATACCATGTGATGAACAGATTAAGACAGTAACCGCAACTCTACCTGGCTTAAAAATGGATTATTTCCCTTTGTTTTTTTGCGTTAAAGTTTTCAAATTGTTGGATATCTCTGCCATTTATGGTTAGATGTTTATGAAATTTCATACAATGATTACATACCATCTGTTGAAAAGAATTAGACAGTAACAACAACTCTACCTGGCTTAAAAATGGATTATTTCCCTTAGTATTTTTTATGTTAAAGTTTTCAGTATGTTGGATCTCTCCAATAGCAAGTATTCTGGCATTTTCCAGTCATATTTTCCCGCCATTTTGTTTCAACAATTTCACCATTTGCCATACAAGGTTTTTTTTAACAAAATTCTCTCGCCAATTTCATATCATTAGCTTTGCATTATTTTCATCCATAGTTTTCATGTCTTATGCCATCTTAGTCAAATACCAACAAAATACTCAGAAAAGATACAATAGGACATATATATAGTTGATGAAACTCTTTATTCCTTTAAGATTAACTATTGCCCTTTGTATTCCTTCTAATAAGCAATATATCAAATGACTGTCTTTTGTAACAACGTAAACTTGTTCTCAATGTTCCCATATGCAGAAAAATCCGGCTTTAATGTGGCTCCCACATTATCTTTCTTGTTACATCTTAAATTGAGGTGTGAATAATAAGAAATAATCTTAGGACATGTATCTACGCATTTCTTATTAATCAAAGGTACAGTTGTTGATGATCAAAATTCAACCACACTTCTCCCGTCTTTGATGACAACGAAAATAATTTTCAAAACAAACAGTTTCGTCATTAATTTATCTATAAATAGGTGTACTATGCACAATTTGATATTCTTTTGTGTTAAACGAAACCGTTTGAACCATTGTGATGAGATGTCATACATTTTTGCTACCCACGCTAGATCGTCACTTTGTATGACAAACATTTTAATCTACGTTTGTAATAAAAAAAGCTTATCATTATTTTACATTTTCTTTCTTAATTTAGCCAACGATGCTTAAAAATGCAAGACATCCACTTTAGACCCGGTTTTGCGCATGCGCAATTAAAATAATTACCCTAATGATGGAGTTTTCCAACAACATTAGAACTAGATGAAACAGCCTTTTTTCAAGTTCTGTTTATTGAACCGATTGATGATTGTGTGGAGTAATTTCTAAAACCACGTTTTCATGCTAGATAGAAGTTAAGTAAGGTTTGTAAAAATTCAAACAAACAATGCCAATGTATCGTATGCCTTCTTAATAAAGGGGAGCAAAAATAAGTACTAACATGGTCGTGAATAAAGTACAGTAAACGGTCTGGTCCGTACGGTACACGTTAAAACCCTACAATTTATTATATGTTTTTCACTATGTAAATATTGTAAATAACTTGTAGATGTTTTATAAGAGGTCCACATGGAAGATTGGATTTATCCAAATGTGTAGCCTCATTAAATAAAGTCTTTATTATTATTATTATTATTATTATTATTATTATTATTATTATTATTATTAGTCTGAAACTAATGAGAACGATAATTGATTATGCATATCGGAACACTTGTAACAAGTTCTGTTAGATTAGCGTTTATATAGTCTGGCATTTACGAGCACAGGTAGCCAACATTGCCCTAGTTCAAAAGACTATATACCAATGATAAATAAACACAGCAGTAAGACTGGACAGGCGGACACTATAGATGTTTTCTCACAAGATAAAGGGGCTATTCCTGGTCCTGGTCCAACGCCATCTCCGTAAACAAAAATCCTGTAGAGCGTTGTTGTACAGGATCTCTATGGTTCCTGAGGAGGGTCACCTCGAGATGACCTTTATTTTGATTCATCAAGGCGTAGCTTCCTTCTAGACGAAACACTAATAATAGCATTTCGATTTTGTAATTTCTATTTTTAGACCAGATTTGGGAGCTAATTTGACAGAGGTATTATTCACAGTCTGCAATTGGACGGCTCATTTCAAATTGCATGACATAGACGATGTAAACAAGTTACTAAACTTTAGATTTGTCATGAATATCATAATGAGATAAGGTCACCTGTATGTGACCCTCGTAAGAAAACGGCCAGATCTAAATTAGTGAGTAGGTGAGTGGAAAAGTTTAGATCGGGTTTTTAATCAGATTGGGTGCAATTCAATAACATGCTTTGTTAACTGTTTGTAAAATACCAAAAAAAAAAACTCCACCATTCATTAATTACGATCTTTAAACTGTTCCTGTACAGACGAATCACTAGAACCATTCAATTTTTTACATAAGACAATGTATAGTCCAACAGAATTAACCTGAGCTTGACCTTTATGCAAGAATATATTAAAGTCAGTATTTACAGTCTATTTTTGTCTTCGTTTGTAAATAGCGCTTTATCGGAAGCTTTCGGCAAAATAAACGTACTGAACAATTAATGCTGATTTCATAAGAATAAATACTTTGAAACTGTGCCATAATATTACTGATTACTTGTTTCCCCAAAAATTAATGTGTCCAAAATTAAATATACAATAACATGCCACTTTTAATAAATTGAATTACAGTCACATCGGTTGTTATTAACATGTGTATAACCGTATACATGCATAAGGAAACTCACAATTTAATGTAAGCGAAGTGTGTAATTATTACAATTAGGTAGTTCAAGCTCAGGTTAATTCTGTTGGACTATAGCATCTCTACTGACTATAGGGACCCTTGATCGGGGTGTGTCTGGATTGTTGAAACGATTCTATTACATAAGATAATATAAAAATCTCTACTGAGACGCAGGCATTACATATCAGCTGTCATACCTACAATGGAGATATAGTTCAGATGATAAGTTTATGTCAGGGATTATTGCGCCAATCCTAGCAGTCGATCTTCTTGAATTGCTCTATACTTATACCGGGGACTACTTCTGGATTTGGTAAATTTCAAAATTGGCAAGGGTCTGAAATAGGGGAAAATATATTTGTTCAGGACTGAACTCCCTAAGTTTTTAGGTGCAACATATTTGTATCTTTTATATCTTTGCAAGTACTGGAGGGAATCACTTGAAACTTTATTTGTGTTTACGGGGTTACCATTTGAGTTCAAATGGCCCTTGTATACTTAGAAATTTCTTGGTTAAGTTTTTAGGTGCAACATTTTTTCTTTGCAACTACTGAAGGGATTCACTTGAAACCTCACACATGTCTACGGGGTTACCATTGGAGGTCAAATACCAAGTTACATAAATCTTGCATGAATTTAGACTGAATTATGGCCCTTATATACTTAAAAAATTCTTGGTAAAGTTTTTAGGTGCAACATTTTTTCTTTGCAACTACTGGAGAAGATTCACTTGAAACTTCACACATTTCTACGGGGTTACTATTGGAGGTCAAATACCAAGTTACATAACTCTTGGATTAATTTGGACTGAGTTTTGATTGGTTGTTGCTGTTGTTTACACGAATACCCGGAATAGTCCAGCGCGATGTCCACGGACTGCTTTTGTTACTGGTGGTACCTGAGATCTATTATTTGTACATTTGCTGCTCTTTAAACTATTTTCTTGGATCTTTCTCTTGTACTTGTGTATTGTTTTGGTACTATCATTACTTTGAACAGTCTACAACATGATGTGGTCTTACTGTACATTATTTTAAGAAAAGTATATGTGTAAAAAGTAGTTATGCTACAGTATATGGTATTAGTTTTATTTGAGACAGTGATGACAAAAGGTTCAGTAGTTTTACAAATGAATGAAAGAATATCTTACCTTCTATAAAGTTTAGCTTTTTTCTGTCTATCTTTAGCTACTGGTATATATCCATTACTGGTACACATAGGTGTACCACATGAACAATGTACACGTGATAAACTCATACTGTCCAAATACTCACTCATTCATGCTAGTATAAAATGAATTCTTTTATACAGAATAACATAGAAAAAGTTATAAATGTCACATAGAATTAACTATCCTGATGTTGTTTACTGGTTTACATTTTCTATTGAATTATACACCTGTCTGTTGTTTTGTTTATTGTTAACAAATATTTTGTAGTCTTTGATGATATTGTCTTTCTACATTTTGGTTTATTTTATATCCAACTAAGGATAATCCACTCTGAATTTTTCTCATTTTCGTATAAAATCTTGTTTAACTTTGGTATGTTCCTGAAACAAGTGAATTAAAAATTAGTACATGCAAGTTATTAATAAATGAACGCAAAGCATATTAAGAAATGCCTTGATGTAAAGATTTAGTTAGCTTATTCAGACAACAATCTACAAAGTATTAAAAAATAGAAGTAGACTGTTGTATGCTCACTATATTATATGTAGTATTATCAACATTTTGTTTCTCTAACTAAACAAAAAGTAAACATAATTAGAGAGAACAAGTATTAACTTTGTTTTATTTTCTGATGATTATTGAATAGAATCATGTCTACTTGTATGAAGATATTGTTTCTGAAGTTTTAGAACACTGAATGTATCCATGAACCGTCTGTTAATATATTCATTAATGTTAATAATAATCGTCAATCTAATGTTTGTTGATAAACCTTTTCATAAAAATGGTGATATAACTAGAGAATAGTCACTATGACTGTTTATAAATGTATGTAGATATATAATAGTGTGCTGGGTAAAGAACACATGTAAGTTTCTATGAAAGAAGTCTGAGACAATCTTTATATTTAATTTCTATCCAAGACTACCATACCTTGGAAACTTGTATAATCTAGGATTTTATATGTATTAATAAAACATGGAGTAAATGTTGTAGTTATCAATACCTTGAAGATTGTTTAAAAATTGTATATTTTTCAGTATCTCAGATGTTAGCAATGACATATATAATATAACAAGACTTGAATTAAAAAACAAATGGTACAAAAACATTTTGATACCATTTTAACAAAATGATATTGTTGTAATTGTTATTATTTGACAACATTAAACGTGCACTTCATTAGTTTCCTTATCGATTTATGGCTTAGTTTGTATACATACATCAAGTTTCTCAAGTTTCGTTGCTTCAATGAGTGACACTATAAGGTATGGATGAAAAAGTAACAATTGTATTATATCAAATGGTTTGTAGTGCAGAGGTAAAGTACTAATATGTCAGTCCAAATACCCCGTGTTCGATTCCTGCACAGGTTGTTATTTTTTGTAATCTCACAACCACTAGTAACATAGTAGCAACACTATGACTTACTTATCACTTTTAACTAATTGACTGAATATTGATTACAGTGGAACCTGTATTAACGGTCACCTTTATATAGCGTGACCCTGTCCATAACGGTCAGTTCAGGGTCCTCCCGAACAGTTTTGTTCTATTTTGACCCTTTATATAGCGTGACCCTCTTCAACGCGGCCAGCGGTCACTAGTTTCAGACCGATTTTGCGTCGTATAGCGGTCAGTATATCGGTCAATTGACCGGAACAACGGTCAGTATAACGGTCAATTGACTGGAATAAGTAATTTTCACGGATGTGTAAAAATAACGATCACCATCAACAGTTAACAGAATGTAAACATTTAATCCCGCTAAAGGCGAGAAAAACATACTATTATATTATATTACAATAGATTATGACAATTATTGTTATTTAATCTGTTAAAGAGAGTTTTGTGTGTTCTAACAAACAAGATTGAGTGAAAGTTATGTATCTAATAAGAAAATTATAATATTTATGCACAATTTTATTTTGATTATTTATCTCAACATTGGGGATATTTTCGTTTCGAAATTATTTGCTGCGCAATAAGTTTCGATTTTTAGTCGACATGACCAGCAATATCTGTATATGAATATGATTTTCTAGGGGAAAATGACAAATTATTGAATATTTCCATCGCAATCAGTACATTTGTCGATATGCGACTTGATAGTACAGCTTAATATTTTAGCTAAATACTTAACTAGCATGATTTATAATTTCGTTTCCAATACAATTCATTGTCCAAAGAATATTATGTCTTTACTTTATTTTATATTTAAAATGAAATACAGTCCATTTGCGTTCGCTCAAAACGCGTTCGCTTGTAATTACGTTTTCGCTCGAGATCATATCTCGGTCCCGATCAAATTTACTCTAAAGTTCATTTAAAAAAGATGCCATAATTCAAAATGCGTTGACTCATATTTTATGTTCACTTGAGCTGGATTTCAAGTCCCATCAATGATAAAATCTCTTGAAAATTACGCGCTGGCTCAAAGTATTGATTTTTGAAAATTTTCGCACCTTTCACGGTCAGGTATCGTTATCCGATGAATAGCCTTTTGTTTGACGTGTCACTCGCTATTGAAAACTTATCAAATTAAATCAAACTGTGAAAATGTAAGATCTGTTTTTATAAATCTTGTTTAATTTGAACAGGTCAATACGTGTAAAAAACTGATTTTTACATCTCACATCTTACCTACCTGTACTAGTACAGCATATTAAATCGAACCTTATGATAGTATGACGTACATCGAGAAATGTTTGTTAGATAAAAGCAAGATTAAACAATTTTTTTAAATATTTTAATTCCAGATAAAATTACACATTCTACACAAAAAATCACGTAAATATAAGTAAAGTTTTATTCACAACAAGGACGATAGCAGAAACAAAATGAGTTTCAAAGTACTTGTATAATTATGTATTCTACATTAAACAAAGAAAGGTCAAAATTGAGGACATTGACATCATCAAGTTCAACAAAATGAATAATTTTATGTTATGTTAAATACACTTAAATACACAACAAGAACACATTTAAAATGAGGAAAAGTAACACCATTTAAATATTACATGTCTTTTATTCAAACTCAAATAACATCTAATATTGTAACAGTGTGAGACAACGCCATTCGGAACAACCTTGGAAATCAGACGTAGTAGGAATACAACCAGGTTATAAGGTCTGGCGATTGTCATTTTTTTGTCAACATTTAATAATAACATTATCACATGCTTTATCACATCATTTCATTCGTACAATGTCTCACACGTCGTATTTCTGTGTAGTTCAGACTATATTACCACAGAAACCAACATTCCTATATCTACTTTTTCACCTTATGATATCCGAGGTTAATCTGTGTAGAAGATCGCCGAGGTAGTTCCGAATAAGACGACGCCTCTAAAGTGAATATCATGATGCGAAAAAAAATACAAAAAACAAGATGGCGGATCTGTTATACGTTAACTCGAGATCGCGTTCGCTCGAGCATTTTTTGAATTCCCTTCCGATTTCGAGCGAACGCGAATGGACTGTATACTGTTTATGTACGACTAAAGTAAAATCATTGTGATGAAACTACATACATAGAAAACATTTAATCTATTTGTTTTTTTCGAGAGACCCTGTATATAGTGATCACCTGTCTATAGTGCTCACTTTCAGTCAATCCCTTAGCCGACCGCTATAGACAGGTTTGACTGTATATATCACTTTACAACATTTGTTGTCTCTTTATTATTTTATTTCTCTATTCATATTTTCATTAAAACTTTGTGACTTGGTTAAAGCCTGAAGGACTTTCATAAATGAAAACGCAAATTATGTGTGTAACACACTTTCGCAGCAGGTGTTTTTTAGCCGGATTTTTCAACGAAAATGCGGGCGGGCGTCCGGTGTCCTTAACAATTGCGTTAAAGTTTTTAATGTATCATATATTTCTGCCATTTAAAGTCAGATCTCCACGAAACTTTATACAATGATAACATACCATGTGATGAACAGAATTAGACAGTAACCGCAACTCTACCTTGCTTAATTATGGATTATTGCCCTTTATAATTTTGGGTGTCTGGTGTCGTTAACAATTGCGTTAAAGTTTTTAATTTAGCATATGTTTCTGCCATTTATTGTCAGATCTTTACGGAACTTCATACAATGATAACATACCATGTGATGAACAGATTAGGACAGTAACTACAACTCTACCTGGCTAAAAAATGGATTATTTCCCTTTGTTTTTTGCGTTAAAGTTTTCAAATTGTTGGATATCTCTGCCATTTATGGTTAGATGTTTATGAAATTTCATACAATGATTACATACCATCTGTTGCAAACAATTAGACAGTAACCACAACTCTACCTGGCTTAATTATGTATTATTTCCCTTTGTAATTTTTGCGTTAAATTTCAAGTTGTAGGATATCTCTGCCATTTCTGGTTAGATTTTTACAAAATTTTGATACAATGATTACATACCATCTGTTGCAAACAATTAGACAGTAACCACAACTCTACCTGGCTTAATAATGGATTATTTCCCTTTGTTATTTTTGCGTTTAAGTTTTTAAATTGTTGGATATCTCTGCCATTTACAGTTAGAAATTTTTGAAATTTCATACAATGATTACATACCATCTGTTAAAAAGAATTAGACCATAACGGCAACTCCACCTGGCTTATTAATGGATTATTTCCCTTTGTTTTTTGCGTTAATGTTTTCAAATTGTTGGATATCTCTGCTATTTATGGTTAGATGTTTATGAAATTTCATTCAATTATTACATACGATCTGTTGAAAGAATTAAACAGTAACAGCAACTCTACCTGGCTTAAATATAGATTTTTCAATTCTAGAACAAATGTTCCTTTCAGTTCTAGAACAAATGTTCCATTCAGTTCTATATTAATGTTATAGAACAGTTCTAGAACAAATGTTCCTTTCAGTTCTAGAACAAATGTTCCATTCAGTTTTAGAATAATGTTCCATTCAGTTTTATATAAATGTTATAGAACAGTTCTAGAACAAATGTTCCTTTCAGCTCTAGAATAAATGTTCCATTCAGTTTTATATAAATGTTATAGAACAGTTCTAGAACAAATGTTCCTTTCAGTTCTAGAACAAATGGTCCATTCAGTTCTATATTAATGTTATAGAAAAGTTCTAGAACAAATGTTCCTTTCAGTTCTAGAACAAATGTTCCATTCAGTTTTAGAATAATGTTCCATTCAGTTCTATATTAATGTTATAGGACAGTTCTAGAACAAATGTTCCTTTCAGTTCTAGAACAAATGTTCCATTCAGTTTTAGAATAATGTTCCATTCAGTTTTATATAAATGTTATAGAACAGTTCTAGAACAAATGTTCCTTTCAGCTCTAGAATAAATGTTCCATTCAGTTTTATATAAATGTTATAGAACAGTTCTAGAACAAATGTTCCTTTCAGTTCTAGAACAAATGGTCCATTCAGTTCTATATTAATGTTATAGAAAAGTTCTAGAACAAATGTTCCTTTCAGTTCTAGAACAAATGTTCCATTCAGTTTTAGAATAATGTTCCATTCAGTTCTATATTAATGTTATAGGACAGTTCTAGAACAAATGTTCCATTCAGTTTTAGAATAATGTTCCATTCAGTTTTATATAAATGTTATAGGACAGTTCTAGAACAAATGTTCCATTCAGTTTTAGAATAATGTTCCATTCAGTTTTATATAAATGTTATAGGACAGTTCTAGAACAAATGTTCTATTTAGTTTTATTCGCTCGAATTTTCAAAGAAAATGAGAGCTATTGCTATCACTTTTGCGTTGGCGTTGGCGTTGCAAGTTTAAAGTTTTTTGAAACACTTATAACTTCAACACTATCCAAGTTATTTTATTGAAAGTTGGTATACTTATTTAGTGGGACTATATTAACCATTCTGTGATAGGGGATAACTCTGGATGAATTATTTTATGAGTTATTGCCCTTTTATACTTAAAAAATTGCAAAATATGAGGTTAAAGTTTTTCCTATGTAGAATATCTTTAATACTGATCAAGATATTTGACTTAAAGTTTGTATACTTATTTGTCGGTACTATATCTACCCGACTATGAAGGGATGTAACTGTGGATGAATTATTTTTGGAGTAATTGCCCTTTTATACTTAAAAAAAAGCAAAACAAAATGTTAAAATTATTTCTATATGTAATATCTTTAATACTAATCAAGATATTTTACTTTAAGTTTGTATACTTAATTATCGGTACTATATCTACACAACTATAAAGGGACGTTACTGTGGATGAATTATTTTTGGAGTTATGTCCCTTTATACTTAAACATTTAAGATTAAAATTTGTTCTAATGGGATATATTTAGAACTTATGAATATATTTGAATGAACGTTGGAATGCTTATTCGTCAGTTCTTCATCTATCAGACTATAAAGGGACATAACTCTTGAGGAATTACTTCTGAGTTATTCCCCTTTATACTTTGATATTTAAGGGTTATGTTTGCTCAAATTTAATATATTTTGTTTGATAGAAAATAAGTATACTTTTTCCTCAGTACTACATCTAGTCGAATACAATGGGACGTAATAATTGATGAATTATTGTTGGAGTTGTGACCCTTTTCAACTTTTTAATTCGGGAGAAAGTATTACGAAGTGAAATATTTTCAATACTTATGAAGATATTTAAATGACAATAAGTATGCTTATTCATCAGTACTACATCTACGCAACTACAAAGGGACATAACTCATGATGATTTTTTTGAAGTTATGCCCCTTTACTTTAATTTTGAATTTTGTTCAAATTGAAATACAATGTATTTATAGTTCTTCATAAAGATATTTAAATGAAAGAAGGTATGCTTATACGTTGATACTATGTCAACTTAACTCTGAAGGGACGTTACTATGGATGAATGTTTAAGGAGTTATGCCCCTTTTATATTTTACAAATATGAATTGGTAATTATTGTTTGACTGATTTATTTCCTTTCAAAAATTAAGTCCTGTCTTGAAATCATTTTTGTTATAGATAAGCCTTGCCTTGAACAAAACACTTGAAAAGTCGAGCATGCTGTCCTTGGACTGCTCTTGTATAAATGTTATTGGACAGTTCTAGAACAAATGTTCCATTCAGTTCTATATTAATTTTAAAGTATAGGTTTAGAACAAATAGTCATGAACTGAACAGTGAATCACTACTACAACTGTTCTTATTTGTCCAACCAGTTTTCAAAGGCAACTATGATGTTTTCTTACAATTACTTACACTCAACATTGTTGATATAGGTAAATAGTTATATAGTTGAAATTGACTTAGTTTATGTATTCTTTACATATCTTATATTTTGTTTGTTTGTTTTTGTTGGGTTTAAAGCTGTAGCAACACATTGAATAAGTCATATAATGGCGGTCAGTCAACCTACTCACTCCTGGAAAATCTAAATCTCTGGATTTAACTGTTAACCAACTACTAACTGCATACTTTCGTCAATGACTGACAATTGCCCTACATAATTAGAAATCATTGGTAGGAAGGAGAATGGACGTAGAAATAATTTCATGACCAAGCTCCACCAAAGTATGCCCCGTCTGGGAATCGAACCCACGACCCCTCGATCAGTAGACTTGCATTCTACCAACTGAGCTAGCCAGGCGGCTTAAATCTTATATTCTGTAACGGTAACAAAAAAGTGTAGATTTTATTATATAGCCATCATAATGTGGTTAAATGGCCTCTGGCACCATTGATTATACAAAGATGGTCTATAACTTCAATATGAATAATCCAGTTAATGTTTGTTGTGGGAATTCCCTAGACTTGATTTGAGTTCAGTGTTTCGAGGTCCATAGTATAAAAATTGTAACATAGTCTCATCAATGTTATATTATAGAAAAACAAAGCTGATATCATCATTGTCTATGATAATGTTATATCAGAATTTATGATGATGTACTTAGAAAAATCTTGTATATATTTATATTGTATAATAATAAGATTGTTATGGTAAAAGGTATAATTATTTTACTTAGTATATATTTTTATTTCATGATAGTTTGTAGGACATTATAACATTGTCATCTATAAATTTGTTTTATTTATGGAATTTATCAACACTTATGGACACTTCTTTACCAGTAATGGAAAGGTAAAACTTGCAATGTTCAGGAATTGAAGTTAAATGAAGATGCGTGTTGATAACATTTGTTCATTTACTGAGATAAACATGCATCAAAACTTGTCATTGGTATAATCCAAGTTGTATAATGATTCAGTCTGTATGTTTTGCCATTAACACTGCTTTTTAGATGTTTATTTGTATCAAACATTCAAACTTTTACCCGCCATCAACCAAAATGCCCTTGGCCATCTGAAACATCCAGTTGAACCTGTCATTATGTACAGGTATAACTTGAATGTAACCTTGATCTTAACAATGATATAAACTATCATGGCAGCTAAGACACAAACAGAACTATGAACTCTGAACCATAATATATAGACCATTGCACACAATGCACAGTATACCACTACAACCATATCTCTAGAAGCTGACTGAATCAATCTGTTGATCAGAACTTCATTAAAAACAGTTTGGAGTTTTATAAACCATACAGTAAATGCTTTATTTATTTATTGAAATAGAGAGAAGAAATAGAATTGTATTTATATTGATACATTCTGGCTATTTTGGAATGTTATTTCTCTACTGGTAGTATTGTTATATATCAGTATAAATACTTAGTATTGAATTTGACAGTGTGACGCCCACTTGACGCATGTGTATGTGAGGTTGTTTATATAAATGTACACTTCTAGACAACTAAGATTTTATAAACAAAACCAGAAATTTGAATGGTTCCCCCAGGAAACAGATACTTTCAAGAAAGTTTGATAAATTAAAATGAACTACAAATTTTGCCTCTCTGTCTGTCACAAATTGCACAAGCCTTGAAGTAATTATAAATTAGTTTAAAATGAAGATATATAAACCTGTTGTCTGAAAGATTGATCTTGAAATTAGATTGAAGGAACAGAATAATGAATTTTGTTAATGAAAAAATCTACTCTGAATAAAAGCTGCTAGTTTGTCTTATAAAAATATTACTCAAGTCAATTCATGAATATACTGTTCTGATAACTCCTTCTTCCTGTAATATAGTGTGATCACCTTCCTTTAAATCTTTTCATTGTTTCAATCTGTATATACTTAGAAGACTCACATTAATCAAAGCACTGGAGTGCTGGAGGACCGATGTCCTGAACTTATTTTTTGATTAAAGAATATATAATTATGTACATTATCTATAAAATAATGTATTAAGTATCAATTAACGGAATTTAACAAAAGGACAGCACTAGACTTCTCAAGTGGTTGGCTCATGGCAAGGTTTATCTTACTTTATCAAACAAAATAAACCAGTCAAAGAATTAATTTTCATCAACACATTTTAGGGTCATGTACAGCAGCCATCTCACCAAACCAAATATTATTCTGGACTATTTTCTTTAACCACAAGGAGCTGACAACTTCTCATTTTTGGTTATCAATGGGTAATTTTTAACGAGATCGTTAATATTTTCGTTAAAATTTTAAAAATTTGGTGTGGAATGACAAGTTGAATTTTTTTCACAAAAACATCTACTTTCTAACAATTCATTTAAGGATTTCCCCCAAGTACTAAGCTCTTTTGCATCAAGCTACATTCCCATTTTTGTTCACGAAATTTAAGTAAAATTAACGGTTTGCACTTGCAATTTATTCACAATTAAAATTACTCTAAGAATCATCTATTTCCTATGAATATTTGCTTAAAATTCCGTACAAAATTATACATATTCATTCCAAATTATGATCAAACTCTATAACTTAAAATCGCTCAAGTAAACCTTTAATGTGACACTTTGAAGACGACAACGTCATATCGCCGTATATTAAACATCCGGTAAGTGTATTAGTCATATCCAAAATGGCGGGTGTAATAACAATTGGATAAGTCACGTTGGTAAATATTTGTTTATTTCGAGTAATAATGTTTTTAAACAAGTTTTTCGACGTTTAAAAGTTGAAACATACAATGTACGCATGTTATTTGACTTCCGTAACCCTAGCCAACCCTGGCAGGGTTGTCTACAGTTACGGAACTTCCGTAACTCTAGAACCTGGGTCTAGAGTTACGGTACCGTAACTCTAGCCACTGCCTTATTTGTAACGTTGACGTCGTGTTTGTTTTAGATATGCACAGAACGGTGCTCCCAAAAACTACCAAAATCGTCCTTAATGTATTGACATAAGTATCATAATATAATATGATCATTTAATATTGTTTATTACTATCGAATGATGTAATTATGCTACGCATATAACAGGCATTGTCAAAAACATCGTAGGCCCTTTTTACTCCAACAAGAATCATTGCAGTTGTCATGGTTTGAGTTGTCTACGGGTTGAGTTGTCCCGTCTCCATTGCAAAATTTCTATGTCCTGAGAGTAACCTCCCTTTTCCTGAAGAGTTTCAAGAACGACAACACAAGCCAGCGTTGTATTACATTTAAATGAGATGTTAATGAGTTTCACGCTTGAACTACGCCTCTTTGTCTATGTTGAAAATTGTTGAAGCGTGAAAAGAGTAATCTTATACTTTCTTGTTACCATTGGAACGATGTCTTAGGACATCGTTCCAAAAATGTATTTTGACTCATAAATGAGAAATATGATTAAAAAATTATGAATGATAATACTAAAAATTACATTAATGTGTTAGGAGATTGATCAAAATTTGCTTATTTTCATTGATTGTTAAAGTCAAGAGGATTGTTGTTGAGGGATTTGTAGACAAGAATTGCTTTTTTGTAGTCAACACGGTCTCCAAATTTCACCCATTTTAGTTTTTTAAATTTTTTTCTAAGAATTGGTGCATCGAATGGCTGGTCAAGGATTATATGCGCAGCTCTTTTTTGAAATTTTAGAATGGCATTTGATAATTCCATATTGCATAATCCTCAAATAGTACAACAGTAATCAATATGTGGAAGGATATAAGCATTGAACAATACATTTAGTGCTCACAGATTGTGAAAACTTGACACTGTTACTGGTCAGGGAAAAATTATTTTGGTTAGGGGAAAATCAGGGAAAAGTCAGGGAATTTTGATTTCTTATCTTTAGAGCTCGGAACAACTAAGAGCGTTGGATTAAGGATAAACTTTGGGACATTATTGTATACTGAAGTATATAAAAAAATTTATTATATACAGATTAAATAAATGCTCATAAAATCCAAAGAGTAAAACATCATTAAAAACTGTTCTAGGTTTGGTGTGTAATGCTTGTTGCATCACTTAGAAACATTAGCTAATATAAAATGTAAGAAATGTTTGTAAGATTTTGATCAAATATATCATAAGTATTTCCTTTGATAAATTTGAAAGAAACAAACAGCCTCATTATTTTTAAATGCATTGTTGATAGATTGTAATAAATATATGTCACAAATAATGGTCATAAAAGTTCAATTAGAAATATGATTTTTTCTGAATTGCTGTTTGAAAATATACGAAAATTAACAGACATAAGCTTAATTTAAAACAAGTTTTAATGAAATGGTGTTGTATGTTGAATATTTATTTAACTGCAGCTCTATCCACATTGAAATTATTTAGCTAGCTTGAAGGCAGTATAGTGAAGTCGATGCTTTTATATATCTCTCTGTAACAATTTCTTTTAATCAAAGGTATAGAAAATTCATACATTTACTACTTGATTTGGTTTAATTTATTCTCCTTAAACATTTGACAGATTATTTTAACAATATTTTACACATTCAGTAGCAGAATGATGAGGCTGACTTGTTTGTAAACAAGCTATTTCAAAATGGCAACATTTCGCAGAATTTTTATAACGCGTATTTTCATTGGTGTTTAAAAAATATTAAATGCGCATGTGTGCACTCGAAATTGGCCAGAGATTAGATAGAGAATCTTGATAACCTCAGGGTATGAGAATGAGAAAATATGTAGAGATAGGATAATGCACTAATGGCAGGTTGAGCTATTTGTGATGATAGAGTCAAAAATCCTTTTGTAGAAGCTATAACAAGGTCAAACAAATTGCTTGGAATGTTTTTCTCATTTTTTCCTAAAATGATATACAGTAAAACTCGGATATAACATACTCGCTGGGCCATAGAAAAAAGGTATGTTATAACCGTGGTATGTTATATCCATATAGCATACTAAGTATGTTATATACAAACTATATGACATATCTTTTATAGCATACTAGAATACGGTTTTTTCACAATCATTTTGTAGTGAGTTTTCTGTTTTCTTGTTACATATATGTATGTCAATTATTAATTTTATATGAAAATGTTTAATTATCAGTAAAATGAATAAAGATATTACCAAAACTGATATGCAATTTTTTATATTTTATTTTTAAAAAAGCAGAAACACTAAACTCTGCTTACATACAGTATAAACCGCATAAAGCTGCCAGTGACGGCAAGTGTCCGGATTGGCCACTAACAGCAGGTGACTGTTTAAACCAGTTTTGATTAAACTGCCTCAAACAGTTCAATCTGTTTAGGGATTCTGTATAACTTATTATAATAAATCCCTGTTCTGACATACTAAATTCGTCATTTTCATAGAATTTTAAGTTGTCAACAAACAGAGTTAAATGACATTCCTTTTTTTAATAACATATTAACATTGGGTTTATCACTACTTTTTGTGATTAAAATATCTTTAATATAGTTTAAAATTGCTACAAGTCCTTAAATTTTGATGACAGATTTGATAAAAACGTGGTTACGAAACTTTCTGACATGCCCGCCACTTTGTTTATGTAGAACACTTAAAAAGCCGTATTCCGTCTATTTTCATGTATTTTTGTGAACAAGTCAATTAATTGATGAGTTTTGCTCACAGACTTATTTCATCTTCGTATATTTTTTAAACAAAAATATCTTAAGTGCATATATTGAAATTAATTATAATTGCTTTACACCAAACTGTAGTCAACCTTCTCAACGCCTAATTAAACACATTAAGTAAAAACGGATTAAGTGTTTAAAAGTAGCTTATAATTTATTAGTCTTCATTGAAGGTCCAAGTGTCAACAATTATTATGTAAATCGGAAGTAATATATATCACGTGATGACACTTGTTAATTGATTTTGTCTGTTTGAAGACTCAACTGGGTGTTTTTTTCACACGTGCCGTTGATATAGTACAGTATATATTATACATTGTTTGTGACACGCTGTTAATTTAAAAATTCATTGAACTGTAAAGCCCTACTAAATACTGACACAAATTCGCGCCAAAAGTTATAATGTTATAAAGAATGTATAAGTATGTTGGGACCAAAAAATTGGTATGTTATAACCGCGTGTATGCTATATCCAAGTATGTTATAACCCAGCTGATTTTATATAGAATATATAAGGATGAAAAACAGGCCAGGAAAAATGGTATGTTGTAACCGAGTGTATGTTATAACCGAGTATGTTATAACCAAGTTTTACTGTAGTTAACATTATAGATGATGGAAGGCTTGATCTAGTTAACATTATAAATGATGGAAAGATTAATTTAAATAACATTATAGATGATGGAAGGTTTGATACAGTTAACATTATAGATGATGGAAGGTTTGATATAGTAAACATTATAAATGATGGAAAGATTGATTTAAATAACATTATAGATGATGGATGATTTAATCTAGATAACATAGATGATGGAAAGTTTGATACAGTTAACATTATAGATGATGGAAGGTTTGATATAGTAAACATTATAAATGATGGAAAGATTGATTTAAATAACATTATAGATGATGGATGATTTAATCTAGATAACATAGATGATGGAAAGTTTGATACAGTTAACATTATAGATGATGGAAGGTTTGATATAGTAAACATTATAAATGATGGAAAGTTTGATTTAAATAACATTATAGATGATGGATGATTTAATCTAGATAACATAGATGATGGAAAGTTTGATACAGTTAACATTATAGATGATGGAAAGTTTAATTTAAATAACAATATAGATGATGGAAGGTTTGATACAGTTAACATTATAGATGATGGAAAGTTTGATATAGTAAACATTATAGATGATGGATGGTTTGATATAGTTAACATTATAGATGATGGAAGGTTTGATATAGTTAACATTATAGATGATGGATGGTTTGATATAGTTAACATTATAGATGATGGAAGGTTTGATATAGTTAACATTATAGATGATGGAAGGTTTGATATAGTAAACATTACAGATGATGGAAGGTTTGATATAGTTAACATTATAGATGATGGATGGTTTGATATAGTTAACATTATAGATGATGGATGGTTTGATATAGTTAACATTATAGATGATGGATGGTTTGATATAGTAAACATTATAGATGATGGAAGGTTTGATATAGTAAACATTATAGATGATGGAGGGTTTAATATAGTTAACATTATAGATGATGGCTGGCTTAATCTAGTTAACATTATAGATGATGGATGGTTTGATATAGTTAACATTATAGATGATGTATGGTTTGATATAGTTAACATTATAGATGATGGATGGTTTGATATAGTAAACATTATAGATGATGGATGGTTTGATAATGGAGGGTTTAATATAGTTAACATTATAGATGATAGATGGTTTGATATAGTTAACATTATAGATGATGGATGGTTTAATCTAGTTAACATTATAGATGATGAAAGGTTTAATATAGTTAACATTATAGATGATGGATGGTTTGATGATGGAGGGTTTAATGTAGTTAACATTATAGATGATAGATGGTTTGATATAGTTAACATTATAGATGATGGAAGGATTGATATAGTAAACATTATAGATGATGGAAGGTTTGATATAGTTAACATTATAGATGATGTAAGGTTTGATGATGGAAGGTTTGATATAGTTAACATTATAGATGATGGAAGGTTTGATATAGTTAACATTATAGATGATGGATGGTTTGATATAGTTTACATTATAGATGATGGAAGTTTTGATATAGTTAACATTATAGATGATGGAAGGTTTAATATAGTAAACATTATAGATGATGGCTGGTTTGATCTAGTTTACATTATAGATGATGGAAGTTTTGATATAGTTAACATTATAGATGATGGATGGTTTGATATAGTTTACATTATAGATGATGGAAGTTTTGATATAGTTAACATTATAGATGATGGATGGTTTGATATAGTTAACATTATAGATGATGGATGGTTTGATCTAGTTGACATTATAGATGATGGAAGGTTTGATATAGTTAACATTATAGATGATGGAAGGTTTGATATAGTTAACATTATAGATTATGGATGGTTTGATATAGTTTACATTATAGATGATGGAAGTTTTGATATAGTTAACATTATAGATGATGGAAGGTTTGATATAGTTAACATTATAGATGATGGAAGGTTTGATATAGTTAACATTATAGATGATGGATGGTTTGATATAGTTTACATTATAGATGATGGAAGTTTTGATATAGTTAACATTATAGATGATGGAAGGTTTAATATAGTAAACATTATAGATGATGGCTGGTTTGATCTAGTTTACATTATAGATGATGGAAGTTTTGATATAGTTAACATTATAGATGATGGATGGTTTGATATAGTTTACATTATAGATGATGGAAGTTTTGATATAGTTAACATTATAGATGATGGATGGTTTGATATAGTTAACATTATAGATGATGGATGGTTTGATCTAGTTGACATTATAGATGATGGAAGGTTTGATATAGTTAACATTATAGATGATGGAAGGTTTGATATAGTTAACATTATAGATTATGGATGGTTTGATATAGTTTACATTATAGATGATGGAAGTTTTGATATAGTTAACATTATAGATGATGGAAGGTTTGATATAGTTAACATTATAGATGATGGAAGGTTTGATATAGTTAACATTATAGATGATGGATGGTTTGATATAGTTTACATTATAGATGATGGATGGTTTGATATTGTTAACATTATAGATGATGGATGGTTTGATATAGTTAACATTATAGATGATGGAAGGTTTGATATAGTTAACATTATAGATGATGGAGGGTTTAATATAGTTAACATTATAGATGATGGAGGGTTTGATATAGTTAACATTATAGATGATGGAGGGTTTAATATAGTTAACATTATAGATGATGGAAGGTTTGATATAGTTAACATTATAGATGATGGATGGTTTGATATAGTAAACATTATAGATGATGGAGGGTTTAATATAGTTAACATTATAGATGATGGATGGTTTGATCTAGTTAACATTATAAATGATGGATGGTTTGATATAGTAAACATTATAGATGATGGATGGTTTGATATAGTAAACATTACAGATGATGGAAGGTTTGATATAGTTAACATTATAGATGATGGATGGTTTGATATAGTTAACATTATAAATGATGGATGGTTTGATATAGTTAACATTATAGATGATGGATGGTTTGATATAGTAAACATTATAGATGATGGATGGTTTGATATAGTAAACATTATAGATGATGGATGGTTTAATATAGTTAACATTATAGATGATGGATGGTTTGATATAGTTAACATTATAAATGATGGAAAGATTGATTTAAATAACATTATAGATGATGGAAGGTTTGATATAGTTAACATTATAGATGATGGAAAGTTTGATATAGTAAACATTACAGATGATGGAAGGTTTGATATAGTTAACATTATAGATGATGGATGGTTTGATATAGTAAACATTATAGATGATGGATGGTTTGATATAGTTAACATTATAGATGATGGATGGTTTGATATAGTAAACATTATAGATGATGGAGGGTTAAATATATATAACATTATAGATGAGGGATGGTTTGATATAGTAAATATTATAGATGATGGAGGGTTTAATATAGTTAACATTATAGATGATGGCTGGCTTAATCTAGTTAACATTATAGATGATGGATGGTTTGATATAGTTAACATTATAGATGATGGAAGGTTTGATATAGTTAACATTATAGATTATGGATGGTTTGATATAGTTTACATTATAGATGATGGAAGGTTTGATATAGTTAACATTATAGATGATGGATGGTTTAATATAGTTAACATTATAGATGATGGAAGGTTTGATATAGTTTACATTATAGATGATGGAAGGTTTGATATAGTAAACATTATAGATGATGGAAGGTTTGATATAGTTAACATTATAGATGATGGAAGGTTTGATATAGTAAACATTATAGATGATGGAAGGTTTGATATAGTAAACATTATAGATGTTTGAAGATGATGTTTATTATTTAGGATGTGAGACTAAGTTATTGTTTGTTTGTTTGTTGGGTTTAACGCAGTAGCAACACATTGTATAGGTCATATAAAGGCGGTCAGTCAACCTACTCACTCCTCCTTGAAAGGCTTAATCTCTGGATTTTCTTTCATAGTATATACTAAGTGTCTCTCTTCTACGAAATAACAAACACAAATGCATTATAAGGAACATAAAATCATTCAGAATTAGCTTTCCAAAAGTTTTTTATTGGGCACGTTTCACAAGGCAAGCGCTAACATGCTACAAAAAACGCTTTCAAAAAGCGCTATCTAGCGATGTATACGCGCAACAATATTGAACTATTTTAATGACGCAGTCCACGTTTTTACCAGAAAACAGGCACACCAACTATAATTAGACTCACAAATTTGGTTAAGTCTATGAAGTTTGTCTTCTAGCTTTTTGTGGTTTTTGTTTGATTAAGCCATGAATTTGTTCAGTCTTGTAGCTGATGTGAAAGATTTCTACAAAACTGTCATTAAACACTTTAGATCCATTACATGCATTTTTGTTGTCAAATTTTTTTAATCTGTCATATTTTTGTACAGATTTGTAAATGTTTGGAGAGTTTCTATTGACAGCTAAATTATGAAGCAATTGTACAAAAACCTCCAAAGTGAAAATTCTATTATATGATGCTTGATGTGTTATTTCAGAACTGTGTTGGTTTGTTGTAATGTAAAGAAAAAGTTTGCTGGACATGAAAATTTTTTCAAGCAAGGCAGATGTTCGACCCAGCTGAAATTGGTCAAAGTTAGATGTTATTACTTCCCTTTGTTTTGCAATTGTTCATATTTGTTATGTCCCTAACACGGGTCGGTAGCGCAGTTGGTAGTGCACTGGGATTCTGAATCTTATGTCTCGAAGGGGTTACAGTTTGTTGCTACAAATGTAAGAATTGTATCAGTATGATTATAAATGTAGATGTATGGAAACTATGTATGTTTAAGGATGAATAACAAGAAACATGCCAAGTTGACATTAAATTCACTGAATATGTCTGATAGAATATCTTTAATATTATTTTATTTAAACTTATCATGTCTGCTGCTAGCTAACTGCTGGTCTCACATTTAATACATTTGTAGACAATCTAGAAATTATTACTTAGCATACATTTGTTGATTTTATTTGTACAAGTGATAATTCTTTTATTGGGCATAGGACTTTAATGAACTGTTCTTATTATATTGTATCTCAAATTGAATAATGTCTGTCAATCATTATAATTAATGTCTGTCTATATAATCAGAATTGATATTTTAAAACAAACCTGTCTGGATCTATTTTTAAGTTTAGCGCTTCGAAGCGTTAAACTTATTACGACTATCTCAACAGTTGTTTTAGGTTTAGCCAACCGAAGTCTAAGACAAAGTAGTTCTGTTGAACTCTATTTTACCACAACCACACAGTTTTTTTTCATAGTATATACAAATTGTCTCTCTTCTAGGAAATAACAAACACAAATGCATTATATGGAACATAAAAAGTTTTTTATTGGGCACGTTTCACAAGGCAAGCGCTAACATGCTACAAAAAACCCTTTCAAAAAGCGCTATCTAGCGATAGCCTTGTGGAACGTGCCCTTTGATATGTATACGCGCAACAATATTGAACTACTTTTATGACGCGGTCCACATATTTACCAGAAACTCTAAAAAACAAAAATCCCCGAAATACTGAAAAACTTTACATTACTTTTTAATTTTTATGAGTTCTCATGTTTTGAAATACTTAATATTTATGACATATGAACAATTCTGACTAGTTTATAAGCATCAAAATCAATGAAACAATGAATATAAAGTCCTGACAAACAATAATTATGCATACTATAGGGTCCTTGTATAGGTGTACTGCATATTTTAATTACTTACGATGTCAGCTGTTACAAACTTTATTAACATTTATAATTAGCATTTCTTTGATAAAAATTTTTGTAACGACAGTATCATAATTAATTAACATACGGTGTATACATAATGTATACATGTGTAAGAATTGTTTGTCTCAACTTAGGCCTTGTAATCATATTATCATTAATATTGATGTTAACACGTCAAAATAGTTCAAATGACATTATAATAAACATTACCATCAATAGTTTTTTTGTTTAAATGTAACTTAAATGCAAGATACAAATTTAAAAGAAAATGATTTTTCGGGGATTTTCGTCTTTTTTGTCTTTTTTTGTCTTTTGGTAAACACATTGGCCCTTCAACCACAAGACAATCGTCCCCAAGACATTTCGACCCAATGACATGCGATAGACATACCTACTCCAATACAATACACGTAGTGTACTCTGACACATCCTTAATTTCATATTGACTAATTAATCAAATGTCAGATCAAAATAAGCTATGATATCACCAAACAAGTTTTTTATAGCTAAAAATTGTACGGTTATTGCGTAGCAAATCAAACTCTGACTTGCCTCGGGCAAGAAGGGAAATTGATCAGTGCCAGACAATGTGTTCGGCTCGGCCAATTAATTCGACCCGGTGGTGTTCGAGTGAATGAACTTATACTGTACGTCCATTTTTTCAAAACTGGCATATAAAAACCGTTTGGATATTTTCCAAAATGAAAATTATTTAAAATTTTTGATCATATGATCAAACCAATTTAACATCTAGGTAATTGAAGAACCAACAATTCTTGTATGATTTTGGGTGAATGGGGTAGACTACCTCTTAGTATTACATATATTACTAATTGTATAAGATATTTTTGTAAATTATTAAATATGTCTTCTGAACACTATCCAAAGCAATGTTATTTAACGTTAAAATCTATTGATGATGCAGGTAGAACATGTTGGGCAACAAAAGTTAAGAATTTATTATATATGTATGGATTTTGATATATTTGGATTTCTCAGGAAATAGGAAAATATATATCTTCTTCCCAGAATGACCTAACGATTTATATGATACTTTCTGGCAAACACAAAATTTGATAAAAATTCTCAATGGCGGCCCTGTAACATTTGACAAAATGAAAACCCATTCCTAGCGTGCGCTGAGTGCTTTGATTTTACATGATTTTTTATTCAAATGATTATTGTACAATTTATAAGAGTTAAGGGAACATTATTTTTTGTCTCTACAATTAATTGATTTATTATCTCTATACTTCAAGAATCAATTTCATTGTCTTTTAAATATATAATATATTATAAGTTTACATGCAATGTTTCTCCCTGATCACTCTGAAATATGGTATTATAGAGGAACAATGTATTTTGTAATGATAAATTACAATGTAATGAATGATAACCATGTTTTAATATTTTGTGTATTTGGATTGATGTTGAGAGTTAGTGAATATTTGGTAAAAAAGTATTTGATAATGTTCATACCACTGTCAATAATAACACTGGTGTTATTTTTATATCATAAAATTATAACATTAATTGTTTTTGTAAGATGATTATAAAATATTATATGTATTGTATACATGTATAAAATATAAAGTATATGACTTTACAATAACTTATATATATGAAAACATACAAAATGGAGATAAATCACTTACCTTTTGTTTATTTTACAAATTATAGAATAAGCATTTGATAACTTTATTCTAAGATAACTTTGTTTTTGATTGTGAAAAAATCCTAATAGAAAATTCACTACATTATCCTATAACACAATTCACCAAAACTTTTCTGTTTCTGAGGAGAATTATAACTTCCATTTATGATGGTAGACTTGGCGTTAATTCTTTAAGCAACTGACGGCTTTGTCCAATATTTGTCATTTCTGAGTCTGTGTGGATTGGAATTTGTATTATCTTTACTGTAGTTTTAGTGCATTGAGTTCTTTTTGTTTTCATTGTTAAATGAGAGTTCACCTTTATTTTTCATATATTGTAACTTGTTTTATCTAATATTTATTTGATCTTATTTGGACTGTTTAAAGGTGAACAACATGAGACTGAAGTATTTATTTTTTCAAGAAAGCCTTTTTATACGCCCATTTTGAAAAAACAGAGGTATAATGGTATGATTTTGTCCGTCTGGCCGTCCGTCCGTCTGTCCGTTCGTGGACAATTGCTTTTCCGGATGATAACTCAAGAAAGGATGTACCTAGGTTCCTCAAATTTTATGTGTAGATAGCCCTTGGGTGGAGGAGGTTTCCTATTGATTTTGAGACCCCAGGGTCAAAGGTCAAGGTCACTGGGACTTAAAATAGGTAAAACTTGTCCGGACGATAACTCAACAACGACTGTACCTAGGTTCACAAAATTTTATGTAAGAGTAGCCCATGTGTCAAGGATGTTACCTAATGGTTTTGGGGCCCCTAGGTCAAAGGTCAAGGTCACAGGGGCATCATATTGAAAAACCTTGTCCGGACGATAACTCAACAACGACTGTACCTAGGTTCACAAAATTTTATGTGAAGGTAGCCCATGTGTCAAGGATGTGCCCTACAGGTTTTGGGGGCCCCAGGTTCAAAGGTCAAGGTCACAGAGGCATCATATGGAAAAACTTTATTCGGACAATAACTGAACCACCAATCTACCTAGGTTCACCAACTTTTATGTCAGAGTAGCCCATGTGTCAAGGATGTGCCCCATTAGTTTTGAGGCCCTTGGGTCAAAGGTCAAGGTCACAGGGGCATCATATGGAAAAACCTTGTCCGGACAATAACTTAACAACGATTGTACCTAGGTTAACCAAATTTTATGTGGATAAGCCCATTTGTCAAGGAGTAATGTGTTGATAGCTCTTTGGTAGAGGATGTTCCCTTTGATTTGGAGACCCCAGGGTCAAAAGTCAAAGTCACTGGGACTTAATTTATATTGAAACATTTTCCGGACAATAACTCAATAATGATTGTACCTAGGTTCACCAAATTTTATTTATGGGTAGCCTTAATGTCTAGCATATGCCCCTTTGGTTTTAGGCCCCAGGGTAGAAGGTCAAGGTCACAAGGAAATCATGAGGAAAAACTTTGTCCAACAACCAACTTTATCTAAGATCACCAAATTTTATGTATTAATACTCTTTGGGTCAAGGGTGTGAACTTTTGATTCTGAGGCCCCAGGGTCAAGGTCACTGGAAGTTTGTATGGGAAAACTTTGGCTGGTGATAACTCAACCATGGTTGTACCTAGGTTCTCAAAATCTTTGCTTTGGATAGCCCTCCAGTTAAGGATGGGACCTATTCTGAGATCCCGGGGACATTAGTCAAGGTCACAGGAACTTCATATAAAATAGAACACAGCATGGACTGCACCCGGACGTATAATGCCCCGCCCAGCGGAGCTCTTGTTTAGTAAAACAAGATGCAATAGTGAATTAAATATTAATTTATTCGATATCAATTTGGCAAATGAAAAGTTTGTAGTATTCTATTGTCTAATGGATTCAGAAATGTATTACTTTTTTCCAAGAAGTTAAATTTTATTATTTTCTGTTTATTCTATGAGACTCACTCACTTGAAATCAGGATGTGAAATTGTACAACTATTATACAGTATTTTACCTCTAATATAGAAATGATTTAATGAATTGATGTCTGCAGTATGAGACTACTGTTGTGAGTTACATTAGGAAGATAATCCCTAGAAGATTTATGATGACAAGTTGTAGTTATATTAGGAAGATAATCCCTGGAAGATTTATAATGACAAGTTGTAGTTACATTAGGAAGATAATCCCTAGAAGATTTATAATGACAAGTTGTAGTTATATTAGGAAGATAATCCCTAGAAGATTTATAATGACAAGTTGTAGTTATATTAGGAAGATAATCCCTAGAAGATTTATAATGACAAGTTGTAGTTATATTAGGAAGATAATCCCTAGAAGACTTATAATGACAAGTTGTAGTTACATTAGGAAGATAATCCCTAGAAGATTTATAATGACAAGTTGTAGTTACATTAGGAAGATAATCCCTAGAAGATTTATAATGACAAGTTGTAGTTACATTAGGAAGATAATCCCTAGAAGATTTATAATTACAAGTTGTAGTTACATTAGGAAGATAATCCCTAGAAGATTTATAATTACAAGTTGTAGTTATATTAGGAAGATAATCCCTAGAAGATTTATAATGACAAGTTGTAGTTACATTAGGAAGATAATCCCTAGAAGATTTATAATTACAAGTTGTAGTTATATTAGGAAGATAATCCCTAGAAGATTTATAATGACAAGTTGTAGTTACATTAGGAAGATAATCCCTAGAAGATTTATAATTACAAGTTGTAGTTATATTAGGAAGATAATCCCTGGAAGATTTATAATGACAAGTTGTAGTTACATTAGGAAGATAATCCCTGGAAGATTTATAATGACAAGTTGTAGTTATATTAGGAAGATAATCCCTGGAAGATTTATTATGACAAGTTGTAGTTACATTAGGAAGATAATCCCTAAAAGATTTATAATGACAAGTTGTAGTTATATTAGGTAGATAATCCCTGGAAGATTTATAATGACAAGTTGTAGTTATATTAGGAAGATAATCCCTGGAAGATTTATAATGACAAGTTGTAGTTACATTAGGAAGATAATCCCTGGAAGATTTATAATTACAAGTTGTAGTTACATTAGGAAGATAATCCCTAGAAGATTTATAATGACAAGTTGTAGTTATATTAGGAAGATAATCCCTAGAAGATTTATAATGACAAGTTGTAGTTACATTAGGAAGATAATCCCTAGAAGATTTATAATGACAAGTTGTAGTTATATTAGGAAGATAATCCCTAGAAGATTTATAATGACAAGTTGTAGTTATATTAGGAAGATAATCCCTGGAAGATTTATAATGACAAGTTGTAGTTACATTAGGAAGATAATCCCTAAAAGATTTATAATGACAAGTTGTAGTTACATTAGGAAGATAATCCCTAGAAGATTTATAATTACAAGTTGTAGTTATATTAGGAAGATAATCCCTAGAAGATTTATAATGACAAGTTGTAGTTACATTAGGAAGATAATCCCTAAAAGATTTATAATGACAAGTTGTAGTTATATTAGGAAGATAATCCCTAGAAGATTTATAATGACAAGTTGTAGGAGTGTTATCATTATTAGATTCACCTTTATATCTCAATGTTTGATTCACCTTTATATCTCAATGTTTGATTCACCTTCTCAATGTTTGATTCACCTTCTCAATGTTTGATTCACCTTTATATCTCAATGTTTGATTTATTGTTGACCTTAAAAAATTGTTCTCATAAAATACAGATAATGCATTATTTCTCATTTATGTTGACAAAACTGATTTCTTTGGTATTTAGTCATTGATAACAAAACCATGGTTGTAATAGGCATTTCTGACTTATGCTGATGCCTATATGGATGTCGGATGCTTACAAATTGGGAGGGATTTTCTCAAACATATTAAAAAGTTCAAATTTGAGGGTCATTCAAGAAATTACATGTATCATTCAACATCTTTTTACATGAAAAGTGTGTGGTTTAACTAAATGCGCAAGCGATTTTTTGCATCGAAGGGCGAATAAAACAAAACGTCTCATTCATCCATTGATGGGTTGTTACTATACTCCTACATACTACTCGATACAAAGTTCTACATAAACTGATCTTTTTCACATTTGCCATATTTATCCTTATTGTGTTTTCAAATTACTAATTTTCTCTTAACTGTCTTGTAAAAATAATATGTCTGCTTGATTTCTTTTGATAACATGTACGAGTATATTCTCTCCAGATATGGAGGCTGAATAAAATATGTTGTTGCAACAAAAACAAATACGCAACACGCTTATTTGCTCAAAGCGTAAATATATATTTGTCCGGTAATAAAATTCAGTTCTGAGACAACAAAACTTTTTTGCATACCTACTAACGACTCACAACCCCAGTTATATTCACTTTTTCATATGCACAACGACTGTTTAAGCTACCAATTTCTTTGTAAATTTTTTATACCAGGTATATTTTGCTTTCCACAATGAGCTGACACATTTCCCAAACCGCAGGTACGTCGAATTCATTTAAGTTGACATAACGAACAGTACTACCAGATTCAAAATTGAATGTTCCACAAATGTATGTCGCGGTGTTTCGAAAGGCGTCCAGCAAGGTACTGAACAAAAGTCTAATAAACTGTATAATTATGTAGTCTACGGTTTTGGACAGTGCTGGTCGATTTTAGTTGCTTTCATAAAAAAAGACATTCTGACAATAAAATAACTAAAAGTACGTAGTAAATACCAGAACTAAGCAGCTGTTTACCAACACTTAATTACGTTGTGTATGGTGATGGACTCACATAACCAGTTTGTATTACATTATTTTTTAACTCTTTAATATATGTAACAATTATGTAATTACATTTGATTGTCTAAGTTTCATGCTTACGCATGTTCACCGACTTTACAGCAATTACCCCTGGTCACTGGGCTACTGGTATCTATCTATCAATCGCCATGGGGAGTCTTTTTACTCCGCTTATTAGTGCAGCCGACAAAGTGGCGCAGCAGAATTATACCACCCTCGCAGGTACCCATTTACACCTGGGTGGAGTGAAGCAATCGCAGGTAAATTTCTTGCTTAAGGAAATTAGCAGTGCCCCTGGTGGGATTCGAACCCAGGACCACTCGATCCCTAAGCGCGCATCCTACCACTGGACCACTGCTCCTACTTATGCCTTTAATAAGCTTACCTAGCCCCCTCAAGAAAATTATCGACATTTAAGATCAAATTCCCTTTGGATAGTTTAGTCTAGTTGGAAATCGAACGGGGGCATCTTGATTAGAAATCTTGCACTCTTCCACGCTATGAATGATCGCGGCAATTTCTTATTTAGTCTAATGTGTACAAAGTTTCAAATATAAACCAAGTACTCTTGTCATCTAACCTAAAGCATGTACATATACATTGGCTAACAACTACCTTTCTTTTACCGAAAAAATGCAAATACATAATTATTGTGTGAGTAAGTCCTTAGCTCCAAATACTTTGCACAAATTTAAATTGAAAGGTAAATTAGGTCTTGAACACAAATGATTTGTACAGATAATTACGAACAAATATTTAAACGCTTCATGCTAATGTGCGTATCTTTGGACAAAAGTTAAAATTATAAATGCACTATTTAAAAATTTAATGTAGCATAATTTTTTATAGTTTCGTTATTGCAAGATTTGTACATAGAACAAGAGTTAGTATATATCCTGATGTCTTGTTGAATATAAAATAAGAACTTATTGAACACTCCTTGTAGAAATCATAGCAGAGGCCTTTTGTGGGGATAAACTTTGGAAATATTTCAACACAGTCGTTAAATCTATACATCAAAGGCCGATATGCCGACAACCTAGTATAGATCATAGAAGACCGCCATACCACACACGGCAAATGCTATACCTTGTTGAGTTAGGGGTTGTAGCCTAGAATCGTAACACATGTGAAATTAAATAGTTGCAGTAGTTTATAAATCGTAATTTATAGACAAAACTTTTTATGGCGTGAAAGCTGAGTCCTATTAGTTACGCATGACCTGCTAAACAACTATCACATTAATAGCTACGGACCTGAGTTATCAGATTAATTAATAATTAATTAAAATTGTATTAAAATCAATTTTATCATTGTCTTCGATTGTCTTTGCCCGTGATATATTAGGGTATGATTAGCCATTTATCAATACAATTTCTTTCTTATCCTATGGTTTTTATGAAGTTTTAAATTATAAAAATAACTTTTTTAATGCATTCACAATATTTTAGATGAAAACTATAAAAAATAGACAAATTTTCGGCGATTTTGCCGACAAAATCGATGAACTAGTATCATGATCAGCCGGTACGGCCAAAATTTGGACTCGTCTTATACGAGTGTCCACATAAAATACCCCTGTGACCAGCCTCAAAGTTGGGGGTGCGTCTTACAGGCGAGAGCGCCTTAAACTGAGTATATACGGTATATCAGTTCCTGTATGGTGGCCTTACCAATGTTTACAAGTAATATAGTCTAATTTATTGACTGAAACATTCTCTTTAAATCTAATTTCTCTATAAATAACTAAAACAAGAAATATCTTTAGAAAGATATTCAGCACTATGCATGGTTTATTTTGTTTGATGTTTAAATGTTAGCTAGGGAATATGATTTAAAACTACTGTACTATAAAATCTCAATTTCACAAAATTCATATACTGAGAGAAAAAAGTTTAGCAAGTTCGGAAATATTTCACTGGTTTATTGAAACTATACTAATTTGACTTAAACCAAGTACATAATTGAATAAAGCATTTAGTTTTCAATTCGTTTGTAACAATAAATTGTCAAAACCCTGTTGCCTTAGCTCACTGTACAGCCTGAAAGACATTAGGGGTAAGGCGTCAAAATTCACAAGGAGTTCAGTATCTAGTGTGACCCCCGTTACAAGCTAATACTGCTAAACACCGACGTCTCATGCTACAAATTAGCTTTCTGATAACACGTAGAGGGATTCTGGCCCACTCAACTCGCAGAGCACGTTCAAGGTCCCGTACGTCGTCAACGTCATGATTCTCTCTTACACGACGACCTAAATGGTCCCATAGGTGTTCAATCGGTGAGAGATCAGGCGATCTTGCAGGCCAGGGGAGAAGTTGCACGTTGTTTCTACGTTGGAAACCCTGTGTGTGATGCGCGGTATGCGGGCGGGCATTATCTTGTTGGAAAATCCCCACGTTATGTTGCTGCATAAATGAAAATGCAACAGGTTTGAGGATTTCATAACAGTATCTTTGTGCATTAAGGTTGCCAGGCAGAGTAACGAGTTCAGTCTTACCATCATGGTAAATCCCAGCCCAAACCATTACACTGCCACCTCCGTATCTATCTCGTTGGACAACGTTGTCTGCGTGGAGCCTCTCACCTCGTCTACGCCACACTCGAATCCTGCCATCCGCGAAGGATACATTAAACCGCGATTTGTCGATAAATAACACATTGTTCCATTGTCTGCGTGTCCATGGACGATGCCCCCGAACCCATTGGAGCCATTCCTGACGATGCCTATGTGTCAACGGAATCCCGACGTAAGGCCAACACGCCTTTAGCCTTGCCGCGCGAAGCCTATTTCTCACAGTTCTGAGGCACACCCTAGTCCCAGTAGTATTCATGAGATCTCGGGCTATCCACCCACTGGACATAAACCGGTTACGTAGAGAAAGCGTCGTGATGTGACGGTCTTCGCGTGGCGTTGTTTTCCGTGGTCTGCCTGATCTGGGTCTGTCGTTGACTCGTCCTGTTTCCCTCAGACGGTTTCTAAGGCGACTAATTGTAGACTCATGGCGATTGAAATGCCGAGCGACAGCTCTTTCCGTCATACCAGCGTGGAGCATAGCTACAGCTCTTTGACGTTCTTCTAACGTCATTCCTTGGCGAAGCCCTATTGGAATTTCTTCGAGTTTTAAACTGGTTATTTTGTTTGTGGTAACAGCTCAAATCAATGAGGTACATTACTCGACTCTACACGCTACCGAAATTACCGTTCTTACGTTGCACGTGATTTTTGAGTTTCTTACGCTTCACTAATAAAATACATGGTTTTCGAACAAACAATAGATGTGTAAAGAGCATCGATAAGTACATCATTTACATATAAAAACGTCTTCATTCGAAAGCTCAAAAAGAAAAAATAATAGGTGTGAAAAACTTGCTAAACTTTTTTCTTTCAGTATATGATTTATCCAATTGTGGAAAATATGTGACTGTTTACTTAATTTTTTTCGGGACCTGCATATTGAAAATTTGGGACTGTATACTCAAAGTTGTTTTGGGGACCACAAATATTGGACCACATACTAAACATTTTTGGGATCCACTTATTGATAATATGGGACCGTATACTAAATGTGTTATCAGGACCGGCATATGGAAAATTTGGGACAGTACATTAAACTTTCTTTCAGGACAACCAATGGTATCATATATTTTATCCATTATTCAATATGAGAATTTTATTGGACAAACAGGAATGGTAGAGCAAATTGTATTGGTTAAAACTATAGTTTGAAAGTTGGCTCAGACAGCTGCGCTGAAAAAATCTACATCAAGTTATGTAATCCAACACTATCAAGTTATGTTCAAAATTGTGTGTTTACCTTAAACTATCATTTATTTGCATGAGAAAAATAGACTGTTACATTTTGATTATGAAATAATGTCTGTGGATACAGTGTGTTAGATGTTTGTCAAGTGTAGATATTTTGTTTTACTTCCTGTCATGATTTGATGGATGAAATCATTAATGATTATTGTAAACTCATTTACTGAGACATTTTAAACAAGAATTAGTTATTAGATACATCAAGATGATGTCATAGTCTAGAGAGATATAAATGTTGCATCTAGACATTAGGTACATCAAGATGATGTCATAGTCTTGAGAGATATAAATGTTGCATCTAGACATTAGGTACATCAAGATGATGTCATAGTCTAGAGAGATATAAATGTTGCATCTAGACATTTAGAGTAACTGTCACTAAGTCCAACCCCAGATCTAGTGGGTACAAGAGTTGTCTACTTCTGATGGTATATTTCTCTGTCTACATATGATTCTATACTATTTGGTTACTGACACCCTACTCATGACTCATACTTTACACCATTTTGAAGCATTGATTTAAGTGGACTCATACAATTAGACTGTCTTGTCTTGCCATTGTCATTATATGATTTCCTTTTTGTTTCTCTATAGCTATTCAAATTTATCTGATAAAGTTAGTTGGTAATTTGTATTTGTTGTTATATGACTCTATTTGCATCATTTGATGTGTTTTATTGTCCTTGGAATGAAGAAATTAAAAACTTAAAGTAATAATTGGTACCTTGATGTAAAATGGAACTCTGTATTGAGTGACTGGAAATAGTGTAGATAAATTAAACACTAGAGAGTTAAAACATAGAGAAGTGTAATTATTTTTAAAACTTTGTATGAAACATGATGCTGGTTTAACTATATTGTATATACATTTTACTGCAAGTAAGAGCACACTAAAATGATATCATATAATTTAGAAGCCAGATATTGATTGTTGAAATCTAAAATAGTTAGGAATGTTTTATGTCCTTGGAGAGTTATATAGCTAGGATTGTATATGGGAGATGGTTGTATTGGTTGAATTATACTGTTCAGATTTTTAACCTGAAAAAAAATGCTATTTGCTGTTTAAAAAGTAATGATTGTTCTATAAATTTATAAGTACTGAATGAATGTCATTGTTTTACTTTTGATTTTTAAGTCTTCATTCTTTATTGTATGTGCAATATTTAGACTTTGGGTGATTTTAGCCAGAAAGGCTTAAGTTAAACCACAGCTGGAAATCTATCGACAATTCAAGGGCTTGACCAGTTTAACCGCGTAGAGATACTATGACTCTATGAGGGTCGACTATCAAATTGTAAAGAATTCCTCCATGACTTCATTCATCAGAAATTTGTCTATCACAATGTCATTAAACATGTCATATAATTATGCAACTCGTCAATCATCCTGTACGCTTAGATATGAATCTATGTCTCCGAGTATCAACTGTCAAATGTAAGCCATTTTTAATTTGACAAAATATCTAATTGAATGCTTTTGTCGAATCACCATACAACTTGAACTATGCAGTATACATCAAAATTGGAAGAGTATCATTATAAAGCAAGTAACATATTGTAAAAATTGAGTTGTTAAATACACAGTTTTCAAGTAATAAATCGTTCCGCATTTGTGTTATAGCAATATAAACTTTCATTGATCAGCCCTCATATACTAGAAATTGTCTTATCACTAATTTATCACCTGGTCAATTTCTACGCCATAAAAAGTAGTTCCGTCAATAATCTGACATTTATTGTTTACTACAAATTATAGACCTAATTAAACTTACTCCATAAATCTAACTTTTGTCCATCAATACTTTAAAAGATTTAAATTTGTCCGAGTTGTGGTCAGGACATCATCCGGACTATTCTGCAGACATTCCTCAATGCTTCAACGACGCAGACAGTTCGCGGACAATCAGGACAGCGTGTGAAAGGTTTAAGGAATAAATGTGGAAGGTTCGCAGAACCATTCATGAGTGTCCAGAGTGGTTGCGGTTATGATCAAGGATCAACGTTGAAAATGTATGTGACTTCTTTGTCTATGCAAAATTACCAAACTATGTCGTAATCATGATATACGTCAAAAACATTTTGGATTTCTGAAGCTGTATTTCGTAAATATCTAAGAATAATAAGAATAAATAAAGTAAGAATTGAATCATTGTTAATGTATAGGATACTGCTTATGAATGTAGAAGTATTGTACATTTTTTAATATTACTTATTTACTGAGAAACTCATTGAGAACGAATTCAAATAAGTAATATATAGTACATGTAATACAAATTCTGTCTCTTATATGTTACTCTAAAATCTGATAGTCATCTCAGAATGTCCATAATATGATAATTGATGTTTATGTCACCTATAGTCAATACCCCCCATGTGAATCTTGTCACAAAATAACCAATCTTTCCTGCAAAGGCACTGAGCCCTCCTCACTACTAAATTACATTTTCAGATATTTCCTATAATGTTTACCAGGCATATTATCGACACTGCTTCCCCTGCCTGCTTGATAAAGTTCAAACAATACCACACTATTCCTCCATGCCCCAAATACTAGTATTATGTTGTGTTCTTCATTCTCAACATTTATCTGACCTCAATCCAAGTTAACGTATCTCAATCGGATAAGGTTGTCAAGACAAATACTAGCAGTTGTAATAATCTTGACCACATTTGGTGTTGCAGCATTGTCCTTGCTAAACATTGCCAGCGACATGATACAATGCCAAATGTGTTTTCAACAGTTTGTTGCCCTTAAGAAAGACTATAGATAAATATTTGTTGATGGGTGAGATTAGTTTGTCTATAAGGCAGTGCTCGTATTTAACAAAAATCTTTTGCATGTTGATTTTATTTCAACTCCCAAAATGAAAAAAAACCAAAACAATCACTTGCATGTTTCTCTCCAAATTTAATAGCATTCATAAAAACTTTTCGTACATGCAATATAAAAGCAACATAGTTCTATACTTAACTAAAGATAGAACGAGTGCATTATTGAGAGATAGCTATACCATCGATCTATCTGGCCGTTTCAATGCTGATTTGAGCCTCATTAGTTCAGACAGTAATATTTTTGCAGTGATTTCAACTTGCGAAAATTTTGCGAGTTAAAATAAAACTTACTCACAATTTTCAATTTTAACTTGCATTGTGCGAGTATGCGAGTTTAAATATGTGTACTGTTTAAGGTTTCATTAATGTTGTCCTCATCGGAAAAGCATCATCTCCTAATATAAAATACGGAATGGGATTATCATCATCTGAGTTATTAAATATCTGAGCATCTGACTGATGACCAAGACCTCCCAAGTCACACCACAAAAATCAAAAGTAACCATCTACCAGTGCCATAAGCACAATGCTAAAGAAACTTTTTTAATTATAGTAAAGGCTTCCAGATTTAGCAGGTTTTTTAATAGCAATGTGCTTCCTGTCTAAGGCACCAACAGCATGTGGAATGTTCCATCTCCTCTCAAAATGACGTGCGATTTCAAGCCAACCTTCAAGTGTTATTGGACATGACAATACTTCTTGTCTGTATTCATCTGCTATGACTCCGCAAACCTCAGGGATGAAATGACAGATCGTTTCAGATGCTACCTGAAAATCATGTTATAGAAGCGTAGGTGTCATCGGTGGCCATGTACCTTAGAGTAACAGTCAATTTAAGTCCAGTAGGAATGAAGTGTCTAAACTGGGTTGTCTTCTTCTAGATCCTAGGTGTCACATGTTGAAGTCCGGAGTGATTCGTAGGTACTTTTTTAAAAGACACTTCATCTTCAGCTCTTAATTCTTATATTAAGGTCTCGAACTGACCATAATGCAAGTGACATTCCATTGTTAGCCACGGTCGCACTCACCACCTGTGCTTTCTCTGGCATCTCCTGTGTCCAAGTACCAGAGACATCTGATCATGGCTTTCAGCTTCTACTTGAAGCAATAAAGCGACTTGAAGACATTCAAACTCCATAGTGAAACTTTCTTCAGACCTGGCGTCCACTTAGGTCAGGACAAGGTGCTGACAACATGTCAGCAAGAGTTCCGCATGATCCTATTGGCTTCTTAAATATGTCCTACACACTTCCGCATGTTTCGGCGACTTCGGGATTGATAAATTTGTCCGCCTCAAAATTTTGATCGAGAGCAAAAATTAGAAAAGGAAATAAATTTCGTGACACCTTTGGCATCTTGTCCGGGTTGTCGTCAGGATATCATCAGGACATCCTGACTATTCCGCAGACATTCCTGAAGGCTTCAACGAAACGGACAGTTTGCGGACAATCAGGACAGTATGAGGAAGGTTAAAGAAATAAATGTGGAAGGTTCGCAGAACCATTCATGAGCCTCCAGAGTAGTTGCGATATGATCAAGGACAACGTTGAAAATGTCAAGTGACTTCTTTGTCTATGCAAAATTACGGAGCTACATTATAAATACGATACATACTAGAAGCGTTTTGGATTTCTGAAGCTGAAGTTCGAAAATATCTTAATCTAATAATTGAATCATTGTATAGAATACTGCTTATGAATGTACAAGTATTGTACAATGTTTTAATATTACTTATCTACAAAGAACCCCATTGAGAACGAATCTGAATTTTGAGCGTTCAATTTTGAAGTTCAAATCATGTCTCGCAACATTATTTCAATCTGGTACACATAGAGCAACAAAATACCGACACATAAACTATACATGATGTAAAATATAAGAAATATATAGTATATGTACTCGAGTAATACAAATTCTGTCTCTTATATGTTACTCTAAACAAGCAGTAATCTCAGAATATCCATTATGCAATAATTGATGTTTATGTCATCTGTAGTCAATAACTCACATGTGAACTTTGTCCTAAAAAACGAAATCATTTTTTCCTACCTAGGCACTGAACCCGCCTCACTACTAAAGTACATACTCAGATATTCTCTTCGCCAGGCACATTTTCGATGTTGCCTCCCCTGACTGCTGAATTAAGTTCATCCAATATTCGCCCCTAATATTACGTTGTGTTCTTTATCCTCAACGTCCATCTCGATCCAAGTTAGCGTATCTCAATCGGATCAGGTAATCAAGACAAATACAAGCAGTTTTACAATTTTGACCACGTTTGGTGTTTGCAGCATTGTCCTTGCAAAACATTACCAGCCTTCATAAAGGAAGGGTAGGAGTCACCGGTCAGCCATGTACCTTAGAGTAACTGCCAATTTAAGTCCAGCAAGAATGGCTTGTCTAAACCGGGTTGACTTCTTCTGAATATTACGTCTCTCACGTTAAAGTATTTTGTCGAACATGTCTGGAGTGATTTGTAGGTACTTCTTAAGGTCTCGAACTGACGATAGTACAAGGGCGTTCCATTGTTAGCCAGGGTCGCACCCACCACCTATGCTTCCTCTTGCGTCTCTTGTGTTCAAGTACCAGAGACATCTGTACATGGTTTTCAGCTTCTATTTGAAGGAATAGAGAAAGACATCAGAACTCCATGGTGGTACTTTCTTGAATGAGAGATAAAATGACATGTCACAACTGTTTGTCTGCATCATGTCCGCAAAGTGACATGCATTGCAGACGTCTGTTTCAATTGCTTCTGGATGTAATTCAAATGTGTTTATATTGTCATTGAGCGTAACGTTTTTACTCCTGAATATTCAGTACCATGCCATAATGTCTTCAAGGACAAAACAAGGACACTCTTAAGTATGCTCGCAGACATTCCGCGGACAAATAAATTTACATTCAGATATTACATTTCAGACGCAGAAAGTGTGCCGAAATCGATTTATTTTTACCGTAAACCTGCCTTATCCTTTCCGCCTGCTAGTGGACGCCAGCCTTTAATGAGAGATAAAATGATATGTCATAAAGGTTTGTCTGCATCATGTCAGCAAAGTGACATGCAATGCAGACAACTGTCTCAATCGCTTCCCAAGGACACTCTTAAGTATGCTTGCAGACATTATGCAGACAAAACATTCAGATATTACATTTCTGAAATAACACCACCGTCAAATTAGCTTGCAAATCTCTGTCTAAAAACTACAATATACTTGAAGTTTACAAATATATCCTAGCAGGTGTTTGTACAATTATTAGTATAAAATTAATAAAAAAGAGACATAATTGTTCAGTTTTGGGATAAAAGTACTAAAATGATATCTAAAACTGTGAATTTCTGATCATATACAATTTTCAAAAATCATGATTGTAACAAACTTTTAGTGACTCAAATGTGTCTAAACAAGGGTTTTAATATCATTGATATGAATTTATCATTTAATGAACAAATGTCATGTTTTGTGATATAAGTACCAACATAAAACCTGAAACTATGAATTTCTGGAATCAGCTTCTCGTGTATCGATTTCTAAAACTTAGTTACTAAAACAGATTTTAGAGTCAACATATGATTCCAAACAAGTGTTTTAGTTCGTGCTACTACATGTATGTAATGCAGATGCATAAGTGGCATTACATATATAAATAATTAAAATGTCATTTGCTAGCCTACTTTTGTTACTGTTTTTACACATGAAATTTTGTTATAATTATAAAATATTTTGTTACAGAATATACTTATTTACCTTCCGTTTTTATAACCTGAGGTCTTGCTTTTGATCATTGTCAATGTCCCCATCTTTACTACTAGAAGCTAAACTAGATCTTGACACTGTACAAATGATAAAACACTCTAAGTCCGTGCTATTACATGAGCAGCAACTTGAAATGCAGTTCGGTCAGCAGCTACATCAAATCACTTTGAACATTTCTTCAGGGACAGACTGTAACTTAGTCTTTACAGGCTGAAGATTTTCATTAGCAGACTCACAGCCCAACTCTCTCCATGTTAGATGTCTGCTTCCCTTGTGATGTCTATATATATCTAAACAACTTCTTTGAACTCTGTGTAAGTTGTGTTTTTTTTTTAAATTACTGATTTTTCAATGTAAATGATCTTAAAGTTGTTTTGCAGCCACTAAAGGTATGCATGAAAGAGGGAGAAGTAAACACAGCTTGGGACCTAAAGCTAATTTTATTTAACAAAGTCCCAAATTTTCCTTGCTTTGTCAGACCTGAAGACAATGTTTTGGTCAAACTAACCTATTAGTATGGTGGCACAACAAAACCAACAGCAGTCTATAATCTTCTAATAATGATGGAGGAAAAAGCAAATTAAGCTAAACTTGGTTATCATTTCTTTTTTATAAGCAATTCTAAGAAATAACATGAATTTTGTTAGTTTAAATTTTCGTACTCAGCGCTTAGACAACAAAAATATCGTGACACGAAATTTAACACTAAACATGATTATTTTTAGCTCGACTATTCGAAGAATAGTGGGATATCCTACTTAGCTGTGTGTTGGTGTCGGCATTGGCGTTGGCATAACACTTCTTAGTTAAGTTTTTAGGTGCAACATTTTTATACCCCCGCTTTGAAGAAGAGGGGGGTATACTGTTTTACCCTTGTCCGTGCGTCCGTCCGTCCGTCCATTACAAAAGTTCCGTCGCAGTTTTCTCAGCAACTATAACATGCAGCAGCCTAATACTTTGCATATTGCTTCATCCCATAGTCCCATGTGGTGTAAAGGGATTTCATGCTCCTTGCTCATCTACTTCCTGTTTGTCGCATATTTTTACATTTTTGCGGGGGTATCACTAGTGAGCATTAGCTCACAGATTTACTTGTTGTTTCTTTTATATTTTTGCAAGTACTGGAGGGATTCACTAAAAACTTTATTTGTGTTTACAGGGTTACCATTGGAGTTCAAATATCAAGTACATAACTCTAGGATGAATTTGGACTGAATTATGGCCCTTATATACTTAGAAATTTCTTGGTTAAGTTTTTAGGTGCAACATTTTTTCTTTGCAACTACTAAAGGGATTCACTTGAAACTTCACACATGTCTTCGGGGTTACTAATTGACATCAAATACCAAGTTGCATAACTCTTGGATGAATTTTGACTAATTTATGGCCCTCTAATACTTAATTTTTTTTTTGGTGAAGTATTTTGATGCAACATTTTATTTTTGAAACTACTGAAGGGATTTACTTGAAACTTCACACAAGTCAATGGGGCTAGGAATGAAGGTCAAATACCAAGTTGCATAACTCCAGCATGAGTTTTGATTGGGTGTTGCAGTCGTTTACACGAATACCATGACTAGTCGAGTGCGCTGTTTGTGGACTGCTTTTGTTTATCCTGACGGGCTACCGTAGTAAAAAAATTTATATTTTCAAGGTCGTTACCAAATTTTCAATGAATTTACTGCCATATATAAAACTTATTAAATGTAGATGTATAGAATTACATAAAAAAGTCAACACGAAATCAAAATACTAGTGGCAACCATTACTTTTTGTGACCTCACAGCTATATTCGCTGCGGGACATAAGTACGGAAGCGTTGCAGCGCCTTTTAATATAAAAAGAAAATGCATTGTTTTAAATTCATTATTCATCACTTTCCCCTCGTTATTTGTAGTGCAACTTTTTTGTGTGTGTTATTGTATTGATGGTCTTTCGCACAGTATAAAAATATTTTGTGTTGCAATTTTGTCTAGGTCAAAAGTTAAATTGAATGAACTAGTATTAGTTTATGGAGATAGAGATGTTGTACCAGACCCATTTTCAAACAGCCACATAGATTATAAGTTAAGACCGCAAATCTGTCAAATACTGAAAATACAGTAACACTCAGTAACTTTCTCTGATTACGAATGTCAGGGTTGTATCACGATATATCATGCTGGGCCATGATACATATCATGACCACATATTGTTAGGTATCGATATATCAGCATATTGTCTCATCCCTAGAAAATACTTTCCTGCCATACTCAAATTGAAAGATAACATGTCTTTAAAAAAGACAGTCAGCGTAGAATTAGAAAAATCTCACTTAATAGCTACCCCAAGAGAAGCATGATAAATCGAAGTGAATTAAAAAAAACTATACATGAGACTAAACATATTTTCATACTAGTGATTATGTCGTCGCTGCTCTACGAAAACCGCGTAAGTCCATTTTGGCGCAAAAAACTTTTGTTTACTGTTGGAAAAGCGGGATCATGTTACGTTTTCTGCGAAAATCCTGGACATTTTAGCCAATAGGATGTTGTTTTAATGACCATGTGACGAAATCCTGTATATTCATTGGTTGATATTTTTTATCAGCGAAAAACGCGTATAATTTTTAAAATCAGACTGACATTTGTGTGGAATATTTTCGAAGGATTTTATTGGAAAATGTAAGTTATTTCCTTTTATTATTGATGCAGTTTTATGTAAGTGTTATAAAAAGTACTGTTGATACATTTATTTGCATTCTTAACTTCCTAAAACACGCTAGCTTCCGTAAGAAACAGTATCAGTCAAATTTTTGCTCCCATTTTTCCTCGGTAAGACAATACGACGAGGTTATTGTAACCTAGATTCCTTGTGTTATCACTGAATTGTTGAATGATGTATAGTTTATGTTAAATGAACAAGGATTGTCGTGTTTAAAAGTTGAATACTGTTATACGCGATTTCCATTCATTGGATGAGGGTTGCTCGTCTAAAGATATACGCGTTTTTCGAATATAATATTTTGTCAAGTAATTATGATATAATCGAAGAGAATGATATTTATTAGATATATTAAGGCTCATTTGCGGTACAATATTATAGCAAATCCATTGTCCGATGGGTCTGGCAAATTAATGCTTTTCTATTGCATTAATTATTAGAATAAATGAGCTGCATCAAACAAAAGTAGTTCTTAAAGCGATTGTGATCAATATGAGTCCAGATCAGTCTGCTTATCCATATGTTCGTTGATATATCTAAATTAGTTCATGAACAGGCTGCGCGGATGCGCAGGCTGCATACTGATCGCAATCGCTTTAAGACCCATTTTCGGTTGACGCCCCTCTATTTTAGATACATAGTACTGTAATAAGTTTCTTAGACTGTTTTTGTTTTTTGCAGATACAGTCATGTAATGTCATTAAATGGAGCACCATTTACTTTCGTTGCCTACAGAAATCATCGTTAAAATACTCTCAGACATACCAACCAGTCATCTTCTACAGTCTGTGAATAGAACTTGTAAACTATTAAATGTAATAGTGGAACAAAATAGTGTGTTATGGAAGGATATAGATTTTGAAAGTGAATTTGTAGCAAATTATGACGTTCTCAAACGAGTTTTAAAACATTCTTCGGGAATTGAACAGCTTTTCATACCTTATGCTCAAATATCATGCGCAGTGTTCGAAATAGACCTCTTGTTTGTTAAGTACTTACAAAATGCCAAAAAGCTATACTGGCTGGACATCACTGGAAGTAATATTTCAACATTGTGTTTCCTACAATTTTTGCCAAACCTTCAGATCCTTAACATTTCGCAATGTAAAAATTTAGTGGATGCTGATTTTAAAGTTATATCGAAGGGCAAAAGCTTAGACCAATTATATCTATCATACAATAATATTAAACCAGCAACTGCTGTGAATATATGTTCAACTTTGAAATTGAATGTGTTAGACTTGTCAGGTATAGAAGTGACTGTACAACAATGTTACACGATCATAAAGCCTTGCATGTTCTATTTACAAGTAACTTTTAAAGTGAGCGAGACAGAGGATGCAATTAAAGAACTGATTTTTAAACATAGAGCTTGTACAATTAAACGTATTTTAACAGTAACACAGGACAATTGAAAATGTCTTCGAGGGGAAAACAACTAGTTCAATTAGCTTTAGAGAAAATCCGTAAAAGGGAAATGCCTGTCACAGTAGATAGCAACAACAATATCGAAATAGATTTTTCTGACGATGAATTCGAAAGCGGTGTCTTACATACTACAGTACAAGATTTAAAAAATATTGACACACAGAGAGCAAATGTCGCAATTGAACAATCAATGGTCTCAAGTCTAGATAGGTATAGAATACAGGGTACATTAATTACTAATATAGAAAGTGTATTACGAGATGATAAAGATGATGACGATAAACATTCAAATCACGAAGAAGATTTTGTTGATAGATCACTCCACAACAATGAAAGTGATAATGATATCTCGAGTGAAAGTGAAGTAAGCAGTAACTATTTTGACTCAGACGATTCATTTAAAGATCCAGATTGGAAAGAAGAGATATACAGGAAACGAAATAAGTGTACTAATTCATCTGATTACGATTCTGATATAAGTATTTCAAACAAGCCATATAAAGTTCCAAAGCGAAAGCGAAAGCAGAATTATGAACACCAATCTAGTGCAGGCAACAGCGAGGTTCAAGAATCGCAAAACAATGGTTGTAGAAAGACAGAAGTACAAGCAAATGACGGCGAAACATTCGTTGCTTATCGGATAATAGATACAGGTGAAGATAACCTAATTGACAAGGAAACGTCACTTGCAGTGAACATGATAGCAACTGATCACGACAATGAAAAGATGAGTGAAGTTAATACCCAAGAATTAGATATTGCTCGAGAAGTAGAAATAACAACTGAAGAAGCTAATCAATCTGATGGAAAGCAGAAACACCCGAGAACAAAGAAAGGAATGGGAAGTCCTGATAATTGGAAGAAAAACTTAAATAAAAAACTAAGAATGGAGGGTAAGGCATACAAGGGGCTTAAAGAAAGTGACGGTAAAAAGACATACTCTGTAGATAAGAAGGCGAGGATACAAGGAGAAAGAAGTTGTGGGAAAAGATGTGAGCGGGTTAGAGGTTGTTTTGAAATAAGTGGCATATTAAGCAAAGAAATATTTGACTCGTTTTGGCAAAACATGGACTGGAATCAGAAGAGTTTGTTTGTCGCTAGTCTAGTTTGTAGAACCGAAGTTAATTCTAGCATTGGCAAAGGTAAAAAAAGGAAAATTGAAGAAGAGAGTATTGTTTCTAATACAGATGGAGAGAAAGGTGATACTAGTAAGTCCGATGGTAAAACAAGAGGAAGCACACATGAAGATGAAATTATTGCGCCAAATACAAGTAAGGAGAACAGCACAGCGAAAGGAAGGAGAAAATATACATATATATATCACTTTAGAATTGGAGAGAGAAAAGTAAGGGTATGCAAAGATTTTTTCTTATCAACACTTGGAATTAGTGAGCATATGGTGTACGACTGGTTAGATAGAAACACTGACTCCAATGGATTACCTAAACCAAAAGCTGTGAGTAAACGGACACCACCTCTTACAAGAATTAGCACTGAATGGAAGAATGCCGAGGCTTTCTTGGATTCCTTACCAAAAATGGAATCGCATTACTGCAGGGCATCCACCTCTAAAATTTATCTGGAACCAGTGTTTGTCTCATTCGCCGACCTAATGCGTGTGTATGAAAAACATTGTCGCGACAACGGATATAACTCTATCAGCAGAATGAGTTTAAACAGAATATTTGATAAAAAAAACTTGTCTTTGTTTAAGCCTAAAAAAGATCAGTGCGACATTTGTGTTGGACATAGTCATGGAAGTGTAAGTGACGAAAATTACAATATCCATATAACACGTAAAATGAAGCCCGTATGTTTAAAGACAATGAAAAACAGAGAGCATCGGATAAAGTTAAAGTCATAACAATGGATGTTCAAGCTGTTTTACTCTCTCCAAGAATTGAAGCGAGTGCCGTTTATTACAAAACGAAATTAGCCTCCCATAATTTTACTTTGTACGATTTAGGAACCAAAGATGTTAAATGTTATTTCTGGCATGAGGGTGAAGGTGGACTGACGGCAAATTCGTTTGCAACCTGTATTAATGATTATCTAACAGGCACATTAATCAAGCCAGGTGTGGAGGAGATTATTTTGTTCAGCGATGGATGTTGTTATCAGAATCGTAATGCAACCTTATCGAATACTTTACTAAAATTAGCCGTGCACTATAATATTGTTATAAAACAAAACTTTTTGGAGAAGGGGCACACGCAAATGGAGGTCGACTCTACTCACAGTATAATAGAACGTCGCCTCAAAAACAGACCCATCTATTCTCCTACAAACTATGTCGAAGTCATGAGAAGTGTACGTGAACAACATCCATTTATTGTGGAGTACGTTGATCACACATTTTTCAAGAATTACAGTTGCTTGAAATTTTATGATACGATACGCCCAGGTATTAAGGTTGGTGACCCTGTGGTTACCGATATCCGTAGTCTTAAGTACACGCCCGACGGGGTTATACAATACAAGGTTTCATATGCCGACGAATACAAAGATTTGCCAAAACGGAGAAATGCAACAGTGCCGACTGGTCGCGAAGTGATACCACCATTATACACAGGGCCTATTCAAATAAAAAAATCTAAATATGAGCACTTACAGCAGTTGAAAGCTGTTATTCCCAAAGACTATCATCCATTTTATGATACACTAAAGCATTTATAATGCACCTGATATTGACATTGTGAAATATACTGTCCACAATATTTTGTTGAAATACATTTGACTAGTATTTGTTGCGCCAGTTATAACGATAAGTTCGTTCTATTTAGTCTTTTTTTGGACAAGATTTTTTTAATAATCATGTTAGATATTGTACTGTTTCAAATAGTGTTGTTTCGATTCTATGCAATGCAATGCAGGAAGTTGTTGTATTCATGATAAATGTACATAGTCAAAATTATAACATGTTTGAGGTTCATTTCAATTAAAGTTTATTTCAATGGACATGTTTTCTAGTTTTCATTAACAATTATAGATCGTTTTTTCTCAACTGTCAAAACATGAATAACTTTACAGTGAATGCGTTTGTTAGAATCACCGCCATGATACATTCATCGGTTTCCAAAAGTGTGCATTATACTCGAGTAAATATACTTATGCCGAATGATATGTATAGTCAAGATATATTTAATGAAAATTCGTGACCACCAGTACAAAAACAATGCATTCAGTCACTGTGAAATTATTCAAGCTTTGACAGTTGAGAAAAATCGGACAATAAACGCATTTTACATTACCCATGACATTTGTTGTCCTTTTATATCAAATGCGTTTAAATGAACGGATTTCAGACCAGTATGACTGCTGTTGGATGATATTAAAAAAAACTTGATTTCATAAAATATGAGATCCTAGATATTAGTACTCATTTGTACTAATTTTTGGATAACTAAAACAATAATTCTAGATAATTATTTGCCTTTAATGCCATTAAATAGGGTAACACAATTTAATATTACAGAATTTAAAAAAACGCGTAAGTCTATATTATTAACAAATTGAATCAAAAATCGCGGAAACGAGTGTTTCAAAAAACGAGTAAAGCAATTTTTTTTTGAAAATTAACGACAAAATCGCGTAAGTGTCCGTTTAGCTCAATTACTAAAGTGACTGAAAAATCGAGTTTCACAAGTTAAAGATGTATTTTAATAAAAAACAATGCACATATAACGGATAAAAACGGACATTTGATCAATTAAATATTAAGTTTTTTTCGCCTCCTGAAAACTAGCCAAAACCAACTTACGCGGTTTTCGTGGAGCACCGACGATGTGCAATTATAGCATTTCTCATAAAAGTTTGCCAATGAATCTGTCACAATGATCTTACTCTTGTCTTCTTGACATTATCATTATTTTTTGCACAAAACAATAAAAGATATGGAATCTTAATTAATTTTGTCATATAGGTAAACTAGGGTGATGTACCATGATTTATAGGTTATAAAACAATTACTTACACATTGTATTTGTTAGTCTTCAAGTACTTATAGCAATAAGGATAATAGCTTTTTGCTAAAAGTAAGGTGTTTGGTTTTTGATAGTTTTGTTTTGATAGTCGAACCTCTTGGCTATCTATTGCTTCTTGTGACGTCAAAACATTAAATAATGTTTTGATAGTTTTGTTTTGATAGTCGAACCTCTTGGCTATCTATTGCTTCTTGTGACGTCAAAACATTATTGTATTAGTTTATGTTTTTGATCTATTTGATTCATGATAGAGCAACAACCTAGAAAACATAATTTTATTCAAAATTGATAACAGTTTTTATAAGTCTGTTTAGTTTCAGAAATGAATTTCTTCACATAACCTGTATTTTCCTTCATGTTTTATGAGGTATAGTGTGAAAAGTTACATCATAAACAATTATTTAACATCTTAAATTTTCATGCTAAAGATCATTTATTATTGGTTGTAATACCCATACAAACTGTATTTGAAATTGATATGTTTAGAAATGCAGAAATTTTCTCTGAAAATGTTCCAATATTTATTGGTCTTTTATCTCAAAGTATGTTTAAATTTAGGACTAACTGCAGATTAGTTCAGTTTTTTTCTATTATTTTCATGAAATCAATGATTTGTTTTGTATTTGTTCATTTGCCCTTGGTGAATGTTTTACACTTCATTTTTGGCTGGACTTTTTGAAGAAAATGAGAGCTTATGCTATCACTTTTGCGTTGGCGTTAGTTTTCAGGTTAAAGTTTCTTAAAATTCATATATCTTAAACACTATCCAAGATATTTTATTGAAAGTTGGTATACTTATTAAGTGTGACTATATCAACCATACTGTGAAAGGGGATAAATCTGGATTAATTATTTTTTGAGGTTAAAAATGTGAGGTTAAAGTTTGCAAAATATGAGATTAAAGTTTTTCCCATAATACGATGTCTTCAATACTGATTAAGATATTTGACTTAAAGTTTGTATACGAATTTGTCGGTACTATATCTTCACCACAAATAAGGGACGTAACTGTGGATGAATTATTTTTGGAGTATAAATTGCCCTTTTATACTTAAAAAATTTCAAAATATGAGGTTACAGTTTTTCCTATTTACAATATCTTCAATACTGATCAAGATATTTGACGTAAAGTTGGTATACTTATTTTTTGGTACTATATCTACACGACTATTAAGATACGTAACTGTGGATAAATTATTTATGGAGTTGTGCCCCTTTATACTTTAACATTTAAGATTAAAATTTGTTCAAATGTGATATATATTTAGTACTTATTAATATATTAGAATAAAAGTTGGTATGCTTATTCATCAGTTCTTCATCTATTGGACTCTAAAAGGACATAACTCTGGATGAATTACTTTCACAGTTATGCCCCATTGTACTTAAATATTTAAGTTTGTTCAACTTGAATATATTTAGTTTAATTAAAAGTCGGTTTGCTTATTCATCAGTACTACATCTACTTGACTACAAAGGGACATAACTCTTGATGAAATATTTTTTAAGTTGTATCCCTTTTCAACGTTTTAGTTAATGTTAAAGTACTTTGAACTGAAATATTTTCAATACTCATCAAGATGTTAAAATGACAGTTGGTATGCTTATTCTTCAGTAGTACATCTACACAACTACAAAGGGGCGTAACTCTTAATGATTTTTTTGGAGTTTTTTTCTTTACTTTAATGATAAAATTTGTTCAACTTGAATGATTTTTAGTTCTTAATAAAGATATTAAAATGAACTTAGGTATGCTAAATCATTGATACTATGTTTACTCAACTATGAAGGAATGTTACTATGGATGTATGTTTTAGATGTTATGCTCCTTTCATATTTTACAAATATGAACAGAAAAATTATTATTATATAAATTATACATTATTGTTATCCTGATGAAGGTCTATACCGAAACGCGTTGATCACAATATTATATATTTCAAGAACTATACGTGTTGTTGTTGTTTCATAGTCATTTTACAAATATGAACAGGTAATTATTGTTTGACTTTTTTTATTTCCTATGAAAAATTAAGCCCTGTCTAGTTTAACTATATGAAGTGGTCACATTTGTGAAGTACATCATATTTTAGAAGTATGTATATTTCATATCAAGTTCCAAATGAAAATAAGGGAAGTTGACATAACAACATATATTTGTACCAAAGTTCAATTCACGATCTTACAGTATTCTAAATTTTATGGCTGAAAAATCACCTTATTTAACAAAAAAATAAATAAGTTCAGGACATCATTCCTTCAGCACTTCATTGCTTTGAGTAGTAATTGTGACAGCCCTAATGATATGATAGATAAGTTTAGTAATAGACATGTGTCATTAAAGTCAGAGAGCGAAGGTTGAGAAAGGAAGACGATATAAACACAGGGGATTGTCTCGAAAGTATTTGACGGAAAAAAGGCCAAGCAAAACACAACTATTTGTTATCAATTTCAATATTTATTGTTATTTCTTACAAGTTAATCAGAATCATCCGAACTGGATATTCCAATGGCTCTTAATATTTTAGGCATTTTTCGATTGTAAATTTTCTCTAATCAAGTCACTTAATAGACACTTTCTCTTACAAGGACGCTCTGGTTTAACTCGTGGTTCGTCTGCATCAGTTGATGTTGTAGGATTATTGCCAAGTATCTCTCTAACATCATCAACAGCTGTCTCTATAACAGGTGGAACTGGTGGTACATGTTATTCTTGAGGCTTAGGAAAGTTAAATTGACGCATTTCCAGTGCATGGATCTGTCTTACCAGATTCCTGAAATTATATAAATTATTTTGAAAATGTATATCATTGATAAATAATGTTGTAACGAGCTCACCCTGGACGACTGTGGACGCGTGTATAGATCTACGTACAATGTATCGAATCGATCTATACAGCCTGAGTCGATCTACGTCAATGGAGGTTTCTCCGAAGTTAACTTGTTTGTATCAAGGTTGAGAGGCCTGTCGTGCGGTTCTCTTACATCTGTTGTTTGTTTGGTAGCGTGAATGGAGGATGCTCACTCAACCCTCTCTTCAAAACTGTCAGCGTACCAGGTACACAAGGGTGAACACAATGACAGCTCATTGGTAAAGTTTCAACTTGAACGTTTTATTTTACGATAAAAGTATACTAAATATACATTACTAATTAATACTACATGTATACTATGAACGTAACATTTATAAGAATGCTTGAAGCTCAAAAAAGCATCTTACAAATAAATATTGTTGAACTTGTACAATAACCTGACCCTCCGGTAACCGTGATGGAATGAGCTTAACGAACAATTTTCTGGTGGTTTTTATACTAAATTTGCACCCATCAACCAAAAGTGGGTGCTATTTGGTTGATTCCGCCCAAAATTTGGTGCTTTTTGGTTGATTACACCTATTGACCAACTCAACCAAAAAACACCCAATAAATGGGTGCTTTTTGGTTGATTCTTCCCAAAAGTGGGTGCTTTTTGGGCAGCTCATCCAACCATGAAATATCCAAGTAGACAACATGACTAAAATAACTTAACATTACTATTAAAAAACAAAATACAATTAAAACTATGACTATAATACCTTAATTTGGCCATTAAATGACCTTTTAGTTGAAAACATAGTTCCTTAAGACAGTACAGCATAGGAATAAATTCCCAGAGTTCAATATAAAAATGAAAGGAACGCTGACATAAGACAAAATGTGCTCGTAACAAAATGGATAAAATCTTGCGTTAAAACTGGATTTAAACAATAACAGTCGAGTGTCAAGGTAAATTCAAGTGAACTGAATATATATTCAAAAAGTAGGTTACTAAAAATATCAGAACAGAACAAATTTTAAAGAGCTATAATTTAACAGAAAATTTGACTTGCAAATTTTTGCAAGTTGATTTTATTTTAATACGCAAAGATGGAGAAAGTTGCTGGCATTTTTTCTCCAAACATTAATGGCATACATAGTAACTACATTGTATTTTATAAATACATGCAATATAAAAACAACATAGTATAATACTCACAATTTCACAATCCACTCACATTTTACGAGTATGCAAGCTTAAATTCATGCTCTAAGAACAGATACTTTGTTACAGGGTTTGAGCAACACTCATCACCCTAAAAACAATAGGCAATATACAATCAAATTCGACATGTCAATGTAATATAATACCAAGCCGGAATGATGTTCGCTATCAGACTTAGTTTTATAATTCACACATTTACTTGTCTTTTTCGTCTGTCTGTCTATGGACAATTGCTTGTCCGGATGATAACTCAAGAACTGATATACCTAGGTTCTTCAAATTTTATATGTGGATAGCCCTTGGGTAGAGGGGGTTCCCAATATGAGAAATAATGCTTAGTTTAGTTAGTAAAAACTATCATTAGATGCACAATACGCTGGTCTTTAGTTTTTGACAAATCATTGAAATATATGAACAAGGTTTGGTCAATATGGAATGTATTTAATATAATCAAGACAATCAGACATCGTTAAATGTAACTAAGAAATACAAATAATTAATTTACTTTCCCTTAATCTATAAAGTTAAGTCTTACGTGGTTACCATAATGGAGAATGGCGATAAGGAGAGAGCATGAATATCTGTTTATTCATACTAAATTTACTATTTGTTTTATATTTTATTTAACAATATGAAAAAAAAAATATAAATTGTAACTGGACGATCTCCCATAGCTTTTTATACGCCTGAAGTGAAACTTCCAACGTATTATTGTATGGCGTCCTTCTAGCCGTCCATCCGTCCGTTAGCCTAATCCACTCAATATTTTGAAAAGTTTCTAAATGACAGTCATAATACTTAGTAGGAAGATTGGTCATACTCAGTAGGTGACCCCAATAAATTTTGAGGTCACTAGGTCAAAGGTTAAGGTCACAGACGCATTTAATGCAAAAAACCTGTTTGTTCAATATCTAAAAATATGAAAATCTTGTCTGGATGATAATTCAAGAAAGACTGTACCTAGGTTCACCAAATTGTATTTGTGGATGGCCCTTTGGTCAATGATGTGCCCTATTGAGTTTGAGACCCTAAGGTCTAAGGTCAAGGTCACCAGGACCTAATATATGGAACCACCTTTGTCTGTATCATGATAACTCTACAACAGATTCACTTAGGTTCACCAAATGTTATGTGTGGATTGCCCCTAAGTAGAGGGTGTGCCCTATTATTTTTGAGACCCCAGGGTCAAAAGTCAAGGTCACTGGGACTTAAAATATGAAAACTTTGTCCGGACAATAACTCAACAAAGACTGTACCTCGGTTCACTAAACTTTTATCAGTGGATAACCCATTGGTCTAGGATGTGCCCTATTGATTTTGAGACCCCAAGGTCAAAGGTCAAGGTCACTGGGACTATAAATATGAAAAGAAATTCTGGACGATAACTTAACAACGACTGTACCTAGGTTAGGGCTCTACACCGGTATACGATATATATCGAATACCGGTATTGTAGGTTCGATAGATATATTAGATCGAACGTTTCGGTATCGAACAAAATATCGATCAATGACAGCCATACCAGTCAAATCCATGGCCTGCAAATCAGTTCATATTTTGTTTCGCCCAATCAACATTCTACTCACAAACGTCATTGATTCTACTGCTTCTGGTTCTGTATGGAATAATCTGTGGACAAACAACCTCATAATAGGACATTCCTTTACGCAAATGTATTAGCCTACACCGGTTACGTCATAGTTTATCTTTTCAATCAAAGAAAGTAATTGTTGCTGTTAGAATGTCCTTTATGTTTACTTTCGTTTTCAAATAGTCCGGGAACCAACAATCAGCAGCGTGTTCAGTAACGACTGCGAGCGAACATTACGGGTACGGGACAACTCAACCCATAGACATCTCAACCAGTGGATTACTCTAGCCAAAGCTGGGACAACTCTAACCGTTAGTAAGATATTGAATTTTCTCGGGTTGAGTTGTCTTTTGGTTGATTTGTCCCAAACCTAACGTTACAGAACGTTCGGAGTAATTGAACACACTGGAGTATTTAAGTGATAGACTAAAGTGAAAATGGTGAACCGTCACATAAAAGAGCCAAACACTGATGAAGGGGTTTTTAAGTGATGATGATGACCATTCAGTTTCTTCCGTCAACAGTAGAAGCTTTCAATGGAATAAGCAATTGCAAGTTAACAGAGACATGCCAAACATCCTTATCATTTGTTTTTAAAAAATTGGTATAGACTCCTATATTTGTGCATGTTAGCAGCTTAATATTTGGTTGCTCAATGCTCAGGCCACTTCTGTACCTTCTAAACGGGTAATTTCAACCACAGGGGACATCCTGTCAGCAAAAAGATCATGTCTAAACCCAGACTCACTTGATTCAATGCTATTTCTTAAAAAGAATGCTTAAGTCATAATACTTTCACATCTAATATTAATAAGACAGTGCATTAAGTAGTATGGTGCTATTACAATTAAAATAAATGAATAAAACAACACTGTTTTGTTGTTTTATTATTTATATAAAAAATCTAAATATTTTTAAAATATCATATGATATATCGAATATCGATCATTTTGTATCGATATGAATATCTTATTGATCATTCTGACCGATATAGAGCCCTAACCTAGGTTCACCAAACTTTATGTGTCGATAGCCCTTTGGTAGAGGGTGTGTCCTAATGATTTTGAGACCCCAGGGTCAAAGGTCAAGGTCTCTGGGACATAAGATATGAAAACTTTGTCCGGGCAATATCTCAAGAACCACTTTACTCTAAGGTTAACTTGACAATGGCTGTACCTAGGTTAATGAAATTTTTGCTTTGGATAGCTCCCAGTCAAGGATGTGACCTATTTATTTTGAGTTCCCAGGTTAATAGGTCAAGGTCACCGATACTTCATATAGGACAGAATACAGCATGGACAGCACACGGGTGTATAATGCCCTGCCCAGCGTAGCTCTTGTTGTTGTAAATTTTACCGAAAAATTCACTCCGTAGAAAAGTAAACTGTACTGAAAGTTAGTACTATACAAACACAAAATTGTAAAACACAAGAATTGAATGTTTGTGTGTTATACAAATATATCGGCACTCGAGGTCACTCGGACGCCACCTTTAGGGTGTGAAAGTTGGTATTCAAAACTAACAATTGAGTTATGGAGTCTCAACCTAGGCAAAATATTCCCGAATGTGTTTTGGTACTTGCTGAGCCACCCCTGATGTCTGGCTATACCAAAATATGATCTTAATCTTGATTAGTATGCTGTCTCAACCACCGGTAGATCCAGTAATTGGTATTCAACATCGTCTGTTTTGGGGTGAAGTCAAACATTTTGAAGGAAGAAACATTTATCAAATGTTTTCCAATCAAAGATATTCATATTTCGAAGTCATGGCTCTGTTCATACCCTTGTTACAGTGTTCTGTCCCTAATATTTAATATCAATGTTTCGTCTATAAAACGTGAAATTCAAAAGTGTCTAAATATTCTAGACAATATTTTGAGCGTGTTTTTGAAATGGCCTTCTCTTCAGGAATGGCTTTCTTTTCATGGTAAATGGGGGCGGATTCCAATAGCCATAGGTACGATTGATGGGACTAGCCATGAGATTTATCGACCCTCTCAGGATCAAGAACAGTTTTACTCAGGACAAAGGAATTTTCATTGCATGCATAGTCAGATAGTAATTGATAATGCTGGTATAATCAGGCATATTTCTACTGGCTTCCTTGGACACCTAAATGATGCTCAACACTACAGACTAATGACTCAAATAGGCACTGAGCTACCTTTCCCTTGAGAATGTTACTTGTTGGCTGACAATGTCTATTCAAACAGGCATCCACTTATGACCCTTTTACATGTGCCCAAATTAGGCGAAAACGTGGTGATGATGTCACCGAGTATTAGGTGTAGACATTGTATTATGATCAAGCATGCAATGGCTTAATAAATACATACAAGTGCATTAATTCTGTTTAATGACACCCAAGTCACCTGTCTCAGACTGTGAACTTTTGTGCAAAACCTTGTTAGTTGTCGAAAGCAAATACAGCATATTCTAAAACAAATTACAATATTATTTATTTGATTGGGTAGTTGAGTACTGGTTATAGACTAAGGTCCAGGAAATCTAGTGTAACAGTGTAGAATCTAATTCAATAGTTTATGTTCATACTTGCTTAAAATAAATTAATTATTGTTAACAAATTGTAAAGAATTAATCAAATTATAAATTTTCATCTGTTTTTCATTTCATATTTTATAAACTACTGTCACTGTTATTGGTTTTATGTATAGGATAGAGCATGAGTAGCAGTTTGATATGGGATTTATCAACGAGCGAAGCGAGTTGATAAATCTCATATCAAACTGCTACGAGTACTCTATCCGACTTAGACAACGGGTAGAAAATTATATGTTTATAATGTCGATTTTGATTTATTTTGTCACGTATTTATACTACTGTCACCTTAAAGCCATATAAAACGCAGAGAAATATGGTTGGCCTTAATCTAAAGCGTACGATATTTGTGTCGTGAATTTCGTGCGAAAGCTAATTAAAACTCATGCACAACATTTAGATTGTGTTATTCATGGATATAAATATTTGTGCCCATGTACATATCAGCATGTAAACAATGAATAAAAAATCATTTTTGATAAATTATCACAGTGGTGAGTCGTCTTAGGAATAATTCTTTATCGCAGAACTAAAGAATGTTTTGGCTAACCAAGAGTGTTATAAGGCTGTAAGTACATGTTATTGTTATTACGAATTTCATCATTTTCTGCATTGTTATATAAACATATATGACAATATTTCTCATTTCGGTTTAATTTGTAATCAAGGGAGTGGATAGATGTGAATTGCATTGTGTTACATAATACTGATCGTTTTATTAAGTAGGAACAAGTGGACCTTTGAATCAACCCCTACCAATATTTTTTTCACCTGCTCAAAACAATCCAGACGATTGTCGTTAACAAAAATGGTAGAAAATCTCAATTACATTGTTAAATACATTATGTTTTATAAACATTTGTGCCTGATGACGCCTAAACATTTGTTTTGTTGAAAGTATGAACTATCCAAAATACAATTGATCGAAAAGCTTTTTGTCTTAAATATGGATCTTGGTTTTCTTTATAATAACATAACATGCTGTATTAACTTGATCGGATGAATTCAATAAAATCATTCGTTTGCAGTAGTTTTAGACTTATAAAATATGCGCTTCCTTGTCTCCCGGTAATAAGCAATAAGGACTTAAGAATTTTTCAAAACTTTGACAGGTAAAAGAACGTCAGGCAAAGGATGATAATGGTCGCACCCTATTAATGAATTAGGTATTGGAAAATAAGGTTTTCATATAAACATTTCTCACTACACGGCCTTAAACCTAAAGATTATTGTACAAGAATTACAGTGGATACATTTTTAGTAGTTCGGTTACATTTATGATAAATAAAGTTTCCGAAATTCTAACGAGACTATTTCGCGTCTGAATTTTGTTCACTTCGAGACATGGTTTTTGCTTAATTTTTCGCTAAGTATACGAGCAATCAGTAAATCGACTTTATATTTCCTTTATAGTACCGAATTCCTACTAAAGTTACTATTATCAACAAATGATCATGCAGATAAAGAAAACGTATACGATAATTTTGTTATCTGAATAAAAACTGGGAGCGCAGCAATAATCGTACTTTGCCTGACCTGATAACGATAGTGGTAAGGGGCAGGTAATCCAGACTAAATACAGATAAGCTTATTGAAGCATTTCAGTTAATTGTATTAAACTGATTATGGGGCGGATCTAGACTTTTAACAAGGGATTGTACTATTTAATGACTTACGCTTGTCAACAAATAAGATCATAATTAGACTTTTCCAATGTTCGTGGCCGCTTTTATACGAACTATAATATTTCATTTTGTTCTTAGTGTGCACCCCATTTAAAAAAAGTCTGGATCCACCCCATACTTTCAGTCAATGTTTTCTCGAGTTTAACGCACGGAGAAAACGATCTAATAATATCAAACACTTTACCGTGTGTTATGGGATTTATCAAACACTTTTTAAGCAATTTGATTGGCTGAGAGGGGGTCACCGTTGTCTAAACATAAATACAGTATAGTACAGTATACATTATAGTGCGTACAAAAAACAAAACACTGTTTATAATAACAATACAGCGAACTAACCCTCGACAAGGGATGCCCAGGATGACTTTAAAATAAACAATTGTGATATGTATTACAAGTGGCTTAGTTGTTGGTGTAATGGAAAGCGTTCTACCATAACAAGCATGATTTACAGTGGTGGTGGTTTATCAACCATGCTAATTTTGTTAAAATGAATTACACAAATTTTATTTTCAATACTGTACCCCTGAAATGAATTGTCCCAATTTTAATGTTTACCAAAACACGTTTTGTTTTTTTGTACGCACTATAGTATTATTGATTTTCTTTATTTAAACCTGAGTTTAACTCACCTGTATTTTTGGTCATGTGACCTTATATTTCGCTATAAAAGCGCATGTATCAGCTAGTCCCATTAGCTTGGGTACTGGCTGCATAGGTCAGTACATAGAAGCTCAATGCTTCTGTCGCTTTATAAAGCATAATATGCTTTAGTCTCTATTTATTCTAAGAATATACCTTAGATCCTTTAATTCAAGCTCTATAAAATAATATATAAAATTGTTTAGTAAAATATCTAAATATAAATCAAATTTAAAATAAATATAATTTGATCTAATTAATATATCATTTGTACTTGTATGTGTGTATAATTACAACCTGAATGAAATAACAAAATCCGATTGGTCAAAAGTGAACATGTGACCTAAAAAAATGTGCTTTTATTTTCGTATAAACTGCAGTTTTGAATGAATGACGTCAAGCCGGAACTACTTTCATGACTCAAAAGCTATTGTTAGCGCGTTTCCACGCTATGACGTACAGGTCAATAACTATAATGTCAATGGAAAGTACATGATACACAAAACCAATAAGAAAGGTGCAATCAACTTTTATTGAAAGAAATTAAAATGAGTTTAATGTACAATACAATTGTGCAGTAATACCGTTCTTTATCTATATTTCATAAGATGTAATGTTCCAGGAAGTAAATGATATGCTGAAAGCAGAATTAAGAATTAATCTTTAATTTTAACTTAAGCTACATTGACAGCATTTAAACCATTAAATGTTTATTTATTTTTCTAGCGAATCAGTCTTCTTTTTCATATGATTTTCATGGCATTGCCCTTCTGAAGTGCATGCTCTAATGGACTGGTATTCATTCATATAGATATCTAAATCCTTTGGTTTCAGAGGCATCTAGTTTCACTTTCTTGTCTGAAAACAAAAAAAAACAACCAATAAATGAAGATAAATAAAGCTTTGAATACTAAGAGTTCGACACATCTAAATTGATCCACAATAAGATAAGTAATCAGTATTTTGGCAAACATCAGTATGTCATGGCAAACATTTCAAAATAACTCAAGTTGCCTCTCATCAAGTAAAAAAAGAACGTATTTAACCTGATAATGATATGTACATTGGATAATAGGTGTATCTAGTCATAATGATGTAGTATCCGCAGAAGTGCATGTGTATACTTCATGCATATACATTCTGCATTGAGTAGTGAACAAGGTCAATAATTATAACGTTTATTATCAGACCGGAATGAAAATGCTTCCAGATTAATATGACCAGACTTTGAATCTATCCTAAGTAAGTACCGATCATTTTAAAATGTACATGAGAACATAAAAGCATATAAACCATATAATCTCCGTAATTTGGGGTAAATAATAAACATTCACTTACTCAGTACAGAAAATAGCTTGTCTTTCCATCCAATGTCTTGACATGTAAATTTCCTGACTCGGACTGACTGCTTAAGTTATCATCAAGTGATCCAAATTTCAGTAGTAAACTTTCTCATTCTGATTAAATAACACAGCCTCAGATGCTATTCAACTCGGAAAATGTACATCCAACAACCGCTCATTTGTAATCACTGGTGGTTTCAACGAGTTGACATATAAATCTAGGTCACAACTTGCATCATAAACTCACGTGTTCTTCGTAGAAACTTGAAACTTGTTAAACCGTTTAAAAGAGTTACACAATAGCGTACCACCTCTCATGTGTTCTTTTATTAAAAATAAACTCAATGCATGTTCATTTCAATGTATCATTCATGCCGTTATGTCCGAAAACAATGAAAAACTGCATCCAATCGAAGAAAAAAATGGCTGACGGTTGGCATTAAAAAACTGTTAACCGAATGAAATCAATGCGCACTATTACGCATTATTGCGTAATTTGGCTCTACGCATTAGAAAATAGGTCTTTATTCTAACGCAAATTTCGCAAAAAATGGTTGTAATTATAAGGAATGAATGTATAGAAACTGACTTTCATCGAAAAATAAACATCATTTTGGTGATAGCTAATTTCAGCATAAAGGCCTTCAGCCTAAAGGTCTAAAGAATAATAATACAACTTATGATATAATCACTCAACTACTACAACTCTACCGCCAGAGCAGAATAAGCAAGAAACCGAACCATTACACTAGGTTAAGTGACCTGACCATTGTTAAATGACTTTAATACATGTATGTGTTTTACCTTGCAAAAAAGAGAATGCAATTTGACTTGGAATGTTTAGTACAGGGGACAAGGAAGTGTGATTAACAAAAGCTATAAAGCATTGGGGTAAAATAAACAAATGAAAGACTTACTAACTCACATGGGGAGAAAATTTATTCTTATTATGTTTATGTGCCACCTGAAGTAAGGTCTGGTGCATAACTTTGTTTGTCTGGTACATAACTTTGTTTGTCTGGTACATGACTTTGTTTGTCTGGTACATAACTTTGTTGTCTGGTACATAACTTTGTTGTCTGGTACATGACTTTGTTTGTCTGGTACATGACTTTGTTTGTCTGGTACATAACTTTGTTTGTCTGGTACATAACTTTGTTGTCTGGTACATAACTTTGTTGTCTGGTACATGACTTTGTTTGTCTGGTACATAACTTTGTTTGTCTGGTACATAACTTTGTTTGTCTGGTACATAACTTTGTTTGTCTGGTACATAACTTTGTTTGTCTGGTACATAACTTTGTTTGTCTGGTACATAACCTTGTTTGTCTGGTACATGACTTTGTTTGTCTGGTACATAACTTTGTTCGTCTGGTACATAACTTTGTTTGTCTGGTACATAACTTTGTTTGTCTGGTACATGACTTTGTTTGTCTGGTACATAACCTTGTTTGTCTGGTACATAACTTTGTTTGTCTGGTGCATAACTTTGTTTGTCTGGTGCATAACTTTGTTCGTCTGGTACATAACTTTGTTTGTCTGGTACATAGCTTTGTTTGTCTGGTACATAACTTTGTTTGTCTGGTACATAGCTTTGTTCGTCTGGTACATAACTTTGTTTGTCTGGTACATAACCTTGTTTGTCTGGTACATAACTTTGTTTGTCTGGTACATAACTTTGTTCGTCTGGTACATAACTTTGTTTGTCTGGTACATAGCTTTGTTTGTCTGGTACATAACTTTGTTTGTCTGGTACATAGCTTTGTTTGTCTGGTACATAACTTTGTTTGTCTGGTACATAACCTTGTTTGTCTGGTACATAACTTTGTTTGTCTGGTACATAACCTTGTTTGTCTGGTACATAACTTTGTTTGTCTGGTACATAACTTTGTTTGTATGGTACATAACTTTGTTTGTCTGGTACATAGCTTTGTTTGTCTGGTACATAGCTTTATTTGTCTGGTACATAGCTTTATTTGTCTGGTACATAGCTTTATTTGTCTGGTACATAACTTTGTCATTTTAAGCTTAAACATCTCGGTATGCCTTATCTTGTAAACATAAGTATTTCAGTAGAAAAAATTGCAAACTCCTTTTTCTGAAGATGTTTCGTTAATTTATGAAGTCAGAATTTAATCAATATTTATTCTTTTTTCTACTTTCAGTTTACTACCTATTACATATTGTGAACTAGTCATCTTACATGTATATCCAGTGGAAGAGACATGTATAGTAAGTGAGAAAACTAAACATGAGATATCACCATTATTAATGAGTGAAGTTATTGTTACTGAATCAGGAAAGAAACAATATGATCGTATGTTACAAATGGCTTATGTTCACTATAATCTAGCATCTACTACTGTTACAGGAATTCCTATGAAGGTATTACATGATTTTGTGTGCAATACTTGGATGATTTTTTATATTTACTTGGAACTTGCATACCAATAACTAGGGGTGTAACAATACGTTAAAAAACGTATTGCAATATATTGCAATATGCTAAACCCGTATTGCAATATATTGCAATTCGTACCGGTTTTTCGCTTAGACATGCAAAGCATTAATTGATGCATTTATCTCGTCCTAATTGGATCAGCATAGCACGTATATGGGTATTTTCAAATGATTTCTTATCCAAATGTTTTAATTACTAGTGTAAAATGGTCTATATGTTAGAAAAATGTGTGGTTTGAAACAGACTCTTGAATATATTTTTCTATCAATTAACTTAGTGTTTAACCTCTAAAAGCACAGTTAGATAATTTCAAGAATTCAATACATTGTAACCTTTATTTAAACATTTAACTATCAGATTCTGATAAAACTAGCAGTATGACACATAACTACAAAACCGGTTCAAAGAAAAACGAACTGGTTAAAAACCGTCAGAACTCGTATTGCAATATTAACTGGTATAGCGGTTAACTGTTACACCCCTACCAATAACTGTATATTGCTTTAAGTTTCAGCATTTCACTGTTAGTTAACAAAATGAACATGCCTGTCACTTCATAATACCTTTAAATTTATGTTGCTTTTAGAACAAGATCACATTTTTGAAATGGATTGCATTAGCAATTCAGGTCTTAGTAAGCAACATATTTTGAAACGCATCAAAAATTGTCGTGGACGTAGACATTCGACGGTCATGCGCAGTTAGATTCAGCATAGCGGTATGTTGTTAGGTTAATCTAATTCGAAAGCGTGAATAAATTGTCCCCTTGATAATAATATCTGGCAGTAATAAGCAGTCTTGTTGTTTACTCACAATACATAAAAATATCCTTGTTAATTCCGTTTAAACAGTTTCAATAAGGAACCAACATTCTTCCGCTAAAATATTGATAACAAGTTATGTAATATTTAAACCATTTCTGTTCTTGTCCGCTGTAAAACCAAAGCACTAAAAATAGACATGCCTACAAATTTCCTCCTACAAATAGATCATATACATGTGTACTGAATGTTTCTGTGGACAGTATCAATGTAGCTTTGCTGATCCTTCATTATGCAGTTTGTTTGTAAATTTTAGAAAAAAAATTCATTGGTCCAACCTCTATATGTACATGTATTTAGATAAATTTTGCCCTGTTAAATCCATGTCCTGACAGCCCCATTGGCCCTTTGATTATAAAGGGTGATTGGAAAGCAGTATCTATTTATTTAGGTTACGTGGGACAAAATACGAAAAAAAAAATAAAAATACAGTCGTCACTCTGTATGTTTACTCAAGACTGATTAAAAGCCTGGAGGATATTTTCTCACGGGGACCCAACTCCGTCACAACGTGAGTGGATTTCTGTCGAGCTTATGTCACGGATCCCTGTCTGACGAGCTTTTTGACGAGCACTGAAGAACTAAACAGACAGAAAAAAGGTAGTTACGTATTTTTCTATCAATAAGAAGCCAATTCTAGTTTACCCTTTATTTATTGTAACATTCCCATTGTACTGTACAATGTTACAAGTCTTATAAGCTAGAAATAAACAAAGTATAAACGACAATTGTACGATTTGCTGTAATCCATGAGCTTAAATCATTAAAAAATAAGATTTCATACATTTATGATCAAAATTCAATTATACGGCATCTTATGATAAGTAATATTTGCCAAGTGATGATTTTTAAACTCTTATCAATGTCTTTTTTATTGAAGAATCAACCAAAATGCAAAAACCTAGATGTCACGGATTTTTTCCCGTCATGTCACAGTTTACATGACAATACTTGCGTTAATGTCACAGTATTACTGACAATAGTTTTCATTTTTTCAGGCTTCCCAAACAAGATGTGGATGTTGTCCCGAGTTGTTTACCTCTGAAACGGAACCTGTTCATAGCATGGCTTCATTTCATCCAATATGATCTGTTTCCAATTTTGGTTTTCAACGATGATGGCAAACTTAAACCAAGACATACAAGACAAAAGGCTTTGACATTAGCCCAAGTGAAAGTTAATGTTTTAACGGAAACATCTAGGTGCAAACTTAAATGTCCATGAATGTGCAGCTTATAACTGAAAATAAGCAATTCATCTAAAAAGTGATCATAGATAAGTATTATATATAAGCTACTGAGTCCTATGTTCTTTCACAGATACATTTGACAAAGATAGCATTATGGTAGCTTTGACTCAGATTCTAGTGACACCACTTTGTACAGTGATACTTGTGATATTGTTTTATTGATGAATTGCATGTGTCTCTAAATGTTGAAGTTCCTGACAACAATAACTTTACAAAGCGTCTGACGCTTGTGAAAAAAATGTCATAAAATGTACATAAAGTAGTAATTCAAGTAGGCACATAGGCACCAAAGAGCTGTTCAAAGGAACCTTCAGTTTGAATATTCAACAATGTTTTTGTTTATGATGGTTTTGTAATCATATGTTTCTTAATAAATAGATAATTTCGTTACTTCAAATGTAGATTTTTAACCTCCTTTTGTTTATCAACAGTTATTATTAAACATCTTTTTGTAAATGAATGGTTAGTTTTGTTTTATTAATCATGTAAAGGATACATGTATACTTGTACATTTTTGCCTTACGTTTATGTTTTACTATAAGTTAACTTTTATTGTTTTGTTTGTGGATACAATCAATGTTAAACAAGAATTGTTCATGTTTCTACAAGCTTTAAAAAGCTCTACAAGCTTTGATTCTCTGACTAGTAGAATGTTGTGGATTCGTGCCCATCTCGGACCAAGACATTTCTATGTAAAAGTATGGAACTGCTTGTGCCAAAAATGATCTAGTACTGGTTAGGAAGATGTTTGTTGAGCTGCATACTATACTGTTTTGAGTTTTGACTGGTGTACATTTCATGAATCAAATGCATTTAACTTTAAGTTTGACCAACAGACTTATTGTTATTACAGCTATTAAGATTTGTCCCTGGACAAGCTGATTATTTGTTCTGATCTGTTATGTTATACATGTACATGGGTTGAGTAGCGCGCCAGGATTTGGAATCTCGTGCCCGATGGAGTGCGGGTTCGAACCCCACCCGGGGAGGTTATACCCTTCCATGAAAATTTGACAATAATGTTGATTTTCCTCCATTGATTAGATAATATGGAGACGTTTCCAGCCTTGTGGAAGGGTAGGTGAGTACTGGTTATAGACAATGGTCCAGGAAAGCTGGGCTAGGTGAGCTGGATGCCGTAAAATGACATAAAATTGTGTTGGCACGGCGTTAAATCTAATAAAAAAATACATGTGTTGAAATAGTTAAATGTTTAAACTCTATAATGCGTCTGAGATCACCTCGGAGACTATTCACATTGGTGTACTGTTCATGGATAACTCACAATCATAAGTAATGATGAACAAAAAAATGGGCTTGGGGCTATTGAATGAGAATTGAACACAATTCATATCAGTTGAGTATTTAACAAGAAATCTTTTGATATAAGTCCATTACATGAATTTGTTTTTGAATTCTAATAAAAGTATGAATCAATTCTCAGGATACAAATTCCAGAAACAACTAAGACCACAACAAGTTGATCATATGTTCTATGGATTTTTCTGGGAAAAAAATGGGGCGAGCGAGCGAAGAAAAAAAATAAAAAAGTCTTTATTCACTTGCTTTATATAGTGGTTTGACCAAATTTTTATGAGCGAGCGAGGAAATATTTTTTTGTAAAAACCGCCAAAATTAAGGTGCGAGCGAATCCGTAAAACATATGATCAATTTGTTGTGGCCTAATGTACTGTATTTTTGGTGCAATTTCCGACCACTTGAGTTGATAAAAATGAATTGAAAAGTTCCAGCCTTTTTATACGCCCGTTTTGAAAAAACGGACATATTATGTAATGATGTTGTCCCTCTGTCTGTCTGTCTGTCCGTCCGTCTGTATGTCCGTGGACAATTACAAGGTCAAAGGTCAAGGTCACAGGAGCATCATATTGAAAAACATTGTCCAGACAATAACTCACCAATGACTACCTAGGTTCACAAACATTTATGTGAGAGTAGCCCATGTGTCAAGGATGTGTCCAATCGGTTTTTGGGCCCCAGGGTCAAAGGTCAAGATCACAGGGACATCATATGGATAACATTGTCTGGACAATAACTCAACAACTGCAGAAATCTATATAGTACATCTCTGCTGGATACCAAGTCATATTGGCATACAGGGAAATGAAAAAGCAGACATTTTAGCTAAAGAGTCTTCAAACCTTCAACCAGTAGATATCAAATACCAAGCAATGACTTCAAATGTTCAATCAATATGTTAATTAAGTCAAAATGGCAAACAATGTGAAATAATGCTATATTTAATAAGTTACATGACATTTAAACACAAGGATAGAGTAAGGGTAAACACATGGATAAAAAGAGAATAACACATGTATAGAGTTAGAGTTAACACATGTATAGAGTTAGGGTAAACACATGGATAGAAATAGGATAACACATGTATAGAGTTAAGGTAAACACATGTATAGTGTTAGGGTGAACACATGTATAGTGTTAAGGTAAACACATGTATAGTGTTAGGGTGAACACATGTATAGTGTTAGGGTGAACACATGTATAGTGTTAAGGTAAACACATGTATAGTGTTAGGGTGAACACATGTATAGAGTTAGGGTAAACACATGTATAGTGTTAGGGTGAACACATGTATAGAGTTAAGGTAAACACATGTATAGAGTTAGGATAAACACATGTATAGTGTTAGGGTGAACACATGTATAGTGTTAGGGTGAACCCATGTATAGTGTTAGGGTGAACACATGTATAGTGTTAAGGTAAACACATGTATAGTGTTAGGGTGAACACATGTATAGTGTTAGGGTGAACACATGTATAGTGTTAAGGTAAACACATATATAGAGTTAGGGTAAACACATGTATAGAGTTAGGGTAAACACATGTATAGTGTTAGGGTGAACACAAGTAAAAAGTTAGGGTAAACAAATTGATAGAAACAGGATAACACATGTATAGAGTTAGGGTAAACACATGTATAGAGTTAGGGTAAACACATGTATAGAGTTAGGGTAAACACATGTATAGTGTTAGGGTAAACACATGTATAGAGTTAAGGTAAACACATGTATAGAGTTAGGGTAAACACATGTATAGAGTTAGGGTAAACACATGTATAGTGTTAGGGTAAACACATGTATAGAGTTAGGGTAAACACATGTATAGAGTTAGGGTAAACACATGTATAGAGTTAGGGTTAACACATGTATAGAGTTAGGGTTAACACATGTATAGAGTTAGGGTTAACACATGTATAGAGTTAGGGTAAACACATGTATAGTGTTAGGGTAAACACATGTATAGAGTTAAGGTAAACACATGTATAGTGTTAGGGTAAACACATGTATAGAGTTAGGGTTAACACATGTATAGTGTTAGGGTGAACCCATGTATAGTGTTAGGGTGAACCCATGTATAGTGTTAGGGTGAACCCATGTATAGTGTTAGGGTGAACTCAAGTAAAAAGTTAGGGTAAACAAATTGATAGAAACAGGATAACACCAAATTTTATGTGAGGGTAGCCCATGTGTCAAGGATGTTCCCTACAGGTTTTGGGGCTCCAGGTTCAAAGGTCAAGGACACAGGGGCATCATATGGAAAAACCTTGTCCTGATAATTACTGAACAACCAATGTACCTAGGTTTACCAAATGTTATGTGAGAGTACCCCATGTGTCAAGGATTTATGTGTTGATAGCTCTTTGGTAGAGGATGTTCCCTTTTGATTTTGAGACCCCAGGGTCAAAAGTCAAAGTCACTGGGACTTAATTTATTTTAAAACATTTTCCGGATACTAACTCAATAATGACTGTAGATAGGTTCACCAAATTTTATGTAAGAGTAGCCTAAATGTCTAGCATATGCCCCTTTGGTTTTGAGGCCCCTGGGTCAAAGGTCAAGGTTGCAAGGAAATCATGATAAAAACCTTGTCCAACAACCTACTTTATCTAAGATCACCAAATTTTATGTATGGATTCTCTTTGGGTCAAGGGTGTGATTTTTGGTTCTGAGGCCCCTGGGTCAAGGTAACTGGAAGTTCATATGGGAAACTTTGTGCCCGTGATTACTCAACCATGGCTGTGCCTAGGTTCTCAAAATCTTTGCTTTGGATAGCCCTCCAGTTAAGGATGTGACCTATTCTGAGATCCTGGGGTCATTTGTCAAGGTCACAGGGACTTCATATGAGATAGAACACAGCATGGACTGCACACGGGCGTATAATGCCCCGCCCAGTGGAACTCTTGTTCTAATTTAGGCAACTAAGACTTATGTCTTAACATTTCTTGTGAAACTATCTGCAGGTATAATTAAGAAACAATAAACAGAAGTATAAGAAAGCAAAACTGTATGTAATCACAGTTGTAATAAGCTGTAAGTTAAAATTTAAACTTTACAATAAAAATGTGCTTACAAATAATATCAAATTCGAATATTAGTCAATCAATAACGGACATGGGGCAATATTTTTGATGGGTCAACTTGATGATGGTCTCTGATTGGCTGTGAGCCTTTTTCAGGTTCATGTAAGCCTGTTACCTTAACTGACGTACGTGATAGTTTATGTCGACGTGTATCAGGTAAAATACATGGTTCCTGAAAAAAGTACAATTTTGAAACATAATCGAGTTTTAAAAAATATACTTTTGTTTTGCTACGTTTTTACACTTTATATTCAACGCATTGAGAGGATCATCAAGTCCTACACTTGTTTTATACTTGGAAAAATCTGTGACCCCATAGACAGAAAACAGTGACATAAGATACAACCTCGTCATAAATACCGTGACATATTGCATTTTGCAGACGGATTTCACAAACGGAGTATTAGTCACTTACCGACTTGACCAAAACTTATTATATCTTAAAACATAATCTAAGAAACAATCTTAGTATCAAAGAAACGTCATTTAACTGGTTTAGAATATCCAAGCGGTATTGGGAGTTAACTGCTTATAAATAACGCTATAAAGACAGTGAAAATTATTGTTCAACAATTGTTACAAGCAGAATATAAGAGTAAAACAAGAAATGTATCATAAGTTGTCCTTATCTTTACTATGTTTTCATTTTGTACTATAATTACGCCTTTTGAACAGTTCCATATCTTATTTCTAGTAAAATATCTGTGACACTATAGACAGGCATCCGTAACATAAGCTCAACAGAAATCCACTCACATTGTGACGGAGTTGGGCCCCAGTGTTTCTTGGTACATTGATAAATTATGTTTTCATGAAACATTTTACAACAGTACACATTAGGTTGCTGTTACTTAAATGTCAAAGTTCCTGATTTATTTTCTCCGCATGTTGTAGTGAAGAATAACATAACAAGCTCAAGATTTGGTCTTTTCTGATGTAGAGCCTGACTAAATCCCATCTCAACACCTGAGCATAGTAAAAGAGTAAAACACATAACCCTTGGTTCAAATCTGTGTTTTATCTGAAACAAAAGTATAGACTGTGTCATGACAAATGTACAAAAAGTCATGTATAATATTTATAAGTTGTAAAGCACAGAATGAAATGATACAGCAGAACTGGGAAATGCTGGAACTTAGAGAAAAGGTCTTGAAGAAGGTCTTTCTCAATTTATACCATTTTCCTTCAAGTGATAAGACTAATACATGTTTTACATTTACTGACATGTTTATTATGGACATCCAAGGTCCTATTAAAGTCAATTCCTTATAAACAAGGGCACTATTTTCGGCTTTGCTCATTTAACATGGGGAGTAAAATTATAACAGCCTCCACAAGCTATATTTTGATCAATATTGAAGTATAGATGACCTTACATTAAATAAAGATTGGAAGCGCACATGCCTATGTTAGAATATAAGAGTATTTTATCATTAGATTTAATGTTTTATTACATTGTACATGTTTTATATTATAGGAAGAACAAAATGCTAGTTCATCAGCTAACTATGATGTAGAACTTCTCCATCCTCTAGAAGCTCATGAAGAAATGTTAAAATCAGGTAAACATGTAATATGTATACAATGCAAAAGTTATAACGCAAACAGTATTTTCCTTTACACATTTTTTTTATATAATACATGGGTATATTTGCCATCATCAAGTCTCTCTGTATGTTCACACATGATAGTGTGTTATAATTTCCCATGCGGTCACGCTTTGGTGCATGGTATCGGTAAATCCTTTTTACAGAGGTTCATGAATCCTTAGCAGCATGTTAATGTCTACACAAACAAATCAAGTTTCTTGAGAACTCTATAGACAGCGTGACCTTGTAGCACTTGTCATCTTGGAAACAAGTCAGTAAATATGCCAAAATTGAGCATTGAAAACTGGGTATAAGCCGTTTGACTGATACCCCATTAACAATTACCATCAGCGTGTTCAGTAACTACTGTTAGCTAATGTTATGGGTACGGGGAAACTCAACCCGAAGACAACTCAACTTGTGGATAACTCAGCTCAATGTTGTGACAACTCAACCTGTTTGTTGGGGATTGATTTGTCTCGGGTTGAGTTGTCTTTGGGTTAAGACGTTCCGACCCTAACGTTACAGAACGTTATGGAAAGTCCGGGTTATTGAACAGGCTACAGGTCATGGAGCAAATTTATTCAAACAGTTAATTGTAGAGTGATATTGACCATTCCGGCAAGCTGGGTTTTGTAGTGATAAATGTAACCACAAAGCCCAAAGCTACCAGGGTGAAGTTTTTAATAACGTCGCTGTTTAATATGCCATCGGACATTCAGGTCTTTTTCTCTAACAAGATTAAGCCAGACCACATTCCGTCTGGGCAACAATTTAATTTCTCAGGGCTTATAACATTAAGTTTTAGACTTGTCATTTTATTAGACAAAATCCAAATGAACTTCTTTGGGACATGTTTGACAGACGCATACATCAACGTCCTGTACAGTATGTGACGTTACCGGAATAAAACATTGCTTTACATGAGGAATGGAAAAGCGTCACACTATGTTTTGTACGACGTCCTATTGGGTCTTTAAGACTCAGGATTTTAGCAGTCGTGAATTCAAATTAGACGCACACCCGTTATCAAATCTTGTTAAATTTTTTCTCCTACTAGGCTTTTATGTGAATTTATTTTTTTCAAAAATCGTTACATATTGTTTTGCTGTTGAATACTCATGACAAATGGTTGTTTTATTACCATGTAAAATTTCATTCTATTAGCATTAAAACTTGGGATAATATTTACGTTTGTACCTATTTGCGTTATAACTTTTGCTTAGTATAAATATATTACCTAGTGCTATTTTGGTCAATTAACAAAAAACTAGTTCTGCTACAACAACATTGGATAGGAGGGGGATATATACTTGATATAGACAATGTCAGAAATGAAAATTAGACCGCCGCCATATTGTGGTCACATGATCCGTCCGCCATTAAGGTGATGAAGATTCCATCTGCAGCTATAATAGATAAGGTCTGTTGCACAGTATTTGTCCCATGTTTACGGCATAAATTGAAAAATAAAAACTGAAATGGTGAAAACAAACTTTTGTATTATAAAGACTTAATGTTACAGGTGTGAGCAAAAAAAAAAACGTTCAAATATCACAGGAGGTTTAAGAGTTATGTTAATTTTTTGTGTCGAAAAATGGCCATTTTTGTGTGTAATGCGTAAGATGTTATTAATTATAGAAAAATCATGTACTGAAGTAAGTAAATTTTTCGTGATAAAAACATAAGATTGTGTAAATGAATGTTGATATCATTCAATTATGGCACAAGTACAAGTTTTCATGACTTGTGTATTGAAATAATGTAAAATTTGTTACTTACCATAATTTTTCAAAAAAATAAGTGAGTTGAAAAAGTGTCTTGTCCTTCCCCTGCCTCATAAAATTGCTATTACATGTTATTCGGAAAATATAAAACTTAAGCATATTGATCAATGCAGTTATGTATGGTGGCTGATTTATGCCATGTCGTATTTTCGTTTCTTCGCCTCAAAGAAACGAAGAAACGAAAACAAGAAGACACGACAAATCCATAGTTTGTTGTATCTTCGTCTTTTTGTTTCTTCGTTTCTTTGCCACGAAGAAACGAACACACGACAAAATAAATACAACAATACGACAGATAAAATGTGTCGTGTTTTTGCCTTACATATGTCGTATCTTTGTCTATTCGTTTCTTCCTGGCAAAGAAACGAAAGGACGAAGATACGACAAACTATGGATTTGTCGTGTTTTCGCCCTTCATCTGTCATATCTTCGTATTTTCGTTTCTTTGAGGCAAAGAAACGAAGAAACACAAAGACGAAGATACAACAAACTATGGATTTGTCGTGTTTTCGCCTTACATCTGTCGTATCCTCGTCCTTTCGTTTCTTCGCCACGAAGAAACGAAAAGACGAAGATACAACAAACTATGGATTTGTTGTGTCTTCGTGTTTTCGTTTCTTCGCGGCAAAGAAACGAAAATACGACATGGCATTTATCAGCCACCATAGTAATGTGACAATATAGTAAATAAACCAAAACACAAAAATAAGTAAATTTGAATGAAAAATAGCGAAAAGAGAAAAGTTTTGTAATGTCTGATCTCCTGCTTTGAATTGCTCTTTTCCAAACTAATCTAAATATTCAGCAGAATAAGTGAAATAACATCAGATAAACAGAAAAAAATACTTAATTACATTTTAAAAGAGTTTAATATTAGCTAAAACAAAAAAATATCCGTGATATTTGTCTCATCTCTCAAATAGCTAATTTGATAAATGTAGCACATCAAACATTTTATACTTAATCAAACCGGAAACATCGGAACATCAACAAAAATTCAATTTATGAAATCATAAGTTAAAATTGAGTTTTTTTCATCAGATAGTTTGTATATTATTTAAAGTTCTATTTCAACTGTAATTATTATTATATAATTATTAGTCAATAAAATTATTTTAAAAACTCCTTCGCCCATCTTACGTTAAAGTGTCATCTTCATTTTGATAAGAAACCTGATGTATTTAGGATCAGACGGAAAATATTGTCACACAATTATTCAGTTTTGAATGTATATGAAAACAAACAACTCCTACATCACTAATTTGGCAGACCATTTTTTTACAATTAGTACTTAGTTAAAGTAACATTATTGTGCATACATGTAATTGACTACAATTATATAATATAATGTTATATTCTGTGATGGTCAGTTATGTAATATTATGTAATAAGTTAATCCGCTGTCTGTCGGATCTGTATGATCTTATCTGTTAAATACATCAGTATAACACTAGGAGTCCAATTAAGGGACACTCAGTGATAATTATCAACAAAATATAATTACGTCTGCATTTCATATCGATTTTTCTTCATCACCTTAATGGCGGATTTGAAGAGTAGTCAGGGGAGATAACTTTGTTGGACTAAATTTATGGCATTGTCTATACTGATAGATAAAACAAACAATATTTCATATGATATTTTATAATCTATAATCAATGATATATATAAATATTGACTATACATGACTTATAGGTGGATGTTACATGAACCAACATTATTATTAGTCATTGTATTATATGTAAAGATGATTTGATTTGTCACTTAGATAACACATCAAACCTTCTAGTAATTTTACCTTGTCAGGAGTAATAAACAAGTTCCTTGTTGTTGTGAGTATAAATCGGTCATCATTGATGGGGATCAAGTGCACTGTTTGTGTCATAAAGTAACATGGTTATTAATCAATTGAGGATTTTGTTTTCTGCCTATGGTCACTGTTTTAAATAGTTAAAAATAGATCATCCCAAATATTTCTTAAAGCAAATCCTAAAACTTAATTAGTAAATCATAATATTAAACTTTTACAGATTGATAATTAGTAATATGTAATCTTCGGTGGACCCCTCTGGCCCTTGTACTATTTGTTAATTATCAGAACTCTGATTGTCTAATCCTCTCTAGTATGAAGAAATAGACTTTGTTTATTAACACTGATGATGATCTTTCAGTACCTGTGTAAGTGCTTAGTTAAGTCAGAGATGCACCAAAGCTTATTTCTAATAACTTCCAATTGGCACAGTTAAAATAGTTTGATAACAGATATTGTCATAAACTAAAGCTCATTCATTATCACTCAAAGTTGGATGGGATTGCTATAAACTTAGTGCAATTTGATTTCTAGCGAACTGATCATCCATTTTATTAGACTTTCTGCGATTTTCACCAGAAAGTCTTAAGTTAAACCACAAATGGAAAATTATCAACGAAAAGGCTTGACCAGTTTAAACGGGGCAGTGATATTCCGAGGGTCCACAAATAAATTTGTAACCATTTCCTAGTTGACTTCATTCATCTGAAATGTGTTTTTTCACATTATTATTAAACATGTCATAAATGCAAATCAACAATCATTTAACAATTGTGAAGATGTGCAGTAAAATCACAAGTCCTGTAGCAAAACACATTTAGGTACCAACAAATGTATATGCTAACATCTATCATTCTATTTCTCTGAATAACAAGGGTCAAATCTGTGTCATTTTAGTTAGACAAAATCTCTAATTAAATGCTTTTACTTAGTTGAATCACCATAAAAGGCTGAACACAGTCTTGTTATAATAGGTTAGAAATTGGAAGATACTAGGCAAGTGTCTCTGAGTCAATTTCTAGGATAAAAAGTAGTTCTGTCAATCATCTGACGTGTAATTAATTCCCTTAAAAATTTCAATAAATAAGGACAACTTTGATAAATTAATATAGATTTAATTAGGTAATAATTCCAACCAGGATTTAACACAAATTTCATACTACTAATGAGATTAAATATCTAGTAAAATAGATCAACTAAATAATTACATCTAACATATTTACACAAATTATAAGTACCTGGTTTTATCTAACTGAGCACCATTCAAAGAAAGGCCCAACATACTGGACACATATTATAATAATCATGAGCATATGAATATTCACACAACATAATTGGATTGTCACAACTCAATCCATCATTATAATTATAATAACATATAAAATAACAAAACAAATATCTTGGGTGGGTGGGAGGGAAAATTTTTCAAACTAAAAACGTGACTTATAGGTGCTCTATACAATCGAACAGTGCCGAACCGCGTAATATAAGAAAATTTTATTTTTAACGTAGCAAACTGTTAACCAATCAGAAACGGGATCCTTAGAACGACCAATGAATGAGAAGGAAATGTTTTTTATCGTTGATTAATTAATTATTTTTAGAACAGTATAAAAATAGACCAATTAATTCCCTTAAAAATTTCAATAAATAAGGACAACTTTGATAAATTAATATAGATTTAATTAGGTAATAATTCCAACCAGGATTTAACACAAATTTCATACTACTAATGAGATTAAATATCTAGTAAAATAGATCAACTAAATAATTACATCTAACATATTTACACAAATTATAAGTACCTGGTTTTATCTAACTGAGCACCATTCAAAGAAAGGCCCAACCCAAGCCCAACATAAGCAAATCCAAAAAACAACAAAAAACAAACAAAAAACACAATAAAAAAAAAAAAAATTAAATAAAATTTAACTTATTAAGCCAAATTAAACAAAACAATAATGCACATAAAGCAACTCAAATCAGCATAACTTAAATGATATCTTTCATTTTAACATGCAAGCAGTAGCAAAATAACTGATAGATTCAATCAGAATCTTTAGTAATAACATATGGACAGATCTTACCTTTAGTAATTACATACAATCATCTAAAAAAAAAGAAAAATCACAATATCAATAGCTGGTAAAATCTGATGTCAATATGGAATTCAAAGAGTCGAAATAACTCGATGGAAAAAATAGCCCAACTTCCTCGAACCTTCCATGTTCAAGTGTAAACCCCCATCCATCCTAGCATATAAAAACTTACATATTTCACCCTTATGACAAAATGATCTAAAGGATCTGACAAACTTAAAACCTAATCTTCTTGAAAGGTCACATAAACCCTTATTCACCTCCATAATAATAACTTTTGTTGTTGTATGATCAATAGGTCTGGGCAAAATGGACGACACTATGATCTTTAAACCAGGATTCATATTTCTAATACCGCCAATTAAGTTGGCAAAATCATTAATTATTCTATCCTTTGGATGCCCATTTGCTATGTTATTGGTGCCCACATGTATAAGAATGTAATCATGATTCATTAAAAGGTCTTTATCTCGTTGCAATAAACTTAAAAGTCTCAGAATAGTTGCTCCCGGAAAGGACCGTAACTCTGTGCCTTCAATTGGTTGAACATGTTTTATAATGCTATCACCCACAATAGCCACTTTTCTAAGTTCTAAAAAGAAATTTTTCAAACTAAAAACGTGACTTATAGGTGCTCTATACAATCGAACAGTGCCGAACCGCGTAATATAAGAAAATTTTATTTTTAACGTAGCAAACTGTTAACCAATCAGAAACGGGATCCTTAGAACGACCAATGAATGAGAAGGAAATGTTTTTTATCATTGATTAATTAATTATTTTTAGAACAGTATAAAAATAGACCCTTTGTTTTACTGATGAGTGACAGGGGCTTACATATTATGATAATCATGTGAAAAAAATGGCAGAATCAAATCTCCACAAGCAGTAAGCAGTCTACACTAAGCAGTCTACATAGTAATCAGTGTAGTGTTAGACTGATCTTTTAATAATAACCATAAGAAATCAAAGGCTATCAAATTTACATTCCATTCATTGTATTGCTTGAAGTTGGTTTACAGTATGGTACCATATTTATTCTATTTAACCAGCTAATGAATCTACATAATTTGTATGCAAGATGAACAGGGAAAAATGTACTTCAAGGTTTTGTAGGGGAATGAGAGGAAAATAAAATCTTAGTATTTTTAAATTGATAATATTCGCCAGTAGGCCTAATACAGGGTAAAATAAACACTTCACTTGCATTATTTGCGCTGCTTTTTTTCGCACTTGAATCCAGTGTGTAAGGATTAATCATAAGTATGGATCTGTTAGGTTTCAATGTGCAAGAAAGTCTTTCTGTATTTCAATACTTTGATTAATGCCTGCAATGGTCTTGTTTGTCTAAGCAGTACATGTATGGTGTAACATGTTAAAACACATATCCAGACATGATCACTTAGATGTGTTTATATAGGCTAACTGATCATGATATTTCATGGCTGCTTAATGTGAGTTTGCTTTTGACCATGGTTAGAAATTTAGGTTCATAGCAGCCATTGTTATTTATGGTATATTACTGTTCAATCTCCATAAACAGATATCCTGTAAAGCATTGTCGTACAGGATCCCTACTATCTCAATGGAGGGTCACGTCGAGATGACCTTTATGTCGACGTATCAATGTGTAGCTTTCATCTAGACGAAACACTATTAGTAACATTTTGATTTCGTAATTTCTATTTTTAGAGGAAGGTTTGCAAGCTAATTTAACAGTAGTATTATTCACAGTCTGCAATTTGACGGCTCATTTCAAATTGCGTGACATAGACGATGTAAACAAGTTACGTATCATAACAATTTCGTCATTAATATTATGATGAGAAAAGGTCACCTGAACGTGACCCTCATTTGAAAAAGGGTCAGATCTAAATTAGCGAGTAGGAGTGAAAATTTTAGATCGGGTTTTAATCAGATTGATTACTGTTACACTGCCTAATCATTGTTATTTATAGGGAACACATCTAGTTTAGCGGACCCCTGAAGTAAATATAAATATGCTTGCGCAGCATGCTGTTTCTATGAGCAGACGCCCGAAGGTAAATGCGGCTAATTTTATTATTTTTGTTATTTTTAATTTTTATTATTGGGGGCTGCTGCCCCCACACCCCCGCTGATATTAAAAATGGGTAACAAAAAAGCATTTTAAAATAGTTGTTACAAAGTTTATTTAAATAATGAATAAAAAACTGCATCAATAAAAACAAAATGGCGTCCAAAATTTGTAAATGACACAACGTCCGTACATGCCCAATAGCACGGCCCGCTAAACTAGATTCTATCCATTTATGGTATATTACTGTTACACTGTCTAATAATGTTATTTATGGTATATTACTGTTACACTGTCTAATAATGTTATTTATGATATATTACTGTTACACTGTCTGATAATGTTATTTATGGTATATTACTGTTACACTGTCTAATAATGTTTTTATGGTATATTACTGTTACACTGTCTAATAATGTTATTTATGGTATATTGCTGTTACACTGTCTAATAATGTTATTTATTGCATATGTTACTATAAATAGTAACAAAATCGACGTGGAAGTGCGCCAATATAGCCTCAATGTGGGCAATACATTCGGGTATTGAGCAAGTGTGCCAAAATATCGATATTTGGCCCACTTCCTAGTGTGCCAAAAATCGATATTGAGGCAACTTCCGGTCATTACGCACCTGCAGTCCAACAACCGCAGACTTTCCGCACGTGAAATTCGTACGTAATTAGCAACAAGAAGCTATAATATTCAATTTTACGACGTGTGGTTTTTTTCAAAGTGAAAATAAATAAGATAATTAACAATTTATCAAGACTTACGTTTTATAACAAGCGTTCATAAGATTCCGAAGTTTCGACGTTGAATAAACAAAACAATAAATGTGACGTATACATGTGACGTAACGTCAACGTGCAAAATAGCGCGGTACATCGAGAAAATGTATTTTTGTTGTAGAAAAGTCATCGTTTCATGAATTGGTCAACATATGCAATAAAAAGGTTATGAAACAGGGCAAGTGTGCCTTAAGTCGATATCGGCACACTTTCACCGGCATTGGCCCTCGGGCTAAAGCCCTTGGGCCAATACCTAAGCAAGTGTGCCGATATCTTCCTTAAGGCACACTTGCCCTGTTTAATAACCTATACTTATGGTATATTACTGTTACACTGCCTTATCTGTGTTATTTATGGTATATTACTGTTACACTGTTAAATAATGTTATTTATGGTATATTACTGTAACACTGCCTTATCAATGTTATTTATGGTATATTACTGTTACACTGTCTAATAATGTTATTTATGGTATATTACTGTTACACTGTCTAATAATGTCCAAACATGGTTATACTGGTTACATGTACAAAATGGGATCTAAAAGTGACCATGTTGTTTTCATGGTTTTTCATTGTCTTTCGCTGACAAAGTGACAACTATCAAATAACATGTTCAGATGTCTGAACAATGGAAGACTATGGTTTACCTTGGTGCATGTTTCACCTTATTTTTTTTCTAAAAGTCACCCTAGTGATAATTTGGTTTGCTTTCATCGATATGCTTTCATTTATTGAAGTTTGTTCAAATAATAAGTTATATAAACTAACCAATGTATACTTAGGGACAAAAGTCTTGTCTAGTATCCTTTTACGTTTAAATTCACTACCTTGAAAATTTCCCTTCTACATATTATAATATGAAAAAATCTCCAAACACGACTAATTTTAAACTCGTTTTATTTATGACGACGTTTCGCCTTTCCAAAAGGGGTAAAAAGACCGTATTAAATTTATCAAAGAGACAATTAACAGATGATGAATACATTGTTTTAGGCAAAGGTTTATCTTTTTGTCCTAAACTCAAAAGTCATGATAAAATCAAACTTGCTGAAGAAACATTTTTGTATGCTCGTAGATTACGCCTTAAGGAATATTTCTATGATCCTGACAATATATCTTGTGATAAAGGTCTTAAAAAAGACTTACCGTTTTTTAATCGTAAACAGTCAACTTTTACACCTTCTAGTGGTAGGGATACATATTTAGATTTTTATATAGAGGCTATTTCTCGTGAAATATTACAAGAAGAACTTCCTAAACGTATGCATAGTAATATGAGTAAAAGCGAATATAAAGCTTTAATTAGTCTTGCTAATGACAATTCTATTATCATAAAGAAAGCAGATAAGTCAGGTTGTTATGGATAAAGGTTTATATAAGGCAGAAATTCTTAGACAGTTAGATAACGAGATGTATTATACTGAACTTAAGAAAGATCCTAGTGATGACCAAAAATCTAAAATAGAGCAGTGTACATTGAGTTTAGGTTGTGATGATATGTTTGATACATTTCCAGAGTCTATTCAAATGCCCCAATTTTACATTTTACCCAAAATACATAAGGAATCTAGTTCTGATTTACCAATAGGGTATCCAGGTAGACCCATAGTTGCAGGTTGTAATTCAGCTACTATAAACATTTCAAGGTATGTTGACTATGTATTGCAGCCCTTTGTGCAAGAATTACCCTCTTTTATTAAAGACAGGTCAGATTTCATCAACAAAATTAAATCTTTTAAGTTCAAAAGTAAAGACTCATATCTCGTAACTCTCGACGTAAATTCTTTGTATACAAATATTCCTCATTCCGATGGAATTGATGCTTGTAAATATTTTCTTGAAAAGAGAAATTCTATTTCTAAACTATCAGATCAAGATATGGCAAAACTTATTTCTCTTGTTTTGGAAAATAACTACTTCCAGTTTGGCCATAGATATTACTACCAGAAAACAGGAACTGCTATGGGTAGTCCTATGGCTCCTTCGTATGCCTCATTGTTTATGGGTAAATTTGAGCAGGATTTTCTTAATACCAGGACTGTAAAACCTAGTCTCTGGTTTCGTTTTCTAGATGATATTTTCCTTATCTGGGACCATAGTTATGATGAGTTGATACAATTTATTAATGATATAAATAAATTTCACCCGTCTATTAAATTTTCACACACTATATCTTTTACTGATGTCTCGTTTTTGGATGTTAAGGTATCAAAAGGTTCTAACTTAAGTATTGAAACTAATGTGTTTGTTAAAACCACTAATATCCACCAATATGTTGAATACACATCATGCCACCCGAAGACTTGTAAGGATAGCATTCCTTATAGTCAGGCTAAGCGTTATAGACGAATAATTTCAAATGATGATTGTTTTTACGAATCTGTTTCCAAACTTAAAGATTTTTTCTTAGAAAGAAATTATCCACGTTATACAGTTGAAAAAGCAATAGACAATATTTCATGTTTATCTCAGTCTGAAGCACTTCGAGAAAGTAACAGAAGCAATTCTGAGGTTATTCCTTTTGTGATTGAATATAATCCTTCATTACCTAATATAAGTAATATTCTTAAACGCTATTGGGATCTTTTAAATCTTTCTCATAGGGACAGTGTTAAATATGTTCATAAATTTAGGCCGGTTATTGCATATAAACGTCCAAAAAACATAGGTAACTATTTGATACGTTCTAAATACAATGAAAATAGAGTTGGTGTAGAAGATTCTTTTTCACAGAAGTGTAATCGTCGTAGATGTTCACATTGTAAAAATATTATTGAGGGATGTTCACATTGTAAAAATATTATTGAGGGAAATTCATTTACGAGTAATAAAACTGGTAAGACATTTAACCTTAATTGTTCTACTGACTGTACTAGTAAAGATGTAATCTATCTTATTTCATGTAGGAAATGTCATACACAATATGTTGGACAAACAAATCAACAAGTTTCAAAACGTATGAATAGTCATAGGTTCAATATAAACAATTTTGATAATACGTGTCCAAATTATTCTTCAAGTGTTGCTGTTCACTTTAATGAAAATAATCACTCTATAAATGATTTTTCATTTATCCCAATTGATGTTGTACGCAACGATATGGAGAGACTCTGTAAAGAAACGTTTTGGATCCATAAATTACAAACATTTCAGCCTGATGGTTTGAACGCTAAAGTTTCCTTCTACATATTGAAAGTTGTTTAAACCGATTTATGAGTTTTGATAGCTGTGAGCGCTCAAACGAAGAAGAAACACTACTGCCAATGTTTATCATGTGACCCCTCATGTATTTAGTAGCATGACCAGTTTAGTAAACTGAATAGGTTTTTATCCAATTGTCGAATGATATTCCAACCAAAAGACATCATAAACTTTGAAAAAATTATTGAATTTGATTAAAAAATAAAGCTTTAAAATCAACAGCATGTGCACACGCTATAGGCCAATTTGAGGCTGGTGCAATTTTTTACATGTAGCCAGTCATTTTGAAGCTAATGAGAAAACTATCAGACGATTACTAACAAATTTTGTGACGCATGGCACAGTAACTGATGTCCCATGCAAAGGACGACTGCGTCAAACAACATTAGATCAGGATAGGCCTAATCAACACAGATACCTTATCGTTTTGCTGCTCTGCTTAACACTGCACGAAATACACCTGGTCATACTCGACCTTGTTTAGGTGCTGGAACAGTACAGCAGAGTCTCTGGGAATTCAAGTAATGTGACTGATGCCAACATCATGAATCAAAATGAACTCCCATTCACAGACGTCTATGAGTAGCTTGCGCGTTACATAATTGAAGATGGCAATTGAATCAATCGCAAAACTTTCATTTTACGTATGAGCATAAATTTAGTGTTGATTCAAAGATCAACGTCTACATGTTTTTGTACGCTCTGGTGGAGGTTAACTTAAGCTTTTGCCATGCTTCATGCTACAATGCTGACTCAAAACTTTCTGGCTGCAAAAAATTTTCAAACATGCGGCACAATCAATTATGTAAACCAATTACGTGAGCCGAAGCTCGCGAAAAGAATCAACTTCCGGCTTTAATCTTGTATAGACTTGTAACGTCTGTGCATAAAAAGTGTGCTGAGATTATGCAGGCTAATGGAGGTCATATGCACAATTGAAAAGGGCCTTTAATTCAAGACACACTTAACGCAATCAGTTTTGCCTCGCTAAGTTCTCTTATGTCAATATTTAACCTAATTTAAAGCAGCAGAACCAGCTTAAAAATAGTTCTATTGGATGCATATCAATGTCCTCTTTCCATCTATACCAAATTTAAAAGTATGGGACATAAAACATTACAAATACAGTCAAACCTGTCTATAGTGGTCAGCTTAGGGACTGACTGAAAGTGACCACTATAGACAGGTGACCACTATATACAGGGTCTCTCAAAACCAACAAATAAATAAATACATACAGAAAAAGTATTTTATTTATGCTGTTTCGTCACAATAATTGTACTATAGTCGTATATAAACATGATATTTCATTTTAAATAAAAATTAATGTAAAGACATAATATTCATTAAACAATGAATTGGAAATGAAATTATTAATCAAGCTATTTTAGTATTTAGCTAAAAAAGTAAGCCATTTCTTCAGACTTGATGTATTGTCAGACCGCATACCCACACTTGCAGTTATTACTAATGTAAATATTCAGTAACTTGTCATTTTCCACTTGAAAAGCATATTCATATAAAGATATTGATGGCCATGTCGACAAAAAATCATAACTAACTGCGAAGCAAATGATTTCAATACAAAAATATCTCCAATGTGGAGAAAAATAATCTTAATAAAATTGTGCATAAACATTTAAATTATCTTATTTGAAACATAATTTTCACTCAATCTTGTTTGTTAGAACACACAAACATCTCTTTAACAGATTAACTAACAATAATTGCCATAATCTATTGCAGTTATATGTTTTTCACGTCTTTAGCGTGATTAAATGTTTACATTCTGTCAGCTGTTGACAGTGATCGTTATTTTTACAAATCTGTGAAAATTACTTGTTCCGGTCAATTGACCGTTACACTGACCGCTCTACGATGCAAATCAATCCGAAACTAGTGACCACTGACCACGTTGAAGAGGGTCACGCTATATAAAGGGTCAAATCAGAACAAAACTGTTTGGGAGGACCCTGAACTGACCGTAATGGACAGGGGTCACGCTATATAGAGGTGACTGTTAATACAGGTTCCACTGTATTGCATTTTTTCGAGACCGGACAAGACTTTTGTCCCTTAGTATATTTATACATATATATATAATAGTAAAATTTACTATAAAGTACTTATTGTTAGGCAAAATTATTTTGTCAAAACTAGTTTTATATTTATCTAGATGATTTTATCTTACACAAAACATCAAATATAATTATAAATTCCTTAGAGAAATCTTACTTTTTTAGTATTATAATATATGTATACAGCTTAGTTTGTATTTGATATTCTTGCTTTTAACAAAATATTCATTATGTAGGTTTATAAATTATAGCAGCATAATTATCAGATCTATTATATAGAAATTGAAGAATAAAATTATAAGAGTTTAATTCCATGTTTGTAAGGAAAGTTACTATCGTTATTATACCCCCGCTTCGAAGAAGAGGGGGGTATACTGTTTTACCCTTGTCCGTCCGTGCGTCCGGCCGGCCATCCGTCCGTCCGTTACAAAATTTCCGTCGCAGTTTTCTCAGCAACTATAACATGCAGCAGCCTAATACTTTGCATATTGCTTCATCCCATAGTCCCATGTGGTGTAAAGTGATTTCATACTCCTTGCTCTTCTACTTCCTGTTTGTCGCATATTTTTAGATTTTTGCGGGGGTATCACTAGTGAGCATTAGCTCACAGATTTACTTGTTGATATTATGTTATTATAAAAAAAATATTTCATTAAAATTAAAGTGTACATAGTGTTTTACTTTACTACTGCTGGTTCAAAGCATCTCTATATTGCGGTTTTAACAGAACACAGTCCTTAAACTCAATATAATAAAAAGAGTGAGTTACAACCATTTTGTGCTAAACCCATCATATACAAGTTTTATCATTGTTTCACAAACTCTTGTTATCAGTAAAACTTCAACCTCTGTCTCTCTGTAGCTTTCATTTTTTAAGTAAATAATAGAGTGGAAGCAGTTTTACAGAGCTTATTAATAGTCACTGTATGTTTTGATCAATGCCTTTCAGATAGCACAATGTTATATTTATCAAGTTGTCATTGTAAACATGAAAGTACATTTGTAGTTTATTGATCATTACAAATTATATATAGAACTCTCTACAAAATTTAACATTGATTTAATATTGTCATTATATAAGTATTACATCCTACAGAGGGTGATAGTACAGAATGTTCACCTGAGATAAGTAATGTCAACCGAGGCTTTAGCCGAGGTTGACTTTACTTGTCAAGGGTAAACATTCCGTCAAAAATCATAAATTGTTGACAATTCAGTAGGCACAAACCATTTAATTTTATCTGTTTTATTTGCTTTTGAACTTGAAGACATTTTTACAATGTTTAGTTTGTTGTTTTGTAAAAAGCAAGCATCTGTGCAAGGGAGGTAACTCAAATTGAATGGCTAAAAACTCAAGTCCGGGTATTAGCAAACTCACTCCAACGCAGTAGTCCTCCAATGCTTTAAGCAGGTAGATAGGTGATGTCAAGTGGGCCAATAGGTGATGTCCAGAGGGTAACATTACAGATTGTCACCCAGTGACGTCACATTAGGCTATATAGTAAACAAATAATGTGAAGTATAATAATACAGAATGTAACCACAGGAGTCAAAATGGTCATTTGAATGTCTTATACTATTGAAACATAAATTAATATCATCCCTAATCCACGCTTCAATTTTTAGACTTTCAGGCAATTTTCATCCTATAAGTCTTAAGTTATAACCACAAATAGAAAACTATCGATAAGTCTGACCAGTTTAACCGGTGCAGTGATATTTAAGTGCAGACATGCACATGTTCATATGTACACTGTAAACACTGCATAAACCTAACTATCTAAATATTTGTCAATGCTTTGAAATTATCTTTATCTAACCACAGTACCTTTTAAATGTGACAAAAAATTGTTCAGTAATTGAATTGCTATAAGTTGGCATCATGATCACAAATAGTTTTAGATTTGACTTACACACAAACTATATAGATTAAAGTATATATCTACAAAATGTTTTATTAAAAGTGACATAATAATATAATATTTGTCCAATCCACATGCAAATATTATGCACAATATTTATTACCAACTAGTTGACTAATAAAGACAGGGGTGCTAACCTTTGGGAATTTGACTTAGTTAAACAACAGTGACTATAAGTTGTAGGGTATTATAAAGATGATTAAAGGTCACCTATTTCTAGAGATGTTAACTGGTTACAAGCAAGACAAGCTTAGGACAGACAATATATTCATTGGACAATTAAGATTGCTTTTCAAATTGCTTCTTTTTTTAAACATATCTAATTCAATTTATTAAATGTTAAATAGTTTGACCATTGGTCACATTGTTTGTTTGTGTTCTTGGATTCTGTTAAATTTCAATGCATACAAAAGTCATTTTGTGCTACGGTTACTTTGACTATTATATCCAAACAAATTTCTATAACAAGACTGTTAGAAAAATACTCTTTTTTTAAAATAAACAACTTTCATATTGCAATTTCAAAAGTTATTGATTACTTGTTACTATAACCCTTTACTGGTTGGGACATGTCAAACTCCTCACAGTGATTGCGTCACGCTTTGCTACTTAATCACTGCCATCACGTGATGCTAGTAATACCATCTATTTATAGAATGCCCAAACTTCTCACAGTGCTTACGCCACGCTTTGTTATTTTTATAAATTAATAATTAAAACTATTTTTATCTTTATGTACTTTCGGAACATCATAATTTACTACTAGAAGCCTCAATTCGTAGAAAATATTGAATTGTAATTGAAAAGATGAAAAAAACATATTTGGCTCTCTGAGGGACAAATTTACTTGTGGTGGCAGTGGTTATTGATTTAATAAAGGGAAATAACCGCTGCTGAGAAGTTTGGGGACATGTGTGAAGTAGCCGTTTTCTTCACCTGAACATGCTAGGGCTATTTCAAGATGTTCTAATTTCACTACTTATTAACAGACAGATATTCAACTTGGCCAAGTTATTCCTGGGTGACTGCTTTTCGGAAACCAAGTTGAGCCCTGATCCAAGGTACCATGGCAATGTTGATGAGGGGCAAAAATGGCCAAAAAATGCAATTTATGCGAAAAAATGTCATTTTTTGGGGACAACTTTTCTTAAGTGAAATTCACTAACTCAGTTTAAAGAGACCAATTTAAAGGCAGGATTGACCAGTTTAGGGATAATCCTATACTTGTGATAAAGAGAGGTTTTATGACTTGACATAGTTACGTAACTACCATATCTGGTAAATATCAATATACTGGGAAATCTCTTCTCTAAAATATTATGTAATGCTCTAACAGCTACTTTATTTGGTTTTCTTCTCTAAGGTAATGTTATCATCTAGAAACACAATCTAATATGACGGCTATTGCAGGAAATATTATTTCGTGAGAAATTGCCATGAATATTTCTTCCTGTTAAAACCTATAACAATCTTATTCTTGTACAAATAAACACATACAAATGGAACTAACTGAACAACTCTCTCACTACTTATAACAATGATGGTGTGGTTTTTTATGTAGAAATACATATCTTTAGGATAAATATACATTGGCAATTTCAGCAACCATTATGATACTCTATTGTGTTATGGTATATGTGTTCTAGAATCAGTTTTAGCTACTTCTGACAAAATCAAGGTTACTGAAGATTGAAACATTCTGAAACTTTTTAGAAAGAATATTATGATAGGGATGCTAATTAAATCTGTTACATTGTTTACTGATCTCTATTCTTTAGTTTTTGGAGTATTTAGGTACATTTTTCAGGGTACATACAGTAGAGTCATTGGTAGGGGGGACAGATAACGTGGGTTTAGGTTGGATATTCCTCTCAAAATAAAATTTCATTTGTCAATGCAGTAAATTTGAGAACATTAGCACACATTTATAGGATAAACTCTGTGCCTTTACTTGGTGTATTGTTCTCTCTTCCTTACAAAAAAGTCAATGTTTGTCAATAAATGATGCAACTCAGACTATTTTTAAGCTCATTTAAATGAGAAAGTTATAAAAAACAAAAGATCACTTAAATCTCTGATCATCATGAGAAATGTGTTTTTGTTGTTGCTAACAGTGCCTTATTTATTTGAAAAATATTTAATGACCACAAACCATGCACATTGGGTTAAACTATGTTTCTTTGTAAAAAGTGTATTTTTCATTGTAAATGATCATAGCTTTTATTACAATGCCATGCCTCATTTTGCTACTAGAAAAATAAAATTCTTGATTATGAAAAGGCAAAAACATAGCTTATTTTAGGCTCAGAAGAACTATAATATAAAAGCAAATACAATGCCTAATTCCTTTAATTGTAGGAACAATAAATTTGTTGGTTGTAAATGTGGGATATTTTAGAAAAGTTTTGTTGTAGATGTCAGCAATTTCAGTTCTAAGATAGGTAAATTACTAAAAGAGATTTTAAGAGTCTATAGGTTATAGTTATTGCAAATCTTCATTTTGACAAAAAGAATTAAGTATAAAAGTACTTTTTAGAATAATTAGATTAAATGTAGTAAAAGTGAAAGAACTATTGCACTGCTAATTGATGATTAAGAACAGTTGTTCTTATGATGAAGTTAGTACTGGCTTAAGCCCAGGAAGCAGTTCTATGGTAAAGATTTTATGTCACATGTCCAACAGAGCCTGTACATAGAGGACTTTTGTCCACTAAGGACACTTATAGATTTACCTGTGACTGTTCTTTGTTCACAGGCTGGACTGTTTTTGAAAATTAATGTTTTTACTTTCTTGAGCCTTTCTAATCTCATATAAAAAATGATAATGCACATAGAAACTCCAATCAGTCTGAAACAATCTAGCTATGACTTATAAAATCAACTCACACAAACTGTACATTTAATGAAAGCCAGGCTAAAATTACTGAATTTTATATCTTTAGCAGTTCAAAACAGTCAGACTCAAGTCTTTTTTCTTCTTAAGAAAACTTATTCTAGATTAATACATTCTGTAGAAATAATTGATATTTATGTTGTAGGTTCAGTTACTTTTGAGTCTTGAAAACTTGTGATAGAAAATGATAGAAAAGAGCATTTTCAAACATTTGAGTCACCTGTATTCCTGCATTGGCATTCAATTTTTTTAAAGAAAATTCAAAATTTTAGTGTCATAATTATTTGATGAAAATATACAGTAGGTTCTCCTTGACTTTTCTCTGTTTCTAGCTCACGAGACAATATAATGCAGACATAATATAATATATATATTGTAGGTCTTCCATAAGTAAACTGACTAACCAAATCTAGACATTGCAACCATGGTAATTTGATTTACAAAACTAAAATATACTGTCTAAGATAAATGTAAGAAAAAGAGTACATACTTGGTTAGATACAAAGATGGCTGGCATAATTTGTACCAATCAGGAACCATGTCAATCATTGACTTAGATACATTGAATGTATCTAAGTTAGATAAGGTACATGTTCCTTTATCACCTCATTAATTGTACAACATTAATACTTTGATATATTTATCAATAATTTGAGTTATCAGAAAGATTAAGATAAAACAAGACTTTAATGTATATAATACATTGTACATATATAATAATAAATGTACTATAGAGATAAGTTTGTCTAGATTAATGTTAAATGTTGTAGTGACATTTACTGTCTTATCTTGATAGATCTAAATTATCTCTGTTATATCTGACATTTTACTAAATGACCTATCTAATAGTGGGCAGCAGCCACGGATTTAGCCCCGGGCTTCAGTGCTGCAGCCCCCCACATCTCAGTCCAGAGATATGTTTTCTAGCTGAGCTGATATACTCTAATGCATTTATGGTCCGTAGTGTGTCCGTTATCAAAGCAGTTAATTGCTATCATCCGGTTGTTAATCTCTTGTCTGGGGGCTTTGTTGAGAGTGTAATATAATTATCGATCAACAAGTTGTTCACGCTTGACCAGGGATTATATTCATGTCACTGGCTTGACTGACAGGACCATTGAAAGGTGTTGTTGATTGACTGATTTGACAGATGTGTTTGAACTGCTTTAAATTTAGTTTTCCTTGTTTATTTTATAATAGATTCGTTCGTTATTTTTTAGTTATTTTATTTTATTAGTGCATTTAATGTATTAGTTATTTTCATCCCACATTTTTGTGCAAATTTAGCCATTGTTTTATTTTATTGGGTGTTGAAGTAAACATATTATAACAATTTTAATACATCGTTTAGATACAGAATTAGATTTTAAATCAAATCCTGTTATTAGTCTAAATAATTTTAGTATCACCATTATGCTATTCCCTATCAATTTGTTGATACTTGTCTAAATATAATAGGTCAAAAAGCTCTTAACAGCGTATGTAAACTGGTCATTATGTTTTTTTGACACAAAATAAAATGTGCTTACTACTCACTTTCTTACTTTTATAATTATAGGTATATTTTCTTGTTTTCTGTTGTTTGTTAACCCTTTACTGGTTGCGACATGGGTGAAAGTGGTCATCTTTTCACCATAACACACAAGGGCTATTTCAAGATGCTCATATTTCATTACCAATTGACTGACAGATATGCAACTTGGCCAAGTTATTCCCTGGGTGACTGGCTATAAGACAGTGAACTCATTTTTGTTTTCACAAAGGGGGGGGGCATACCCCCTTTTGGACCCCATGAGAAATCTTTAGATGGGAGAAGCGCATGAAAAAGGTAAAATACAAATTTTAAGGACCGTTGCGGCCATTTAAAGGGGGTCCAGAAACTTAAAAATGCGGAATTGACCAGTTAAGGGTTAATCTGTGCTATTATAAATGCAGCAAGAATGACCAAAAAATGCACCAGAATGCTCCTGTACCCCCACTAACGGTAGGGGACACCGCTTCCGTACCCACCCCAAGTTTGGTCCACCAGCCCCCCCAGGCAGCTCTGTTCTGTATCCACCCCTGGGCAGTACTGTTTTATAACTTTTTTCTTTCATCTTTTATCAAACTACTTTATTCATGTTTTGTTTATTACTTTGATCATAATGTAGTAATATATACTTGAGTATTACATTTTGACAGAGTTTGTACTTATCTCAATGTATTATCTAGGCTTCTTTAACAACTGTGTTCCTTAAGTTATGCTGACAGCAATGTTTGTGAGACATGTTGACTTCAACAGAAAAATGTTTTACCCTTAGATTTATTTGATTTTTACTTCTTTTAGATCTATTAATTATTCAATTTATTATCATTACACTTATGCTATATTACAATTATCAATATGGCCTCTTTATATGCAACAACTTTTATGTGCCAAACTATAGGAATGTAAAAATATGTAAGTCAGTTTCTGCAGAAATATCTCAAAGGAGTCCAAAATATTGACCCATTCAATAACAATGTTTCTTTCCGACTTAAGTGACCTGATATCTAACCTTAAGGTGGCCGGCACGGTCCCAAATAAAAAACACTTTATATACATATAAGATATATCACACTAAGAATCTTAGTTTTTTAACCAAGTTCAATTAAAGGGCCTGTTACTCTGTCATTAATAATTTTATTTCACAGATTTATACATGCACGGGAAGCTAAGGCTTTGCTTTTTTAAAGGACACCAACATCTTTTGCATATGCCAAATAATAAGGTCGTAATCTGATTTGAAACACTTCTTAAAAACAGATTTAGTTTAGTTGGTACAAAAGTGGCAAGAACAAAATACACTATTGGGGCAAATTTTGTTAAATTCTGTTTAATCGAATAAACAAAGTAAAAAAAAACTATTGACATATTGCAACCATCATCAAAAATTATTCCTGCATTCAAACCCTATAAGTATTCAAGAACTAGTCAATAGAAATCATATTTTTGGTATCCGGACATATGCCCCCCCCCCGGACATTTGCCCCCTTTCTTCGACAGGGCGGACATTTGCCCCCCTAAGTTTTTTGAAGGGCGGACATTTGCCCCTCGTGTGTTTTGAGAGGGTGGACATTTGCCCCCCTTAGTTTTTTGGAGGGCGGACATTTGCCCCCCTTTGAATTAACATGTGTAAATAAAATGTCATTTGGCATTTTTTGGAGCCAGTACAAATTTTAATATTCGTTTTTATAAAGTAAAACAAATATTCCAGGTGCGTTAATGTCATATGTTTCGATTTTAGTGTCCGAATATGTCTATCCGAATACTATGCTACTTTGGTTTACGTGGAATGAAGTTTCAATGCTAACACATGGGTACATTGTGATTAATTATTTCCTATAACTTGAGTCTGGTGTTTACATTTACTTTTCTTGACAATTATTAACTGCAATTATCAGTTAATTGTGTTCCGAAACAAAGAGCGCCGACTACGGCGTCAATTCAAATCGAAGTATATAAATGACAGTTCATGTGCAAACTGTAAAGAAAGGTACAGCCTATTATCCGAGTTTTGACATTTAATTAGGGGTCCAAATTAATTGACATGTGTTATACAACACTTAGATTTGTAAACTGTGAACAATATATTGGTATTTTCATCCTCTATTCATTTTCTAATTATCAACAGATAATTGGGGGTCATAGCCATAACCTTTTTGGTTTGTGTGTTAGCAATTATCCTAACTGTAAACAGGCTTCTTAAAATATTATTTGATTCAAACTTTTAAGTATGGGTTGAAATAGAAAAGGCCGTTTTTTATGAGAATATTCAAAATTTGTATATTGAGATATTTTTTTAATACAAATTGTTTTGCTTTCGTATTATTTCAAAAGCATAACTTCAAGTTCTCCATGAAAGGGGGAAATGTCCACCCTCCAAAAAACTTAGGGGGGCAAATGGCCGCCCTGTCAAAATACACAAGGGGGCAAATATCGGCCCTTCAAAAAAGTGAGGGGGGGGCAAATGTCCGCCCTGACAAAAAGGGGGCAAATGTCCGGGGGGCAAATGTCCGCCCTGACAAAAAGGGGGCAAATGTATGGGGGGGCAAATGTCCTAGAATCCATATTTTTCGGTGTTTTCCATTCATAACATCTAAGTACAGTCATTATTGAGCAAATGACATTATGAATTAGTAAGAATTAGAATCACTGCTGATACCATGTCCTTTCAATGAAGTTTGGTAACATTTCATGTATTTTGTCTGATGTATAGTACTTTGTCTGTAGTAGTTCTAAATATTCTTCATTCATGTTGTAGTTTAAAGTATGCAGTTCAAAAATTACCATCAAGTTATTGTGTATTTAGTTCTTGAGACTTTTGTATCGAGTAAACTAAATATGTTTTGATTGTAATGTTTAACACGGCCTACGATGTACTGTATAAGTCTTAATATTGTCACCTATTTTTTGCGGTTTATGAACATCCAAATATTGACCCCACAAATATAAAACACTGCCAAATATTGACCTTGCGAATATAAAACACGGCTAAATATTTATCACATTAAGGCTACTCTCACTTTGATTAAGTTACTTTCCATTTCACTTAATACAATAATATTAATAATAACGACTTTATTTAATGTGGATAACATATTTGGCTAAAACCAATTTTCAATATGGTCCACACAGAAATGTTACAATGTACATACAGTATGAAAATAGACAACATGGTTGAGTAAAATAGTACAAAATACATGAAAATAAAATAAAAACATATAGGTTACATATAAATAGTAATATACACCAATGTGATGAAAACATAGTTTGAAATAAGTAGATGAGACAAATGTATAATGACTATCACAATATATTACAACAATGGGACTACATTATTTACATAGCACTACCAGAGTATTTCCATTTCAGATAATTAGTCTTGAATTTCTTAAAAGAATCAGATTGTCGAACTTCTAAAGGTATTGAATTCCAAACCATAGGGCCTGAATAATTTTCTAAAAAAAATCCAAGTTTGGTTTTAGGACTGAAATCATAGCTTGTTTTTCAGATCTACGAACACGGTCATGGTTGCAATTTTGGAAGTTGAACATCAAGTTTAAATAATCTGGACCTGTATTGTTTAAAGATTTGAATATAAGAGTTGCATTTTTGAATCTGATTCTCTCAGGGAAAGTCGTCCATTTTAGCTTCTTGAAAAGGACAGCTGAAGGAGTATTAAAATCTTGATCTAGAATAATTATTGCTGCTCTTTTTGAAATTTAATAACAGTTTCTAAAAGTTTACCAATGCAGTTTCCCCAAATAGTGCAACAGTAGTCTAGATGGGGTAGAATATATGCATTGAAGAATAGTTTACGGGAAGGAATGTTAAGAAATGCTTTAATCTGTTAGAGGAGGTATAAGTTACTATTACATATTTTTAGGGTTTTTTTTACTTGAGATTTCCAGGTTAAATTATGATCAACATTTACTCCTAGCAGCTTCTCAGTTGTAGAATATAATTTTTTTATTAGACATTAGTCATTCATAAGTAAAGGATTAGTATTGGTATGGGCTAAAACTTTTTTATTATTAGCAGGTGTTGATATGAACATTGCTTTAGTTTTAGAGACATTTGGTAACATAGAATTTTGTTCACACCATTCAGAAACAATGTTAATATTTGTTTGAAGATTATTGTGTACTTCACTTAGGGTTTACCTTCTGCCGACAAAGTTATGTCATCAGCAAACATATCAACATTAGAATTCTCTGTTCAGGGGTAAATCATTAATATATAAAATAAACAGTATTGGTCCAAGTACTGAGCCTTGGGGTACCCCAGCTGTTATTTCTTGGGCATCAGATAGGCTTCCTGATAAACAAACTTTCTGGGTACGATTTGTTAGATATGACTTAAACCATTTGTGGAGTCACTAAAATGATAAAGTTTAAGTTTTCTTATTAGTAGAGAATGATAAATATTATCCAACGCTTTGGTAAGGTCTAGAAATATTGTTTCTACATACTTCTTATCATTGATAGATGTAATCCAACCATCAATGATAGAGGTTAATGCAGTTTCACATGAGTGATTTGGGCGAAAACCAGATTGCTTTGAATGGAGCAATTTATTTTCTTCTAAAAAGTTTTGGACATAACTAGATATGTGTTTTTCAATGAGTTTTGATGAAATTGGCAATACAGATATTAGCCTGTAGTTAGTTTATCAGATTTAGAACCCTTCTTAAAGATAGGGGTTATTTTTGCTTCTTTGAATTTGGAGGGGAATTTATTTTTAATGATACTTAGATTGATTATTTTTGTAAGGGGTTTTGCTATAACATTAAAACTAACTTTAAGTCTTTTATGACCAATGTCAGCTAGACCTGTAGACTAGGTGTCATCCAAAGATTTTAGTTCTTTAGTTATAAAGGATTCAGTGACAAGTGGTATATTAAAAACCTTCTGATCAATTTTACTATCAACAAAACGTTAGACAATTTCTTCACTATCTTGATCAAGGCACTGGTGGATCAGGAACCATTTTAAATATATTAGTAATCAAAGCACTGGAGTGCTGGAGGAACGATGTCCTGAACTTATTTATTAAATAAAGAATATATAATTATGTCAAAATATAAATATTATCTATAAAACAATGTATTAAGTATCAATTAATAGAATTTACAAAGAGCAGTCCAAGGACAGCACTAGACTTTTCAATTGTTTTGCTCATGGCAAGGTTTATACTTTATCAAACAAAATAAATCAGTCAAAGAATAATTAGGTTCCAAAATATATAGATATAAATGAGGCATAACTTCTATAACATAAATCCATAGTAACGTCCCTTCAATACACACAGAAGCTATATTTGTGTTACGAAAACGATACGAGTATGCGACCAGTATTTACTCGATTAAATATTTTTGGTGGGCAGAGTTTCACTCTGGGCATGCTAGTTGTTAACTTTCGCATACAGTGTTAGTTAGTTAGTGAGTCGCTTATATTAATCGTGGCAAAAATTAGGTCAACATTTTGTTCATCCCAATTAATGTTTGATATAAATATCATGGTTTTTACACATTCACTATCATAATGTTAAATATATAAAATTCTTGAATGTATAAAATTTAAATGCTGTTCGCAATTTGTTTAATCTTTGAATCGATAGAGTGATTTAAATTATCTTATTTTTTGCAATAATGAACATCTATTTAAGATACAATAAGAAAACATTTATTCCTGTCTTATTCTTGACAAAAATATTGAGAAAAAATCAATAACCAGAAAATTAAAATTAACTATTAAATAAAAAAAGAACTGCTACCAGTTGGCAACCAGCCAAGAATAACTTTACTATTTGCTCATCATTTGTGTGGTATGTGTCAAATTCTTTTATGGGTAAGTGAACTTAGGGTCATAACCAAGTAATTGATTTCTTGTTAGCATCACATCAAAGAACCGATTTCCGGAAACGATAAAAAATTATAACACGCTGACAGACGACACGCTAGGTGACGTATTGATATTATCTCTGTTGAAATTCAGTTGTGTTGACAAAACACATGTCACTTAAATACATTTTGAGGTATCCCAAAGGGACAATATGCATGTTCTTAATGAATTAGATATCCTGTATTGAACCTCAATTTTAATGATTTTGAAAGATAAAATTTTGTACCACAGGAAACAGATCGAATAAGTGTCTATCATCAAATAATAATTATGTTCATGTGATATGGGTCTGAATTATTTTGTCACAAAATATCAATTGAAATTTCATTGTAATACATGTATTATAAAAAACGGCAAATATAATGCATCGTTAGAAAGGGAAAAAATAATTTTATTACATGTAATTGCATTTTTAACAAAAACATTCCTTCTACAATGTTATTGTTTAAGAAAGCAAATTAGTGTCGGGTCTTTTAGAACTTCAAAATTCAATTCGATTTCTGTTAAGAAAACGCTTCATTGTTTGTTAATTGTAACTTAGTAGATATATGTTTAGACATCGTTCCAAATATGAATTAAATGTTTGTGCAGTGGTAAATGGATCTAAATTTGGGTTCCCATGATCATCATTTATGAAATTTGTTTGGTGATGTGATTCTTTTCCGGACATTTCTTCTATGTTTCTCCATAGTAATTTAGTGTTTTTCTTACATTCTGAGATTGTTTCTGAATAAAATGTCTTCTTAGATAAAAAAAAATGTCTTCACTTTTTGTCTCCAGTATTTAAATTGGCCTTCACTTCCTACTTATTGCATGGTTCTTTGCACTAATTGCTTCAGCTATTTCTGAATTGAACCAATCTGGTTGTTGTTTGAATTTTACACATTTTATTTTCTTTGGTAGATGAAGATTCATTGTGTCAGTAAATAATTTAAGAAAATAATCTAAAGCGTCATCAGGATCATCATATATGTCAAGAACAGACCAGGGTTGATTTTGTTAATCTTTTAGAAATACATTTTCATCAAATTTTTTATATGATCTGTATTGAATAGAAGAATGTAAAGGGCCGTTGTCACGTTTAGAGGACAGTTTACAGGTGAAACAGACAGGAAAATGATCACTGAAGGTAAGACATGGAACTTGAATATTAGCTATATTAGTTGATTGGTTAGTATTACTCTCCATTGCATCGGTTTCGAAAGATTCTTCATACTCGTTCACTTTCTACCTCTGCTAAAATACTACGTGCAAACTGATATTTCTATTTTTAGACAGAGACATAAACATTTGAATCGCATGACTGTCACGTGGTTTTTAAAATTAGATGCAAACATTTCTCACGCCTGTTATTTCAAAATGTCGAAATGCAAAGATGTTGGACAGTTTTGCATTAGTTAGATAATGGAAAATTAACAAAAATGAAAATGAACATTGATCTTTTTTAACGTGCATCTCTGATCTTTTAACTGTAAGCATAGAGCAACTTATTAAACTTAAGTACAACGTGTAGCCACGCTATATATATATGACGTCATATTAGGTTGCATTCGTCACTAGTATGATCATACCATATTTATAAAGCATTGTATGTTAACCCGTTCAACCAATGAAAATGCGTATAAAGTTTTTCAGCTAAATTGGAATTTGGTCAACTTTCATTGGTCGTTCAAAGGTTCATAGTAAAGGTCAATATCATAAATCGACTAGTCTTAAGGCAGCGGGTGAATGTAATGTATTCACTGAGCTGCGAGGGGAGTGTAGGTTAGTATAAACATGATCTGTAATAGTTGATGTAGTGGAAGTTACTCTGATAGGCTTATTAACAAGTTGGGATAAATTATATGAACTTGTCAGATTCTTCTACGTGTTAACCATTGATGAGTTATTGAATAAATTATAATTAAAATCTTCAAATAGAATAAGTTCTTTGTTTTCAGCATATGCTTTTTCTAAACATTGTTCAAATTCCAGTGTCCAGTTTGTTAATGAAGATGGAGGTCTATATACATAACATAATCAAAGTACTGAAAGTACTGAAGTGAAACTGAAGAGTTCCGTTATGTAAGAACTAGTGACGTATACTAAAACTAAGACAAATCAAATCTATGTGACGTGTAAGTTCGAATCCTAGGATAGTCTGCTTAAGAAGAAATCTAGTAGTTGTATTAAGTGATCAAAATCACTGCATCTTTCTTATGATGCGTTCGACAGGATGACACCACTGTATTTAAAGTTATACAGAACTATGAACTTATGAAATAAGTAAAAACAATATAATAAAAATATTAAGAACAAAGATATACAAAATAAGATGGTACTCAATATTTAATTAAAGCTACACAGTTCTTAACTAAATATTAAATATCAAATGAGTCAGAGAGATCTTAGAAAAATATCATGACAGCCAAATGTAAACAATAGATCTAAAAATGGAATTCAAAATGGCTGCCAGTTAACAGGAAATAATCAAAAGTTCTTAATTAAACCAATTAAACCTAATAAAATTAAACTATACCTTTAACTTACTTAAACAATTGCTTAAAGTACAAAAATGCTCCAAAAATACTTAAGTGTAAATATGAAAAATAATTAATTAATTACTAATTAATACTAGAGAGAGATTTTGAGTTTCTTCCAATTCAAGTGTTTACTTCAGACTGAAGAATTTTCCAAGCTGCAGCTATACTTATGTGCCTAGACAGGACTAGTGCTGACCCCTTTATTATTCAAGGGAAGTAACTCTGCAATAAACCCCTAAACAAAGAAAGTCTTCTTTGTTCTATATTAAAGGGAGATAACTCTTACAATATACCCTAATTACTAGTGGCTGTTCCATCAATGGGAATAATGATAGTTCTAACCCATATTAAATGAACAATGATACAAAATACAAGTTATAACATAAGTATAAACATAAAGTATGAATATTCTGACATAGGTATGGAGTTAATAAGTCAATAAAACAATTATGAAGTGATTTATAACAGTTATAGTGACTATAAACAACAGTATGCAAATACCCCAAGTCAAGGTTAGGTCTAAAACTCTGACCACTAAACAACAAGGTTAAGTAAGAAGTTTTAAACTACAAGTATATGAAATGGGCCTTTAATAGCTCACACAGAAGATTTGCTATGGAAACCTTAGGTATTTACAAAGGGAAGTAATTCTGTCTAATTGATAAAAATAGATCTAACTTAAAAGTTAACTTGTGCCCTTAATTATACAATATTTTAATCATTATTTCTCAATAAATGGCTACTATTATGTAATATTGCCTAGTATAAATCCAACTTTACAACAATACTATTGGAAGGAATTTTTGAAAGATTTAAGAGTTCAAAGTTACTATTTTAATATCCATCATTATCTCTTTATCATTCATTGTCAACTATGTTTCATATTTCATTTCACATGCACAATATTCTTCTGATCGATAGGTTGTAGGTTCGATTTCCGGGCGGGTCATATTTTCGTGGAGCGTAGGTATGATATAATTTCTACGGTCATTCTCCCTTTCTACCACTGATTCTAAATCATGCAGGGCAGTAGTCAGTCACTAACATTTAGCTTTTTCAGGAACAGTATGTGGACTGATCGCTGTGAAGCCCTTGATATAACCTATACAATGTGTTGCTATGGCGTTAAGGCCACAACAAATTTATCATAATTATGTTCTATGGATTTTGTCTAAAAAATGGAGCTAGCGAGCAAAAAAAAATTGTTTTCCTCATTTCTGGCGTTTTGAGAAGCGAGCGAAAGGTGGAGAATAAATATGTGATATTTTCATGATCATTTATGTACCAAATGTAAAAAGAAACCATGCTAAATATGGACTTTTCACAGAAAAAACATCATAATGTGTAATTTAGAAAAGCATTATAAGTTACTTTTTAGAGTTTTAAGTCATACTGGTCATTTATTCATCATATTAATGTGATACAGTTAATCATGCACATTTAAAGATAAAATATGTCGAAGTCTTTCTTCCTTGGACTTATTTATTTTGATCTTGGGATACAGGGGATATAGCTCTGATTATCTTGCAGGTTGTCGTTAAAAAGATTACGTTTTGTTAGCATGCATAGATACTTTTAATATGTTACATACATCATAAATGACTGTATTTTGTTCCAATTGCATTTACTGTCCAATATCATTATGCTGCATAGCTAATACATTTAGTGAATTCATTCAATATTAACCTACAATTAAATACTTCCAATATTTCTGTATAAATCAGATCTGCTCACATCATGATGGAAAATCTACAACGGTCATTCATTCAGCCATTCATTGACACCTGGCCAGCTCTCTACCTTCTTACAGTAAACTCCAGCTGTGAATATCGTGTGCTAAGTAGTATATACTATATACAAGCCTGTGGTAGATAATATTGCGCAATAATACAAAATAACTATTCTCTGTACCCAGTATGAATAATGTTTGATTAATGTAAAGAAACATTAAATATCATAATTTCAAGTATTTGTTTGAATTATTTTTTTCCAATTCATCTACGTTTGATAGTATTCTACTGCACTATTTTCTTGGGCGCATTTACTCATTGTTAGGTGTTGTTCGTTCTTTTTCAAATTTCACAGAGCGCTGACATAGAAAGGAATTTTTTGAAAAAAATTCCTTCCAATAAAAATGATTTCTGTTTTGGAGGTTTGATAGTTATAAATTTGGGTTTTCGAGATTATATCTCAGCAGGCCAATTTAGATTTCACATATATCATAATGCCACCACCAAGTGAATGTCACTGAACGTGTGAATGTGGAAAATTGTTATATGAAATTTTGCAATTAAAATCTTAATTTAGGAAAATTGTTTATTGTTTGTATGTTGTTTAATACATATCAATTTAGTTATGGCTTATATTGCCCCCTATTACATGTCTAAATTTTGGTAATCAATATATCAAGAATGCATTGTTCTTCAGAGTTAACACATAAAGTGTTAGCACGTATTGTGTCATTTAATGCTTTCCTCGATAATGTACTTACGTCGTAGTTGGCACTTGTTCTTGGAAACACAATAGATAATTAAAATTGTGAGAAATGCAATTCTGAAAGCCTTACTCAATTCATAAACATAGCATTTAACTACTAATTCAATTCCAGAAGATTTTCAAATAAACTTTGAATGTAGATTATTCTTTGTAAAACAAAAGAAACATAGTATTCAGATAAACAAATTTAACACGAAAATCGAAAATTGTTTATGTTTTAATTTTAGCAGTTTTAAAATCGAGCATGGGTTAATATTGGCGGTGAGCCTATTGACCCCGATAATATATAACCATCATAAAAACGTCAAAATTTGCACTGCCAATATAAAGACGTATAAAGTATGCTGTTGGTGTCATTCAGAAGATCAAAGCCTTAGCTACACATACATGTTTATATCTTTAAAATACTCTTATTATAGAGAAACTGGCCTCTAAATGAACTTGCCTTCTATAAGAAACTACTTTCTATAAGAACTTACACCTTCTATAAGAACAACCTTCTATAAGGAACAACCTTCTATAAGAACTAACTTTCTATAAGAACTAACTTTCTATAAGAACTAACTTTCTATAAGAACTTACCTTCTATAAGAACTAACTTTCTATAAGAACTAACCTTCTATAAGAACTAACTTTCTATAAGAACTAACTTTCTGTAAGAACTTACCTTCTATAAGGAACAACCTTCTATAAGGAACAACCTTCTATAAGAACTAACTTTCTATAAGAACTAACTTTCTATAAGGAACAACCTTCTATAAGAACTAACTTTCTATAAGAACTTACCTTCTATAAGGAACAACCTTCTATAAGGAACAACCTTCTATAAGGAACAACCTTCTATAAGAACTTACCTTCTATAAGAAACTACTTTCTATTAGAACTTACCTTCTATAAGGAACAACCTTCTATAAGAACTTACCTTCTATAAGAAACTACTTTCTATTAGAACTTACCTTCTATAAGGAACAACCTTCTATAAGGAACGACCTTCTATAAGGAACAACCTTCTATAAGAACTAACTTTCTATAAGGGACAACTTTCTATAAGAACTAACCTTCTATAAGAAACAACCTTCTTAGGGAACTTACCTTCTATAAGAACTAACCTTCTATAAGGAACAACCTTCTATAAGGAACAACCTTCTTTAAGAACTAACTTTCTATAAGGAACTACTTTCTATAAGAACTTACCTTCTATAAGAACTACCTTCTATAAGGAACAGCTTTCTATAAGGAACAACCTTCTATAAGAACTTACCTTCTATAAGGAACAACCTTCTATAAGGAACAACCTTCTATAAGAAACTACTTTTTATAAGAACTAACCTTCTATAAGAACTACTGGTATCGGGACATTTGCCCCCCTGGACATTTGCCCCTTAAGTTTTTTGAAGGGCGGACTATTAGAAACAACCTTTATAAAAAATGATACAATGATGGAAGCTAGCTGACATAGGATAGGTTAGGATGATCATGTGACTTCTTTTGAATACCATTACATATATGTATTATGTGATGTAATTGTTAAACTTTTTTTCCTGAATTTTCTTAAGTTTATAAGAATGGTTTCTGTTTTTCTCCTTCTATACTTACATATAAAAAATCAAAGCGCTGAAATCACTGGAGTTGTTCGACTTAGAAAACATGTATAGCTGTAGTCACTTGATGTGGTCAGAAAATGGAAATAAAGTATGTAAAATAACATTTTGTCACTTTAAAGATAGACCACAGAACTTTCCTTGTAAAATGGTGCTGTTTGTACACATGTACTTGGTTACTGTACATGATAATGCAATATTCATTGGAATACCAGAAAAAGAAACTGACCAATTGACAAAGCAACTTTCCTGAAATCCATTTAAGTGGCTTCGTAGAGAAGTTGGCTTTGTCAAGAGGTCTCAAGTCATCCCATTAATTATGTTGAGTTTTTTATGTGATAGCAAGTTTTTTTTCAAGTATAATACAGCACAATCATACTTATTGGATGATTGAGATTCTAAAATTAATATACAGTTTGGTACAATATTCGATCTGTTTAGGAACATAGGCTCGACATGATGAAAATTCAACTACCAGGTTGAAAATTCAAGCTGAAGTTGGATTTACTTAAGTGAGCCCTGGCTGTATTTTTCAGTGTATTATATTCAGAATAATTCTTATGATACGGTAACATTTACTAGGGCTCTACACTGGTATACGATATATATCGAATACCGGTATTATAGGTTCGATAGATATATCGGATTGAATGTTTCCGTATCAAACAAAATATCGATCAATGACGGCCATACAAGTAAAATCCAAGGCCTGCAAATCACTTGATATTTTGTATCGCCAAGTCAACACTCTACCCAATGATGTCATTGATTCTACTGCTTCCGGTTCTTTATGGACTAAGCTGTTGACGAACGTTAGTCATGTTTTGTTCTTTTCAATCAAAGGGAAGTAACTGATGTTGTTAGAATGTCCTGTATATGTACTTTCGTTTTTTTATTAGTCAGGGAACCAACACTCAGTATTAATTGATAGACTAAAGTAAAATTGGTGAACCATCACATAAGAGAGCCAAAACACTGATGGGGGGGGCTTTTTTAAGTGATGATGATGACCATTCAGTTTTTCTGTCAACAGTAGGAGCGGAATAAACAATTGAAAGTTTACATAAACATGACAAAGCATCCTTATCATTTTCTTCTAAAAAGAAATCTGTATATAGACTCCTACATTTGTGCACATTAGCTGCTTAATATTTGGTTGCTCAATGCTCAGGCCACTTCTGTAACTTCTGAACAGGTAATTTCAACCTCAGGAGACAACCTATCGGCAGAAAGATAATGTCTAAACCTAGACTCACTGAATGCAATGATATTTCTTAGAAACATACAAACGTCATATACTTTAACATTTAAAGTATTAATTTGACAGTGCATTTAGTAGTATGGCAGTCACCGCGAAACATGGCGGACCGACGGACAAGTCCGGTAAAATTTTAGAAGGTCCGTCGATTCACGCAGGTTCACAGGACCGACTGTCAGGCAAAATCTAGACATAAGAATAATAACATTAATCCAAAAAAATAAAAAATCAATAGATACTTGGAATCTACGTTTAAAATTCTACAAGGGGGCGAGGCGAAATCAAGTCTGAAACTTAAGTAACGTTGACTAATTTACGACAGTCATCATATTTTGTGACGAGTTGATCGTGAATTCAGTTACTATATGCCATTCGTATTTCGGTATATAATATATTAATTTCAAGTAGTCATCTTTACTTATTACGTCAAACATTGTCATGTACACCGGGGAGGCTATATTCAAATTGTTTGCAGCAATTAAAATCAATATTAATTCTTTGTTTGATGTCGAACATGTGTTCGCAACTTTGAGCGGAAATTGATGTTAACAATTTAAGATGTGTTTCCGCATTTTTCACACTTTGTTGATGTTTGATAGTGTAGCAATGTAATAATTGCAATGTCCCACTCTGTAACCATGGAGTCTAATTTAATTTAATTGTTAGTTAGAATGAATACTTAAAACAAACGTGACCTAGTTTTTTAATTGTTAACAACATGTTATACAATGACGGGTTTTAAAAGAAAACGAGATCGGCCTTTGCAATAATTTGAGATTTCTTTGTTTATTTAAATATAACTCGTTCTGTTAATTTTTTCTGAAGAAAAAAAAAAACACCAAAAAAAGTACCTCCGAACTATTTTTAAACGAATGGTCGTATTTTATTGATGTGCGTGGAAGCACATTGTCGTTTGCTTATCGTGAAAGGATGATGTTGCCCATTGATATAAATGAAAGAAAACGCAATATCGTCAACTTGATAGTCTTTGACGCGCGATTGTCGAATTCACGCTTATACTCGTATTTCTAAAATTGCGCACATTTTCGGCAAATTATTATAAACAAAATTCTTAAATTCCACAAAAGTAATCGTCAGAAAACCCTGATTTGTCGTTAATTTACAACAAAATAATGTTATTATACATAATTTTGTGTTCTATATCGTAATGTTGAAATTTTCCTTCAATCAGTGTAACGTTATGTTACATGTATATTTTCGCGAACCACGCAAATTACAGTGAAACATTTTTAGATATACATTAGTAATATAATAAGCTTATCTTAAGCGTGTAAGTTAGGATAATAAATGTCGTAGATTTCAAATCGTCACCACACTCACAGAAACTGCCCGATCGTCAAATGTTTTTCATTATCTGCTCTAGAAATGACTTTTCTACAAACTTTTTATTTGAAGTAAACATTCTACAATTAATGAAGAGGGCCCATACATCCCCAAACGCCCTTTAATTCGTCTGACGTCAAACAACACCCCTACGACCAAGGATTGCTACACCATATATCTTAAAGAAAGTTACTTTTGAGACTGTGCATTATTTCAATTGTGAATTATTGAACAATTAAGTCAATTGTTATGCCAATCCAAGTGTTACAGTTGTCAATTTAATAAAATATGTAAAATATCTCCGGTCCTGTAAAACTTTGTCCGGTCCTGTAAAATTAGAAACTTCACAGGACCTACTGTCCTGTAAAATTTTTCTGAGTTTCGTGGTGACTGAGTATGGTGCTACTACAATTAAAATAAATGAATGAAACAACACTGTTTCGCTTTTATATATATATATATATATATTATTAAAATATCATATGATATATCGAATATCGATCATTTTGTATCGATACGAATATCATATCGATCATTCTGACCGATATAGAGCCCTAACATTTACATGAATCCAAATCTGTTAAATTTACATTAATATACTATAAGTCACAATCATGAAAGACTTCTTTGAAACTAGTCATAAATATCAGCACACTGAATAAAATCCAACAACAGCAACACCATTAGTCTATTCAATATGCATGAACATTAATTGGCATGCTTGAAACGGAATGAAATTATTATTATTATTATTATTATTATTATTATTATATACCAAATTTGTATAGCGATCTTTTCATATTTAATGTTCAAAAGCGCTTCACAATCATATGCATAATTAGGAAATAATTAAATGAAAATGGTTTAGAGGTGATAAATGAAAAAATGATAAAATGAAAGATATTGGAATGTTCAACTTTTAACCAATAACATGAAAATACAATAACAAAGTGTTGATATGACTTAAATGAAAAATATTTAATATTTTTCAATGAGTAAAAATAAAATACGATGTCAGCAAGGCCACTCCTTTTTATACCCCCGCTTCGAAGAAGAGGGGGTATACTGTTTTACCCTTGTCCGTCCGTCCGTCCGTTACAAAATTTCCGTCGCAGTTTTCTCAGCAACTATAACATGCAGCAGCCTAATACTTTGCATATTGCTTCATCCCATAGTCCCATGTGGTGTAAAGCGATTTCATGCTCCTTGCTCATCTACTTCCTGTGTGTCGCATATTTTTAGATTTTTGCGGGGGGTATCACTAGTGAGCATTAGCTCACAGATTTACTTGTTTATTTTTTGGTTTACAAAAATTGTCCTGAAAAAGGTCCACTGGGTGGTCGAAAAAAAAAAGGAAAAAATTCATTTTGTTTCTTAAACATATTATTTGGGCATAGCAACGGATGGTTCCCCTACCTTTCCTGATGAGGTATGACTTAAAGGTCAAAACTTATTTTTACAGAAAAATACTAAACTTGTTATGATATGTGCCTTATTTAGTTCATATTTATTCCATTTGATTTTAACCAGGTTAGGACCATTTTTTAGGAGTTTCAATGTACAGCGGAAAGGCAGTTACCAGGACAATGCCATGTTATATAATTTTTTTGAGGCTCAATATATGTGGGGCTCATAGTTCTCAGTAGGATTTAACAAAAAGGAGTCCAGTTAAGCCAATGGTATCATATATCATCGGAGCAGTAGCCCAGTGGTAGGACGTGCGCTTAGAGATTATGGTCCTGGGTTCGAACTCCACCAGGGGCACTGCTTATTTCTAGGAGCAAGCAATTTACCTATGATTGCTTCACTTCACCCAGTTGTAATTGGGTACCTACGAGGGTGATTATATTCTGTTGAGCCAATATGTGGGCTGCACTAAGCAAAGTAAAAGACTCCCAAGGCAGATTGATAGATAGATTCCACTAGCCAGATTACCAGTCAGTGAATGTGTATAAGCATGAAACTTAGACTATAAAATGCCAACTTTTATATAAAAACATTAACTTTATAGTTTCTGTCATTGTTGGGAAATAAGGCCATCATCGGAAATGGCCATATCGATGTATCACTGATTCTTAACAGGCAATCCTATATTGATTCCCATTTTGGAATATCGTTACAATCTAGCATTTTATAAAGCTATAAAATAAATAAAGGTGACGTTTAATTTAACATCCCTGCGTTGTATTTATCCCTTTTTTACATATCTGAGTTTTCATGTTTTCTATTAAGTATTAAAAACAAGAAATTACAGTTTGTTTTAGTTTGTTTTATGTCGGTTACAACTTTTAACATCACTCATAACATCATTATGGGACATCATACAGAATATGACTGGAGTTCTAGCAGCTTCTATTACACTCCTCGTCTGACTTGATATTTTGATGTATCACCAATAACTACCTTTCAATATATTGCTACAAAATTTTATATCAATGGCAGCTCTTTTGGCAAACAGACCCATGTATAAAATTACATACACATTGGTAATGCCTATGTTGTTACTCAAATCTTGTTTTACATGTTGTCCAGCTGACAAAATGACACTCAAGTTCCAAGACTTACAATATTAGAAATTTTGATTGTAAACAAATTTGTCTATTTGATCTATACATTTGCTGTTCATACAATATGAACATTCAATTTAAAACTTCCAAGATTTCTGTATAAATTTAGAATCAGTTCTGCTAACATCATCATGAACCAAACCTGTTAACTTTGGTGTATAAGTAAAGTCTCAATGTTATTGGGTAAATTATAAAGAGATAGGCTCAACAACATACAACTGCTCAATATAATTAAGTCATTCAAAATGTGTACCAGCATCCCTATAAAATATTAATGGACCAGTCCTGTTGACTTTTTGGAGTATAAATAAAGTTAAAATATTATTTGCGAAATACGGGATTGACTCAACAACAAACAACTACTCAGAGTACTTAAGTCATCATGAATGAGGATTTTATAGTCAGCACCCCTATAAAATAATAATGGACAAAATCTGTTGACTTTTGAGTGCATAAATACAGGTTTGTCATTTGGGCAAATTATGCTATAGACTAAACAAGAAAGAACTGCAACATGCTAATATACCTAAGTTATCCAGAAGATTGCAATTAGAATCTGCACACCCCTTAAACGAAAATGGACTTAACCTTTTGGTGTTATGCAAAATACAGCTTTAATTTAAATGAGACTGTTTGAGTATTTTGGTGTATTAGGCCACAACAAATTGATCATATGTTCTATGGATTTTGTCCGAAAAAAATTGGAGCGAGCGAGCGAAAAAAAAAAAAAAATATTTTTTTTCCACATTTTGCATTTTGAGGAGCGAGCGAAAAGCGAAAAATAAAAAAGGTTCTATTTTTATGAATATTCATTTACTTAAAGTCAAAATGCACTTAAAATATGGACTTTTTGCAGAAAAAAACTTTAATGAATAGCATTCTGTATTATTCCAAAGTGCATATAAGCCACAATAATCACTTAAATTATAGTTGTGGATATAGACATGCTCATTTAAATATAAAACATGGATTGATGCTGTACTACTATGGATTTATTCTATTTTTCTTACATGATACAATTTTAAAAGCACTACATGTATTTATTATTTTTCTCTCAATTATAGTTTCATATTTAGTCTTTTTTCCTTGGGTTTTATTATCTTGACCTTGGATTACAAGGAGGAAATGTCAGTTCAGCTCTGATTATCTTGTAGTTTGTTGTAAGAAAGATTACTTGTTGTTAATATTCATAAAATTAATGCTTTTAATATGATACATACAAAATAAATGCCTGTATTTTGTTCCATTTGCATTTAGATGAACTGTACTATATTATCATACTGTAAAATCTACTGATTTCATTCAATATTGAACTTCAAAACTTCCAAGATCATTGTAAAAATTTTGAACCAGCACTGCTAAAATTATAAAGGACCAAACCTGATGAGTTTTTATGTAAAATAAATCCCTATATTAATCAAATAAATAAGAGATGGAATCAACAACAAACAGCTACTCAGCAAATTTAAATCCTCCTGAATGAGAATTTTAGGCTCTGCACCCCTATAAAATGATGGACCAAACCTGTTGACTTTTGGTGTATAAATAAAGTCTTAATATTATTCCAGTAAATAAAGGATGGGCTCAAAAACATAAAAAATATATATAATTATATTCAACTACTCAGTATACTTAAGTTCCTGAATGAGAATTTTAGAATCAGCACCTCTATAAAATGATAATGAACAAACTCTGTTAAATTTTAAGTGCATAAATACAGTCTTAGAAGAAGATTATTAAGTAGGCAAATTATGCTACAGACTAAACTACTACAACTGCTAAGTATACCTAAGTAATCCTGAAGGAAAAATAGAATCAGCACCCCTATAAAATAAAATGGACTATTCATTTTGGTGTCGAAAGTATAGCCTTTTGGTAAATAATACAAAATACAAATTTATTTTAAATCAGTCTGTTCGAATATCTCCGGCATGAACATTATTAGAAAAGGAAATATTCTATCCTGTCCTACCTCAATTCATAAGACATGAGTCAACCTCTAGTAATATTGTGAATTATTTTTACACAGAAGATGAACATATGACGTCACACATCCAGATTATCTTTGTAGGGTTGATGGAGCCGCTCTGTCTACGTCACTGTTCAACTTCTGTGTGTATCAAAAGTTAAAGTTTATGGAAGTTAAGCATTGCATTTATTACATTTATAACGTATAAATTTAGTATACATGTGTTAAAACGTGTACTAAATATAATTTAGGATTTAGAAAAACAAAGGAACAAAGGATCGACACGATCATCATAGTGACGTATGTAAACGTGAATACTTTACTGTTTTGTTACAAATATAGCAATGTCATGGTGAAAAGCTTTGATATTTAGACCAAAAATTATTGATTTTCTCCGTAAAACTTCTTGGTTGAGTGCCAAAAAAAATTGACTTAAAAAAATCTTGATGCGGTAAAAATTTTGAAGTGCGGGAGCAAAAAAAAAAAATATTTTTTATCCATTTTCGGATTTTTAGGTGCGGGAAATCCGACGAACAAAAGATCAATTTGCTGTGGCCTTAACAGTAGAATGTGAAATCTTCTACCCTGTCTTAATTACCTGTTTGTCATCAGTAGAAGTGATAACACAGCAGGGGGACATATGACGTCACGTACCCAGAGCTGTGTAGAGTTGATGCAGACACTAAGTCTACGTCACTGTTCAACTGAGACTGATGTTAAATCAATTTAAGGTGCATCATGTGTTAAACTCGGTGTTTAAGTTAAAGTGGTTAACATGCGTTGCATTTACGTATTCATTTTGTAATTAAATATAAACTAGATAGAATTTCCAGGATTAAGAAGAACAAAGGAACAGAGGCTTGTGTCTATATCATTGCTTTTGACGTATGTTAACATGACTGTTTTGTTACAATTTTAGTTAAGTTATAGTGATAAATGTTGATATTTAGACATCAAATTATTGAATTACTCCATAAAAATTCTTGGTCGAGTGCCAAAAAATGACTTTGAAAAAATGTTTGTTTCAACGATTATTTTCCTGTGGCATTTTATTATTTTGTTTACTCTCAAAATAGATTTAGTGTTTTTCCCCAAAATCTGTTTTTTTTTCCATTTTCGTCGATTTTTTGGTCGGTCGGAACAACAAAAAATTAAAAAAACTGGTGTTCCTCAATTTTATTTTTTTCCATTTTCACGAAATTTACGGTCGCCGGTTTTGTAAACCAATTTATATAAAAGTAGTGGCCCAATCAAAAAATTAAATTATAAACATAAAAAAACATTAATTGGACTATTCAGGGAACTGGAGGTCATATCCCGGATCGAATTAGATACATAATTAACTCTATATTTATGTTGATTATTGACATGAAAAGCAATTAAACGTAAATCATCCAAAAAGCACTAATGTGTTTGGGCGGTTTTTGATTGAGTTGGGCAACGGGCGAAATCAACCTAAAGCACCTAATTTTTGGCGGAATCAACTGGAAACTTACTCTAGGGTATGATTTAACCTTGGTAAAATCTGTTTAAACAACTTTCCGTTGAAGGTTAGGTTATTGTACAAGTGCAACCATATTTAGTTGTAAGATGCTTTTTAGCCGGATTTTTCAACGAAAATTTTGGCTAGTAGTTTGACGAAGCACGGAGGGGCGGGTGAGCGGACGGGCAGGCATCTGGTGTCATTAATAATTGCGTTAAAGTTTTTAATGTACCATGTATTTCTGCCATTTATTGTCAGATCTCTACGAAACTATATACAATGATAACATACCATGTGATGAACAGAATAAGAAAGCTACCGCAACTCTGTCTGGCTTAATTATGGATTATTATACGCCCGTTTTGAAAAAAAAACAGACGTATTATGTTACGATGTTGTCCGTCTGTGGACAATTGCTTGTCCAGATGATAACTCAAGAAATGATGTACCTAGGTTCCTCAAATTTTATGTGTGGATAGCCCTTGGGTGGAGGAGGTTCCCTATTGATTTTGAGACCCCAGGGTCAAAGGTCAAGGTCACTGGGACTTAAAATATGAAAACCTTGTCCGGACGATAACTGAACAACCAATGTACCTAGGTTCACCAAATTTACGTGAGAGTAGCCCATGTGTCAAGGATGTTCCCTATCGGTTTTGGGCCTCTGGGTCAAAGGTCAAGGTCACAGGGGCATCATATGGGAAAACCTTGTCTGGACAATAACTCAACAACCACAGTACCTAGGTCTACATAATTGTATGTGAAGGTAGCCCATGTGTCAAGGATGTGCCCTATCTGTTTTGGGGCCCCAGGTTCAAAGGTCAAGGTCACAGAGGCATCATATGGAAAAATTTTGTCCGGACAATAACTGAAACACCAATTTACCTAGGTTCACCAAATTTTATGTGAGAGTAGCCCATGTGTCAAGGATGTGACATATTGGTTTTGGGGCCCCTGGGTCAAAGGTCAAGGTCACAGGGCCACCATATTGAAAAACATTGTCCGGACAATAACTCAACAATGACTGTATCTAGGTTCACCAAATTTCATGTGAGAGTAGCCCATGTGTCAAGGATGTGCTTTATCAGTTTTGGGGTCAAAACAGGGTCAAATCTAAACCTTCATTCAGTAGATATATAATTACCAAGCAGTGACTTCAAATGTTCAATCAATATGTTAATTAAGTCAAAATTGCAGACAATATGAAATAATGCTATATTTAATAAGTAACATGACATTAGTTCACCAAATTTTATGTGAGGGTAGCCCATGTGTCAAGGATGTTCCCTATTGGTTTTGAGGCCCCTGGGTCAACGGTCAAGGACACAGGGGCATCATATGGAAAAACCTTGTCCGGACAATAACTCAACAACAATTGTACCTAGGTAAACCAAATTTTATGTGAGAGTAGCCCATGTTTCGAGGATTAATGTGTTGATAGCTCTTTGGTATAGGATGTTCCCTTTTGATTTGGAGACCCCAAGGTCAAAGTCACTGGGACTTAATTTATATTGAAACATTTTCTGGACAATAACTCAATAATGACTGTACCTAGATTCACCAAATTTTATGTAAGGGTAGCTTGAATGTCTAGCATATGCCCCTTTGGTTTGAGGCCCCTGGGTCGAAGGTCAAGGTCACGAGGAAATCATGAGGAAAAACCTTGTCCAACAACCAACTTTATCTAAGATCACCAAATTTTATGTATCAATACTCTCTGGGTCAAAGGTGAGAACTTTTGGTTCTGAGGCCCCAGGGCAAGGTCACTGGAAGTTTGTATGGGAAAACTTTGTGCCGGTGATAACTCAACCATGGCTGTACCTAGGTTCTCAAAATCTTTGCTTTGGATAGCCCTCCAGTTAAGGATGGGACCTATTCTGATATCCAGGGGTCATTTATCAAGGTCACAGGGACTTCATATGAAATAGAACACAGCATGGACTGCACACGGGCGTATAATGCCCCGCCCAGTGGAGCTCTTGTTTAGTATGTGGTTATATGTAATTATCACATTATTTTTTATTCAAACCTTTCTCTGTATAACACATGTTTGAAATGTTGGGTCCCTTCATTTACCTCAAAAAGTAGTTTTTGTGGTAAGCTTAACTGATTTCTCAAAATTGGGTGATGTAGTTGTTCTTTGAACAACTAATGAAGGGGTTTAGAATTTAAAGTAATTCCCCTTTTTCCACAAACAAGTAAAATCTAAATTTCAACTTGTCTGGAATCAAAATACTCTTGTCCTGAAGTTTAATACTCAAAATCAAATATTGAGAACTATGATATACTGTTTTGTTCTGTTCTGATATAAATAAATTCTTTAAGTTAAGATAGGTCATTTTTCAATTTGATTGAATCATTTAGACATTTTCATTATCAAGTATTGCTATGTTATATTACTTGTACACAAACAAGTGGGATGGAAATATTTACTTGTTCACAGACATAATTGTACGAGTTGGACAAGTTTGGCATAGAAAATCTGCACCCCTGCAATGTTTTTAAAACACTAGATACATTGTATGATATAATACTACATCTTGATGATTGGTCTATATTGTATAGTATGTGTATGATTTTATTTTTAAATATTATAGGTACTGTAGAAGGATTAATGATTCCATCTAAAGAAGGAATTCCTATAAATACAATCACATTAAAGTGGTGTACACCGAAGTCAAGTGTTCAAGGTATGAATAATCATAACAATTTTATCATTCTTTTTGTTTTGTAATATTATGTGATAATAATTATAACTGATGAAACAAATACAGAAAAGTTAATAGAAGTACTAAGTTCTTTTATGTTCATTTATCATGTGAACTAAGTATTGAGTATGAGTTCAGATACCCCTGCGAAAACGTTAAGAACAGTTCAAGTGTAGTTCTTGAACTGCTCAAGGACATCGTTCAAGAATTGTACCTGAACTGCTCTTAAAATGTTCAAGAACTGTTCAAGTGCATTTCAGAAATGTTGAATTGGACAAATTTTAGAAACAAAAAGTTTTTTAAATGTGTTCTTTAACTGTTCAAGAACTCTTGTTTTTAAACAGAATATGAACTGCTCAAGAACAGTTTTTTAGAACTCCTCAAGAACTTTTGTTCCTAAAATTTGTCCAATTTAACATTTCTTAATATGTACTTGAACAGTTCTGGAACATTTTAAGAACAGTTCTGGTGCAATTCATGAACAATGTTCAAGACCAGTGCAAGAACTGCTCTTAAAATTTAGAAAAACAGCTGTAAACAGACCTTCTATCATTCCTGATTTGATCCTAAATTGTTCTTAAATAACATTTCAAGAACATTATTAGAACATATTAAGTACGCGTTGGATTCATAAAAAGTCCTTGACATGTTCTTATAACATCTTTAAGAACAGTTCAAGAACATCAATAGATAACTATTGTTCAATAAAAGTTCATAAAATGTTTAAGAACAATTGAAGAACAACAAGTGTACTTAAAAAGTTCTAGAACTGTTCCTGAAGATGTTCATGAACAGTTTAAAAACATGTGTTCTTATAATCCCCTAAGAACAAATCAAGAACTTTTACTGATTTTTAAGAGCTGTTCTTGAACTGCTCCTGACCATAAGAACTTCATTTTGCAGGGGGAGGGTATAAACTATTCAAATGACAATATAAGCTACAAAATTGGTTCCGGGATTCTAGAATCTACAGCTGTGTAAACAATCAGTATATTGTGTCTTATAAACTTAGAAATGAGGAAATCAATTATCACTATATTTATATATGTAATGTAACCCAATAATGTATAAAGTCAATTATATATACAATTGTTTCAGAAACACACACGAGAACACGGGAAAAAAGACTTGAAGAATTAAAAATAACACACAAACGTAGAAATTTTCCAACTTCAGTCATAGAAACAGGAATACAAAAAGCGTTACGCATTCCTAGACACAACTACATGTATTACAAAGTCAGTTTCAAAATGAAAATGAGAATATAATTCCTTTTGTCTCAACACACCCTTTCATACTTAGAAAATTGCACAATATCAGGTTAAAGCTCTTCCTATGTAGATTATCTTCAATACTGATCAAGATATTTGACTTAAAATTTGTATACTTATCTGTCGGTACTATATCTACACGACTATGAAGGGACCTAACTGTTGATGAATTATTTTGGAGTAATTGCTCTTTTATACTTATAAAAATGCAAAATATAAGGTAAAAATTGTTCCTATATGGAAGATCTTTATACTAATCAAGATATTTGACTTAAAGTTTGAATACTTAATTATCGGTACTATATCTATTCAACTTTAAAGGGTATATATAACTGTGGATGAATTATTTTTGGAGTTATACCCGTTTATACTTTAAAATTTAGTGTGATATATTTAGTACTTACAAATATATTTGAATAAAAGTTATAATGCTTATTCATCAGTTCTTCATCTATCTGATTCTAAAGGGACATAACTTGGGATGAATTACTTTCCGAGTTATTTCCCTTTATACTCAATGTTTGAGGTTAAAGTTTGCTCAAACTGAATATATTTTGTTTGATAGAAAGTTAGTACACTTTTTCATCAGTACGACACCTAGTTGACTACAATTTGACGTAACCATTGATGAATTATTTTGGAGTTGTGCCCCTTTTCAACTTTAATTAGGGTGAAAGTCCTTAGAAGTGAAATATTTTCAATGCTCATTAAGATATTCAAATGACAGTTAGTGGTGTGCTCAATATTCACCAGTACTACATCTACACTAATAAAAAGGTACATAACTTTAATGTTGAAATTTGTTTAAGTTGAAATATCTATAGTTCCTTATAAAGATATTTAAATGAAAGTAAGTATGCTTATTCATTGATACTATGTTTACTTACGGCAATTCTCAATACGAAGGACCATTTGGGAATGTGAATATGTGAAAAATCAACTTCAAATAAAACAGTTTTAAATGATTTTTTCATTATTATGCATGTATCAGGGATGTAAATCTAAATTTCTGGATGCATAACTATTTTATTGCCAGTGCTATGGCCATATAAAGAGGGTAAGGTGTATACATTTTACTCTTCGCTTTTAACATCCGATTTTGTACTCTCATTGCAGACAGTAAAGGCGTACACTCAAATATCTTCTTCCGTACAAAATAAAACGGTTAGGTTTTCAACAATTATACATGTCTTTGTCTAAGATAAAAAAATTGACTACAATGACTTCTTAATTAAGTCATTACATCCCACTGAACTTTAGGCACACATTTCAATGCTATGTGTAAAATCAAGACTGTAATCATTGGTGACAATCCAATTGTTTTCTATTATTTGTGAACACCATGATAACCTGCTGTTTCTTATACTTCACTCTGATCATTGCCGATACAAAAAATGTACATATTACCTGTGATAAGCCGCATACTTATAAGGCACGTATATGTATAAAGAACAGGTGCAATGGTAACGGAAATTTTATATTGATTATATATGGTTAAAACATATTCAAACCCACCAAGTCTTTAACTATACCAACAAATGTGTTACTTTATAGTTGCATTTTATTTCTAAGTCAAATAGCTTACATGAATACAGCATATTTTGTTCTATATCATATGTTCTATATACATAATATAAAAATACGACTAGTATAACAAAAGCATTATTAATTTGAAAACTTGAATGCTTTTGTTCAAACAGATGACGTGGTTCAGTTGAAACATAAAACTAAGACACTGATTAAGAATGAGCGAGATCATAACTCGGTAAAAACAACATAGTAACGGAAATTTTGTTCACAGAGACCTGACATCATTTGATCTCTGCAATAATATTTAACAAAATGACTGTAAACTTAGTATGTTCGTATCTTTTCAATTCAGTAAACTGATATACATGTATATATGATGTAAAGAGGATATTGAGAGGGTCTCGAGGAGTCATTGTCACTAACATGAGAAATAGATTGTAAGGGCATCTGACACAAAATCTTTTGATACATTTATCTGTATAAAAGTGTGACCTTGAGTTGGCAATGCAAACAATAAAGCTCTTTGCGAATTTGTTTTCAATATTTCGTTATATAATTCCATGTTTAGTCTTGAGTCCCTTTTAGCGGGCCAATATTCAAATATGTTGACCCTTGAGGCGGTGTCAATATTGAACCCACGACTGGGGCTAAATTTGAAAAAAGGGTGGCTGACCTTTATCAAATGCATCATGCAAAAGTTGATGACTGATGGCTTTAAATTTTTGTCAATACAATTTTAAAAGACTTATGACGGACAACGGACAAATATCAATCAGAATAGATCACATTGAACTGCTCTGGCTCTAGTGAGCTATAATATAAAAATCTGCTAAACACTTTTGTCTTATGTACTTGGTCTACTTGTTCGAGACTAATACGTGTATTTTATTAACCTTTGGTAAAAATAGTATTGACTTGAAACCATTTCAAACTTACAATGCTGTTTTATTACGGACAAAAAACATAAAATATCCGTTACAACATAGTAACGGAAATTTGGTACACTTATAATCTCTGTCTGTCGTATTTTAATAATTTCTTGAAGTAAATCAATATTTGAATTTAGAGCCATATTTGTGCTTGTAGTTCATAATACACAACGAGTTAATTTCAGCTCAACATATAACTTATGTCGCAATTAATAAAAGAACTGTCAACCTGTAAAGAAATTCATAATTAAACTATTTCTTAATTTATCTAACAAACTAAAAAATGTGTTTTTTACCATGAGGCGTTCCTGAAGTCATAAGTGATATAAATATATGATGCACTGACTGGCGCAATGTCCTCACGAAACGTATATGACTGATATTCCAAACATGGTAGAGGAAATTTAAATCACGGAAATTTTAAATTTGTATTGAAATTACGTGGTTTGAGCTCTACAAAATTACAAACGCAGAATTATTCGACCATCTATAAACAGTTGTAGTCAATTGATGTATTTATCGTCATCATACCGTTTCAATATAGCTGGTATTTTCAGCAGCACCGGTAACGGAAATTTTGCTTATTTACTTTTTATTGACCCCTTTCACATTTGTCTTTCATGTACTTTCATACATCATTCATACCAAAGGTTTTTGTTAATTTATAATAATATAATTAATAATCAATGAAACTAAGATAACTTTTAGGCGTTTGTTATTACTCTGTGTTGATATTTTGCTTTCCAATCTGGCTGTGGCAGATACGGTATCGGAAATTTTATGAAAAGTATAAAGTCTGGCGACATCACTCTACATTAGATATTTCAAAAATGTCTGACATACTGTTTTACAGAGCCTTTTAAGTACAAATTTCAATTGTTAACCAATGCATATGCATGCAAATTTAACTCTTTCAGTGGCCGTGTTCTCAGCAATTTTATTGCAAACAACACAGGGGTGGACTGGCGACAGTATAGGAAATTTAAAATAAGGGTCTAAAATGGCGGTTACGATTTTATTAACAGTCCGATTTTTGTAATTTTTTTACACAATCATTGGACATCTACTAGGCAATGGACGAAACACTAAAATTCATTTTCTTACTTACTGGCAGGGAGTTATGTAACATTTTGTCAAATAAACCTTCGTATTGAGAATGACCGTTAACTCTAAAGGGACGTTACTATAGATGAATGTTTTAGGAGTTATGCCCCTTTTAAATTTTACAAATATGAATTGGTAATTATTATTTGACTGATTCATTTCCTTTCAAAAATCATTTTTGTTTAAAGATAAGCCTTGTCATCAACAAAACACTGGAAAAGTTGAGCGCTGTTACAACCCGTTTTGTAATAAACAGAGCGCGCTGTCCTTGGACTGCTCTTGTTTGTATTATTGCACATTAGTATCTACCACACGCTTGTATATTAATACAATTTTAACGAGCGGTTATCACAGCAGGAGTTTACTTTGAGAGCATAAAGCGCTGGACATGTATCGAAGTTAGCAATGGAATGTAAGGGTAATCTTTGGTTGGGAGTCCGTAGAGGTTTAATATCAGCTAAAAGCGCATTTCATAAATTTTTTTTTTGTTAGACCACAACAATTTATGTTCATTATGTTCGTCTGATTTCCCGCACCTTAAAATCTGAAAATAAAAAAAAATTGCCTCCGCACCTTGATATTACGCATAATAAATTTCGAAAAGTCAAATTTTTGACACTCGGCCTAGAAGAATTAAACTGAAAATAAGTAATTTGAGTTCTAAATTTAATAGCAATACAAATCAACACAATTTCACTATCACGGTAAAGCTGTAATGTATTCTTGTTAACATACGGCATTAGAAATTACAATGACACAATCCTTTGTTCAGAAATATGATAACTGCACTCTGCCTTAGACCGTAAACTGAACTACTCTCTCTTCACAGCATATCTTGATGTGTGACATCATAGGTGTCTTTGTAGTGTAAAAATATGAAGATTGATCCATAGAGAGCAGGTAGGACAGGGAGAAAATTTTACATTCCTACAATTTTGATGTCCCAAAATAACCTAACAGGCTTGATTTAATTCTTGTGGTATTATTAGACATTAGCATAATTTACCAAATTATGATTACATTGTATACACAAAAAGTGAATTGGGCTGGTTCATTATAAGTTAAGTGCGGTTCTGATAATTGGTAATCTGTGCTTCCTAGTTATCTAGTATTAATAAAAGTACGTTTTGTTATACCAAAGACAAAATTAATAAAGTTATCTTTCACCTATGAACTCATGAAGATGTAAACCTCTTTTAACCTACTCCTAACTACATGTAGTTTTAAATTCAATTGAATTGGCATCTGGAGTAATTGTTTACTTGCTTGATATATCGATTACCTGGCACTCAAACAGTACAGATGTGTTTTATTTGCTCTGGTTGATGATTGAAATATTAACATTATAATTATGATATTACTTTATGGAATATTTTATGTGAACATGTGGATAATTTTAAGAGGAATTTATTTGTGATTTTAGTTTTAAATTTCTATTTCAAATTTTGGATTTATTTGACAAAATAAGTGTAATTATTTATAATTTCTGGATATTTTCAAGATTTAAATTCAACTAACATAAATAGCAACATACCAAGTGGGATTAGAGACATATTTTCTTTTAATTGGACTTAATTATCTAATAGCTCTTACAATCTGTATAACAGTAGAGGTGTGAAAACAACATAAGTTTAATATTATATAGTATTGATAACCCATTGTTTGCTACTGAAACCACTGATTACACAACAATGGCTACAAATATATCAACAGATGTAGAAGAATTTGAAGGATTTTCAGACAATGATTTATCAACAATAAGTCCAGACATTAGAACAACAAATATGTTTGATATATATTTTAGCAAAACAAGTGACAATATATCTATCAAAATTCTCAACAAAGAATTTTAATTAGAGCTATTACAAATATTACAACATCTGTACACTTTTACTGAAAACAACAATCAAACAGGCATTGTCACAACAACAGAATTAGCTGAACAAAAAGTGGTGCTTACTTTATACAGAACAATGACCCTTCTAGTTCAGGGCCAGGGATGCAGAACATGGACAAATTTAATCATCTGTCAAAAAAAGTTAATGCATCAGACTCAAAACAACTAAGCACCTCTAGTTTCACTCAGATTCAAAATTCAAAGAAAACTTCAACTCCAGCAAAATTTTTGAAAAGAGTAACAAGCACTATATTTGGACCTAAGGTAACATTATCAAAATCTAAACAACTGACAACTAAAAAAGTGACAACTTCTCGCCGACCAAGAAATCATCACTACAACAGAAATACCAACATCAATACAGAGAGTACTGAAGTGAAGAGTCTCTTTGAGACAACAAATGATACTGTCATAAGTTGTAATGAAAGCATAAGTACAGTATCTCTCCGTGGCTCAACTGAAAATGAGAGTTCATTAACAACTGACCCTAGCCAGCTCAATCTTACTCAAGTTCAAATTAACATTCTGCAACAAGAAATCTCAGCCCTACATGAAATGAATTACCAACTAAAACTAGAAAATAGAGACTTACAGAAAGCAATCATTGAAACATATAATAACTCACATAAAGCATCCACAGACCTGATGGCTAAGAATCTCATTTTAGAAGAGGAAAATGAAAAACTAAAAACAACAAACAAGAATCAAAGATCAGAGATCACCAAACTACTGACGAAAATCTCAACATCAGCAAACAAGACAAGTGTAGGTGACTCTGTTGCTTGTGATATTGACAACTTATCGGATGTTGTACTTGAAATGAAAGCTGATATAAACAACTTAAAAAGTACAGCAGAAGATATCTATGCAACGCAAATTAAATTAAGAAGCACGACAAAACCTGAACAAAATATTAACAAAGACACAACAACTAACTACACAGAATGTGCTACAACTGATTCAAATGTCGCAGATTCATGTGCCAACTCTCAGCCGAATAACATCAACAACAATCCAACTACTGAAGAATCACTAAAACCCCATGTCTGTGTCATTGGGGACTCTGTTACTAAAGTACTTAATCCAGGAAAATTAGGGGGCAGTAAATTTAAAGTTAACATCAAATCTTCACCTGGAGCTAATGTTGAACAAATGAAAAATAAAATAAAGTCCCTATCACAGAAGGATGACCATTGTCAACATGTAATGCTATTATTCTACATGTTGGCATAAATGACATTTCCTCAGAAAAACGCCCAGATGATATAGTCTCTACATAATTATAAAGATCTAATCTCAAATGTGAAAGAAATCAATAGTACAGCTAAAGTGATAATCTCTTCTATTCTGTTTAAAAAGTCTGACCATGAAGCTAATAAAGTTATTAGTGAAACCAACACCAAGTTAAAGGATTTATGTTCTGGTGACAAACAGCTGTATTATATGGACAACTCAAAAAGATTTACCATCAGAAATATCCCTAATAAAAGTCTCTATAGTGATGAGATACATTTATCAGCTAAAGGAGCTGCTGTCTATGCACAAATTTTCGCTCACAGAGCCTCCAGAAACCCAGATCACTACCGAGGGAACGTCCATAATGCCACCATGGATGTGGATGTATCCACCCCCACCACATTACAGATAAACCAAAATGAATCAAATACTTCAAATGCTGATACTGGATTAAAAAATATCGTTCATATAAGATTTGAAAATGGCCCTATGCATTCAACCATCCAATATCGTTCATATAAGAATTTCAATGAAGATACTTTCCTTTTGGATTTACAAAATCAACCCTGGTCTGTTCTTGACATATACGATGATCCTGATGATGTTCTAGATTATTTTCTTAAATGGTTTACAAATAAAATGAATCTTCACCTTCCAAAGAAAGTAAAACGTGTTAAATTTAAACAACTACCGGATTGGTTCAACTCAGAAATAGCTGATGCAATTAGTGCTAAAAATCATGCCAAGAAAGTAGGAAATGAAGATCAGTTTAAATACTGGAGACAAAAAGAAGACAATTTCTTTTAAATCAAAGAAGGCATTTTATTCTAAAACAATTAACGATTGAAAGAAAAATACTAAATTATTATGGAAGAACATCAAGGAAATGTCAGGAAAAGAAACAAATCATCAAACAAATTTCATTAATGATGATCATGGAAACCCAATTTTAGACCCATTTACCACAGCACAAACCTTCAATACATTTTTTGCTAATATATTTAAAATGGTTCCTGGTCCACCACAATGCCTTGATCAAGATAGTGAAGAAATTGTCAAACATTTTGTTGATAGTAAAATTGACCATACGATTTTTTATATACTTTTTGTTACAGAAAATGTTATTATTAAAGAACTAAAAGCTTTAGATGACACAAATTCCACAGGTCTAGATGATATTGGTCCTAAAATACTTAAAGTTAGTTCAAATGTCATAGCAAAACCCCTAACTAAGATAATTAATCTCAGTATCATTAATCGTAAATTCCCCTCTAAATTTAAAGAAGCAAAAATAACTCCTATCTTTAAGAAAGGTTCAAAATCTGATAAAAATAACTACAGGCCAATATCTGTATTGCCGGTTTTATCCAAAATCTTTGAAAAACATGTATCAAGTTATGTGCAAACATTTTTAGAAGAAAATAAACTTCTTCACTCCAAACAATCCGGGTTTCGCCCCAATCATTCATGTGAGACACCACTTTCCTCTATTATAGATGATTGGATTACATCAATCAATGACAAGAACTACGTAGGAACAATATTTCTAGACCTTACCAAAGCTTTTGATCTTGTAAATCATTCCCTTCTTATACATAAGCTTAAACTCTACCACTTTAGCGACCCCACAATTGAAGTCATACTTAACCAATCGCACCCAGAAAGTATGTGTATCAGGAAGCCTATCTGATGCCCAAGAAATAACAGCTGGAGTCCCCCAAGGCTCAGTTCTTGGACCAATTCTGTTCATTTTATATATAAATGATTTACCCCTACATATACAACACTACAGATCAACATCAGCAATCGAGTCAGGGAATTTGTGTAAAAATGAAAAAATATTTTAGGGATTTAACGTATTCCCTAAAATCACCAGAGATTACATGAATTTCCTGAATTTGTTAGGGATTACGTGAAATCCCTGGTTACACACATTCCCTGTAACATACACATGTTATGGAACCCAAAAATATAACAAGTCAATTATCTATATATTTAATGCCTGCCTGATTGTTTTTAATAAAACTTGTAAATATGTTATCAAAATATTATGTTTATGTTATTTATTACTTACAACTTCTTTATAGTCCATTTTTTTTCTCAACTGTCAAAGTTTGAAAAATTTCTTGTTGAATGATTACACACTATCTCAATATCACGAGTGTTGGACAAAGAGCACGAAGTCACTGTGAAATTATTCATGTTTTGACAGTTGAGAAAAAAACAACTATACAAATAATTAGAATAAATACATGTATTCTATTGATGACAAGTAGGCCTATAATTGGTTATATTTTGTCACTTTAACAGGTGGAATTATCATTTACTATTATCTTTTTGCTTTATTTTGAGTCTTTATAGCCAACTCCCAGTAACAGTTAATACTTACAGCAACAGTCATCTTAATTAACCCTGTTTCCATTGAAATTAAAAAAAACCTTTCTTCGTCTGCCACTGTTCTACAATATTCTAATTGATGTAGACCCACTGTTGGCTTTTTAAAGAGATTTCATCATATATAGCTTAGACAGTAAAAAGAACACTTAATATCTTTATATACATGTATGTTAGATATGTGGTAGTCATTAAATAAGATTTCTAAGCGAAGGAATGGCTAAAGTGAAATGTCTTTTTTCTATTGCTAGATTTACCTGCATGTACTGGGGCCTATAGAATCACACCAGTTGATGTAAACAGTCGACCATCTTCATGTTTAACTAATTTCTTATTAAGTGGTATGTATATATTAAATTTTAACTGTTTTAATCTGGAGTTTAGAAATCCCAAGTTATTCCTGGACTCGTAAAATATGAAGATCAACTGAACTTTTCTAGGATCAAATTGCATTTGCAAAAAAAAATAATGTTGAAAAAGAAATATTAACAGTTATTTATATGACATGTTAAACCTAACCAAATATTACAACCATTTATCTTTCTTGATTTATTACAGGTAGAGCAGTAATGTTAGAACAACCAAGAAAGAGTGGTTTTAAAGTAATAAGTCATATGTTAACAAGTCATGGTGGAGAAATATTTATACATTGTATACCTACTGGTAGATCTATAGTAGAAGATCCACCATCTATCAGTGAAGGTCCTGGTGGTAGAGTTACTGATTATAGAATTCCTGTATGTTACTTCTATACTATATTGTTACCATTATTGTACAACTGGGTTGATCTCATTGTTTCTATAAACATTTCAGATTCAGTTGAGCTAACATTTGAACACAGTGATTCCACACTAAAAATTAGGACCATTAAAGCATGAAATCTGAAGTTATAAAATGTTATAAAATATAAACACTATATAGGTTCATACAGGTGCTTGTGATGATCATCTGCTATGTAGTTGTGATGACTTATATATCTGATCAACTTGTCTTACTATAGCAAGTGTGACATTTTATCTGTAGCTGTATATATATATTACACAATTTATGCTGTCTAATAAACTCTTCCTGATACTCTATTATCTATTTATAAATATATTGTGTTATTTAAAACAAGCTATTTTATTATCATCAGAGAGTTGTGTTGTATTTAATTAATTACATTGTATCTATGTGTATTTGTATCATTTAATGATTTTATATGCAGTTCTCTTATTGTTGTAATACTGAATTTAATGTATCAGTTTAATATTGTCTGAATATAATATAAGTTTACTGTAATATCATCATGTATATTTTATTCAGGATTTTCGAGAGTTTATGAAAGAGAACAGATTAGCTCCAGCCTCACCAGCTGTTGCTGAATTAGCTAATCAATTACCTATACAGAGAGGTTAGTATTGTATTTAATGGTTTGTGCTACAACAACCATTATAATGATCGTATATTTTCAATGTTTATAATTTTAGACTATCATTCAAATACATGTGTAATGTTTAGGTTATTTTTTGCTTTTTAGTTATGTTTCATAGTCTTGTTTATTTGGCACCTTTACTTAGTGTTCTGTTTAAGTGATGTCAAAGATTATGTACATACTTATCTGTAGTTATTGGTAGGTGTATGAATTATCAGGCTTTTTTTATCTCTACAAAATTTGTTGATTATTCATTAATGATGAGTTGTAATATCCTTTTGTTATTAATTTATTTAAGAGTCTTATCAATACAATACTATGTACTATTTGTTTATCTGAATGAGTTTTTATACAAATCAGTGTCTTAAGCTAGACTAGTATGAGTTACAGAAAAAACAAACATGTAAATCTTAAGCCTTAAGTAATTCAATCATTTCATGATTATATCAGTACATGTAAATCCTATTTTAGCAATACAGCATGTTGAGAGAACCAGTAGATGTTGGCCAATGGTTATAAATGAGACAATCATCTTCAATATGGCTTCAGTGAGTGTTACAATACAACATATTAAGTTATTATATTTATACAACATTCATGATTATACCATACTTCCTTTGAGACATGACTGTTTATTTGTATACTGGTTGTTGTTTTAGACTAGACTTTTGTAAGAATAATGAAATTATTTAACACCCACTCAGTTTATATAATCTTGTTATTCATTAAAGCACAGTTTTTGCTTCAACCTTTAATTCCATTCATGGCTACAAATCTATTAACTTAAGTGTATACTTGACAATAATGTGTAGAGTTGTTATGTTTATCTGACTGGTAAGATAAACAGAATCGCTGACCTACTCAAATATTATCATTTATAAGTAATTTCATGTAATCAAATATGTACTAATGAGCTAGGTAAGGGATGATCATAATTACTGCTCTAGACATAGGACTGCTGGATACTGATGTAAATGTATGGCTGCTACAATTATTAGCATTTCCAAAAATGCTTAAAAACGCTGTTTAGCCGTGTATTCTCAGCGTATAAAACCGTCCCAAGTCTATTTATAGAATACAAGAATTAGCATGCCCAGCTAAAGATATGTAAAACCATTGAGTCTATTTATAGAATTCTAGGAATTAGCGCGCTCTGGCCATACCATGTCGGAATTTTGTTAAGCGTGCACGTGTGCGTTGGTTTTTGAGTCCTCAACCCAATACAAAACAAAATTGTTGGTGAAATTTTCTTAAATAATTATGTTGTTCCGGGATTTGATAGCTAATTTATCTCATATTACTGATAGTTCCTTATTTCCGTATATTTGATTAATGAAAATGTACATGTGTATGTTGTATATACTTTTTATAAAATTACTTTAATCTCACATTAATGTCATAATCATTCATTTACTACCGAGTACTTATTTGTGTAAGTACTAGCTTGAAAGACATGTGTTTTCGTTTTCGGTTTGTTTTTTTGTGAATAGGTACCTAGGTTTGTCAAACTTGACTTTACGCTTAACAAAATTGCTATTTGGCATGGCCTAACGATATGTAAACTATTGATTTAGATTCGCCCCGCAGTAGGGAAGATAGGTTTGCATTTTTTCAACAAATGCGAGTTTTAAAAAGAAAAACACATTTTACAATTAGCTATGCATATTTTCTGATGTATTATTGCAACTTTCTTGAAACTGGTACTAGTTCATACATTAATAATGGTATTTTCTGGTAATACAAACAGATAAACAGACAAAACATGGCGTCGACGAGTCTATACACGCACCCCTATTTTGACTGTTCGACGTCCATTTTTTCACTTATTTGTGACTTCAAATGCATCGTTCTGATTGGCTTAAGGCAACCGGTGTCGACACAAAAATGCTCAAATCTTGATAATTGTTATTATCGCTGCCTAGGCAGCGATAAAAATTGAGGAATGTTTAAAGATGGGTGACCACTTTCTCACTGCTATAAGTGAGGAATGTTTAAAGAGACATGTGACCACTTTCTCACTGCTATAAGTGAGGAATGTTTGAAGAGACAGGTGACCACTTTCTCACTGCTATAAGTGAGGAATGTTTGAAGAGACATGTGACCACTTTCTCACTGCTATTAGTGAGGAATGTTTGAAGAGACAGGTGACCACTTTCTCACTGCTATAAGTGAGGAATGTTTAAAGAGACATGTCACCACTTTCTCACTGCTATAAGTGAGGAATGTTTGAAGAGACAGGTGACCACTTTCTCACTGCTATAAGTGAGGAATGTTTAAAGATGGGTGACCACTTTTTCACTGCTGTAAGAGAGGAATGTTTGAAGATAGGGGACCACTTTCTCACTGCTATAAGTGAGGAATGTTTGAAGATATATGTACTTGATACAGGCTGTCAAGTGGGCCCTACTTTTCCTACTTTTCCTACTTTTCCCTACTTTTTCATTTTCTCCCTACTTTTTCCCCCCTTTTTTTGAAAATGCCCTACTAACCCTACTTTTTTGGAATTTTTTGTCGTGAATTTTTGGAAAAAAATCGAAAAGTAAATTTAAATTTGTCAATAGCAGTATTTTAAAGGCCATCTCTTTGAAGAGGCATATTCAGACTGGTTCAGAATGGTTGTTCTTATGATATAGAATTATGAATGGATCTAATTACAAGTGTTAGCAGAAAGAAATTATTGTCACTTTACAAGCAAAATGGAGTTAAGAATTTTATTAATGTTGGGAGCTGTTTGCTGAGGGACCACACAACCATGGTTTTCTTTTTACATTGTTTGTGTGCAAGACATAAGCAGTGACCATCAGGAGAAAAATAAAAAACATAAAATAAGTTTTGATTCCAGGGGCCTGTTTTGCTAGTCTAATACTTTGTATCGCTATGTTTCTATGAAATGACATCTGCTACAAAGAAACAAATTGATTGCTATGTATCTATACATAGCAAGTTGTTAGCCTGACACCTGCTTTTCAAAAATTTATTTAATGCATACATTTTGTCTGAACAGTTTAAGTGTATAAGCCTGGTAATAATTGATTAGCATATTTTTCATTCTTAACTATGTTTATGGAAGTCACACTCTTGGATTTACTAACTTGAAGCAAAACCCTTCCATAGAACTACTGAGAATCCCTTTCAGAAAGCATTTAGTCTATATTGAATTTTTTCAAAAATAGGGATGTCAGCTTATGTATGTGTATGATATAATTTATACCAAACAGGTATGTTAACTTGAGGGGAACATGGGCTAGGTTAAATTAGACTTCGACATTTAGAAATTTTCTCATCAATTGTTAATTTGCTCTCATGGAAATAGCTGTTTAAATAATTTTATTTACCCATATTGACATGTGTCAAAAAGATGTTTTGTTTTGTCTCAAGTTATCCTGAATAACATATAATCAAAAATCACCTTGGGCTTTGACTCATGAATGAAAGATTTAAGACATGTAAGTGCAATGAACAATTATATACATGTATTTTTTCCTTAGTATATGTGATTGGGGACCTAATTATTAAGGTTATAAACAATATACAAACTAAAGCAAGTTTTAATTATAGCCCCGTTTTTTCATGTTAATGTGATAGGGCTTAGTATTCCATTACTTATTGACAGACATATATGCAACTTGAACAAATTATTTGCAGAGTGTCTTACAGAAAAAGCTGTTCGAGCAAAAATGGCCAAAAATGCAAATTTTAACTCATTTTTTCTCCCAATACACATGTATTTGCATTTCTTTCTGTTATATTTTCCCAAAGTGGAGGCGCTACTACTTTTATAGACTGAAATATGTTATCTTGTCCCCATTTTTGACACATTTTTCTGGTGATAATGGGCACTGCACCTCCTTCAAACTCCAGTGACAGAGGAAGACACATCCAAATCAAGCACTCCCGTGACATGTTATGATGGGTAAAGTGCACCAAGAAGCGGTCATTTTTAGGCAACTTTCCTAAAATATTCACTTAATCAAACATTATATTTCAGTCCTGTGGGAGGCCATTTTGTTGAGGGTTCTAAAAATGTAATAACATCGAATTGACTAGTAAAGGTTTTATCTAATTTTATACGAAGTCAATGTACGAGAACAGCCCTACTATCCCTACTTTTCAACTGCAAAATTCCTACTTTTGCCCTACCTTTTTAGTAAAAGGAGCCCTACTTTTTCCCTTCTTTTTTATGGCAGAGCACTTGACAGCCTGTTGATATGGTGGTTGTTGTTTTGTAAAACAGTATTTGATCATTGTTGAACTTGTAATAATTGGTTATCATACTTATCATTTTAGTGAATGCACAAAAAGAAAACTTAAAATTTATCATTTGTATGAAGGTCATCAAAGATGATAAATTATGTATTAAATCAGTGTAACTGTTGTTCTGATATAGAGATCATAAGTTCAAACCATGAAATTATGTAACCATGACTTGTTCTGTGAGGAAGTAGGTAGTCGCTTACATAGTTAAAGCTTAGTTAAAAGTTAAAGCAATGTTTTTGAAGTCTAGTATCACTATCCAGTAGACTCTTGACTTTAACTTCCCTGATCATCCAGTCACACAGCTGACACAACTGTTAACATACGGTGCAGATTGCAGCCATAGCATTCAGTGCATGACCCTAACAGGTACCCATTTACACCTTGGTGGAGTGAAGCAATCGCAGGTAAATTTCTTGCTTAAGGAAATTACATGTAGCAGTGCTCCTAGTGAGACTCGAACCCAGGACCTTTCAGTCCCAAAGTGCACGTCCAACCACTCGACTACTGCTCCTATAAGGTATAGACAATACATATATTTCAACCCAGCAATAAAACAAGAGCTCCGCTGGATGGGGCATTATACGCCCGTGTGCAGTCCATGCTGTGTTCTATCTCATATAAAGTCCCTGTGACCTTGACCAATGACCCCGGGATCTCAGAATAGATCCATCTTTAACTGGAGGGCTATCCAAAGCAAAGATTTTGAGAACCTAGGTACAGCCATGGTTGAGTTATCACCGGCACAAAGTTTTCCCATACAAACTTCCAGTGACCTTGACCCTGGGGCCTCAGAACCAAAAGTTCTCACCATTGACACAAAGAGTATTGATACTTAAAATTTGGTGATCTTAGATAAAGTTGGTTGTTGCACAAGGTTTTTCCTCATGATTTCCTTGTGACTTTGACCTTTGACCCAGGGGCCTCAAACCAAAGGGGCATATGCTAGACATTTAGGCTACCTTTAAACAAAATTCGGTGAACCTAGGTACAATCATTTTTGAGTTATTGTCCGGAAAATGTTTCAATATAAATTAAGTCCCTGTGACTTTGACTTTTGACTCTGGAGTCTTCAAATCAAAAGGGAACATCCTCTACCAAAGGGCTATCAGCACATTACTCCTTGACAAATTGGCTGATCCACATAAAATATGGTTAACCTAGATACAATCATTGTTTAGTTATTGTTCGGACAAGGTTTTTCCATATGATGCCCCTGTGATCTTGACCTTTGACCCAGGGGCCCCAAAACCTTTAGGGCATAAGCTTGTCACATGGGCTACTCTCAAATTAAATTTGGTGAACCTTGGTACATTGGTGGTTCAGTTATTGTCTGGACAAAGTTTTTCGATATGATGCCTCTGTGACCTTGACTTTTGAACCTGGGCCCCAAAACCTATAGGGAACATCCTTGACACAAGGGCTACCTTCACATAAAATTTTGTGAACCTAGGTACAGTCGTTGATGAGTTATTGTCCGGACAAGGTATTTCATTATGATGCCCCTTGACCTTTGAACCAGGAGCCCCAAAACCAATAGGGCATATCCTTGACACAAGGGCTACCCTCACATAAAATTTGGTGAACCTAGGTACATTGGTGGTTCAGTTATTGTCCGGACAAGTTTTTCATTGCTTGCCATTTTGACTTTATTAACATATTGATTGAACATTTGAAGTCACTGCTTGGTAATTTGATATCTTCTGGTTGAAGGTTTAAAATTGACCCTGTTTCCCCAAAACTGATAAGGCACATCCTTGACACATGGGCTACTCTCACATGAAATTTGGTGAACCTAGAAACAGTCATTGTTGAGTTATTACCCGGACAATGTTTTTCAATATGATGCCCCTGTGACCTTGACATTTGACCCAGGGGCTCCAAAACCAATAAGGCATATCCTTGACACATAGGCTACTCGCACATAAAATTTGGTGAACCTAGGTACATTGGTGGTTCAGTTATTGTCCGGACAAAGTTTTTCCATATGATGCCTCTGTGACCTTGACCTTTGAAACTGGGGCCCCATAAACCTATAGGGCACATCCTTGACACATGGGCTACCTTCACATGAAATTTTGTGAACCTAGGTACAGTCGTTGAGTTATCGTCCGGACAAGGTTTTTCAATATGATGCCCCTATGACCTTGACCTTTGACCCAGGGGCCCCAAAACCAATAGGGAACATGCTTGACACATGGGCTACTCTCACATTAAATTTGTTGAACCCAGGTAGATTGGTAGTTCAGTTATTGTCCCGACAAAGTTTTTCCATATGATGCCTCTGTGACCTTGACCTTTGAAACTGGGGCCCCATAAACCTATAGGGCACATCCTTGACACATGGGCTACCTTCACAAGAAATTTTGTGAACCTAGGTACAGTCGTTGTTGAGTTATCGTTCGGACAAGGTTTTTCAATATGATGCCCCTGTGACCTTGACCTTTGACCCAGGGGCCCAAAAACCAATAGGGAACATGCTTGACACATGGGCTACTCTCACCTAAAATTTGTTGAACCTAGGCAGATTGGTTGTTCTGTTATTGTCCAGACAAGTTTTTTCCCATATAATGCCACTGTGACCTTGACCTTTGACCCAGGGGCCCCAAAACCAATAGGGGACATCTTTGACACATGGGCTACTATTACATAAAATTTTGTGAACCTAGGTACAGTCGTTGTTGAGTTATTGTCCGGACAAGTTTTACCTATTTTAAGTCCCAGTGACTTTGACCTTTGACCCTGGGTCTAAAAATCAATAGGAAACCTCCTCCACTCAAGGGCTATCCAATCATAAAATTTGAGGAACCTAGGTACATCCTTTCTTCAGCTATCATCCGGACAAGCAATTGTTAACGGACAGACAGACGGACAACATCATAACATAATACGTCTGTTTTTTCAAAACGGGCGTATAAAAATGTATATTTAATAATTTATAATGATGATATTGTTTTCAGCATATAGATCCTTTACCTACATTACTTGTGAAAGAAAGATTAACAGATGATGAACTCTTAGATTGTAAGAAAGCTATATATCATATTGTTGGAATGGAGAGTAGAAATGAACCTTTACCTATCAATAACGCTGGCATAAGAGGCAAGGCTTCAAAACGGTATGTATTATAATGAAATAATGATAGTTGTTAGTGCCACTGTTTAAGAAGTAGTAAAACCTGTCCTCATCAGGTGTGTGTTGATGAAGGCAAGGTTAAGTATTTTTGTACAATAATTATCTCTAAAGCAAATGAATGGTTAAAAACAAGAAAATAATGCCTGTTGTACCAAATCTGTCATGTCAATAATGCCTGTTGTACCAAATCTGCCATGTCAATAATGCCTGTTGTACCAAATCTGCCATGTCAATAATGCCTGTTGTACCAAATCTGCCATGTCAATAATGCCTGTTGTACCAAATCTGCCATGTCAATAATGGATGTTTTGTGATATAAAATAGTAATAGGATTGTTTTTTCAAGAAAGCTTTGAAGCAGTAGTCTTTTACATGATATAAAAAACAATGCGTTTATTTGACAATTATTTGTGATTCATTTACTATGCAAGATAATGTCAGTGGGAAAAAACACTTGTTGATAAGCAATAGACAAACCCAGCTAAATGACCATTTTCAACTTGCCATTACAAACTTTTTTAATCAACATTCTGTCTGGCTTAACTCATTTTGTTCATACGATATACTATGTGTTGCAGGGATGGGGTCAATTACTGGCAAAGTAATTAATTATTATTACCATTATTCTCAACCTCAGTAATTATAATTAATTGTTAATTACCCTGAGTAAGGACAATAATTAATTACAATTACCATTATTTACATAAACAATTAATTATTAATTAATTATTTCAATGACATATTTAGGCAAAAAATGAAATTCCAGTTACTGACATGTATTAATTATTGTCGTTACCTTTAAACACTAAATAGAAGATAAGATATTTTTTCCTATAATTCTTAGTTATAAAATCACTTGTAAATGGTTAGTGAATTCAGTAGTACTTGATTAGTGGATGGACCTTTCAATGACCTAACTTATTAGCATATTTAACAAAGGTTTACAGTTACATTTTTGTCCATACATATTATGTTGCTCCTATTACATAAGTTGTTTACAGTATGGGAGGTATTTTGTTGATTAAATGTGAAGGTCTTGTCTGTATAAAAACATAAGTTGACATTTTGTTGACTGTATAGGAAAGGTTTTGTTACTGTTATGTTAGAGGTTTTGATAGCTTGTTAGTACATATTGTATTATTTTAACATAATGTCGTATGGATTGTATAATACTAAGAAAATACCAATACAATGTACATTAATATTATATTGAGATACATTAAATGTCTCTGTGACTGTTGAGGTGTTAGAAAACATGAAATGGTTCCCCTCTCTCTATAACTATTTGATTTCATAATGGTCATATTGTATGACATAAACTATTGTAATTGTTTGTTGCTTTATTTTAATACGAGTGCCTCCAGTCTAGCATCAAGGATAATAAATAAGAATTATACTTTGTTTGTTTGTTTTGTTGGGTTAAATGCCGTAGCAACACATTGTATAGGTCACATCACAACGGTCAGTCCACCTACTCACTGTTCCTGAAAAGGCTGAATCTCTGGATTTAGCTGTTAACCAACTACTTGGCACATACTTCCATCAGTAACTGACTACTGCCCTACATGATTTAGAATCAGTGGTCGGCGAGAGAATGGCTGTAAAAATAATTTCATGACCAAGCTCCACGAAAGTATGCTCCGCCTGGGAATTGAACCCACGACCTCTTAATTGGTGGACTTGCATGCTACCAACTGAGCTAGTTGTAGTTAAAATAAATGATGTTACAATTCTGTATACACGCAATAATGTAACACAATACATTTGTATTCTGTTAAATATCAATCATTTTTAACTTACAGTTTTCGGAACGGTGTCTAAACATCGTTTTAATGGTATCAAGAAAGTATAAGATTACTCTTTTCACGCTTCAACAATTTTCAACATAAACAAAGAGGCGTAATTCAAGCGTGTCACTCATTAACATCTCATTATAATAATAAAAACTTCGCCGGATTGTGTTATCAGTCTTTTAAGTCGTTCACAGATGTATATTGTCTAGATTTGCCTAACACCATGTGGCGTTATTTAACCCGCCTTGTCGCTCCATCACAGACTCCGCCTTTAATACCTTAATGTCAAGGACAGAGCTTGTCGATTCAGAGAGAAAATTGCGGAAAGGTTTAAATTTTATACATTCAAGAATTGATTATTTTTAACATTATGATAGCGAAACGCAAAAGTGTTGTGTGTAAATCTATGAAATTTATATTAAACATTAATTCGGATAAACAAAACGTCGACCTAGTTTCTCAAGGATTAATATGAGCGACTCACTAACTATCTAAACCTGTATGCAAAAGTGAAGAACTTGCATGCCCAGAGTGAAACTCCGCCCACCAAAAATATTTAATCGAGTAAATGCTGGTCACGTACTTGTACAGTTTCGTAACTCAAATATAATTTCTATGTGCCACGCTTTTTTTAGCTTTTCTATGTTTTATAATTTTAATGAGTCGGTAATCTCAGCTCCTGTAGCGTTTATGTACATGTATAAATTCTTTGCAGCAATTAAAATTAATTTTAGTCATTTGTTTGGTGACTAGTTAACACTTGTTTGCAGTTTTGAACGGAAATTGATAAAACCAATTTAAGGCGTGTGTCTGCATTTTTCAAACTTTATGGTACTTGATTGCAATGACATAATTGTAATTAAACGTGTGCATACTTAATCAAGATATCTAAAAGAAAGTAGGTATGCTTATTCATTGATGCTAAGTCTACTTGACTTTGAAGAGACGTTACTATGGATTTATGTTATAGAAGTTATGCCTCTTTTATAATATGGATTGGTTATTATTCTTTGACTGATTTATTTTGTTTGATAAAGTAAGATAAAACCTTGCCATGAGCAAAACACTCGAAAAATCTAGTGCTGTCCTTGGATTCCTCTTGTTAAATTCTATTAATTGATACTTAATACATTATTTTATAGATAATATTGCTGCACTAGTTTTATATTTTGACATAATTTTATTCTTTATTTAATGAATAAGTTCATGACGTCGTTCCTCCAGCACTCCAGTATAAGTATATTCTATACATGTATAAACAAATAAATATGTTTTATTGGAATAATTGATTATTTTACTTCCAATATTTACACTATATTTGACTGTACAATAATCAGAGACATATTGATGGGTCAGCACAAAACTAGTCTACTTCCTTCTTAATTTACATAAAGTTATACTAGTTTTGTGCTTACTCATTATTTTATATTTTTATTTAGTTTCATAACTTGCACTAAACATATACCACAAGATAATTGGCTTGTATTATCAGTTTCTGCCATCCAGTCTGGCTCTCACTAGGGGACTGTATTAAGGCATGTTATAAGGACTTGTTCCCTATTAAAGATGAAATAAATAAGCGTATAAAATATACATTCATACTTATACAAGATGTATGTAGTCTAGGGCAATAATTGTAAATCTTCAGTAGTTTGTCCATTAGTTTTGTTGCTATTTCATGCTTTAAGGAATATCTTTAAAAAGTATTTTCTAATACATGGCATTAAGGTTTGTTTTTAGACGCCCGTTTTGAAAAAACGGACGTATTTAAATGTTATGATGTTGTCCGTCTGGCCGTCGCGCCATCTGTCCGTCCGTATGTCCGTGGACAATTGCTTGTACGGATGATAACTCAAAAAAGGATGTACCTAGGTTCCTCAAATTTAATGTGTGGATAGCCCTTGGGTAGAGGGGTTCCCTATTGATTTTGAGACCCCAAGGGTCAAAGGTCAAGGTCACTGGGACTTAAAATATGAAAACCTTGTCCGGACGATAACTCAAAAACGAATGTACCTAGGGTCACTAATTTTTATGTGAGAGTAGCCCATGTGTCAAGGGTGTGCCCTATTGGTTTTGGGACCCCAGGGTCAAAGGTCAAGGTCACAGAGACATCATATGAAAAAACCTTGTCCGGACAATAACTGAACAACCACTGTACCTAGGTTCACCAAATTTTATATGAGAGTAGCCCATGTGTCAAGGATGTGCCCTATTGGTTTTGGGGCCCTAGGGTCAAAGGTCAAGGTCACAGAGACATCATATGAAAAAAATAGTCAGGACAATTACTCAACAACCACTGTACCTAGATTCACCAAATTGTATGTATAGATACTCCTTTAGTATGTTTTGACAGAGAGAGAGGCAGTCCTCTCATCCTTTTTCATAATGAATTCACTTGATACATTTACCATTGTTAAGGCATTAACTAGCCACGTCAATTTTAGAATAGATCATAAAAAGTAGAGAAATAGTGAGTTTTCAATCGTTTTTAGCTCGACTTTACGTAGTAATGTAGAGCTCTCCTACTCGCCCCGGCGTCCGCGTCCACATTTCTGATTAAAGTTTTGTGCACAGATTAAAGTTTTTGTGCAGTAAAATACTTTCTTCTATATCTTTGTTATTTCTTAATATATTAACTTCAAACTTTAAATATATGTTCCTTATTATCAACCACATCTCATGTGACAAGGTTCATAACTCCAAGTATATTTTTTTCAGAATTATCTCCCCTTGAACTTAAAGTTTTCTTTAAAAAATGTTTGTTTTTACTGCAACTGTTTCATTTCTTTAGGTATTGACATCAAACTTTAAATGTATGTTACTTATTATCAGCCACATCTCATGTGACATGGTTCATAACTCCAAATACATTTTTTTCAATATTTTCTCCCCTTGAACATAGAAATTTATTTTAAAAAATATTTGTTTTAACTGCAACTGTTTTATTATACCCCCGCTTCGAAGAAGAGGGGGGTATACTGTTTTACCCTTGTCCGTGCGTGCGTCCGTCTGTTACAAAATTTCCGTCGCAGTTTTCTCAGCAACTATATCATGCAGCAGCCTAATACTTTGCATATTGCTTCATCCCATAGTCCCATATGGTGTAAAGCGATTTCATGCTCCTTGCTCATCTACTTCCTGTTTGTCGCATATTTTTAGATTTTGGCGGGGGTATCACTAGTGAGCATTAGCTCACAGATTTACTTGTTTCTTTAGGGTTTGACTTCAAACTTTAAATTTATGTTCCTTATTATCAACCACATCTCATGTGACAAGGTTCATAACTCCAAATGCATTTTTTTCAAAGTTATCCCCCCTTGAACTTATAGTTTTCTTTAAAAAATATTTGTTATCCCCCGCCGATGGAATCAGCAGGGGGATATAGTTTTGGCGTTGTCCGTCCGTCCATCCGTCCGTCCGAATTTCGTTTCCGGAGTAGTTCTCTGCAACTACTGGCTGGAATTCAACGAAACTTTATGGGAATCATTAATATCAAGAGGAGATGCGCATATCGTCAGCTTGTTCCGGTCAGACCCTTTAACTCAGAGTTATGGCCCTTGATTAGTTATGTAGTATGCATATAGAGTAAAAGTCGTTTCTGCACTACTTCTCTGCAACTAATGGCTGAAATTCAACGAAACTTTATGGGAACCTTCAATACCAAGAGGAGATGCGCATATCGTCAGCTTGTTCCGGTCAGACCCTTTAACTCAGAGTTATGGCCCTTAATTAGAAGTATGCATATAGAGTAAAAGTCGTTTCCGCACTACTTCTCTGCAACTAATGGCTGGAATTCAACGAAACTTTATGGGAACCTTCAATACCAGGAGGAGATGCACATATCGTCAGCTTGTTCTGGTCAGACACTTTAACTCAGAGTTATGGCCCTTGATTAGTTATGCAGTATGCATATGGAGTAAAAATCGTTTCCGCGCTACTTCTCTGCAACTACTGGCTGCAATTCAACGAAACTTTATGGGAACCTTCAATACCAAGAGGAGATGCGCATATCCTCAGCTTGTTCTAGTCAGACACTTTAACTCAGAGTTATGGCCCTTGATTAGTTATGTAGTATGCATATGGAGTAAAAATCGATTCCGCGCTATTTCTCTGCAACTACTGGCTTGAATTTAACGAAACTTTATGGGAATCTTTAATACCAAGAGGACTTTGAAAACTACAATCCATTAGTTAAAGATGTACCAAAATTTGAAAAATTTAAAGAATTATCAGAAGAAGAAATTGGAAAACTTATCAACCAATTACAAACCAAGTCTTCAGAACTCGACATTTTACCAACCAAGGTACTGAAGTCTTTTATGAATGAATTGTTACCTTCAATTACTAAGCTTGTAAACCTGTCATTGTCTGAAGGGGTTTTTCCGACAAAGTGGAAACAGGCAATTGTGAGACCACTTTTAAAAAAGTCTGGTCTTGAACTGACTTTTGCTAACTATCGACCAGTGAGCAACCTATCCTTCCTTTCCAAACTAATTGAAAAGTCAGCACTTTATAGACTCAACGAGCATGTGAATGTGAACAATCTGCTCCCCAAGAATCAATCTGCTTACCAACAATTTCACTCTTGTGAGTCAGCTTTAATCCGACTTGTGAATGACTTACTTGATACCATGGAACATAAAGAGGTTACAGCAATGATAGCAATAGATCTCAGTGCGGCTTTCGACACTGTAGACCATGATATTTTGATTGATGTTCTTAGTAAGCAATATGGTATCTGTAATTCAGCATTGGATTGGTTGGATTCATACCTTGACCTCGTAGCTGTAGAGTTAGCGTTGATAACATTGTGTCGTCTGTACGTGATCTCAAGTGTAGTGTACCACAAGGTAGTTGTTTGGGCCCTTGGCTCTACCTCACATATACTGGGACTCTATTTGACATTGTACCTCCATCTATATCCGTCTTCGGATTTGCAGACGATCACACAGCTAACATCCGGTTTCAGCCAACTCCATCTGCCGAAGCTAATGCTTTTCAAAACCTCACAAATTGTGCACAAGATATCAATGATTGGATGAACAGCAATAAACCTAAGATGAATGCATCTAAAACTGAATTTATCATGTTTGGTAACCGCCACCAATTAAAGAAATGTAGTACCAAAGAAATTGACGTTTGTGGAGATATTATCTCAGTGCAGGAGTTCATTAGATACTTAGGCGCGTTTCTTGATCAAACATTGAACTTTAGAGAGCATGTGAAGTGCAAATCGGCAATGGTCAACTATTTTAAAATTAAAAGTATCCGTAAATTTCTTACAAAAGATGCAATTAAAGTGTTGGTTCTGTCATTGGTAATTTCTCATTTAGATTATTGTAATGCAATCCTCTATGGTATAACACAGAGTGAATTAGATAAATTGCAACGCGTTCAGAATATGTGTGCCAAGTTAGTACTTGGTCGTAACAGGCGTGACAGCTCTAAACAGGCATTGTTTGATTTACATTGGCTGCCTGTAAAACAAAGAATTGAATTTAAAATATTGACATATATGTTTAACTGCTCAGTTGGAAACGCTCCTGGATATCTGATGGAACTCCTGTCCACTAAGACTTCCACACGAACACTAAGGAACTCAGCATCGTCTGTAGGGTGCTATAGTTCCTCATAACAGTAGAAAAACATTTAGTGACAGAGGGTTTCAGACAGCAGGTCCACAGCTTTGGAACGATCTACCTCTCGGGTTGAGACAATGTAGTTCTATTGATGTTTTCAAAAAAAGACTAAAAACCCATTTATTTCAAAGATATTTTCAATAGTTAATCATGTATACATTGTAACTATGTTTAAAATGTGTTTTAATTGTAAAACGCCGTTGAATATGTTTTTAACGTAGAAATAGGCGTTTAAGAAAATAAAACAAGTTTAAGTTTAAGAGATGGGCATATCGTTGCCTTGTTCCGGTCAGACACTTTAACTCAGAGTTATTGCCCTTGATTAGTTATGCAGTATGCATATAGAGGAAAAATTGTTTCCGCGCTACTTCTCTGCAACTAATGGCTGGAATTCAACGAAACTTTATGAGAATTATCAATATATAAAGGAGACGCGCATATCGTCGCCTTGTTCCGGTCAGACCTTTCAGCACAGAGTTATTACCCTTGATTAATTGTGCAGTGTTCATATAGAGAAATATTGCTATTTCTTTGCAACAGCTGGATTGATTTCAAAAAGATTTTATGGAAACCATCAATACAGAAAAGAAATTTGCATCTTATTGGCATGTCCTGATAATTTTATTTAACATGGAGTTATGTATGGTCCCTGTTATTGTTTTATGGATTTTTTTTACAACAGACTGGAATGTAAACGTGAATTTTATGTCTCCAGTTGTTGAGTTAGTAAAAACAAGTACTCGGCGGGGGATATAAATTCAACGAATTTGCTTGTTTTTACTGCAACTGTTTTATTTCTTTAGGTATTGACTTCAAACTTTAAAGTACAATGGAGGTCGTTTTAAAACGTTAATTTCCTGTTAATTTGATATATAAAGATTCATTTGCGCGACTTTTTACATTCTTGAACAAAACAATTCACATAAAATCGCAGGTTAAAAGTCATTATTCTTCTGCGTTATCTAGTATGGTCATCTTGCTTATCTCCCTTGGCATTTATTCCGCTCGGTATAAAAACCCGTCGATCCGGGCCGAATCACGGAATTGTTATATACATGTGTTGTTTTATATATCGGAAGAAAAAGACTATGCTATTATGTGTGCATAATCATTGATAAAGGTTAAACATATAAGTTTTTTATAATCACAGCAAACACCGGTTACTAAATGTGTTTATTTAATCCTTTGTTAGAATACAACCTAATATACAAACAAATTAAAGTGTCATTATCAATGTAATTATCAGCATTTATTGATCTGTTATAAAAAACTGACACTTGTGGACAATTTGTAATAATCCCTTAATTAATACGTTGTTGGCTCTTGATAAAGATAAATAATCAGTTTTTTTTTTTACTAAATTCACCATCCGTTTAGATAACAATTAGAAACCATTCATCCGTGTTTTTTTCTTGACGAATATATTGAGAAAAATTCAATTTTCAGTAAATTAAAATTAACTATTATAAAAAAGGAATGCTACAAGTTGACAACCAGTCTTAATTACGTGTCATATTTGCTCATCATTAATTTGATATGTGACAAATTCTTTTATAAGTAAGCTCGGGGTCACAACCAAGTAATTGATCTCTTGTTAGCATCACACCAAAGACCCGATTTCCGGAAACGATAACAGATTAAACTACGCCGACACAGACGCGACGCGACACGACGTTTTAATATTATCTCCTATGGAATTCAGTTTTGTTAAACAAAACACATGTCACCATAATACATTTGAGGTATCCCAAAGGGACAATATTGTTGTTGGACCATAAAATATCCCGTATTGAACCTCAATTTTAGTGATTTTGGAAAATAAATGTTTGTACCACGGTAAACAGACCGAGTAAGTAACTATGACGATATAGAACAGAGCATTTTATTAGCAGAACACATCGGTGTTGGTCGCAATTAAAATAATTTGGCGCTACACCCATATACATGTATAAATACTTATAAACAAAAGAAGAGTGATTATAATCATTTTCATGAGATATGGATCTGTATGATGAGGCCATAAAATAATAAAATTGTTATTGCATTGAATCAATTTTCCAAAAAACGGCAAATACAACACATCGTTAGGAGGGAAAAACTCAATTGTATTCAATGCATTTTTAACAAAAAGCTTTCCTTTTACAATGTTATTGTTGAAGAAAGGAAAACAAAGTCGGAAGTTTAAGGCTTCAAAATTCAATTTTGATTTTTTGTTGTTGAGAAAACGGTTCGTTGTTTGACTGATATCAAATATTTAAGATGAGATGTACCTATTTTCGGTTATTTGTCACACATTTTTAATGTTTGAGTAATTCATGCAAGTGTAATGATAACACAAATTTTGTTTTTATTGTTTCGTAATATTTTTCAGTCTTTACCTAGTTTGTCTTGTTTGTATAAATAACAAATTCTCAAAATAAAAAACAGTGTCGTAAATCGCAAGTATTTAACTTTATTTATTTTTTTAATTGTCCGATTGTTTTAATTGAAACATCAAAAAATGTTTATCGCCGATTTTACAAATAGTTATGAATGTTAAATGTCTTAATTCCATAGATATTGCAATTTATTAATTTTTGCGTGTGCATTTTATCAAACTTTTGAATTAAGACATTTAACATTAATAACTATTTGTAAAATCGGCGATTAACATTTTTTGTTGTTGATAATGCATTAATAAACTAAAAATACCGTTAAAAATGTTAAAAATAACGGTGTTGTCGGCAGCATGAAAGCGATAGTCGCGGGGCGTAATATTGCCCTTTATGATATACATTCGCGACTTCCTATTACCAGTTTGGGTCCATGACATATTACGCAATAGTCTAGGCTGTGGTATTCTTCGTCTTGCATTGTTTACAGCTGAGAAAAGGACGGAGCTTGATAGTTTCACAAAAAAGTTTCATCCAATTAAAACGATTTTTTTATCTATTCCCTTATCTTTTAATTAGAATTCGAAATCGTCAAATTTTATAAATGTGCGCAGTTACACTATGGAAACAACAATTAATGTGTTTTATCGTTTTTTCAAAATATTTTTATAACAAATTTTGGATTATGTTGTTATTCACTCGAGAATATGATTTTCTTTCAAATGGATATATTTTCAAGGATTTGCTTAAAAGATACTTAATGTGCTTCCGACATTAAGTTGGAAATGTGTCAGGTAAATCTTTTTATTTTTATTAATTTATACAGCATTTGTATAAGATCGTTATGTCGGAAAAAAAACGAAAATAATGTATTTCGACGGTTAATACTATTAATGCTAAAACAAAAATAAGTGGCCAGAATGAATGCAATGACTACTAATTATTCGTACTTCTATCTATTTAAGGAAAAAATATAATCAAAAAATAAATATAAACTACCGAGTAATATGACATGAACAGGAATTTCTGAAGTTTAATCTATTAGCATTATTATTATTATGTTTATTATATACCGCATTTTAATAGACTTGTGCGGATTAAACTCCGAAGTGAACATGAACAGAGGATATGAGAAAATAATGGGGGGTTTTCTCAAAGTAATATTACATACTTTTATTGAGTAAAACACCAAAGGCCACGCTTATTAATTATTTGACATTTATATGGATAACGGTGGTTACCCATCAGCAAATCAGATCGCTTAACCAGTGTTTGATAAATCGGACACTACACGGTGTGTTAGATACAATTCCCCCCCCCCGTATTTACTCGAGAAACCAGTACGTGAAAGTCTTGGATACACGATATAAAAAGAAACGCCTCATACATATCTTTAATATGTTTCATGGTTCAAAATTACAAAGCAATCCAAAGTTCCCCTTGTAAATTATATCATCTTAAGAATACGTGGTCATTTAAAAAATATTTTATTGTCACAGCATTATAAAAACAGTACCAGTTGCCCGACAGATATCGTTAAATCCTTTCTCAATCCATTTCCTGAAAGTCTGCTGTTGTCGACGGAATCGCAGTTAATCCAACACGTGTTAAATCAAATTGCAGTTGGGCGAACGCAACAACCAAGGTAAAAATAAATGCCGTTAGCTTTAGTCACTGATAGATTGTGGTCAGTGTCATGCTGATAAAATAAGTTATGCCATTGCCAGAATATAGCTGGCCGATGTAACGTCTTTGAGATTACCTTGGCAAACAACGAGGGCTGTAACGCTGTAAGAATTGCTTCGTCGAAAGTTCATGACGTCGTCTTTAGATACCGATACGTCATTTGACGTTTTATAATTTGACACTGTCAAGGCTAGCTGAGATTGTAACGAGCCCACATTAGCAGTTAGAATTTTAGATTGTAGCAAACCTTTTGAACAAATACGGGGTACTCGTAATCGATTTATTTGACGTCCACCGTTACCCTTCTACCACACGTGGTATAGATATTGACGTGATAAATCTATCACGCAAATAAAATTGACGTATCTGTATTTGTCTGGTCGTACCGACTATAAACGCCGTCTGTCTTAACATGGCATATCAGTATCTCTAAGCTTTTGATGAGGCGTTTCTTTTTCTCGTCAGTATGTATTTTTGTTTAACACTATCTATATGTATTCTTGAGTTTAATTAGTTTTCGCACGAAATTTACTATACATAACTATTATGATTTAGGCTAAATTATAACATCTTGAGTTTTACATGACTTTATGCGGTTAGGGTGTAAATACGTGAAGAAATAAGTATAAAGAAGGCATAATAAACAAAAAGTTTCATACTATTTACCCGTTGTCCGAGTCGGATAGAAAAGATCGCATAGATAATGACATACAGATGTATACAACAGTATCTGGAAGCACCGCGTCGCATAATGTCCTGTGTGGACACGGAACAGATGGAAGGATATATAGAACTTATGTAGTAGTATTTCATATAAGTTGACATGGATGTTTAACCCGTTACATGTCATTTCGTAATTTTAAATAAAGATGGTAGTATTTCTACTTATATTGTTTTATGTTATTTTAACTTGTTAGATTTTTTAAAACGAACATCTCGCAAAATTAATAACCTTACAGTTGATAAACTGACATTTTTGTCTATTTGTATGTAAAATATTTTTGAGATGCCCCCTCATAAATCTTAGAAATCGACTGTCCATGTTCACACTTCACCTTCGTCCGCACAAGTCTAATAGCGCTCTTCCCATATTAAATATATGTTCAAAAGCGCTATTCTAAGATTTTATGTTTATAACAAGAAATTCAAGCAATTAGTAGTTTAAAATATTAAACACATCATTATGTTCTGATACAGACAGAAAAATAGCTTAAATATATTGATATAAGTCACATACATATGATCATTCAATATTATGTCTTACTATTGTGATTAAAATATGCTACGTATATAACGTACATTGTTCAAAATATCGTAGGCCCTTTACACATTAAAACAAGGGGAAGTAATCATTACAGATATTTAAAGTTTGTATGCCCTGAGAGTAACCTCCCTTTTCCTCCTTTTTTGAAGAGTTTTTCAAGAACAATAACCCAAAATATCCGATTCCTGGGGGAGGTAAGCCATGCGGAATTATTTGAATATTTTTTAACATTTTCCAAAATTGTGACTTTTCACTCTAAAAATGATGTTAAGAGCTAAGGGAACTTGTTTGAAATATAAAATTGTGTTAACTAGTACTAAAATATTGAGATGTGTGAAAAGTACCTCTATTCTACTTTAAATATATGTTCCTTATTATCAACCACATCTCATGTGACAAGAACTCCAAATACAATTTTTTTCAAAATTGTCCTCGATGAACTTAAAATTTTCTTTATTTTTTTATTTATTTATTTACTTTAAATTTGTAAAGGTTATATTTTCAAATTTTAATATATGTATGTTCCTTATCATCAACCACATCTCCTGTGACAAATACTAAGTCGAGCATGCTGTCTCCTCTGACATCTCTTGTTGAACACATCCAAAGTAGGAGATAATTTGACATCACCTGGTAGCTTATTCCATAGCATGGGGCCTACTGTACTAAAGCTTCTGTCATTGAATGTTTCTTTCTTATTTTTTGGTACCATAAAATTCAGGTCTTTGGATTTTGCAGATCTAAGACAAGATCTGCTTTGTACAGGCTTTTGGAGAATTTCAGTTAGATGCAATTCGTACCGCATAAAAAATTTCGGAAGTCAAAATTTTTTGGCACCCGGCCAAGTAGAATTTCACCGAAAATAAATAATTTGAGTTCTAAATATCAATATAAATTAGTAATTTTACTATTATATTTATTTTACTATAGTAAAACAATAATGTATTCTTGTTAACATACATCATTAGAAATTACAATGACACAATGTGTGACGTCATACGTGTCTTTGCAGTAAAAATAATATGACGGTAGATCCATTACTTTGAGATCAGGTAGGACAGGTAGAAAATTTTTAATTTCTTACAAATTTGAAGCCCCCCCAAAAATCTTAAGGTTTGATTTAATTCTACTGATATTTTTAGATATTAACATAATTCACCAAAATGATAAGAGTATAATCATACACAAAAAAGTGTGAAGGAAGCCCTTGTTTCAAGGATGTGCCCAATAGGTTTTGGGACCCCAGGTTCAAAGGTCAAGGTCACAGAGGCATCATATGGAAAAATTTTGTCCAGACAATAACTGAACCACCAATGTACCTAGGTTCACCAAATTTTATGTGAGAGTAGCCCATGTGTCAAGGATATGACCTGAAGGTTTTGAGGCCCCTGGGTCAAAGGTCAATGTCACAGGGGCATTATATTGAAAAACATTGTCCGGGTAATAACTCAACAATGACTGTACCTAGGTTCACCAAATTTTATGTGAGAGTAGCCCATGTATCAAGGATGTTCTCTATTGGTTTTAGGGCCCCTGGGACAAGCTTAAACCTTCAACCAGAAGATATCAAATTACCAAGCAGTGACTTCAAATGTTCAATTAATATGTTAATAAAGTCAAAATGGCAAACAATTGAAATAATGCTATATTTAATAAGTAACATGAATTAAGTTCACCAAATTTTATGTGAGGGTAGCCCATGTGTCAAGGATGTTCCCTATTGGTTTTGAGGCCCCTGGGTCAATGGTCAAGGTCACAGGGGCATAATATTGAAAAACCTTGTTCGGACAATAACTCAATCCTAGATTAACCAAATTTTATGTGAGAATAGCCCATGTGCCAAGGATTAATGTGTTGATAGCTCTTTCGTAGAGGATGTTCCCTTTTGATTTGGAGACCCCAGGGTCAAAGGTCAAAGTCACTGGGACTTAATTTATTTTGAAACATTTTCCGGACAATAACTCAATAATGACTGTAAATTTGGTTCACCAAATTTTATGTAGGGTAGCCTAAATGTCTAGCATATGCCCCTTTGATTTGAGGCCCCTGGGTCAAGGTCACAAGAAAATCATGAGGAAAAACCTTGTGCAACAACCAACTTTATCTAAGATCACCAAATTTTATGTATCAATACTCTTTGGGTCAAGGGTGTGAACTTTTGGTTCTGAGGCCCCAGGGTCAATGTCACTGGAAGTTTGTATGGGAAAGCTTTGTGCCAGTGATAATTCAACCATGGTTTTACCTAGGTTCTCAAAATCTTTGCTTTGGATAGCCCTCCAGTTAAGGATGTGACCTATTCTGAGATTCTGGGGTCATTGGTCAAGGTCATAGGGACTTCATATGAGATAGAACACAGCATGGACTGCACATGGGCGTGTAATGCCCCGCCCAGCGGCGCTCTTGTTATACTTTTTCTGGGATATAACTCTAAATCTGATAGGCGTATTAATGTGAATTTTTGTAGGCAGATAGATATCCTTGAGTAGAAGTGCAATGCATAAGAACTGTAACTCTGCCTTGCATGATTTTGGAGTTATTGCCCATTTTTATTGTTGTACTTTTAACTTTGTCCAGGACATGACACTTATATTACAAGAGGTATTGATGTGAAACTTTGTAAGTAGATAGATATCATCGATTAGAAGCGCAGTGCATAAAAATTGTAACTCCGTCTTCCCGTTTTTTGAGTTATAGTAATTTTCATACTTTTTGCTTGCTCAGAACTTTTAAAGTACTGGAGGTATCAAATTGAAACTTCATTACTGAACAAATCTCATTGTAGGAAGGTGCAGTGTTTGAGAATCATAACTTTAAGCTTAATTTTGGAGTTATTGTCTTTTGTATTTTTTATACTTAATTTTGTTTGTGGCATACCTCTAAAGGTTTTAAAGATATCATCTCGAAACTTCTTAGCTGAATAGATCTCATAAACGAGAAATCCAGTGCCCAAGAACCATAACTGTCCTTTGCATAATTTCTGAGTTATTGCCCTTTGTAATCCTAGTTTTTGTCTGCCCCATAACTCAAAAGGTATTGTCCTATTTTGCTTGTCTGCGGTATAATCCAAATGTAATATAATCACTGATCATTTGCTGTAAGTAAATATTGTATATGTTTCCGACAATTAGTATTTGTTTGTTTGTTTGTTGGATCTAACGCTGTAGCAACACATTATATAGGTAATATAACGGCGGTCAGTCAACTACTCTCTGCTCCTAGAAAGGCTAAATCTCTGGATTTAGCTGTTAACCAACTTCTAAGCGCATACTTTCGTTAGTGACTGACAACTGCCCTAAAACAAAACAAAAACATTGGTAGGAGGAAGAATAGCCGTAGAAATAATTTCATGACAAGCTCCACGAAAGTATGCCCCGCCCAGGAATCAAACCCACGACCCCTCGATCAGTAGACTTGCGTGCTACCAACTGAGCTAGCCGGGCGGCATCCCGACAATTAGTAACTAAATTGTCTGGGCAGATGACCATGTCATCAATAGCCATCTGTTACAAGTTAACAATGCACCAGATTGCTCTAAGTAAATAATTATGAGTTTTCAATAATGATAAGCTCAATTATATGAGCAGATGGTAATAGTGTATAAGTTTTCAATAATGAATATCTGAATTATATGAGCAGGGCCCGGTTTCACGAACGCATTCCTATCTTAAATTTCTAGATGAACCTGAAATTTTCTATTTTTAGCATTTTTAAGTTAAAGTGCGTTTCACCAACATTTTACAGTTTAATCCGTTTTTAAATAGTCTTAGTTATGAGTGAAAATTTAATCGAGTGAACAGGTAGATTAAACCAAATGTAAACATTACTTAAATATAAACACATGGTTAAACGTTAGTCTTAATTTTTATGTGTGACTGGCTATAGAGTCCCTAGACGACGGGAATTCCGACGAAGAAACACTTAGTGTGGGTTAGGAAGTATGTCGGACTATAGAATATAATTATCAGAGTTACAAATTTTCATCTGGTACAATTCATTTTATCGTTGAATTTATTTGTCCCCTCACGTATAAGATGGAAAATGACAGTTGCTACACTACTTCAAGACTTAGTGTTGGCGGAGTTGAGTTTCTGTATTATTATATAAATTATAATAAACCAAGCAGATTAAAACGAATAAATACTTGAATATCAATTTCGATCATCATTCTGTTAAGATTTTAGAGATGACAATCATTCCAACAGAAAATTGATCAATTAATTTATTCAATTCCATTAATTTTAATTTTGATACGCATTCGTCAATAAATCGCAACGTAATCCAACGGTGTTCTATTATTATTAATATCGTATTATAATACATTGCAATCATATCTTTATTCAATACCTTCACTAGCCCCTAAACATGTAAACAACAATAAATGGGACTCCGTTGCTTTTTTCGCTTAAATATTTACACCTATATTTAGCATTTTTGTTTACGAGGCATAACATATCAAGTATGCTAAACTCATTCGTTATGTCTTTATCTAAGATTCATAGCTTGTAGATTTTAACAATAATTTGTAATATAAACAGTTCATTTTTTTCGGCGCGAGTAATGAAAATTGAACCATTTTAAAATAGGTAATGTTAACTTTTTTAACCACTATACTCCTGAAATGCATGTTAAACACACTATCCAGCCAATCCCCGAATGTCAAACCTATTGTAAGACAGTAAGAGAATGTCAAGCATATTGTAAGGTGGACATCATTCGCCAAAAACATTATAAGATTTTCGAACTGTTTAGTGAAGGAATAGTTGTCACTCTACCTAACGGGCAATAACTGACTGATCGTACAATTCAAGTAATGCTTTTGCGTGCCTGCCTGGAACATTTTCACCAATTCAAAAAGTTGTAAACCAAATATTTAGCAAAGGGTACTTTTATCACATACCAGGGATGGGGCCAATTAATTGCTCTGAACAATTAATTATCAAATAATTACTGTGTGAAAAACAATGGTAATTGTAATTAATAATTTTATCAAAAAATGGAAAACAATGGTAATTATAATTAATTACTCAGGAAATTTAGGCAATAATTAATTGATTTCAATTATTTTTCAATTACTTCATGATACATTTGCATATGTTTCATTAAATGCGACTTAGTTTCCAAACTGGCCCCCTCTTTTCTATTTTTCACACCTTTCACACCTGATGAATGGGTTCTTTACTGTCATAACAATAGTGTTTGTAACATGAAATCTATAGCTAATTGATTGATAACCCTGCATGGTGTTATAGTAAAAGATTAAATTGTCTGACTGGTCACTGACAGTTGAGCATTGAGGTGATCATCTTGAATACACTGAGTCGTTATCACATTGTATATATAAAACATAACTAAGAATTATTGGAAAAAATAAAGTATTAAGTACATGTATACTGCAATATGAGTTATCTTATCTTCTATTTCGTGTTTAAAGGTAAGGACAATAATTAATACATGTCAGTAACTGGAATTTCATTTTCTGCCTAAACACGTCATTGAAATAATTAATTAATAATTAATTGTTTATGTAAATAATGGTAATTGTAATTAATTATTGTCCTTACTCAGGGTAATTAACAATTAATAATAATTACTGAGGTTGAGAATAATGGTAATTATAATTAATTACTTTGCAAGTAATTGACCCCATCCCTGTCACATACTGGTAATACATTTGACATACCACCTTATTTTTATGTAAGCCAAAACAGGCATCATGGTTTGCATTGCAATTTTGCTGATTTTGTTATTCAAATTAAATAACACTCATCTCCGAACTTAGATAATGACCCAAAAGATTTGAGATTTCGAATGAATCTTTTAACTATACCCTGATATCCTCCACTAATTACCTACTTATCACTTATGATTCAATCTTCACTGATGCACAATATTGTAATTTCGAAAAATACTTAACCCTACAATTACAGCAATGAATTGAAGGTAAGATAATTGTGCATAATAGGGAAACTCAAATGATCGACAAAAATAAAAAAGAATGGACCAAAAGAGAAAAAAAGTCAACATTCAAGGTTCGAACCTATGCCAGACAAAAACACTATCAAGCACAACAGTCTAACCGTTTAAGCTATAGAGTCCATCAATAAAACACGTTGGACATTTAGTACTCTAATGTAGTTTTGTTTAACCCGGGTCGATAGCGCAGTTGGTAGCGCGCCGGGATTTGGATACTCGTGCCCGAAGGGGTGCGGGTTCGAATCCCACCCTGGGAGGTTATACCCTTCCATGAAAATTTGACAATAATGTCGATTTTCCTCCATTGGTTAGATAATATGGAGTAGTTTCCGGCCTTGTGGAAGGGTAGGTGAGTACTGGTTATAGACAATGGTCCAGGAAAGCTAGGTTAGGTGCGCTGGACGCCGTGAAATGACCTAAATTGTGTTGATACGGCGTTAACTCCAATAAATAAATAAATAAATGTAGTTTTGTTAGTTTAAGTTTGGGTCGCTTATATCAACCCTAGATTTATACTTATGTAAGAAAGGCTTCGTGAAATCCACTTAAAATATTTTATAAGATACTGATAGTTACGGCCAAAATATTTAAGACAATCTTAAATTTAATTAATTTATGAGAGCGTTCGTGAAACCGAACCCAAATGTAATAGTGTACGAGTTTTTAATAATGAATATCTGAATTATATGAGCAGATGTAATAGTGTAAGAGTTTTTAATAATAAATAGCTCATTTATATGGGCAGATGGTAATAGTGTATGAGTTTTCAATTATGAATAATTATATGGGCAGATGGTAATAGTGTATGAGTTTTCAATAATGAATATCTGAATTTTATGAGCAGATATAATAGTGTATGAGTTTTCAATAATAAATAGCTCATTAATATGGGCAGATGGTAATAGTGAATGAGTTTTCAATTATGAATAACTCAATTGTATGAGCAGATGTAATAGTGTATGAGTTTTCAATAATGAATAACTTAATTAGATGAGCAGATGGTAATAGGGTATGAGTTTTCAATAATGAATAACTCAATTAGATGAGCAGATGGTAATAGGGTATGAGTTTTCAATAATGAATAACTCAATTATATTAATTGATTTTAGAGATCAACAATATTGTCAGATGTGGTCAGAACTTGAAGCTTTAGTACAAGCACACTCTTCTACATCAGATAATCATCAGAAAATTCTAGATTGTTTATTAGAATGTAAGAAACCATCAGATGACAGAAGGAAGTCAGAGAAACTCACTATAAAAGAGGAACGTAGTGAAGCTGAAACTGCTTGGAAAGATCTTGATAAGTTAGTTCTTTTATACAGTAGTATATTAAACAGACATTTGATTTAACAACTTGCTTTTCTGATTGTTCTGAATTCTAAACTATCAAAATCCCCTAAAGACTGATTGAAGGTTAATTGCTTTGTTAATGTTTTATTGCACTTTTTATTAACATGTATTATATTCATCTCATCTTTCTTTGAGTCTTCTAAACTAGTACTTGTCAAACCTTCCTCAAACATCAGATTATCAGCAAGATTATCAGATTAACTATCTAGTAGAATACATATGTTGACTGGTCTTAACATTTATTATTTATTATAAAGTATATATGCATATAAAGTATGTATATTTTAGATATCAAAAGATGACAGAACATGAAAAGAAAGAATACAATAAAACAGAAACATCAGATGATTCAGGTCCACCTAATAAAAGATTAAGACATAGTTATGCTGAACCATTAGTTAAAACATCAGGTTGGTCAAACAACTCTTTGTCAAACATATTATAAACATTTTCTTTAGCATTTGATTAACTATAATTATGATGACCTTTTAGGACTTTATCTGAAACTGCTGCTGCTGCAGCTTGATGGTTAAAATCTTTAACTTGTAATCATTGAATAGCCAGCTTCCTGTTGGTTGGAATCATAGACAAAACCTACCACATTGTTTCTTCAAAAATGAAATGTTATCTGACAAGCTCAGTTTTGGTAATCAGAATGTAGATTAAAGAAATACTCAGTTCTGTTATAAGAACTTGAGCTAAAATAAATTGTCATGTTAGAATCTATTGCATGGATGAGTGTAAATTACTAATACACATAAATGCTTCAGTACACTACATGATTTACATGATATTATGATTCTATATGTTTCAAGTCTCATTTCTTTGTTTTGTTACTGAGACATTATGATGTTCATAAACTACAGCTCAACTTTACATACAGATTGGCTGAGATTGCACTTAGCCAGTTTTAGCTCACATTGGACTTTTTTTTCTAAACCTAGGATTGTCTTGTCAATCATAAAATACATGTTGGTACATTGTAGGCAAACAGAATTTATTATCCATGTGGACAAATAGAATGAAAACTGTACATTCTAAAAGACATACAGAGTTTATAGGTAGACAAGAAAATGTTGGAACAATTGCAGAACTATATAAACATTTATTTGAAGAGTAAGTATTGCATTGTTAACTTTACATTGTTAAATAAAAGTGAAATCTTTACCTAAATTCAACCAATTCCATAACAACAAAAAACATCAAATGTTTACATGCTTATGCAACATAAGCAACCCTCGTCTTAGAAACCATCCCTTAAAATTGAACCACAAACATGTCACCCAATGTTGCTATAAAGCATAGACATTGAAATCAAATCAGAACCATGCTAAATTTTATCAGACATGTAATAGAACTGCTAAATTGAATCATTTCTGTAGTACATCTATGATAAAATAAACCCAAAGAAGTAGTTGAAATATGTTGTCTTGTAGTAGAAATATGGTGACTTGTAGTAGAAATTTATTGTCTTGTAGTAGAAATATATTGTCTTGTAGTAGAAATATATTGTCTTGTAATAAAAAATGTTGTCTTGTAGTAGAAAAATATTGTCTTGTAGTAGAAATATATTGACTTGTAGTAGAAATATATTGTCTTGTAGTAGAAATATATTGACTTGTAGTAGAAATATGGTGACTTGTAGTAGAAATATATTGTCTTGTAGTAGAAATATATTGACTTGTAGAAGAAATATATTGACTTGTAGTAGAAATATATTGACTTGTAGTAGAAAAATGTTGTCTTGTAGTAGAAATATATTGACTTGTAGAAGAAATATATTGACTTGTAGTAGAAATATATTGACTTGTAGAAGAAATATATTGTCTTGTAGTAGAAATATATCGACTTGTAGAAGAAAAATGTTGTCTTGTAGTAGAAAAATATTGTCTTAAAGTAGAAATATGTTGTCTTGTAGTAGAAATATATTGACTTGTAGAAGAAAAATGTTGTCTTGTAGTAGAAATATATTGACTTGTAGAAGAAAAATGTTGACTTGTAGTAGAAATATGTTGTCTTGTAGTAGAAATATATTGACTTGTAGAAGAAAAATGTTGACTTGTAGTAGAAATATGTTGTCTTGTAGTAGAAATATATTGACTTGTAGAAGAATTATATTGACTTGTAGTGGAAATGTTGTCTTGTTGTAGAAATATGTTGTCTTGTCGTAGAAATATATTGACTAGTTTCAAATGTGAAATGTGAAGAAGAACCCTGACACACATTAGGTTAAAAATGCACTAAAATTATCTATATTGTGACATACTGGGTAGATTTTTACTACTTGAAACACCATCATTTGTACTTGTTTGTCAGTTTGCACTTAAATTGTCATTATCAAATCTCTAATTTTCTGATTAAAAAATGTTTCCAAACAATTTTGATAGTTTCAGAAAAAGTTGATTTTTGAGTTGAAATCTGTGAATGAGTACCTTTAAGGTCAATGTTATTTAGATGTGTGTGTGTTTTGGGAAGTGAATGCTTAGAGGTTTTAAATGATATTATTCCTTTTTTATGTATTTCAGGGAAGAAAATGAAGCTTCAGTACAATAAGGAACGTATATGATCTGACTTATAAGATATTGAATACTATACTAACCTCATCTTAACTAAGACAAGTTTTCTACTGTTGAAATGTAGTAAATCTGTAGTTGTTAACTTGATTTAGCAAAATATAAAACATCTCAAGACTCCCTCCATACATGAAAGAAAGTCATACAACCAACGCTAAAAACAGTTAAGCAGCTTTGTGTTGACATGTGTTGTTTTGTCCTTTCATATACCAAGTCAATGTCTTTTAATGCCAACTTTGTTACTATTAAAGTGGTCATACTCAAAGAAACTTCCTAAAATGCTTTAATCTTAGACATGTTACATGTACATTGTTGCTGAATGCTTGTAATCTTAGACATTGTACATGTACATTGTTGCTGAATGCTTGTAATCTTAGACATGTTACATGTACATTGTTGCTGAATGCTTGTAATCTTAGACATGTTACATATACATTGTTGCTGAATGCTTGTAATCTTAGACATGTTACATATACATTGTTGCTGAATGCTTGTAATCTTAGACATGTTACATGTACATTGTTGCTGAATGCTTGTAATCTTAGACATGGTACATATACATTGTTGCTGAATGCTTGTAATCTTAGACATGTTACATGTACATTGTTGCTGAATGCTTGTAATCTTAGACATGTTACATGTACATTGTTGCTGAATGCTTGTAATCTTAGACAAGTTACATGTACATTGTTGCTGAATGCTTGTAATCTTAGACATGTTACATGTACATTGTTGCTGAATGCTTGTAATCTTAGACATGTTACATGTACATTGTTGCTGAATGCTTGTAATCTTAGACAAGTTACATGTACATTGTTGCTGAATGCTTGTAATCTTAGACATGGTACATAAACATTGTTGCTGAATGCTTGTAATCTTAGACATGGTACATATACATTGTTGCTGAATGCTTGTAATCTTAGACATGTTACATGTACATTGTTGCTGAGTGCTTGTAATCTTAGACATGTTACATGTACATTGTTGCTGAATGCTTGTACAAAAACTATTATTTAAAGATAATTTTTGTTTTGCCTGATATAGTTAGTTGGCATATAGGTGTTTCTTGCAGCGTGGGCAGCAGCAGTGGTGGTGGGGTCAGCTTCCTATTGCTTGTCCAGGACATAACTCTAAAACTTTAGGAGGTATCGACATGAAACTTTGTATTGTAATACAGATCTCATTAAGTGCAGTGCATAAGAAATGAGGTTAGAAAGTGAAAGGGACATTGACAAATTTTAAAGCATATATATATACATTTGAATATCATATATAGCACAGCCAAGTTTTTCATTGATGTACCAATATTTGGTATAAATACAATTTAATATAATAACACTGTACAGGTGAATGTTGTTAGCTTTATCTCCCTTGTATTGTCCATTTTTTCTCAACTGTCAAAGTTTGAATACTTTCACGGTGTATGATTACACACTATCTCAATATCACGTGTGTTAGACAAAGAGTGTTCAGTCACCGTGAAATTATTCGTGTTTTGACAGTTGAGAAAAACAAACAATATTCAGTGTCTGATATACATGTATTTTATATGTTTACATAGATGTATAAATTGGTATAGCTCGTTTAGGATAACTTGAGACAAACGACTCAGTTTGTTTACATATTTGGGACTCAGATATTACATAAAACAGGGAGGTCAGCTGATTTTGCGTAATGAAAGTATTAAACATGTCATAATGCGTGGAACGTGTGTTCTCGTACTAAGTTTAATACATCAAAAACACACTGATAATAGTCGATAATTACGTGTACTAAACTTAAATCCACCCGTGTATAAAAATGGTATTGTTGTATTTAGTCTCAAGTTATCCTAAACGAGCTATAATGTTGATTGCCGAGATTAATACATAACACAATACAATAATTTCATTTTGAAACAGTAGTTCTGTAGTATGTAAATTGTATGTTTTGTTCTAACATGATTGTATATTTGTTTACATGGTAAGATGGTACACTGTACCTATCAACATAAAACTTTGAAATGGTTGTACATGTATATAAATTTATGCGTTCATATTGTGATTTTTTATTACAATAAAATGGCTATTGATTCTTCTTTTTATTGTCATTTATTTTATTTCTGCTGTCATCAATAAAACTAATGTGCAAGAAAGATAATGTTGGAGCTACATTAAAGCCGGATTTTTCTGCACATGGGAACATTGAGAACAAGTTTACGTTGTTACAAAAGAAAGTAATTTGATATATTGCTTATCAGAAGGTATACAAACGGCAATAATAAATCTTAAAGGAAAAAAGAGTTTCAGTAACTATATATTTGTCCTATTGTATCTTATCTGAGTATTTTGTTGGTATTTGACTAAAATGGCGTAAGACATGAAAACTATGGATGAAAATAATGCAAAACTAATGCTATGAAATTGGTGAGAGTTTTTGTTTAAAAAAAAATCTTGTATGGCAAATGGTGAAATTGTTGAAACAAAATGGCGGGGAAATATGACTGGAAAATGCCAAAATACTTGCTATTGGAGAGATCCAACATACTGAAAACTTTAACATAAAAAATACAAAGGGAAATAATCCATATTTAAGCCAGGTAGAGTTGCCGTTACTGTCTAATTCTTTCAACAGATGGTATGTAATCATTGTATGAAATTTTATAATAAACACAAAAATAAAGGGAAATAATCCATTTTTAAGCCAGGTAGAGTTGCCGTTACTGTCTAATTCTTTTCAACAGATGGTATGTAATCATTGTATGAAATTTGGTAAACATCTTAACAGAAATGGCAGAGATATTCAACAATTTGAAAACTAACACAAAAATTACAAAGGGAAATAATCTATTATTAAGCCAGATAGAGTTGCCGTTACTGTCTATTTCTTTTCAACAGATGGTATGTAATCATTGTATGAAATTTCATAATAATCTAAATATAAATGGCAGAGATATCCAACAATTTGAAAACTTTAATGCAAAAATAACAAAGGGAAATAATCCATCATTAAGCCAGGTAGAGTTGCCGTTACTGTCTTATTCTTTTCAACAGATGGTATGTAATCATTGTATGAAATTACGTAAACATCTAACCAGAAATGGCAGAGATATCCAACAATTTGAAAACTTAAACGCAAAAAAAACAAAGGGAAATAATTCATTTTTAAGCCAGGTAGAGTTGTGGTTACTCTCTTAATCTGTTCATCACATGGTATGTTAACATTGTATGACGTTTCGTAAAGATCTGACAATAAATGTCAGAAATATATGCTAAATTAAAAACTTTAAAGTAATTGTTAACAACACCAGACACCCAAAATTACAAAGGGCAGTAACCCATAATTAAGCCAGGTAGAGTTGCGGTTACTTTCTAATTCTGTTCATCACATGGTATTTTATCATTGTATAAAGTTTCGTAGAGAACTGACTTTAAATGGCAGAAATATATGGTACATTAAAAACTTTAACGCAATTGTTAACGACACCGAACGCCCGCCCGCCTGCCCATAACCGCCCGTGTTTCGCCAAACTATTTGCCGAATTTTTTTGTTGAAAAATCCGGCTAAAAATTGATGTGAATATTGTATTCTTTGCTATCAAAATCCTATACACTATATCTATCTTATTTGCAATGTGTATGAAAGTTTGTGTGGCCAAATGGTAAGACTGTAGGTCAGCCAAGCTTTTTGTTGTGGGTTCGAATCCCCATAGAAACGTATTTACTTATCTTTTTCTTGTTTAAATAGTAAACAGATTTGAATAAAACACAATGATTTCGTGCATCATGAAAATTATTATTGTCTTAGTTATTTTTTGCTGACAAAACTGAGCACTTTAAAAAAAATGCTCTGTAGCGCAAACGACACTGTCAGTGAAGCTGAATTATATTTGACATTGTTTGAGTTCTAATTATAATTCAAAAAGATATTGAATAAAATAAAACAAATGTTCAGAAAATAAACATGCTAACAAAACAAAGAATAACAAGAAATGTCTTTAAAAAGACAAACGGCGTCGATTTAAAAACAAGAGGGCCCAAAGGGCCCTGGGTGCTCACCTGAGGAAAAGGTCAAAGGTCACAGAAGAGCCATTTACATAGGACCACTAATGTTAAAACCTATTTTTTGACGTGGTGATGGATTGCCAGATTCCGTTAGTATTTGCTCATACAAGTTGTGACCACGCATCATCACTTCATCAACAACATTTGCAGACCAGTTTCGCAGACTTGGCACATGATTGCCTACCGTAAACAATATGACAGCCAATGCAATTGCCGTACACTGAGGGAATTGTCAAGTTACCTCCCTTTGATTTTTCCAACATACCTTTAATATACTTATATACAAGGGGTACAACTGCGTTTACTAGACCGATTCATCTAGATTTCTTATTTTGTGGCTCACAAAAAATACTGGTACCCTAGTAGCACTTTAACCGCACGATTAAATTGATTAAACATAACTCTTCGAGCTATGAATATTAAATGTTTCATAGGGCAGATCATTAAAACACTCGCCAACAAAAAACAATTCTTTTTGACAAATAATTTTTAGATATTCAAAATATGAATTTCAAGACCTTTCTAGTGATATAAAATGCAAAATTGTTTGATGAAAAATGACTTAGTAATTGCAATTTTAAAATTACTGTGTTTTCATTGTATTTACTCGCTATCATTTCTTGCCAACCAGCGAACGGTTACCTGTAGTCTTTATCAGCTCCTTGTTACTATTTATAGACATCATAACAATAACAATGAACTGGTCTATATGTGGAGCTGTGACTCTCAAAGTGTAAACCCCGGAAACTGGACGTAGTGAGGCTAATTTAATAATTATTGGGTAATATGTCAGACTTTTTACTAGAAACCGGTTCACATCTGGAGACGTAATTCATTTTACCCATAAAATATTGTGTTTGACACGTAACTTTTTATTGTTACAAAATAAAAAAACACTTTGGAAAGCAATAGAAGTCTACCCAAAAAAAAATAATCTACGAACGAAGCAAAATTTCGTAAAACACTGCATTACAATAGTGTGGCCTTTATTTTTTCGCGCGTGTCAGGGCCATCCAATCGAAGAGGGGGTTTTCTCTGTTTCCCCCGTACGTCATTCTCAGTGCTTATAAAATCATCCAATAGAACGGCGGATTTCCGAAATCCCAGAGACGTCATTATACAGAAATGTAGATCAAAATCCAGCTTAGACAGCTACGCCGAAAAAATGGCATTTTTAGAGTTCAAACTCGCACCCCTTCCAAAAATAGATGTTCTGAATCATTTCGCTTCAAACAAAAGACTATTCAGTTAGATAGATAGATAGATAGATAGATAGATAGATAGATAGATAGACAGACAGACAGACAGACAGACAGACAGACAGACAGACAGACAGACAGACAGACAGGCAGGCAGGCAGGCAGGCAGGCAGGCAGGCAGGCAGGCAGGCAGGCAGGCAGGCAGGCAGGCAGGCAGGCAGGCAGGCAGGCAGGCAGGCAGGCAGACAGACAGACAGACAGACAGACAGACAGACAGACAGACAGACAGACAGACAGACAGACAGACAGACAGACAGAGAGAGAGAGAGAGAGAGAGATTAGATATATATATATATATATATATATATATATATATATATATATATATATCTTTATTGCCTCCATTTTCTGGAGATTTACATAGTAATTACAAACATATATACATAGTGAATAAATAGAGTATAAGAGAAAAGTACATGTATGTAAGTAGAAAAACAGTAAATGTTATGTACAATAAATTGAAAATGTAACAAATACAGTTGTAAATGAATTAATCCAGGAAGCAAATGGATAGCGCGAAACAAAAACGAATCCATTCGCAAAGGAAATCAGTTTACATGATAGTTACAGAAAAATTAAATATCTTCATTAAGAACAGATCTAATAAGAACATGACATAATGACAGGTATCTTGGGTACAGATTAATGTCAATACAGTTACAAAAGTTACAGTCTAATTTTCCAAGCATGTAAGCAAAGATATCTTCCTTGCTACAACTACGCAGCAGAGTTGATAAGGAACAGCTTAAAGCACTAATGTCCTCAAAATATTTTACTAACAAGGTTTTTGCATTTGTATATGGGCAATATAATAACTTATGCTCAACATCGATACTGCATGGCTGTAAACAACGAAGACAAGTATTATTTGAGGGACGACTGCATAAAACAGACACCAAGAATTTCACTGAAGAAAGACAATGTGGGTTATTCCTAGCAAAAGTCCATAGGGTATATTCACATAATTGTAAGTGACAGCGTCTAAATAGAGTGAAGTCTGTACTGAGCTCAAGACGATCTGACCATTTGTTTTCTTCACACTTTTTTATAGCACGCATGCAAATCTTTTTCCATGCAAATTTTGGCGGGAAAAGTCCAGTTGATAAAAAATGATCAAGATAATCTTTTAGATCGTAAGTATCGATAATTGACAAAATATCGGGTATAAAACCAAGTAATCTAGATGTATTGTTTATAGACTGGAAAAGTCTATGAGTGAACAACTGAGTACAAATATCACTAGCAGAGGTTCTACAAAGTACTCCAAAGAATAACAGTTTTTGTTTATCGATATAAGCGCGTAAACTGTGAGCACCAAGTAGCCCAAGGGCCATGTCAGAACGCGTAAGTGATGAAAGACCCTGAGCGCGTTTACTGCAAAAATGATGCGCAATTTCTAATTGTTTCATTTTATATTCTGGAATATCATTCCATAGTTCACAACCAAATAGAGCACGTGGCAGGACGCATGTATTGTACAGTTTTTATCGCCGTGCTCGGATTTATATTATCACCTCCGTAAATCCTGTTTGTAAGGGACATAAAAGTTCCTCTTATACTTTGTTTCACTAAGTCAACGTCATTTGGCTGGCTAACTGAAGCCGATTGCACAATACCAAGATGTTTATACATATTAGTTTCTTGTATGACTTGATCGCCATAGATCGCTGGTGCAGCTTTGTGGCGAGTATTTCTACGATCAAGGACAGAAGCTGCACATTTTCTTGCGTTGTATAGATAACGCCACTTGAGTGAATAGTTATGACAGATTTCAATCAGTTCATTTAGACCTCGTCTTGACAATGATAACAGCACTATGTCGTCTGCTTGTGTTGGAGCCGTAAGGCACAAGTTACCGATACGTAGACCATATGGACTGGAATGTAATGTTTTGAGAAGACCATCAATAAATACTGTATAAAAGAATGGGGCACAAATGGAGCCTTGTCTCGTTCCCTGTTCTATGGCAAAAAATAATATAAACAGTGTGCGTAACCAAGTTATTATACAATTTGACAGTTCAGTATAACTATTCTGCTATGTGTTATTTACCCGTCAAGTGCCAAATATACTGCACAATACTGCAAAACTTGAAAACCTGTTAAATAAAAATTAAAAACAGGGTCAAAATCTGATATAGGGACAATAACATTTATTGAACCTGGTCCAATAACAAATTTCTACGCTCTGATTGGTTAATAAAACAGGGTCAATATTAATCAAAGCACTGAAAGTACTGGGGTATTCATTGTGTTTAGATTTTTCCATTTTTGTTGGGTTTTACGCTGTAGCAACACCTTATAAAGGTTATATCACAGCGGTCAGTCCATCTACTCACTGTTCCTGGAGTGGCTTTATCTCTGGATTTAGCTGTATACAAACTACTAGGTACATACTTCGTCAGTGACTGACTACTGCCCTACATGATTTAGAATCAGTGGAAGGAGGCAGAATGGCCGTAGAAATTATTAATGGTGATTGTTACATGTTTTTTCATACTCTTTTCACAATAAAAATCTGCTTGAGTCATTTACAATATTGAACGATTGAAATTACTAATTACTATGATTACTGTTGTAATTAGTCAAAGCTATGAACTGTTACAATATGACTAACACATTGTTTAATTAGTTTGCGTGTCAAAAAACTTGTTATCTGTTAAGTGTGCTACATAGTACACATTTTTTAGTAAAGTTGGACAAACACTCTGCGGCTAATCTATGATTTACCGCCGGCCTGAAGGCCGGTGGTATATTGGAGTCGTCAGAATCTGATGACCATGGTAGGAGCAGTTAATGATTTCTTTTACTTGCGTCCTCCTTTTTTATTTACAAATGTTGACAGAGCTAAATTGTAATAATTATTTAGCCGACATATTTCACGCCCGTTTCCGTGAACAGATTTGCTTCAGATTCGCGGTAAATAATCGAGTACTCCATCTAGGAATTTTTGATCGGGTTTATCGTATACGAAGCACAAAATGCATGATGTAAAAGTTATCAATTATTTGTACTTGTCTTTAGAAAGTTTTGATACTGTGTCTGCATTCTGAACTTTTCGATATTGTATATCTATAAACTGCCATTCAATCATGGAACACTCAACATGTTCTGTATTTTACCTCAGAATACATAATTTTGTACTCTTTTTGCTGCATATATCTTTGTTTTCTCTTTTCATGTATGTACACATAAAATGTAACCACTATCCGGCGGTATTTAATGTTTTGCATTAATCTTTTCTTGTTTATATAGTAACTGAACAGAAAATAATGTATATAAACCCCATTTCTGCTTATCATAAATGTCTTAGAAATTAATTTTACCTGTACTGATGGTGTTTAATGGTGAAGGTTAAACTTTGCAGTTATAATAAAGAATAAATTGTTTGATAAATTTTATTTCTTTATTTTCATTTGATTACCTGAATTAACAAAGAGGTTAATGTAGTCAAGTGAATGGGGTTATTTTTTGGAAAATAGTTGAAACTGTTTTATATGCACAAATTATCTATATTTTGTAAGAAAATAAACAAATGTCAAGATTCAAAGTGATAGTATAATAATCATCATTTATATAATTAATATATTTAAGTTAAATGCAGTTATTGTATTTTCTTTAATTAGTATGTTGTATTAACAGTTTTTATTCAGGAATTTTTCCTTAATCTCTCCAGTTTTTGTCAGATTACACGTTGGTGAAATGAAATTTTCCATCATAAGCCTTTATTCTTTATTGAATAGATTTTATAGATTTAATTATCCCTTAGCTCTCACAGTGCTTCAAACTGTACCTCCACAGAGAAAAAATCTACATTAAGTCTTATTTTCTTGGAAGGGTTTGATACTCCAGTATCCAAGTCAGGGTGTTACTTAATGTATCATGGTCAACACTATTACTAGAAATTTAGGGTAGCGCCCTTTTGACTTTTAGATGCATGCATATGGCCCTGGATTATTTAGGTAAATTAGGCTTAAAACTTTACAACAACCAACTATACTTAATTAAACCTGCAACAAAACTGTGTCAGCACCCCTCTAAAATTGAAATAGACCAAACCTTTTGACTCTTAGTGTATAAATATAGTCTTTATTATTTTGTAAAGTGTGCTATATGTCTAAGCAAAATACAACTACATGTATAGATTAACAAGCCTGTTAATTGATAGCATTAATATTGTTAGAATGAAAAATCTCCTCAAAATTCTACCTGCTTTAAGTAATTGATCGACCTGCATTATTTTGACAATGCAAGGGGACATATAATGACGTCACACATCTAGATCCAGCAGTGTAGTGAGTTTATAAGTAGACACTGTACTGAGTCTACGTCAACGTTATACTGAGGTTAATTTAATTCAATGGCATATAGTGTGTTGAAAACTTTATGCATTGCATGTGCTATTGACAATTTAAAGACTTGGTAAATATTTCGTGAAAATGTACATGTGTACACTAATAATATTTCACGTAATTTAGCATGAAAACATTACTTTTTTACCGTATTAAAGAAGTTATCGGATCTCCGAAATTCTTGACGCAGTAAAAGTTTCGAGGAGCAGGAGAACAATAAAATATTATTTTCCCTTTTCGGAATTTAAGGTGCCGTAAATCGGACGAATATATGATCTAATTGCTGTGACCTCGACGCAAACACGACCAATTCTATTTTCGCAGGTCGTCAACAAATCTTCGAAGACGCCGACAAACTAGGTTGACCTCACACGAAACCTCTTCTAAACGCGAAAAGTCGATAATTACGCAACAATTAACTAAACCGTAAGGCAACAAGTGTCATCGAAACATATACAGTTTGCATCATGTTAGATACGCATGAACGCAGCGAGAGCATTTTTGGAACGATGTTATTTAACATCGTTCCAATGGTAACAAGAAAGTATAAGATTACTCTTTACACGCTTCAACAATTTTCAACATAGACAAAGAGGCGTAGTTCAAGCGTGAAACTCATTAACATCTCATTTAAATGTAATACAACGCTGGCTCGTGTTGTCGTTCTTGAAACTCTTCAGGAAAAGGGAGGTTACTCTCAGGACATACAAATCTTGCAATGGAGACGGGACAACTCAACCCGTAGACAACTCAACCCGTGACAACTGCAATGATTACTTGTTGGAGTAAAACGGGCCTACGATGTTTTTGGCAATGCATGTTATATGCGTAGCATAATTACATCATTCGATAGTAATAAACAATATTAAATGATCGTATTATATTATGTTACTTATGTCAATACATTAAAGACGATTTTGGTAGTTTTTTTTTGCGCACCGCACTCTTTGTGCTATACTTAAGACATTATTTTATAGATAAAAATTTATATATACTTTAATAAAAAATAAGTTCAGGACATCGTTCCTCCAGCACTCCAGTGCTTTGATTGGATAACGTCATTAGTCGAGAGCGGGGTTAATGTATAATTAAATCATCGTTGGTAACCCACGGTACTCATACATTAAATTAAATACTCCACCCCTCAAACGTTCAAATGGGGATGCGTTTTTTCGTAAACAGTTTGTCCGAGTCAACTGGTAAAGAGTTTTCGAAATGCAAGTAGTCCGGCATTAAGCTCCGCCTACAATCTGTCTACTTTTTTTCAAACATACATGAACTCTACATGATATAGACAGACATATCAAAATGATAAAACGTGTATTCGGGTGGTCATTCAGTTAAAGCCGCGGCGGGCCCCTATTTATGTGGTCTACTAATATCAAGGGACTCAGAGGACCCAACAACTAAATCAAAATCTGTTTTGTTTCGTGAGCAAAGTTGAAACGCATGCAAAAGCTCGATACAAAATCGTACAGACATTGTGTTTGAAAGGACTGCTTAAAAAATTAATATCTAACAAAATATTTTCAATCGTTGGAGTTTTAAGTCTTTCTGGGTCGAAAAAAATTGATATGAATGGTACACAGATATTGAATAAAGTTTTAAGTATAAAAATCAGAATAAAGACCCCGAATGCAGTGTATACAGAAACTCTTTACGAACTTGAACGGAAAATTGCAAATCTGTAATATTTTAGTAAAATTGGTAAAGAGTTTTCGTTTGGCAAAAAATAGAATAATTATGGGACTCAGGTTCTAAAAAAACAATAAATATTAGAATAATGAGCTTGAATAAAGTGCATACAAAAACTCTTTGCAAACTTGAACGGAAAATTGCAAATCTGCAATATTTCTAGTAAAATCGGTAAAGAGTTTTCGAATGGCTAAAAATGAAATAATTATGGAACCCAGGTACTAAAAGAAAAACTTTCTAGATGAATATCTATATATAATAAGAAACCAAACTAGATGTGTGCATAAATCCAATTCAAAATTCAACCAAAATTGCAACCCCTTTCAAGGTTAAATCTTAAAGAGTTCTTGTTTGTGTATAAAGTTTTTAGTGGACATTTTTTTAGTTAAATGTATGGAACACGGGCACTAAAAATGGTTTGTTCATAAAAATCTGAACTTTGAAACCTAATGAAGATGTATAAAAAAACTCTTTACCAATTTCAACTGAAATTGCAAAAAACGACCGCTTTAAGGTTAAATCTACAAAGAAACTCTTTGTAAATTTACACTGGAATGATAAAAAAGTACCGATTTAAGGTTAAAAATGTAAAGAGTTTTTTTCATGTCTTTCCAGTGGACAAAAACTTTAGATCCTTGAGTTTTATGTGTTTCATGGCCCTAAAGTATGTATTTGGGACATGGGTACAAAAAATTGTGCTTAGAAACTTATGAGGATGTATTAAAAAACTCTTTGCGAATTTCAACTTAAAATGCAAAAAAATACCGCTTAAAGGTAAAATCTACAAAGAGTTCTTATTCATGTATAAAGAGTTTTCAGTGGGCAAAAAACTATTAATCTTTTGACTTTCATGTCTTTCATGACTTAAAATGATGTGTTTGGGACACGACTACTTAAAACATTGTACTTAGGAACATGTTAAAAAAAACTCTTTGTAAATTTACACTGGAATGGTAAAAAAGTACCAATTTAAGGTTAGAAAAGTAAAGAGTTTTTGTTCATGTCTTTTCAGTGGACAAAAACTTTAGATCCTTGAAAAGTTGAAATTAGCCTTTCTGTGCCTTGAATTATGTGTTTGGGACACGGGTACTAACACATTGTGCTTAGAAACCTAATGCAAATGTATAAAAAAAAACTATTTACGAATTTCAACTGAATTTGCAAAAAACGACTGCTTAAAGTTAAAATTTACAAAGAGTTTGTGTTCATGTTTAAAGTGTTTTTCACTGGGCTTCACGGGTACCTTAAGAATTTTACTTAAAAACCTCATAAAGATTTAAAAAAAAACTCTTTATAAATTTCAACTGAAATTGCAAAAAACGAACACTCTTAGGTTAAATCTGTAAAGAGTTTGTGTTCATGTCTTTTCAGTGGACAAAAAACTTTAGATCCTTGAGTTTAATGTCTTTCTGGGCCTTAAATTATGTGTTTGGGACATGGGTTCTAAAACAATGTGCTTAGAAACCTTATGAATATGTATAAAAAGCTCTTTATAAATTCCAACTGAAATTGCAAAAAAACGTACACTCTAAGGTTAAATCTGCAAAGAGTTTGTGTTCATGCATTAAGTGTTTCCAGTTGACAAAAACTGTAGGTCTTTTGAGTTTAATGTCTTTATGGACCTTAAATGATTTGTATGGAAGACAGGTACCAAAAAAAGAAGTATGTACATGAAAAATGAGGAATTAGAACCCTTAATGACGAAGTGTAAGAAATAGGCCTACTTTAGAACGAAAATTGCATAAGATAGGCATACGACGGCATTAAAAATTTTAAGCCTGTATAAAATCTAATATTGTGGTAAAATTCGTAAATGTATTCGTACATGAATAAAGTAAGTTCTCACGGAACAAAACAACATCTGATCGTAAGATTTCAAAGCTTTTTAAGGGTCTTTTTAATCGATTTCAGTAAAAAAAGGAACAATAATTCTCAACAGGTGATTAATATAGAAGCGTACTTTGTAGCGCTAAACCGTAACCTTTTGATGTGGCGTATTGATTTCTTGTGGGTGTTCACTAAGCCAAAGGACATTAAATAGTTCTATTTTTGAGGATAAAATTTTTTTTGACAATAAACATTTCCGGGTTTAAACCCTTCATTTTATAATTTAAGTTATATTTCCCTGCGAAAAATTATAATACAACCTCTCATGCTGTTATACACCAACTCTTTACCAGTCAACTTGGATAAACTGTTTACGAAAAAACGCATCCCGTTCAAATGATGGCACTAAGGTGTGATTCGACTTCAAACGCCGCGCGTGCTGTCAATCATTGACGCGTAACTCCAGTACGACCCGAGTCTACATCCAGTCTGACCCCTCAGGAATATTTTCTCAAGCGTCAAAAAATGCATATTGAATGATTTTCGTGCGTCAAAACCCGGAAGCTCGGGACAAATGAGAGCCCTGCTGTCTAATAGTGTGACTTTTCCAATGATAGTTCACACTATTTTATTGCACAAGATTTTCAAAAGACCCCCCCCCCAAAAAAAACCACTTCAAAACCGAGGATTTTCCAAAATTTACTGACTTACAAGTATTTAAACCCGATATAGTCATGGGCGAAGTTTATTGCAAGTGTTTTATCCATTATGATACTCATTGACAAAATGTATATTGATGATTTTATCCTTTATCTATCTTTAAAACAAACCCAATACGCGGGAATCAGCACTTGTACAGTATAATGTTTCTTATCTCTGTTACAAGGTTACATACCACTAAATGGTAACCGGAAGTGAGCATTTACCGGAAATAGAAAGTGTGACATGGTCCTTCTTTATTTTTTGAGAGTGCATGGATACCTCATTTGTGGTGCTTTTAATATTGAAGAGTATGTATGTCTTTGACAATGCTTTTCCTATGAAAGTATGCAAAAATTCAATGGATCTGGCAATCTCTCATACAGAGTTGTCGATCCTTACAGTGATCTATATCTCTGTAAACGTCTCGGGTTTTACAAGATTCTTGTAAAATAGTAATATAATTTAGATTTTGTATCTAAAGCGTAATTCGTCTTTTATATATATTATCTCAAATTTTTACGTGAAATATAATTTTATTACAGGCGAAATCCAATTTTTAAAGAGTTATATTTACAAGAACTATTTTCTTGTGAAACGTCTTTCTATTCTAAGTAATTTGGCTTTTTTTACTCATCCGCAAAAAATGTCAACAATAGATGATATTGCTAAAAATTATGACGAAAATTTAGTGCTAAGGGACTGTCAACGACAAGCCTTTGAACATCTACAAGACAAGAAAGGTGATCTGTTATTTAGTTTGTCTGTTGCGTTTGGACAAAATTCAAAAATTGTCACATGATCGTTTTAAACGATCACGTGTTTGGGACTACTTTCGAGACGTTAACAGAGATAAAGATCACTGTAAGGATCGACAACTCTGTATGAGAGATTGTGGATCTGGTTTGTTTAGTCGCGAAAACTGGTTAAAAGGGGAGATGACTCTGTACGGCTGGTGAAGAGTTAAAAACCAGTACATTTTCAGGGTAGGATCTTTCAATCGAAATTTATTTTCTTATAAGTAACGTAACTTTTTTTCTAATACTGATCATTTTGTGAGGAATAGATAGATCTTTCAGCCTATATATGGTTTGGGGTATCTTACGTTCCTTGGTCATAGTGTAATTTGTCATTGAAAATGAGACTTTTTATATACAACAAAGAAGGATTTTATTTAGTGGTATGTAACCTACAAGTTAATCGCTTCAAGTATATTCTGTGACGTCATTCAGAGCGTCTGGTCAACTTCTCGCGCAGAAATACATAAAGTACCAGTTTCTATATGATGTTGCAAGTCATTATCTACTTTGTCTCGGAATATTCTGGCTTGGGTGCTGTTAGGTATATGCGATTTAAAATCGTACTCTGATCGGATTACTACTATTAAACTCTTGTAGTAACAGAGTATTCATTGTTAACACAATGAATACAAAAAACAGGTTCGTAAGTAATTATTTAATAAAATTGTCATTTTTCCTCGGGGCAGTGATATTGGCCTTCGCCCTCGGACCTCTACAACTACCCTTGGAAAATAACAGGGCCTGTATCAAATCACTTATTTAATAACATAATATTTTGAACTTTATTAAGGACTATACAACTACATGTATAATAAACAATTAACACTATTAAAGTTTATCAATATTTATTTTGAGCAAAAATGGAAAACAATCATGGCGGTGGGTAATTACAGTATTAAAATAATGCCTGTAGAAAAATGCAATAATTTCTTTAAATTTCATTTTCTTTTTGTTTACAATGCTATTTTTTTCACTTGGCTATTGTAATTTAAATAATTTGGTTTTGGATTTCTAAGATTACAACAATAATCTGGCTTCTGTCCTATAAAAGTAAACAGATAATATATAACTTCCACATAATAATATGACTCAAATATGACACAATGAGAATAATAAAAGAATACCATACCACATAATGAAGGTACATGAAAAAACAATGATTTTACAATACATGTCATACATGTATTAAAAATGCTAAAGGCACCTCTATAAAAATATAACAAATTATGTCAATAAGTTAAAAAATAAACAATAAAAGACATCTCTGACTGGATAAATGTATGATAAGCCTTTTACTTAGATTTTATTTAGTATTGCTTTTGCTAAATCAAGATGACTTAAGACAAGTTTTACAATTAATATATAACATTCATCAATAATAAGACAATGATTTACCTTATATGTACATTCAAACATCAATACCTTCAGTAATTATATGAATATATATCAATATTGCATTCTTTGGTCTTAAATCAATGTAAACAAGCTATATGAGAAGTATAAAGAATGTGAGGTAAGAAGATAGAGTCAATCTTAAAATATCTGCTATAAATACAAAACATGATATAGAGCATTTATACTTAAAACAATGTGTATCAGAAATAATATAGATAACTAAATATACTGAGTACATTTAAAAACGCAAACTTTTTTCAGGTCAAAAATATGTTTCCAATGATCTTTATGTAATTCAGAGAAAACACAATTATAGTGTAGATCTTTAATTATCACTTCAATAAATTTTATCGAAAACAAAAGACAATGAACGACCTTAATTACAAATTAAGTCATCCCATTACAAATGGCAATTTGCACTTCAACACTGTTTAACTACCTGGCATGTTTATCACTGCCACACTACACCAACACATGAAGTGTATGAGATTTGCAATAAACATTTGTGAAGTAGCATCATGTTTTAAGTATGTACTTAAGTTAGACAAGTGAAAAGACAACAATAGAGCTGACAAATGGCAAGGGTTACAACACGCCAGATGCACATGCTTTTTCTTTTTTTTCAAATAACTTTATTTGTGTCAGGGTTTAGTAACAGGTTGTTATACACATGTAAAGTCTAACTATCAGATGACTGTATACTGCCACATCAAACCTTTACATGCAGAAATGTTGATTTTATAAGGGCAAAGTTTGCTTTTTTAAATGTACTAAGTACACATGTATCATATACATGTACAAAAAACCTTGGTAATTTATTAGTATAAATTCTATCAATAAATGACAAAGATCTCATTCCTATCTTCATGTAATAATTATAACCATCACCAAAAATCAATTGGACAGCATAGATAAAGGAAACACCAAACAAAAATAAAACATGGTTTAATAATCCAAGCATTAAGATAGAAAAATATACCATTATACAGCAATAACTTGTCTCCTACAGGTACATACATGTAGGAGCTAATTTACCTTACAGGTACATACATGTAGGAGCTAATTTACCTTACAGATACATACATGTAGGAGCTAATTTACCTTACAGGTACATACATGTAGGAGCTAATTTACCTTACAGGTACATACATGTAGGAGCTAATTTACCTTACAGGTACATACATGTAGGAGCTAATTTACCTTACAGGTACATACATGTAGGAGCTAATTTACCTTACAGGTACATACATGTAGGAGCTAATTTACTTAAGAAAATGACAATTTTTTAAGAATAGTTTTTGTCAATGTTTACAAAATAGCATTGTTTTTAGATATCTGTATGAGACCATAGACACATGTAGTTGTGTCTAATAAAAATAACAACATTAAAATGAAAATAATATAATAACATTATTCAACATGTAATTTGATATAGATAGTCATGTCAATGATTATTGTTATGTAAGTATGAATTTAAAAAAAATAATATAAAATAAATTCATCTTAACAAGAGTGTTCAGAGGACCCTGGACTGCTAACCTGATAATTAAATTCTAAGGGCATTTGACACAAAATCTTTTAACACTCAGATTTAAATGAGTGAAAACTGTGACTTGAAGAGGGATGCTCCAAGCCAAATATCAAGGCTTTAGGCCTTACAGTTTTTAGCTCACCTGTCACATAGTGACACAGTGAGTTTTTGTGTTTGCCTTTTGTTCGTCATCCGTCTGTCTGTCGGTCTGTCTGTCTGTCTGTCTGTCTGTCAATCCACATTTGTTTGTGAACACACTAGTGGTTACATTTTTAGCCTCAATTGGCATCCTCGCCTAGAAAATTGCATAGATTAGTATGAACATGGGTTACCTGGATCAAAAACTAAGTCACATAGCCCAAATATGGAAAACCCTAATGAACACTCTAATTGTCACATTTTTATTCAACTGTCATCAAATAAATGTTCAGGTAATTGCTTGGATGAAATAGAGCATGAGTCACCTGGGTCAAAAACTAAGTCACATAGCCCAAAGATGGAAAACCCTTATGAACACTCTAATTGTCACATTTTTTACTCAATTGTCATCTAACTTGGTGTTAAGGTAATTGCTTGGATGAAATAGAGCATGAGTCACCAGTCCTGGGTCAAAAACTAAGTCACATAGCCCAAAGATGGAAAACCCTTATAAACACTCTAATTGTCACATTTTTTTGTCAATTGTCATTCAACTTAGTGTTTAGGTAATGGCTTGGATGAAATAGAGCATGAGTCACCTGGGTCAAAAACTATGTCACATAGCCTAAATATGGAAAGCCCTAGTGAACACGCTAGTGGTCACATTTTTTTCACTTGGATCAACCTTGATCAGGATGCATGTCCAGGTGTTTGCTCAAATGAGTTTGAACATGGGTCATCTTGGATAAAAAAAACTAGGTCACAATAGATTAAAAATAGAAAAATCTTGTTAACACTCTTGCAACTTTTTTTGAAATTTCCTAGAAATTGGTTTGAAAGTTTTTTTAGATTATTTCTTGGTCAAGTTTGAATATGGTTCACTGGGGTCAGAAACTAGGTCACACAGTCCAAATATGGAAAACTCTTGTAAACACTAGTGTCAAATTGGTTTGAAAGTTTGTTGTATTAAATTTACTCTGATTCATCAATGGTACTCAGGTGAGTGATAAAGGGCCATCATGGCTCTCTTGTTGAAAAGATGTAAATCTTGTGACCCCTCTGCAGGCAATTTTGACTCCAATGGCAAACATTTGAACAAGCTTTGTAAACGACCTTCAGGCTATGCTACATGACAAATTTGGTAACAGTAGGCTTCATGGTTTTTGACTAGATTTTTTAGAAATTGTTGATGAAGGACACATACACAAACACACTGACACACAATGACCAGACCCCCATATTAGCTCACCTTGAGCACTTTGTGTTCAAGTGGTCTACAATTACATCAGTGTATCAATATTAAATGAACAATTGTTTCTACATACTGAATAAAGATAATTTTGAGTTAAATACAATTTATTGCAAAATCATTAGAAATAAATTACCAACACTACTGCATAATAAAAACAAATATTACACAAAGACATTTTTATCAATAGTAATCCTGTAGACCTGTATGAAGTTTCAAATGAAACCCTTCAGTTGTTTCAAAGATAAAATGCTGCACCAAAAAACTTAACCAAGACATTTCTAAGTATAAAAGGGCCTTAATCCAGTCAAAGTTTGATACTATATAAAAGCCAATTCATTTTATAATAATCATAATTTACAGATTATATCTAAAGACAAACAATATTCCTCTTTTTTGACGTATCTTGGGTTTTTTTATTAGAAATCTCAGAAATCACTCAGAATATAATACTTACCTTATTTAATGTGTATACCTATTTTCTCTGCATATTTATATCATACATAGCTCCTGTTTTACAGTGTAGGGAAAATGCAGAACAAAATCCATTACTTGCTTTAAGCTAGCACGGCAACCAGTCAGAGCAAATATAAAGGTTTTGAGTGAGAATTACAGGCTATTTTGGTGTTTTAAAGGTTTTCTGGGGAAATGTAAAGGTTTTAAAGGTTTGCTCTGAAATTAAAGGTTTTTAAAGGTTTTAAAGGTTTCACTAGGAGGCCTGTATTTCCACTTGTGTAGACTTTAAATTTTCAACAAAATTTTCATCAAATAATGTCAAATTTCATTGTAAATTATGATAACTAATAAATTCTGTACTTTATTATTATGACTATTTTCATCAAAACAAACAAAGAAACAATGGTACAGATAATTTAATATTAGGGCTGTCACAATAAACCGGTATACTGGTATACCGGTATACGTACCACGGTATGATTTTAACATACCAGTTTTTTGCGATGTTTTTTATTTCATTGGAAAATTCTTCCTTTGGCGAAGTAAAAGTAGTGAAACCCCAGTTTTTCCAACCTTTTTAATTTCATCTGACCTTAAATAACAAGAATTTAACCGATTGGGGTGCGTCACAATCCAAAATGATTGTGTATACAGTCTACGAAATAAGGATAGAAAAGTAGTTGCCCGTACAGGTCTTATAGCAGTGGGCACTATAATTAATTATTATCTTGCTTGTAGAAATTTGGTTGCCCAAAAGAAATTTTTGGTTGCCCGAGCTAGAAATTGGTTGTCCCGGGCAACCGGACACCTACTAATTTCACAGACTGTGTATACTTAGAGGCTAGATTCTATCAGTAGCTGCATGTAAGATGTGCAATATTTCTGTTAAATACAGCAGAGGCACAACAAATCTAAAAGCCCACAATATATCGCGGTAGGTATTGCGATACGACGCCAGCGTATTGCAATATATCGGGATAAGCTTCTGGCGTATCGTGACAGCCCTATTTAATATTACCCTATACTTGTTTGATAAACTATCAAACACTAAGTCCTAGACAGTAAAGCTAATAGCTAGTTTTACAAGAACTGTTACAGAAGCTATATGTTTTATAGATTTCAATATTCAAGAACAAAACATTAAAATATAATATAGCAATCTAACAAACAGTATTATCATCTATATACCGGTGAAGTTTAAGTCAGTAGCTTGAATAGAATTGGACTTATTTTCATGACAATCAAACAGCCCCCTTCGAACCTTTAAAGTCTTAAAGGCAACACAAATATTGAGCAATTTCATGTGAAAAATTCCAAACGTCTAATTCAACCCAGACCATTAGTTTACATACTTATTTGGCATAAATCATATCATATATTAAATAAACAGACATCACCAATTTGAAGCAATTTAACAAAATCCAAGAAATAAAAAAAACATACCTCAAGTTATCTTAAACAACCTATAACCTAAATATTTTTACCATGTTCTTAAAGATTTCAGCTACTCGGGATTCAAGACTAAATTTACATCTTTAACTTACATATTATTCCTTATATGTACCGCTTAAGCCTTATATACAAACCATGTAAAAGAAACCCACGATAGTGAAATTTTTCAGCAAATTACATCAAAGGGAATGCCAAGGAATTAAAGTAAAACATTCAAAGGCCTTCATTTATTTCTAATATCTAAAAGTACGTAAAAATTCCGCGAAATTGTAGTGTTTATTAGTAACTAAGCCAGGCAAATAATTAACGCTAACTACCAATGAAAATACAGAATTTTATGTTATATCAGGGGCTACCGCCCCCTAACCCCCGTACCCTCGTTTTTATGTTTTAAACGAGAAAAAATGCAGCCATTTTCTTCTGTTGTTTATTTTAACATAGCAATGGAAGTGTGCCTGCTCTGTCCGGTAAGGCACACGCAGAAGTAGAAAACAAACACTTACCGGTAAACTGCAATCTATCCAAATTTTGCAATTGAAATGACTAACTTTCTGTTAACACTTGTAATAATAACCATTCATTACTTTTATAACGCAGGAAAAACCTTTCAGAAGCAATAGGAATATGCATTTTCAAAAAGACAGTCTTAACAACACTGGTATTCAACAAATATACACAAACTTTCCAATTTTTTCACAAATTCACGACAAAAAATTGCAAAAAAGTAGGGCTAGTAGGGCATTTTCAAGAAAAAGTAGGGAGAGAGTGAAAAAGTAGGGAAAAGTAGAAAAAGTAGGGCCCACTTGACAGCCTGTATTAAATACATCAATATGTATATAGCACTTTTTTAAAATAATAATAAATTTAAATAGTGATAAAAATCTTAACAAAATTAATAAATTGCTGCCAAAAATTATAAAAAAACACTTTTACATGACATGCAATCACTTAAACAACAAACAAATCTCAACCACATAGCTTTGGAGTTTTGTGAAGTAAAAACATACATGTAATAATAAAATTCTAATAATTTGAATAATACTGATGAAAAAAATAATATACTTTTCTAACATGTACTGCTAGATATCAGAACAAATTTATGTAAAAAATCTACTTTGAAACCTCACCTTACAACCACTGTTTGCCAGTGAGTGGTGTACGTAGATAGGTTCCAGTGTAAAACTAATATTTTTGGAATGTAAGAATATAACATATTACAATAACTACATCTAAGATATAGAACATGGTAAGATTCTGTCACTCTCTCTGCTGACACATAAATATAAGATAAAATAACAGACAATACTACTTTATTTCTAAAATATTAAAATATCTTTAAAAGAAACTCTCACAGTATAGAAAAACAAGTTTTCATTGCTGACACTGTACAAATCATTTTATGATGTAAACAAAATAATAAATACACATACAGCGTCATCCATAATTACATTTACACTTTTGTAAATGTGTGTTTGTTTTTAAATTATTACCAACAGTCAAGAAATTAAAAGCAAACCTTTTGATACATGTACAAGACTTGCAGTACAACAATGACAATTGTATAAACTATTAAACTCTCATTACAAATACTACAATTATGAATTTATCACAACTATCCTAATGTTTAAATACAACTGAAATAGAATTTGATGACATACATAAAAATCAGTTGTCCACAAATGTAAAGGTAATGTTGGATGACACTGTATGTTTAAGCATTGTTAAAGTTTATGAAATAAACTTTTCTTTACAATAATAGTTGACCTCTAAATGTCATTATTGATCATATAAAGAATAATGGTATTTTACAATCTTAATGCATTACAATTATTACTAATTGATTACAAATTTGTTAGAGGACAAAGTTTTTAGGGGACAAATCTTTTTCCATTGTTAAAATTGAACTTATAAACTTCTGTATAAACTTTTAATACAAATTTTATCAAATTTTTTACATAATTGTGAGAATTAATAATCATATAGTTACTATAAGAATAATAATATAATCAATAACATACGATAAATCTTGAAAAAATAAGCGTTTACACAATAATAAAGTATATTCGATCTTTATAGATTTTTTAACAACATCAACTAAAACTGCACACTAGGGATGAGACGATACAGTCATCACATGATACGATATATATCGATACGAAAGAAGACAATATGATTAATTACAATACGATACCATTCGGAAAATACAAACATTCACAATATTTTATTTATGATCACATTGAAGTTAAACACAACAGAGTAATGATTTCATTTATCAGTTTTACAAACACATTCAGAAAAGAATTAGATGAAAACATTTCTTTAAAGTTCCAGAAAAACAAGAGCTGTCAGTAGACACAGCATGCTCGACTTAGTAAGTATTTGTCACATGAGATGTGGTTGATGATAAGGAACACACATATTTTAAAATTTGAAAATAAAACCTTAACAAATTTAAAGAAAAAAACAATTTATTTTTTTAAAGAAAATTTTAAGAATAGAATATTTTTATTCAACTTATGTCATTTTGACATCTTGTCATGTACAATTACAATGTCATGTTATGTAAATACAAATGTAAATAAGTAATTACATAAAATGAGTTAGTTCACATGATGACGATCAAAATGTGTTAATACATGATCAAAAGTATGTCATTAAAAGAACAAAAAACACACACAAAAGTAGATCTCATTATTATACAAACAACAACAATGGATTTATTAAGTAATAGTGCCTATCAAACTATTTCTTCTTAGAAGTGCAAATTTTAAAAAAATACAGAGATTTGAGAGTATAACTTTGTCATCTTGGTTCAATAAAGTGATGAGTTTAAACATGCTTGGCTTTTTAAAGTAATATGAATCGATATATTTTTTTCGTATATCAGCAAATTTAGAGCAAATTAAAATAAAGTGGTACTCGTCTTTGACTTCCGAAGAACCACATAAAAAGCACGACCGTTCATTCTTTGGAATTCGATTTTGCCCATATCTACCAGTCTGTACTCTTAAATGATGAGCAGATATACGTATTCTAGCTAAATTTGATCTATAAAAATCGTTATTTAAAATTGAAAGGTATTTCGCCATACCAAAATTTTCATGGAGATGAGAGTAAACGGTGCTCAAAATTTGACTATTATTCACATCAGATCGCCATTTCTGCAAGAAACAGTCATAAACTCTTTGTTTGAATTCACTAATAAACTTTTTCATTGTATGATGACGGAGATGTCCATACATCTGAAAATCCAAACTCATCTAGAACTTTTTTTACATTTAGAGCCCAGAACTTGTAGCCGTTGTCACAACGATCCTTTGATAATTTATACATAGAGTTAAGAATAATATTACTTGAGTCTTTAACCTTATACCAGTATTTTAATATTTGTATATATCTATGAATGTACATTGGGTATCGCCCAAGCTCCCCATACACCGCAGCATTACAAGCATTTTGACATACACCGAGAACATACTTGCAAAAACGCAGATGTATCCGCTCTAAGTCTTTAGATTTAGTGAATCCCCATACAGGGCTTCCATAGCTCAGTATAGACCCGACAAATGCATCATATAGTTGTAGAGCTATTTTTGGCTGGATATCATACTTAGACATATAATTTATAAGAACATTTAATGCTTTGATAGCTTTTCCATGTATATATTGATTATTTAAAACAAAAGAGCCTGTAAAATTAAAAACAACCCCTAAATAGTTAGAATCGTCAACTACTTCCAAAGTATTTTCACCATACATCCAGGTTTCATTACGTTTAAGCGGTCCTTTGTTTCTAAATACGACTATTTTGGTTTTATCGATGTTCACCTCTAAACCCCATTTATTGCAATATTCATACAGAATATCAAGTCTTGTTTGTAAATCCTCAACGGAATTGCCAAGAATCACCATGTCATCGGCAAAAAGTAATATTACTAAACATAGCTCTTTCATTGTTAGTCCACAACCTGGCTTGTCTTGCAAAAATAGTTCAAGGTCGTCAATAAACAGTGAAAATAATATTGGTGAATTGTTTTGACCTTGTCTCAGTCCAATAGAAATGTCAAAAAAATCAGATAGAGTACCACAGTTATGAACACAAGACTTTACTATAGAATACATTCCTCTAAAAATTGTAAGTATTTTGCCGTCACAGCCTAAATGAAATAGTTTGTACCATAGTGCATTCCTGTATACGGAATCGAATGCTTTAGATAAATCAATAAAAGCGCATGGGAGTCTCAATTTTGATATTAAAGCTTCTTGTATGATACAGTGAAGTATAAAGACAGCATCAACTGTGCTTGACCCTTTACGAAAACCAAATTGGGCATCGGAGAGAATATCATTTTCGCTAGACCAATCCTCGACTCTCTTTGTCAATATGCTTGTAAATTTCTTACCTAAGTAACTCAAAAGACTCACGCCACGATAATTCGATGCTTCTGACCTTTGACCTTTTTGTAAATAGGTACAATGTAACCATGCGCCCATAATTCCGGGAAGTATCCAGAATTAAAAACAATATTAAAAAGATCTGTTAAATGACCTACCAAAATATCCAAACATTCAATGAAATATTCGTTCAGTGAATTGTCAGGGGACATGAAGATTTATTACGTTTTAAATTTTTAACCGCTGCCCTTACCTCATCTGTAGAGATTGGAACATTTAAGCAATCGAATGTTGAATTACTTTGGTTAAATGACGGATCATTAACGAGATTTTTTTACTTCCGGTAGTTGTACAGAACGTATATTATTTAACAGACTCGAGAAATAGGTTTTCAGTTCATTAGTATCAATGCAACATGGTTTATTACTTTTTTTGCCTTTAAAATGATTCCAGAACTCACGTGGACCTAAGTACGAAGATTAACTAATTCTGACGACTTTTTGAGCTTATATTCATACTTTTTGCGTTTAACTAATGGCTTGTATGTTTTTTTCTTGCTACATAGTATAGATCTATTTACATCATTCTTAAGTCTATTGAAACTAGACAATTTAAGTTCAAGGGAGACAATTTTGAAAAAAAATGTATTTGGAGTTATGAACCTTGTAACATGAGATGTGGCAATCTCCGTAAACAGAGATCCTGTAGAGCATTGTCGTACTGGATCTCTACTTAGTCAATGCAAGGTCAGGTCGAGATGAACTTTATGTCGACCAATCAATGCGTAGCTTTCATCTAGACGAAAACACTATTAATCACATTTTGATTTTCGTAATTTCTATTTTTAGACCTATGTTTGCATGCTAATTTAACAGCAGTATTATTCTCGGTCTGCGATTGGGCGGCTCATTTAAAATTTCGTGACGTAGACGATGTAAACAAGTTACGTATCATAACAATTTCGTCATGAATATTATGATGAGAAAAGGTCACCTGAACGTGACCTTCGTTTGGAAAAGGCCAGATCTACATTAGCGAGTATGCGAGCGGTAAAATTGTAGATCGGGTTTTAATCAGATTGGAGATGTGGTTGATAATAATAAACATATATTTAAAGTTTGAAGTCAATACCTAAAGAAACAAGTAAATCTGTGAGCTAATGCTCACTAGTGATACCCCCGAAAAAATCTAAAAATATGCGACAAACAGGAAGTAGATGAGCAAGGAGCATGAAATCGCTTTACACCACATAGGACTATGGGATGAAGCAATATGCAAAGTATTAGGCTGCTGCATGTTATAGTTGCTGAGAAAACTGCGACAGAAATTTTGTAACGGACGGACGGACGCACGCACAGACAAGGGTAAAACAGTATACCCCCCTCTTCTTCGAAGCAGGGGTATAATAAAACATTTGCAGTAAAATAAATATTTTTTTAAACAAAACTCTAAGTTCAAGGGGAGATAATTCTAAAAAAATGTATTTGGAGTTATGAACCTTGTCACATGAGATGTGGTTGATAATAAGGAACATATATTTAAAGTTTGAAGTCAATACCTCAAGAAATAAAACAGTTGCAGTAAAAACAAACATTTTTTGTTTTTAAAGATGTGGTTGATAATAAGGAACATATATAGTTTGAAGTTGATACCTTAAGAATTAAAAAAGTTAAAGTAAAATATATTTTACTGCACAAAAACTTTAATCAGAAATGTGGATGCCAACACCAACGCTAGGGCGAGTAGGAGAGCTCTCCATTTACTTCGTAAAGTAGAGCTAAAAACAATACACAGTTGAAGTAATGTTCTGTTTTAATATTTAAGTATGTGAAGATAATGACAAATGTTTTCTTGTATTCTATTTAATAACTTCTGTATTTACATGTATGGTAAGACAGTTTCAAGGAAGTTAAGTAATCCAAGCTCTGTTGTATCAATATACATTAAGATTCTAAGGATTTGACTAAATATTGCAAAATTAAATATGACTAGACAATAAAATGTTTGACTACACTGTAAAAGTTTAAACATATTTTCAATACTGTAACTTCTGAACCTCTATAACCACTGTCAAAAAAGAAAATAGTCCACTTGAAGGTCCATTACAAGAGGTGTTTAACAAAAAATGTCATGATTGTTTTATAGATCTGTGTTTCACGTTTTATAGCCTGGTACAACCAATTTTCGATCAGCTAACGGTTAATTGCCGTGAAAGGCATACGTAAGGGACGAACAGCGTCTGTAAACGCTGAAATACTGTTCAACAACTATTTAGCACTAAAAATATGCAAAAAATACAACCTTACCTCATGTCATGTTTTAAATATCCGTTTTCAACATAACTGACCTAATTTTACTGAACCGGAAGTTGTGCAACCTATTTTCGATCAGATGCTGTTAAAGTATAATGCGCGTCATAGATAGCGTGACAAGATGTCATAAACCATTATTACAGATATTAAACACAATATTTAACTGTCACTAACGAATAGACTTCTCACAACCTATTTACAGTGTATCTTAATGATAGTTCTTAAAATTTACATGTGGAGGAAACACAGTTGGGCCACAAGAATGTCTTTTCTTCTAATGACCCTTACTGTTCTTAAAAATCGTAATAGTATCCGTTTTGTCATGATAATAGGGTCTTTATGACCCGTTAGTAGGTACGTGATTTTCAAAAATATCAAAGAGTGAAACATTCGGTAAATAATATATATAAACTACAACTTCAAATATTTGAAAAAGTAAGAAAAGTTCGTAAAGAGCCATATGTCACAAATTCTCAACTTTTCCGTGAAGTATACTTTTCCAAATATGGAAAAGTAGGTGGAGCCATATGAAATGATGCTGTCTGTCAGACGACACGCTTCAAACAAAGAGAAAATGTAGGATTTAATATTTAAAACACATATTTACGATGTAAAATTTTGGGAATAGTAAAACAACTAAAAAATTGTTGTAGGTAAGTTTTGTACATTTGTTTTTACCGATTGTATCACCAATTTTCTTTAAAAAAGATTGAATGATATACATATGGCGTGTGTAAACAAAACATGTGCGTGACGAAGCGGAAAGGGCGAGTTTAGCCAGCATAACTAAAATTTTCCAGGGCCGATCGAATATTGGTTGGGATCGAAAATAGGTTGTGTCGGGATAGATCTATGTTACACGTTTTATAGATCTGTGTTACACGTTTTATAGATCTGTGTTACACGTTTTATAGATCTGTGTTACACGTTTCATAGATCTGTGTTACACGTTTTATAGATCTGTGTTACACATTTTATAGATCTGTGTTACACATTTTATAGATCTGTGTTACACGTTTTATAGATCTGTGTTACACGTTTTATAGATCTGTGTTACACGTTTTATAGATCTGTGTTACACGTTTTATAGATCTGTGTTACACGTTTTATAGATCTGTGTTACACGTTTTATAGATCTGTGTTACACGTTTTATAGATCTGTGTTACACGTTTTATAGATCTGTGTCACACGTTTTATAGATCTGTGTTACACGTTTTATAGATCTGTGTTACACGTTTTATAGATCAGTGTTACACGTTTTATAGATCTGTGTTACATGTTTTATAGATCTGTGTTAAATAGTGAACACTTAGAATCATAGTATTTAACTTTTCACATAAAATTTTTTTTAATCGAAAACAAAAATTGTCACATAAAAGTAATTAGAAACTGATTCTTCAGATTTTTTTAGAAAAAAAACTTTTGTGTTTTTTCTGTTCTTATTACAAATGTCGGGGTGGTATGGTGATATATCACTCCAGGCCATGATATGTCATATCAATACTGTAATGAAAATATTGCCTTATTGTCGCATCCCTACTGCTCACGTAATTTGTCTACATGACCTGATATCCCCCAAAGTTTGACAGCAGCTATTACAGGAACTCTACTTTAAAGCAAATAATTGTTTAACTATAATTGAATCACTGTAGCAATATAAGTTCTTATTCATTTCACAATAATTAAAACAATAAAATTCTGACAAAACAACAAGCAAAAACAAAAACATAACAATTTTAATGTCTTTTGATTACGTTTCAATGTCTTTCTAGTTATAATAAGATATAAAGTACAGGTAGTTGTATACATCAAGATAATTTTTTATCTAGAAATTACAAGTATATCTTCTATCCTATATTCAATTTGCATTGAATTTCATTTTAGACTAACATAAATAATATTACATAACCAAGTTTAACATGAGATTACCAAACTATTTGACACTTTCATATTTAGCTGTATAACAACTGTGACCTTGAGGTGATGCTACATGCCAAATATGAGTTCCAGGCCATACAATTTTTTGAGAAGATATTTAACATGTCTTTATATACTTCTATGTAAAACTTGTGGGCCAATAAGAACAATCTTTGTAAAGGATCTTATGGTGGTGTTACATGCTAAATTTGGTAACAGTACATTATATAGTTCTTGACAAAAAGATTTTTTAAGATATTGTTGCACACACACACATCCCCACAACCACACCCCACCATATGCACCCTCCACACCCACACCCCTACATACCCCCCACACACACTCCACACACCAGCCAGACCCCCAACAATAGTTCACCATAAGTACTTAGTACCCAGGTGAGCTAAAACAAGTGACAATAAGTTGAATATATCAAATAAAAGACATGTGTGAGACAGATGATTAGTTCTCTATATCATAACTCTTCTTTTCCTGATGATGTTGATTCACCTAATGATTCACAATACATTTTATAAACATCAGGATGTGTATGAGGACTTACTTCAAAACCTAATTCTTGGACTCTCTTTAATGCCCATTGTAAATCATGACCTTCTTGTACTGCTGCAGCTAGCACACCAAAATAAGCTGAAAATATAGGAAACAGAAATGATTGTACTTGTTTGTTACACATATGTCCGAGCTTCGTGTTTAAACCTTACAAGCAGTGCTAATGCTGACAAAAATCATAGATACAAAAGCGAAAGCACAAATTCTCATTTTCTGTGAAAAGTCCAGAAAAAAGTAATCATTTAAACCAAATTGAGTTCTGAAGCCTCATACTTGACTTTCCATGAATAAGCAGTATGTATACATGTGTGAAGTTTTAAGTGAAAGAGGATAAAACTGTAAATCAAAGCACTGAAAGCACAGAAAGACTTTTTGGGCGCCTTGGAACTTAACAGGAACTATCAACAAATGAGTTGTTTATGACTAATTAATGTCCTTAAGCTTGAGTAACTGGACATCACAAATGTTCAGTACCTTGAATTGTGCTAAAGCAAAACCCACACAGGTAGGCCCTACATGCTGTTTAGAAAATTGACTACTGGAATATGTTAGGACCAGCATTTACTAGCGATTTGCTGATGATTACTATAAGTGGGTGCCCGAGACAAAAAGTGCTAGAGGCTTATACAAATATCAATAACCTAAATTAAATTAAAGTGCTGAAAGCAAGACTGGACTGATTCGTACGCATAACTGCATTTTTGAGTTTTGTTAAATAGTTCTCACTTTTCAACAAACTTTTGTAATTCTGTCATCAATATGCATTGTACACGTATATTATAAAATTAAAATATTACGTGTGGTAAGTTTTAGAAGAAAATGAACTTCCGTTCTTTGGAGTTGAGGTGATAGAAGGAAAGCAGTTATTTTCAGAAAAACAAAATTTCATGAATTAGTAGCCTGAAATTTAACACTAAGAGCACGAATACACATTTACTTGGTATATACTAATTTGCAGGGAATTATAATTCAAATATCGAACATGCAAACCACAGAAGAAGCCAGTCATGAATTATTGCGTTGTGTGAAAAAGCTATTACCTTATCGCAACCAACGTTTAATTGATTTCATCTATTAAATATTTAATTAGAAAAATAACTGTGGATTACTTCATTTATAACGCTTATCGAAACACCCTTGATTGTTGGTAAAGAGTCATCCTATAAACCGATTGAAAGAAAGGTTTTTTATAGATCCCCTGTGCGTCATTTTGCATTTGTCAAGTTGAATGACAGATTATCAGGCTTGGTATCACAAAGTGAGTTTAAACAGCCATGCCTAGAAAAAAACCAAATCCAGGCAAAATCGATGTTATCCATATAAAACTACAACTTTGATTATGTAGGGGTAAATTGTTACAGCAAATTGCCTATATAGTTTTAAATGTAGCACACCAGCAGTTTGCGACATCAACAGGAAGCAAAACTAGAATGACCGAGTACACAGTGTAGTCTTGAACTAGGTTTTTTACGTTTAACAGTTGCTTCTGTTAACCTACATATATTTTATACTTTATTCGTTGTAGGCAAACAACCATATACTAAAAGCTAATTTCTGTTATCTTGTCAACAACTTGCATATCTGATATAAGCGTATGAAATGTTTATATTAGTGGAGATGTACATACAGACGACTGAGACAGACAGCGTAGAGTGTAAATTGTAAATCTCAAAAAAATAATTTTCATTTTAGAAAAATAAACACTATTTTGAATAATTAAGATTTATTGTCGACTATTCTTGGTACGCATTTAATCTGCAACATGAGGACTATCGCAATCCTTTGATGAATAGTCAGTAAAATAAAGCAGTGCCTTTTTAATTTATGTCTACAAAATTATCATTAATTTGAAAAGGAAGTAATATGGGATCATCCTTGTCAAGCGTCTGCGATGTGCGCTCTTTTAAAAATCATACAGCATTCACCCGACCTTTCAAAACCCAGTCAAAACGTTTGTGAAAATGTTTTATTTGGTTATGTTTATCAACATGTATTTTTAGTTAAGTACTACGACAAGCTCATTTAACCTGCTTTCATGGACATGTATTAATTTCCTATTATTTGCTTACCCACTTCTCCTCCATGATAAAGTTGTTTCAAAAGAGAGCATTATAAGTTTTGTGTAAATAGACTATTTCTAAATGTTTTCTCCGCACATCCATGGCAGCACCTTTCCTGACAACCACAGACAAACTTTTCTCCGCCATGCGGAGTTTATGCATTAGTAGACTTTGACTTTAGCTATGGTGTGCCCATTGTAACTTCTGTACCATGAATAATAACGTTTGTGTTTTAAACATTATTTGCTCTTGAATTTAATACGAAGCTATTGTTAGGTGTTGCAAGTGGATGAGCATTTGGGTTCATTATATCAGCTAAAAGATCGCAATTTTCAGGAAATGGCAAAGCTGCTGAACCTATGTGATCATTTAGCATATAGCGGCATAGAAGTGTTGGATCTATGCTATTCTTCTGCATGTTTATACAAAAGCTTTCACAAGAGTGAGCTCGGAATTTAAAGCAATAGGCGCAACTGACTCTTGAGTCATTTCATTTGGTTCTGAATAAATATGCATAAGGAACTAGGGCTGCAACAAGTATCCGAGTTGGACATTCACAATTTCGGCCAGAAAATGAATACCATTATCGTCACGTCTGAAATCGTCGGATCGCGATCTAGTTTTGGAAAACAATGAAAGAACATTTTCAGATTAATTACAACTGAAAACGAATTGCACTACTAATGAAAACTCTAATTTATGTACTAATATGTAGGGACCAAATTATCTTGTGTCAAAATGTCGATTGATACACATTTCAACAAAAATGTTGATTCATGGTTTGATTCGTGAATCGCCACTTACTCAACAACCACAGCCCTATCAGGAACAGAGTCGTATTGTTATTAATTCATACTGTAACTAAACTTTACTATACACATATTATAATCATTTCAGTGGTAGTTCATATGGAAATGCTTTTAAATTCTGTGTATATAAAACAAGTTCATTCATTTGCATTGCCAAACAATTTAGATGAACAAGAGCAGTCCAAGGACAGCGCGCTCGACTTATCGAGTGTTTTGTTCATGGCAAGGCATATCTTTAAACAAAAATGATTTCAAGACAGGACTTAGTTTTTTAAAGGAAATAAATCAGTCAAACAATGATTACCAATTCATATTTTTAAAATATAAAAAGGGCATAACTGCTAAAACATTCATCCATAGTAACGTCCCTTCAAAGTTAAGTAGACATAGTATCAAAGAATAAGCATACCTACTTGCATTTAAAATTCTTTATAAAGAACTATTAATATTTCAATTTAAACATGTTTCATCATTTAAGTAAAGGGAAATAACTCCAAAAAATAATCAAAATTTATGTCCCTGTGTAGATTTAGTACTGATGAATAAGCATACCAACTGTCATTTAAATATCTTGGTTAGTATTGAAAATATTTCAGTTTAAAGTACTTCAACCCTAATTTAAGTTGAAAAGGGGCACAACTCCAAAAATAATTCATAAAGAGTTACATCCCTTTGTAGTCAAGTAGATGTAGTACTGATGAAAAAGCATACTCGCTCTCTATCAAACAAAATATATTCAGTTTGAGCGCACTTTAATCTTAAATATTAAAGTATAAAGGGAAATAACTCTGAAAGTAATTCATCCAGAGTTATGTCCCTTTATAGTCGGATAGATGAAGAACTTTTGAAAAAGCATTCCAACTTTTATTCAAATGCATTTGAAAGTACTAAATATCCCATTAGAACAAATTTTAATCTTAAATGTTTAAGTATAAAGGAGCATAACTCCAAAAATAATTCATCCACAGTTACCTCCCTTTAAAATTGTGTTGATATAGTAACGATAATTAATTATACAAACTTAAAGTCAAATATCTTGATTTGTTTTAACGATATTCCATATAGGAACAATTTTAACCTTATAATTTGGCATTTTTTAAGTATAAAAGGGCAATTACTCCAAATATAATTCATCCACAGTTACGTCCCTTCATAGTCGTGTAGATATCGTACCAACAAATAAGTATACAAACTTTACGTCAAATATCTTGATCAGTATTGAAGTTATTCTACATAGGAAAAACTTTAACCTCATACTTTGCAATTTCTTAAGTATAAAAGGGCAATTACTCCAAAAATAATTCAGCCACAGTTACGTCCCTTCATAATTGTGTAGATATTGTACCGACAAGTAAGTATACAAACTTTAAGTCAAATATCTTGATCAGTATTGAAGATATTCTACATAGGAAAAACTTTAACCTCATATTTTGCAATTTTATAAGTATAAAAGGGCAATAACTCAAAAAATAATTAATCCAGAGTTATCCCCTTTCACAGTATGGTTAATATAGTCCCACTAAATAAGTATACCAACTTTCAATAAAATAACTTGGATAGTGTTAAAGATATAAGAGTATAAAAAAACTTTAACCTGAAAACCAACGCCAACGCCGACGCTGACGCCCAAGTGATAGCAATAGCTCTCATTTTCTTCGAAAAGTCGAGCTAAAAATTGTTTTGAGAAAACCCCTTCGATAAGTACATACTCAGTCATCTGCTCACTGTCTCCGCCGTCTGTGTGTACATCTCTATTATGACAAAAAGTTAGTCTACGATTCTACACCTATTTAGTGGATGTAAACATTACTAGTTTTTGAGCTCAATAGCCAGTCTACTGGTCTATAGATTTATCATGTATACTGGTGTGATATGAGATTATGCAATGCCAGTATACTATGGTTGGTCAAGTGACTACAGATCATAATGTACAATTATTTCATTCATAATTTTTCAAGAATGAGTTCTAAATTGCTTCATGATGCTTGGGTCAGCAAAAAACACTGAGAAAGTTCTAAAACTTTTAAAGTATTGATGGACAAAAGTTAGATTTATGGAGTAAGTTTAAGTAGGTCTATAATTTGTAGTAAACAATAAATGTCAGATGATTGACAGAACTACTTTTTATGGCGTAGAAATTGACCAGGTGATAATTAAGTGATAATACTTAAGGGCTGATCAATGAAAGTTTATATTGCTATAACACAAATGCGGAACGATTTATTACTTGAAAACTGTGTATTTAACAACTCAATTTTTACAATATGTTACTTGCTTTATAATGATACTCTGCATGGTGCATGCATAATACATAGAAGGTATGTTTCTTAACTTACAGTGTTATATCTTCCAATTTTGATGTATACTGCATAGTTCAAGTTGTATGGTGATTCGACAAAGAAAAAGCATTCAATTAGATATTTTGTCAAATTAAAAATGGCTTACATTTGACAGTTGATACTCGGAGACATAGATTCATATCTAAGCGTACAGGATGATTGACGAGTTGCATAATTATATGACATGTTTAATGACATTGTGATAGACAAATTTCTGATGAATGAAGTCATGGAGGAATTCTTTAGGATTTGATAGTCGACCCTCATAGAGTCATAGTATCTCTACGCGGTTAAACTGGTCAAGCCCTTGAATCGTCGATAGATTTCAAGCTGTGGTATAACTTAAGCCTTTCTGGCGAAAATCCCCAAAAAGTCTAAAAATAAAACCAAAGTTACTAGACTTGTATTTATCATATTAGATATTCACAAAGAACAAGTATATGAAGTTTCAACCTGCAATGTGTGTCCTTCTGTAGTTATGGAGATTACAGCTTACAGCAATAGATCAAGTATTCTATGAACAGTAGAGCTAAAAAACTGAAGTCTAGTAAAAGCCCTGTAAGTAGAAATAGTGTATAAATTACATACCAACTCTCCTTCCATCTCCACAATGTAATAATACAGGACCATTTTGACCAGCTTCAATCAATGTATCTCTTACTTGTTGAAACATTTCTGAGGTGAAATTGGTATCTGGTGCTACAAATAATAAAGTTAAAGCATTGTTTTTGAAGTCTAATTTTAGTATCACTATTCAGTCCACTCTTAAAATTAACTTCCCAAATCATGAGTCACACACTAACTGTTATAATATGGCACAGATTGCAGCCACAGCATACAGTGCATGACCCTAACAGGTACCCATTTACACCTGGGTAGAGTGAAGCAATTGCAGGTAAATTTCTTGCTCAAGGAATATAGGGACCTTACATAAGTCAGATTAGATATCCATGTATATTTGTACTTCAACAGCATATTGAGACTATCATCTGCTTGTGAGCACCAAATGCAAACTACTTTAATTGCAGTAGTATTCATCCCTTTATTGGGTGTGCATGGCCTAATGCAATCGTCCACAGCAGATTTTAATGAGGATTTGCTAGGGTCTGCTACTAAACATGGGGAAACCCCATGTAAAAATTGTTTCAAAAGGCATTTATTAAGACTAGACTGTCTATTCTCACTTAACTACTCAATGTACACAAATGTGTGGTACATTTTATGTAACTCTACTCCCACTTAACTACTCAATGTACACAAATGTGTGGAACATTTTATGTAACTCTACTCCCACTTAACTACTCAATGTACACAAATGTGTGGTACATTTTATGTAACTCTATTCTCACTTAACTACTCAATGTACACAAATGTGTGGTACATTTTATGTAACTCTATTCTAACTTAACTACTCAATGTACACAAATGTGTGGTACATTTTATGCAACTCTATTCCCACTTAACTACTCAATGTACACAAATGTGTGGTACATTTTATGTAACTCTACTCCCACTTAACTACTCAATGTACACAAATGTGTGGTACATTTTATGTAACTCTATTCCAACTTAACTACTCAATGTACACAAATGTGTGGTACATTTCGTGTTACTCTATTCCCAATTAAATACTCAATGTACACAAATGTGTGGTACATTTTATGTAACTAACCACATAGTCAAGGTATTCTTAAATAAATCCTTGGTTGACATTGCTTGTCTTGGGTGAACATTCTGTTAGAATGTCAGATGATCTGTCCCCAGTCACATTCGCCCTTGGACGATCCGTCCCCAAATTGGGGACAGATTGCCTAAACTAAGTTTGAATGATTTGTCCCTTTATGTGTAGACCTATGAATATTTTTAATCAATAATACGACTTGGTATTATATGTGTATTTTGATTTTAATAATTTATTAAATACATGCATATATACATATTTTTAAAAGAAAATTCCAGTAATATAAAATTATACATATATTAATATGTACCACTAAAAATAGTAACAAAGTAATAAATTTAGGCAACTGAAATGAAAAAAAAAATTGTATTTAAAACAGCATAATAAATTACATAAGCGGGGGGGGGGGGGGGGTCTGGATCCCCCCTAGAATTTCCAAAATGTACCTCTCCATTAGTGTACTTCTTGACTGTAAGTCATTTTTAAGAAGCATGAAGCAGTTTTTCTCTTATTTTAACAAAGATTTAATAGTTATGTTGTTTTTATTATTAATATGTAGCATTATTCAGCAAAATGTGTATATTGTGGTTCGAAAGTTTGGACCCCCTCTAGAAAAAGTTCGGATCCCCCTAGAAAAAAATCCTGGATCTGCCTCAAAATTTATAAACAAGAGCTCCACTGGGCAGGGCATTATACGCCCGTGTGCAGTCCATGCAGTGTTCTATCTCATATGAAGTACCATGTGACCTTAACCAATGACCCTGGAACCTCAGAATAGGTCACATCCTTAACTGGAGGGCTATCCAAAGCAAAGATTTTGAGAACCTAGGTACAGAAGGTTTTTCCATATGATGTCCCAGTGACCTTGACCTTGACCCTGGGGGCCCCAAAACCAATAGGGCACATCCTTGACACATGGGCTACACTCACATCAAATTTGGCGAATCTAGGTACAGTGGTTGGTGAGATATTAACCAGACAAGGTTTTTCCATATGATGCCCTTGTGACCTTGACCTTTGACCCTGGGGCCACAAAACCAAAAGGGCGCAACCTTGTCACATGGTCTACTCTCACATGAAATTTGGTGAACCTAGGTACAGTGGTTGTTCAGTTATTGTCTGGACAAGGTTTTTCCATATGATGCCCTTGTGACCTTGACCTTTGATCCTGGGGCCCCAAAACCAAAAGGGCACATCCTTGTCACATGGGCTACTTTCACATAAAATTTGGTAAACTTAGGTACAGTGGATGTTCAGTTATTGTCTGGACAAGGTTTTTCCATATGATGCCCCTGTGACCTTGACCTTTGAGCCCCAAAACCAAAAGGGCGCTTCCTTGTCACATGGGCTATTTGCACATAAAATTTGGTGAACCTAGGTACAGTAGTTGTTAAGTTATCGTCCAGACAAGGTTTTCATATTTTAAGTCCATGTGACCTTGACCTTTGACCTAGTGACCTCAAAATGAATAGGGGTCATCTACTGAGTTTGACTAATCTTCCTACTAAGTACCATGTCAGACTGTCCCTCCAAATCTTTCAAGATATTGAGCGGACAAGGTTTTCATATTTTAAGTCCCAGTGACCTTGACCTTTGACCTAGTGACCTCAAAATGAATAGGGGTCATCTACTGAGTATGACCAATCTACCTACCAAGTACCATGACTGTCACTCCGAAACTTTTCAAGATATTGAGCGAGCATGATTAAGCTAACGGACGGACAGACGGACGGACGTATAATTTATTTTCAAAACGGGCGTATAAAAATGAAAAAAACAAGAGCAACGCTGGGCGGAGCATTATATGCCCGAAAGTGTTGTTGTTTTTAGTTAAGATGAAACATTTGTAAGACATGAGAATATTTCAGATGAATATCATATTATGAATAATTGTGGAAAACAAAGTAGAGATAAAAAGTTTTAAGGTAATAGTGACCTTGACCTTTGACCTTGTGACCCCAAAATCAATAGGGGTCTTCTACCCGATATGGACAATCATTGTATGAAGTTTGAATATTGTGGACCAAATGGAACTTAAGTTATGCTCCGGAAACTATTTCAGTTTTAAGGTAATAGTGACCTTGACCTTTGACCTTATGACCCTAAAATCAATATGGGTCTTCTACCCTGTATGGACAATCATCCTTTGAAGTTTGAATATTGTGGGCCAAATGGAACTTAAGTTATGCTCTGGAAACTGTTTTAAGGTAATAGTGACCTTCACCTTTGACCCCAAAATCAATAGGGGTATTCTACCCGATATGGACAATCATTGAATGAAGTTTGAATATTGTGGGCCAAATGGAACTTAAGTTATGCTCCGGAAACTGTTTTCAGTTTTAAGGTAATAGTGACCTTGACCTTGGACCTTGTGACCCTAAAATCAATAGGGGTATTCTACCTGATATGGACAATCATCCTATGAAGTTTGAATATTGTGGGCCAAATGGAACTTAAGTAATGCTCCGGAAACTGTTTTCAGTTTAATGGTAATAGTGACCTTGACATTTGACTTTGTGACCCCAAAATCAATAGGGGTCTTCTACCTGATATGGACAATCATCCTATGAAGTTTAAATATTGTGGGCCAAATGGAACTTCAGTTATGCTCCTGAAACTGTTTTCAGTTATAAGGTAATAGTGACCTTGACCTTTGACCTAGTAACCCCAAAATCAATAGGGGTATTCTACCCGATATGGACAATCATCCTATGAAGTTTGAATATTGTGGGCCAAATGGAACTTAAGTTATGCACCGGAAACCAAATTGCTAACGGACGGACGCCAGGGGGTATAACATAATATGTCCGAAATTCTTTCGGGCATATAATAATAGTTTAATATTTCAAATGTTAATTTGATTAAATCTGTATCACATGATTAATAATCAATCTCTTTCATTAGGTGTTAAAACTTGAGATTACTTATTATTTTTTGTATCAAACACTACATAATAATATTACTTGAAGCATGTATGAACTGCATTTCTAGGGCATATAAGAAAACTTACTCTTCTTAGTTTTTCCAAAATCATGGTTAATACAGAAATTTCATCTTCAAATTCAAGGACTTTTCTAGGTCATTCAAGGACACATTATTGTTTTTCAAGGACACGTTTGGTACGAAATATGAGCTTTAGACCAGTTGACGGATGATGTCACAAGCACCTGCTACCTACATTTAGCTGATTTACTGGTTGGCAGAAAGAAACCAATGTTAACAATAATACATACATTTGATAGCAGCAGAATTTTTAAATCATGATAACTTTTTTATTTGTGGGCCAATTTTTATGATGTTTATATTGATAGAAAAACTTTTAAAATTCATATAGTAGATTGCCAAAATTTTGATTTAAAAAAGATATATTAGGTGATTTAAACCTGTCTTTTGAACAATCTTCTTGCCGGTTTGAAGCACTTGGTTTAAACACTCGCTTATAAAAAAACGATTCTGTTTTGACATATAATTTTAAAATATTCAAAATATGAGTTTCAAGAACTTTCTAATGATATAAGAAACTAAATTGTTTGATGAAAAATGACTTAGAAATTGCAATTTTAAAATACTGTGTTTTTTATTTTATCTACTCGCTATCATTTCTTGCCAACCAATACCGGTATAGATAAATAGCGAAAACAACTTGTTTTCGTGAAAACAACTTTTTTTTCGAAAACAAGCTGTTGAAATAATATTATAAGTTATTTCAAGCAAAACTTTATATTTTATGAAAGCATATTATAATATACGCTAAATGAGCAAGTTTTGGTACAAAATTCCGAAAAATAATGATTTTATAGCCGATTTTCTTGTTTTAGTGGATTACAATGAAAAGTTGATTGAATTGCACTTCCTTTAAGTTCTTTACGGAAACAACCTGTAAACTGTTTATTTATTCATGTTTAGCATGGTAAAAATCTTTTCCATAATAAATATATTAATTGGATGCATTTTTCTAATTAACTTATTAGCAATAAATGCTTTAAAACGTACGAAAACAACTTAACAAATTGTGAAATTAAAATCATCTGTGTTTTCAATTATGTTCTTTTTAATCTTACATCATTTCTTAAGACATTTAATTGGTAAATAAATAAAATGATAGAATCAAAGCACTGAAAGTACTGATGGGGCGGGGCTCTAGAAAATTTAAACCACTGATCATGACGCTACTATGACGTTATTAGAACCTAGCCTTAAAGTTGCCCTTTTCCAATTGGACAGATGAATTTTCAACTTTTCTCATAATGATTGCATCAGATAAATTGAATCATTGTTTATCGTCATGATGTTCTATTCAGTATTAGATTCTATATAATCAAAAATTAATTTTAAAACAAAAAAAGGAAAGAGTTGTGAATAGTAGTCTATAATGTCTGACTTTATTGCTGTTATCAACTTCCCTCCTTGATGGTCAAAGAATTAATCTATATCCTTTTTAAAAGGAATTCAGTCTTGTAACGTTTAACAACATTCAATATGTTATTTTATTTAATATGCAGATTCAATGTTTCTTTCTTCAAAAAGAAAGTACTTTAGTACTTTAAAATATAGGCAAGTAATGTATTAACTTTATTTATTCAAATTATATAATAAATTAACATATACTTAAAGATGTTTGTTGTCTCTTGTAATTGTTTGTAAGTTAAGTCACAGATTAATTTTAAAGGGTTTTCATTTTATTTAGTCATATGACCTCGAAACCCTGATATAGTCTTAATTGTCTTGCTTCATTTTGGACATAAGTAATTAAAGACTTTAGTCAGTTATCTTTCCCTGATAAAATCGGAAGCAATCCAATTGGTAAGTAGGTCCTTACAGTTGAAATCCTCGGATTTTATCATTGAATTCCTATGTAAGGATAACAAAATATTTCATCTAATATCTTTCTTGTTAATGAAGATAATTACAGAAGTGATGAAATTCAGATAGTTCTTTACCCTAAAAATACTTAGCTTGAATTTCAAACAAATTAAACTATTTACAAAAAAGCTTTTTAAGATTAATTTTGGCAAATTGACATTGAAAAGTAAGGGTAAAATCCGAGTAATCCAACTAATAGGACCTACCTATTTGAGGAGTATACAAGGGGAAATAACTGACTAAAGTCCCTTATTACATACTATACTTAGTATGCACTATGGGTGGCTTCATTGTTGGTGTTAGGGGACAAGTATCAGGTGTTTAGCACTTATTGAGATCATAATTATATTATATTTGACAAACATGACATAATAAACAATATTATCATTCATGTATAAGTAAGTATATTGTCAGTGAATTAGATGTGTCTCTGATATAATGTATTTTTTCAAATTGACTCATGCATTTTTTGTTTAAGGAATTTTAATAATTAATTGAATAAAATAATTTTATTAAAAATCAGATTCAATTTTTTAGAAAATTAACAAACATTGTATTTTTCAAATTTATTAGTAACTGTCATTCATCACGAAGAAATTAAATAGTAGAATAGCTTATAGTATTTTATTTGTTCAGATTTGGTTCATTTTCACAAATTATAAGTAATCAACCATCTAACTTCATATTACAATAATTTAAAGAAGACCATTGTACAAGCATGTCATGGGTCATAAAACACCAGGGTGCAATTTCCAAGTTGCTTATTGCAATACCCTCTCACTGATAAGACAGTATTGTTTCCTTAGATTATGACACTTTTATTGCTTTGTTAATTAGATTGAATGTCTGAGAGGAGGAGTCATATACACCATATGTGACATTTGTGACTACATTTTGTTGATTAAAAATTCCTAATGTTATGTGCCTTAAGATAAAAATATGGTTATTAACTTAAATCTAACTGTAAAATTTCAATGAAAAAAAGAGGGACAAGTCCGTACAAACGATCCGGAATAATCAGGTACGGTTCGACCGAACTTTAAGCCCAACTCGATAACGTTATGGACGAAATCGGCGATTTTTCCAATATCTTCTAATCTCTATTATCTATGTCTCTGATTTCACGAGCACATTTACTCCTTGAATTGTTAAACCAAGGACGCAACAAAACTCTGCTTCATAACCACGATAACGGCCTCTAATACGAGACGAATTCTTATGTTGAGCGGCAATCCATTATGCGAAACTGTAATTAACCGAATTAGGTCGACTTGCCAATTCTCCATTGCGTGTTTTAGTCGTTGCTCTATTGCCGCATGAAAAATCTAATCTATGGAAATAAGTCGCAGGCGATTATCATGATAACGTACTAACCCGAAATATCCGAATCAATTTTTGCAGTAAAATATGCGGAGTGGATCGGGTTTTTTGCTTAAATTCAATGCTCGGAGCTGAAATTACGGTTTGTTAACTCTGGACGTGGCTAAAGCCCCGCCCAAAAATAATGATTTCATCCATCATAACAAAACAACTTTTTTTTACGAAAACAACCATCAGTCAGTGTTAAACTTACACTAATGCCATACACCAACACACACTACTCACACACTACACTCACACACAAACACCAGTAAATATATAAAAGCTTTATTACATTATTGTTTGTTTTTTCTCAACTGTCAAAACATGAATAATTTCACGGTGAATGTGTTTTTTAAAATTATTGTCCTAATACACCCATGAGTTTCCGAAAGTGTGTATTATGATTGAGTAAAACCCGGGTCGATAGCGCAGTTGGTAGCGCGCCAGGATATGGATACTCGTGCCCGAGGGGGTGCGGGTTCGAATCCCACCCGGGGAGGTTATACCCTTCCATGAAAATTTGACAATAATGTCGATTTTCCTCCATTGATTAGATAATATGGAGAAGTTTCCGGCCTTGTGGAATGGTAGGTGAGTACTGGTTATAGACACATGGGTGAAAGTTAGAAATCTTGAGAATCCTGAAAATTTTGCTGGGGGCCGCTAGGGCCCCGGTGGGTCCAGGACAAAGCCCAGGTAGGGGGCCCAGGGGGGGGGGGCAAAGCCCCCCAGAAGCTCCTGGGAATAAGTGATTTTGAGTGCTTTTCCAGCATTACATGATTGCCAAAGAAACTGATGTATTATCATGCAGAAAATGCACGATTTTCTGTAAACAGCACTTTTTTATGGATATACCTACTGTTTGAAGTAGATTTAGAATGAAACATAACCTTCAAAATATAGCAACATTTTTAGTTTTGTGTCCATGACATCAGCATATGCACATACAAAAAAACATGATATCACCATTGATCATAGGTCAAGAGTAGGAAGATAAGTAACCTACTTTAATTAAATTTCACAAGGACTAGCACATTGTTCAATAATTTCATTCAGAAAAAAACACACTGGAACACATCAACAGTAATCAAATGTAACTTTTTAGCGTCAAATACATGATTTAAATAAGCAAACTCTGGAAAAAATTGCTGATTTTTTTCGGCGAAATCAAGAGAATGGGCCAAGTTTTTGGCGAAAAAACAAAAACTTACGGCCGAATTCTTCGTCAAAATCGAAAAGAAAAACCTTACGGCCGATTTTTTCGGCGAAATCGAAAGTTGATAGGATTGCATAATTTTACTCTGTCGTGAAACACGCTAAAAAGTTACGCTGCAACGCCCGTAATCAAACGATCGGTTATTTATTAAGAGTTAATTTACTTATAGCCGACCACACAAAGCTCTCAAATCAATAACAAAAACATCGTCTGTCACTATAGAATTTAGGTCGGCGGTAATCATCAAAGAAGTTGACATGCCACGATTATCAGTTCAAAGGCCCGGAGCTGACTCGCATTAAATCGATTTTTAATGACGTAATTGTTTGTTCATACTCAGATAAAAATTAAATTATATTCCCGTAAATATTACGATATTTTATGGATATTTATTAATATAAACGATGTCAAAACAAGACTTTTAAGAAATTTACTCTAACTGTCACTACAAGGTGCTAATTAACTTTAAAGTAATTACCTGACCTTCTATTATATAAATTAAGATTTTAGGACATTTGCCCCCTCGGACATTTGCCCCCGGACATTAGCCCCCTTTTTCGACAGGGCGGTCATTTGCCCCCTCAGTTTTTTGAAGGGTGGACATTTGCCCCCTCGCATGTTTTGACAGGGCGGACATTTACCCCCCTAAGTTTTTTGGAGGGCCGACATTTGCCCCCCTTCGAACTAACACGTGTAAATCAAATGTTATCAGGCAAATTTTGTATTCAGCAGAAAATTAAATACATGTATTCGTTTTTATAAAGGAAACAAATATTCGAGGTACGTTAATGTCATATGTTTCGATTTTCGTGTCCGAATATGTCTATCCGAATACTATGCTACTTTGGTTTACGTGCAATGAACAGTATACGGAGTTTCAATGTTAACACATGGGATGATGGGTACATTTTGATCAATTATTTCCTATAACTCGACTCTGGTGTTTACATTTTCTTTCTTCATAATAATAAACTGCAATCATCAGTTAATTGTGTTCCGAAACAAAGAACGCCGTCCACGGCGTCACTTCACTATCAAATTATATAAATGACAGTTTTAGTATCAGTCAGTCTCACGAAAACAACTTTTTCTACAAAAACAACTATCAGTCAGTCTCACAAAAAACAACTTTTTCTACAAAAACAACTATCAGTCAGTCTCACAAAAAACAACTTTTTCTACAAAAAACAGCTATCAGTCAGTCTCACAAAAAAACAACTTTTTCTACAAAAACAACTATCAGTCAATCTCACGAAAACAACTTTTTCTACAAAAACAACTATCAGTCAGTCTCACAAACTTTTTCTATGAAAACAACTTTTCTACAAAAAACAACAATCAGTCAGTTTCAAGAAACAGCTATTTCTATGAAAACAACTTTTCTACAAAAGACAACAATCAGTCAGTTTCAAGAAACAGCTATTTCTACGAATACAACGTTTCCTACAAAAAACAACAATCAGTTAGTTTCAAGAAACAGCTATTTCTATGAAAACATTTTATTTATTTATTTATTGGAGTTAACGCCGCATCAACACAATTTAGGTCATTTCACGGCGTCCAGCGCACCTAACCTAGCTTTCCTGGACCATTGTCTATAACCAGTACTCACCTACCCTTCCACAAGGCCGGAAACTTCTCCATATTATCTAATCAATGGAGGAAAATCGACATTATTGTCAAATTTTCATGGAAGGGTATAACCTCCCCGGGTGGGATTCGAACCCGCACCCCCTCGGGCACGAGTATCCAAATCCCGGCGCGCTACCAACTGCGCTATCGACCCGGGTTTTGCCATTTTTTGATATAAATCTGGCAGAAAATAGAGAAATATTACATGCTATAATTTTTTTTCAGTTATTGTTTGTTGTTTTTTTTAAATAAATAACAGAAATTTTCCTTTATCAATTGATTAAAATGGGTTGGAAGTTTAACTGCAGAGCACATTTACTTTGCTGTTTATGTATGACGGCACTGACCTTGGGATATTTTTACCTCATCACCGGTAATACATATTTGGGAACAAAGACGGAAGATAACACTACTGATACAGATATGGTGTTAGTTTTACTTATTCTGTCAGGATTTTCGTAAACTGAAGATTTAATGTGTTTAAAATGCATGGACTGAAAAATCAGTAAATATAACATGCTTGTAGTTCTTTGTTTGGTTACTGAAAATAAGGTCTAAAAATAGAATCACCGGTATATAGTATACCCTGAATTTTGTACCAAATCTAGCTCATTTAACTATTTTATAATATGCATTCTTTAAATATTAAGTTTTGTTTGAAATAACATATAATATTAATTTAACATGTTGTTTTCGTAAAAAAATTGTTTTTCGTGAAAACAAGTTGTTTTCGCTATCTATCTATACCCAATGGTTACCTGTATTTCTTATCAGCTACTTGTTACTATTTATAGACGTAATAACAATGAACTGGTCTATAAAACCAATTGTATGGCCATAGAAAAAAAATATTAGATTCTCATCCGGATTTCAGGGAAAAATGGGCGGGTGGACACTTTTTATTTTCGAAATACCTAAGAATAGTTCTAGTAAAAACTAACTTAAAATTTTGAGGAAATGGCATTTATAGTTAAAAATGTGTTATTTTTATAAATCTGCTTTAAATTTGAAATGATTTGTTATTATTTTATTGTTATTAAAAGTTAAACAATGTTGAATTTATATTCTTAGTTGCTTTCTTGTTTGATCTAGAAATAAAGTTAAAAGTATACATATAAAGTTGTTATCTATTGATAGCTGAATAATACAAATGGAATTTTTACGCAGGTCATATTACCATTTTGTGTCCTGGCGTGCATAAACAAAGAGCGTGACAAATTATCAGCCCTTTCACATGTCTGTTGAAAGCCGAATGTCATAGATATACATTTGTAATCAGATAAGCACCTTTTGATCCCCACTATCAGCATGTTTTGTGCTCTTTGATTTGTACAATACATAAGCATTAAAACAGAAATTAAAGGTTAAAATTGATGTTCTAGAAATAGAACCAATGCCAATGAATGACATAAACATAACTGATACATGTATTATTATCAATATTGTTAACAATTCAGAGTTAACATGACTTTCTGGTAAAATTAACTAATGTACTTGTATTCCTTTAAAGCAGTGTACATTATTGATGATGAAAAATAAATTTACACGTCAAAATGCAATTGTAACGTATTTTCGCGACCCAACGAAAATGATTAAGACTCTCAGTGAAATAACTTGGATCGACGTATGTTCTGTACGTCATCAATCTTGTTGTCCTATTCATTTGATTATTGTGTTGTAAACGAACAATCAGATCTGTATAGCTCTATTTAAAACGCTAGCAAATACGAATTTCGCTGATTGAATTTTGACGCGACAATAGCGCATCTCGCGGGTTTAGCGCAAAACAGTCGTAACTCACTCTTTTCTTATATTGAGTTCCGACCGTTTTGCGCTAAACAAGCGATCTGTTTTAATAATTATGCGACATTCGGCTCTTGAGCGACAGTGACGCAAGGGCACGTCCTTGGCAGAATAAAAAGGCCTATCAGACTAAATGTTATTACAGTTAAAACTGTGAAATTTTCACAATTATTTAGAATTAATTGTGATAATTATCCTACTTACCAGCTAATTTTTTAATTACCCTTTGCAAACTTTATGTGTAAGAATGTTAGCTTTGTATTGAAGTCTTTTCGCCCGCATTAAGTCCTTTTCATACTCTATTTAATGCATGAACGGATGCAGAAATGTCCTTTTCGTATATATTAGTGACGTTTTTTGCGCCTTTTCGCCTGTAAAAGTCCTTTTTGCGTCGAATATTAAGTTGTTTTTTTGCCGGATTTAAGTCCTTTTCATACCCTATCCAGAGTTTGAAAAGACGATAAAATGTCCTTTTCGTATATTAGTGTCCTTTTTGCGCCTTTTCGCGGGTAAATGTCCTTTTTGCGCCTTTTCGCCCAAAAAGTCCTTTTCGTATATTAGTGTAACCCCTTTCTTTGTTTAAAAAGAATAGATCTTAAGAAATTCATTTTCATCAAATTATTCGTTTCTGCTTCCGAACTTTTTGTAAATATTATTTTACAAGTTGTATACAATTCAATCTAACAATGCTCTAACTACCAAATTTTTATTTTTGGGAAATCGACTTCAAAAGTTTGAAAGGTTATATCTTCTTTGTTTCAGTCGGTATAGACATGAGACTTGGCAGGCACATTTACAATGTTATTTCACACTTACTTTAAGAATATGATTGAAGATCAAAATTCTCTTATTTTGGTTGATGCATCTCGTTCTAACATTGCGCTATCTTCAAGAAGACATTAGAATGGTATTTGTGCACATTTTTAATAATTTTGAGTTTGTAACACTGCCTATGTTGCAGCATACATATATATTTTGGTATACACAGAAAATATGATGTCACTGGAGAGGAAAAACACGATAATCATGTTGTGTACTCCGACTGGACGAAAGGAGATAGAGCAATGTTCGAACAAGCTTCTATGGACTTAGAGCATTGTTAGAGTCAATTAGGACATCAAACGAGTGACGAAGACTTCATTTTGATCGGATAACAGTATTTTCAGCCCAAACATTGATCTATGTCCTGGACATAGAGCAATGTTTACGCTGTGAGCAGAGAAAATGTGTGGAGATAGGATAATGTACGATTGGCGAATTGGGCTGTTTGACATGATAAGAGTCTCGAAACCTTTTTTAGAAGATAGAACAAGGTCGTACAAGTCACTTGGGATGTTTATCTCATTTTTTTCAAAAATGGAGATAGGACATTGTTAGAATGAGGCGACGGACATGTTCTATGCACGCACAAAAAGTTGAAACTTGCCGTCAATTGATTTTTTGAAAAAAAAAACGATCACTATTATGGAGATTGTACGGCCAAAGATGTAACTTCCACAGCTTTTATGCGTTTCATAGTTTTTGCATGCGATGGGCGTTAAACACGACCCCGATATGGGTTTAATTGATCAAGGTGCATTACGTAATTCATAATTATTGGATCATAAAAGTGTCACTTTGTTGATTGTATACGCGAACACCTAGCGTTATTGATAGCTAATTATCGGTTTTAGAGCCTGATACAAGACTTGAGATGATGAATTATGAGACGACGTACATCCGGCATTTGATTTGACAAAAATACGATTTTTAACGATTTTCACCAAATTCGATTTATTGGAGCCAAATTTTATGAATTTTTCACCAATGGCTCAAATGGCGATCGGCAGCGCGAGCCCTGTCTTCAATGAGTTTAAAAACAATGAACATTTTCTTTTTATCTTGCCGTCCACATGTTTTACGTCATATTCAGGATGGTCTAAAACCCGCTCTGTCCGGAACAGAATATGTTCCGATTTTTTTTACCAATAAATTTTTTTGGGGCGGGTTGTTTTGGACACTGGCGGGCGGAGATGAGAATCTATAATATTTTTTTCTATTGTCTAAAGGTACAAATGTGTAAAAATTAGTAAAAACTCATTTAACATTTATTTATAATAAGAAAACCAAGTGTTTCTCACATTAATTTTTTTATAAAACAAATCACTTTGACAAAAGCTCAAAATGAGACCATGTATCTAAAGCACAGACATAACTTCCACAGCTTTTATGTGTTTCATAGTTTTTGCATGCGATGTTAACCCACTTTTCCCCATTGCTAATATATCAATTTCCTTCAAGCACGTACGACACAAAGCTTTGTGTGGATACTTTTTTGGTTTTATGATTAAATTTTATCCATTTGAATTTTGCTACCCAATACTGCTGGAACGAGCATTTCCTTCCCGTTTTACCCATTTATAATCATAAACACAAAAATGATGGAGTAAATATGGGCGCAGCCATTACTAGTGACGTCACTAAAAGTTTAACAGCCGGAACCCGGTATCTGGGACCATGCATACATCTCGGAATGTAGAAACCTGCCAACAATCGCGATTTTACGGGGAAACAAGAGCTCCGCTGGGCGGGGCATTATACGCCCGTGTGCAGTCCATGCTGTGTTATATCTCATATGAAGTCCCTGTGACCTTGACCAATGACCCCGGGATCTCAGAATAGGTCCCATCCTTAACTGGAGGGCAATCCAAAGCAAAGATTTTGAGAACCTAGGTACAAACATGATTGATCTATATGATGCCTCTGTGACCTTGACCTTTGAGCCTGGGGCCCCAAAACCAATAGGGAACATCTTTGACACATGGGCTACTCTTACATTAAATTTGGTGAACCTAGGTACATTGGTGGTTCAGTTATTGTCCGGACAAGTTTTACCTATTTTAAGTCCCAGTGACCTTGACCTTTAACCCTGGGGTCTCAAAATCAATAGGGAACCTCCTCCACCCAAGGACTATCCACACATAAAATTTGAGGAACCTAGGTACATCCTTTCTTGAGTTATCATCCGGACAAGCAATTGTCCACGGACGGACAGACGGACAACAGCATAACATAATACGTCCGTTTTTTCAAAACAGGCGTATAAAAAAACTATAAATTTCTTTATAATTTCGAGTAAAAAATAAATACAGTCAGGTCTCGATACAACAACATCGTTCGTTTCCAGGAAAAGTGTCATTATAACGCATATGTCAGTGTAATGAATACTTCCGACAATGTACATGTTGGTATCGGTTCCCATGAAATATGTCAGTATCAGGAAAATGTCGTTGTAACGGATGTCGTTGTATCGAGATCTGACTGTATATATAAATTTCTGAACGTTTTTTGTATTTTCAAGGATAGATCTTTAAAATTTCAGGACATATGATGATGCCAAATTCAATTTTGGAGTGTTTTTTCTAGGAAAAATCAAATTTAAGGACTTTTCAAGGAAAAAATCAAATTCAAGGACTTTCAAGGACCCGTGGCTATCCTTGGAGAAAAAAAAAAATTTATTGTGACAATACAATTCATTAAAGTTGTAGTTATTTAAGTTTCCTGCTAAGCTTTCGAATTATGTACTATATCAACGTTTGATATTTTTATTAAAATACACAAATAACATTTGATAATGATTTACATTTACTACAATAAATTAACAAAAGAGTAAGAAAATGAATATATGGCCACAACAAGTGGATCATGTGTTCTACGGATTTTTCTGGAAAAAAAATGGGGCGAGCGAAGAAAAAAAATTTAAAAAGTCTTTATTCACTTGCTTTATATAACGGTTTGACCAAATTTTTATGAGCGAGCGAGGAAATAAAAAATTTTTTTTGTAAAAACAGTCAAAATTAAGGTGTGAGCCAATCCATAGAACATATGATCAATTTGTTGTGGCCTATCAGAATAATATAAATCTTCATTGAAAATCCATTCCCCAATAAACTTTTATGAAATGTCTAAATGGGGACGAATCATCTAAACTCTGAAATTTTGGGGACGGATCGTCCAGGGACGAATGTGATTGGGGACAGATCGTCTAGTGGGAGAATAATCTAGGGGACGGGTTGTCTGGTACCCATTCCGTTCTATCAACCTCTGTAGGATGTGATATTTATACAGAATAATGACCTGACATAATTGATATCATATTTTCAAACTGTTGAGCCTTAATTGACTTTGAATTGTAAAAAAATATAGTTGTAGTATGGTTCATTTGACCATATCATGTGACGACAGCCATTAAGTGTTATTCCTTAGGGACATTGGACTAACGTGTGTTTTATGTGTGTACTATTTTTTATTGTTTTATTAATGTGATTCCAATGTTTGTTTTAAGCATTATGAATATAATATTTTAAACTTATGCTTATTTTCTTGTTTAAGGAACATTTTAACTTTTAACTTTTTTACTTATTTCTAATTTTGAAACTTGTGAATTTCGAATGGTCATATGAAGTAACAGTCATCAACTATGCACAATCTATTATGTGATGTTTCGTAATTAATTGCTTCGAACCAAAGAAATGCAAGTAGACCTACTCTAATAGTTTTTGAGCAATAATCACATGAAAAACTATTTGATTGTTTTATAATTACGCAACAAGAGAGTTTTAAATGTAGCAACAAGTTATACAAGGTCAGATAATTGAGATTTAACTGTATACATACTTGAAATGATTATGACTTATATTATACTTACACACTGGAATATGATAATATTTTAATGATGATGTATGTCTCACATGGTTGGCCTCAATTTCTTCATTGTATCCAATATCATCTCCAAACTCACCAGGATTCTCTATTTCAAAATTCAATCTTGACTTTTCACTTATATATTCTGAACTATGATGACTGTTAATTTTGTTATTTTCAAGGGTAGACAAATCTTGTCGTGGTGGAGTAGTGGAGTTTCCATATGTTGATGTTCCATCTTTTATGTTCAATAATGTGACTCTCTCTTGTGATGGTTTCCCATGGTCAGTCAAACCTAGTCTCATATTAACAACAGCTTTGAACCCAGTAGCTTCTAATACCTTAATATGACATTGTCTGATTTGACCAGCAACATACCAATTTTTTGAGACAGGATGAGCAAGCCAAAAATCAAGCCATTCTTCTGGGTCACAATTATGTTTGGGAGGATTTTCAACCACTTCTTCACCAGTGATGTTAGCAACAACAACTTTTAGATCATCATGAGTGAAATCTAAACCCATTGCAGCCGTTGCTTTATAGAACTGTTCACTGTATATCTTAGGTTCAAAACTGGAATTATATCTTGTTTGGTTTGCCATATACATCAGAGTGACAAAAGTGATAGTATATCCTCTATCACAATGTAGAAGAATGGGTCTACGTAAAGCAGGTAGAACATCAGCAAACTTTTTAATGGTATCAACACTAGCCCAGTCTCCATTTCCTTCAATTAGAGCAACGTATTGTAACCCTGACATATGTGCAGCAGCCCAAGCTTCAGCTGTTGTTGGCAAGTAATCCCCACCAAAGCTTCCATAATCATCTGTCTCATACATAAACAGAGATAAAATACTTCTGAATCCAGCCTCTGAGGCATACTTAATCTGTCTTTCAGTTAATCTTCCAGCAACATGGAAATCAGGAGTTATTTCTTTTGCCCACCACAGTTTACTTGGAGAGTTTAAGCCAGGTATTGCACGCTTTACCACAGTGTCAACATCAACACAGGCCACATGAAGGAAAATTCCTATCACTATACCAAGATGAATAGTCAATGAATGTCTTTGAACTTTTATTTTAGGCAGTGAGCTCCAGCAACCATACATTTTACTGAAGAAAATAATACTTATATACAGAAAATTGTTTGAATGACTGGAGGTCAGAGCAGATTCAAGGTGAATACCTACACAGTATAATCTAATAAAACGTTCGCTTTCAAAGTAAAACTTGAGTTGATCTATCCAGTGTACTTTGAAGTATTGAGAATGTCATTCAGTTAATGTTGCAATTTTACTTTCTGTCTGACGACTGGAAACGATTTGAAACACTTCAAACTTAAACAGATGGTGATTTATTATACATATGGAGAAAAATACAATTCCGACTCAACCTAGTCACGAATAACGTCGGAGGAGTCTAAATCGCAAGTCTTGAGAGAATACCTCGCACCAACAGGACAGGTATATTCTGCGGCGAAATGTGCGGCCAAGAAAGTGCGGCCAACAAACTGCGGCCAATTAATTGCAGCCAAATTATAAAATGTTTGTATCGAGTTTTTTTTTACTTTTTTGCAATAATATATATTTTTTCAATGTAATGACATTCGTTAATATTATGTATCTTTAAACAGATTTTAGTTTATTGAAAACAGTTTAAAAATTTAAAGTATTAATATTATGGTTAAAGGGAGGTAAATCGTATAGAAGTGCGTAGATTTCATTTCAAGTTACTATTTTTCAGTGGAAAAGATGTTTGCTTATTTCGCCCGATGCAGGTGAATTAAAGCTGTATGGTAACACTGCAGATAATTGGTACAATAGTGAATGGAATATTACAACACAATAATAATTTTTACTTTTTGTATTCATTGTGTTAACAATGAATACTCTGTTATGAATAGTAGTAATCCTATCAGAGTCCGATTTTAGATCGCATATACCTAACAGCACCCAAGCCAGAATATTCCGAGACAAAGTAGTTCACGATTTGCAACATCATGCTGAAACTGGTACTTAATGTATTTCTGCGCGAGAAATTGACCAGACGCTCAATATGACGTCACAGAATATACTTGAAGCGATTAACTTGTCACAGAGATAAGACTGCCCATAATACTCGTGAGAGGTGTGTGGCAGTACTATGAGATGTACACTCGATGGCCTTCGCGGTCTATTTATAGAAAGTCACAGTCTAAACCACTGACGAAGACACTGTGACTGACACGTTAACAAAGAAGGATTATCAGACCATCACTGATAATGATCCTTTTATATATTGTACATTTATATATTAAATTATCAAACATGATTGGTTTAATTAACAGTTGATAAACATTTTTTAAAGAATTTTAATGCCTCACTTATAGAGATCACAGGCGTAAGAAGTACAGTTGAGTTCACACTAAAGTTTACACCCTGGTGCACTTGGAGTGCACTTTATCCACACCTGAAGTGCACTTAAAGTGCACTTTGAGGTGCAGTTTAGTTCAGCCAATTTATTGAAGCTAGAAAAAATACTTGTTTGTTGATTGAAGACAATATTGAATAATATTTAGGTTTATAAAACCTGCTAAACAGTTAAAGTTCAAATTCCCTAGTTGTAATTCTTCAATTTTCAAAAAATATAGATAATTATAAAATATTATCCCAACTTTCGCGAAATTTGGTCATCAAATAACGGCGCAATACGAATTTTAACCCTTGGGCGTAACACACCTGCATAAAGATATGCATGAGTAATCGTTCGTGACCGGAATCGGTATGACGTCATCGTAGTCCTACATCCTGATAGCGACACAGGTGAAAGATACCAAGTTTCCTTATTATAGCATATGTAGAGAAGATATAGATCGATTTTTTTTTCAAATAAAAAGTATTTTACGTAGAATAATCCTTTCTAGATCGAACAGCGAAAGAATTTTGACGATCGCGCATTATTTGTGAATGTGGTGATGATTAAAAAACTATGACCGTTGAACAGGTGTTTGAGACCTTTTTTCTCTATATATTATAATATGGAAAAATTGTGTCGAGCGCTTGTAATTAGAAATAAATGCTAATTTAAGAATTGCTATTTACAACTTAGTTTGTATTTACTGTTTATTAATGAATGCTTTTTTCTGTTGACTCTTCTATAATACTTTCATGATATCAATTTAAGTGAATATGAAGTATTAGTTTGGAGCCAATATTCTTATGAAAATGAGAATTTATTACTTACAGTTGATCATGTGGTTTCAGATTTCTTCAGCACCAGTTCTGATTAATTATCACAGAATGTTGATGCAACTTATGTTTTAAAAAACTTTATTATAATGGTTCATAAGAATTCCATCTTCGTTCGAGGGACTGCACTCACTTTGGTTTCAAAATAGATTAAGATAACTTGTTCCAAACGAACACAACTCGGCGACATCGTATGTTTTGTTTAGTTTGTAATAATTCCCTTTGTTATATTTTCATGCTTTTTCGTTTCAATAAGTTTCAATAAAATCACATAATATATTATTTCTCTTCGGTAAATTCAACTATTTATATATTTGTCTTACAAACGAGTAAAAGCATAGAGATATTAGCGTCGCAAATTGACTTCCGTGAAAAACAATATCAACTCCGAATCAAATTATTATTTTCTAACATCATTATTCAGACCAATATTAACTATAATTAACAAGTATATAATTGGCGATAGCCTTTTGACAGGTCTTGCGTAAATAATGCATTTGCTGGCTGTGCGATCTTAGTCTATACTAAGGACCGGGGCAGCATATTATCAAAAATCTTACGATAATTTAACAAAACATTGTCGAAGGATTTAAGACTAAAATCGGTCGTAAGACGCTTGATAATACGGGCCCCAGTTTCTTAATCCAATAAACGCGGTTCAACGCGGGACTTTTTTGTCATCTTGTACGAATTTATTGTTCCCCGTGGGGAACCTCGCATACTAAATCAACATATTTAAAGTTAGGGGTGCATCAAAATATCTTATCAATTACTCTCATGTGACACCAATCATTGATATTATTGCGTATGTTTCCACGGACACAGACTCTCAAATCCAAACACGTGTTGGCTGTCATTCTTGCGTTGACATTAATATACAAAGTATACGTACCGCACTCTCAATCAATTTCAACATTGTCTCAAACCGTCATGCTGTGAATTCGAAAGAAATTTTTAATCCGCCGACATATGTTACGCGATATATTGGAGATAAGGTAAATGTTTTGCAGATGACCGTTCAGGCGAACAAGGTCAAATTATGCATTAAAATATTGGTGTTTTTTTTGTGCAAAATAGCGAGGTTTAGAATTCCGTTATCATCATTCAATATAATCGCACAACCAGTATTATAAAGACATTCTATCAATTTTTATTTCTATGATTTTTCGACTCGACAAAGTCTAGATTAATATTCATACTTATTTTCAAAATAATATTTATTGCACACAACTTTACGAAACAATTTTAGTAGTATTCTCTGCACAACATTTCTGTCACCTGATTTTTCATTTTTTCGTCTTTGGTCGCTTGTAAGAAAATACGCGTAGTAAAATATTTTCTTTCCAAAAAAGGAAATTAGCGTTCTCCGCACGAAGTATATATTTTTTGGCAAGTATCTGTCAAAAAATGACGAGATCATAACTTTACATAGTTTAAATTATTTCTGCCGAGTTTTTCAATCTTTTTCCCCTTTCACTTGGTCATCATGTGGAAATCAAGAAAAATGCGCTTGGTTTCGACCAGTTATAGACTCATTCAATGTAATGACTTATTCAATTTACTTAATTTTTTATCCCTTTTTTCACGCAAATAAAAAGTATATTACATATACCTACTTGATATCTTGGAATTGTGCGATGAATGCAATCAAATATAAAAAGCGCTTTACGTTAATATAGCCTAGTTATTTAACTATTTTATATAAAATCAAAAAGTCATGTAGAAAATGTAATAATAAATAGAAAATGGATATTTAATTTCAAAATGGTTTTACGACTGATTAATTGACAGACGTGTATATATTACAATCCATTGACTGTTATAACTCAATTTAATCGATAGGACTACGATGACGTCACACACGGTAGATAAGCGATGCTGTACTATCGGCTAAATTGATACAGGTTTAAATCACTGGCAGTGTTTTCTCCAGAGCGCGTTTTTGGCACACTTTTTGACAGCTTTGACGCACTGAAAGACGACCAGCGGGTCTTCCGTGACGCACTCGAAAAATCGTCATTTGGAGGTAGCAATCGTCTGACCCGCATATTCGTCAGCGGATTATACTAGCCTTTTTCATCCGCGTCAAGCAGGCGCTTGTCAGAGCTAATGTCATTACCCAATAAAGCGCCTAAACGATGCTGATCATATATCGTCATATTTCGCGATGTCTGCTCTGAAACAGCGTCGTTTAGCGACGCTTTCACGCAAATGTCGAAGGGCGCTTTCTCGAAATAGATCGAGAATTTTGATAACCACTGAATTCGAGAATGTTTGATAAGGAAATGAGTGAAATCGCCGTATTAATTACGTATATTCGGATAGCAACAGTGGTCGGACACGGAAAATAAAACTTGCTTTAAATAAAGCAAGTTTTATTTTCCGTGTCCGACCACTGTTGCTATCCGAAAATTGTGCTACAGATTTAGATTTTTGCGGAGATTTTACTCATCTCGGGTAGGGCGAGAGGCTTACGCCAAAAACTACCAGAAATCGAATTTCTATCATTCAACATTTATTTGTTAGAATTCCAGCTCTAGCCAATCACAAGCTTGCCGTAATCAAGCCTATTCAAACAGCTTGTTACACGACACATTAGTCTGTTTTGCTGTTAAACTGGAACTCATAAACATGGAAGCCTTATTAACATTTTTTACTTCCCTGCAGTCTTAATTTATATGAAAACATCTTAAAGAGGTGCATCTCTTTGATCCCTGTACTTTTACAGATTTGTAAAATTTGATGTTTGATTGTATATCTATGGGACCCATTTATTTTTGTCATTGTTTACAAGCATGTGCTTCCTTGTCAGGCTCTTTGCATTATTTTTTTTAAATATCACAAGTTACTTTTCCCAACTCCCATCTTCAAAAAGTATCAGCCTACTTTCTTACATTAAAGACATGTTCCATACCTTGGCTCTTAATAAAATACAAAAACCTAGAATATCGTCAATTTAAAGGAATTTCATATAATCAAAGAACTGGTACATGTAAGTGCCGACCCCCTAATATTTCCATTTGACCCCCATTTTTTGAACGGATTATGGAGACTTCGGTAAATGACTATATCGGTAAATTGATTTTATATAGGAAATCGTTTGGAGAGATCGGTAAATTGATATTGTATAGTGTAATTATTCTGAATGTGTGATAATCAATGTTCATTATGATTTGTTTGTATATCATTGTTTGAAATTGTTTGTTAAATGTTGTTATATTTCAATAAAATCATAATTTCTCATTATTGAATAATCTTTTTTTCTTGATAAATACAAGTGATTTATATACGTCATGGAGTTCAGATCAAATTGCATATTTTAAAAAGATATAAGAATAATAAATAACAAACATAAATTCATCTTTTTTATTGTTTTATTCAAATATATCATGTACTAATATGTCATACTTTATTCAAATATATCAAGTACTAATATGTCATATTTACAAAAAAAATAACAGTTGATAGTACATCGTGAAACAATTAATTATTATAAAAAGATTACATTATATAAATAAATAATTAATTCCTATATTTTCGACGGGAATCTTACCAGACCTGAAATAAACAAAACAACATTAGATCAAAGTATAAAATAATACATATGATATAAATTAACTAATGTCATTATAAAAAGAACATTGTATGTATCAATTAATAAATCGTTGTAATATATCGACGGGAATCAAACATGCCTGAAAAAACGATAAAAAGGTAAATAAAATCATATTTTTCTATAAAATATTAATGTATTCAAAAGATATTTGATATTTGAAAGAATTTATTAATTAATCCACGGGAATCGAGCCTTAAAACTACATAAAAAGTATAATATATTACAGCTTTTTTAGAAATATATTTATCAATCCATGTGATAATAAAAACTGCATCGTATGTATTTGTTATAAAATGCAATATATCTTCGAAATTGAGTCTGAAACATAAAACAGTAAAAAAAAAACTGGAGTCGAAAATGTCCACTCAGAAGATAAATTGCCATTGATGACTGCCAATTAGCTAATAAAATACCGGTGCGTTTTAAACAATCATGATTATTCATATTCGTTCATATCTAAGTTTGAATTCAATAGCTTAATTGTCATCAATTGGCCAATTAAAGTTTGGTCACAAACCAACCAGGTGTGCGCATAATTAGCACACTATTTGATATACCTCTTTTATTTCATATCAGTCATTAAGTTGATAAAAAGTCAACAATAAAATTGATTTATAAATTTTATTTACTATTTCATCTAAGTAAATACACATTCTTAATGATACAATTTCTTTACTTTATAAAACGTGAAAATATTTTAATACAATGAATAATAAATACATAGAAAAGAGAATATAAGATCAGACAAAACACAATTCTGTAACATTTTCATCCAATCTTTAACTTCATTTATTTACATCTTCAAAAGCGAACTAACAACGATAAATAAATGATATTATTATACTTTATTCCTGTTGCTGCCAATGTATCTTCATTGTCTTCTGTAATAGTAAAATGAAAAACAACAACAGCGTGTAATTGTTATTTTTACAATAGTAAATCGTAAATAAAATCTCTTAATTTCAGAATAAAAACTGTCAAATAGGACAACTTAAATAATAAATATTTTTTAATGTAAGTACATTTGTATATTAATTCATTTTTATTTAATCATTAGCCACTAGCACTTATACTGTTATGCACACCTACTTAATATACACTATACAATATCAATTTACCGATCTCTCCAAACGATTTACTATATAAAATCAATTTACCGATATAGTCATTTACCGAAGTCTCCAGATACCTTTTGAACATGGGGGTCATGTGTGACCCCCAAAATTTTGGCCCTGGAGAAAACACTGAGTTAAATATCTCGATATATATACATTGTTTACATGCGTTAAACGTGGGTGTATGCTTAGATACAACAGACATACGTAATATTTCGATGTTTAATCGTTTTTTGTTTCCTTCGATGAATTTGACCTTTAAAACTCCATTTCGCCATAAATTCACCATTTCGTCCATTTCGCCTCAAAATCTCCATTCAGTGTTTTAGTCATACCGGCGATATTCCTGAGAGGCGTGACTAAAACACGTCTCAATGGATATTGGTTACGCCCCTCGGCTGATTGGATACAGATTATCTATACAAACGGAGAGGTCCAGTTCATTCGATTTGATAAAAATCACCTTTTCTTTCTGAATCACGAAGTACAGCATGTGGAATCTAACTATAGTTATTAGTGATTAAACATAGATCAACTTGGACGAAAGCGGAGGCACACTGACGGTGTGCCTTCAAATCTGGAGCAATTGCATTGTGACAGGATAAACGCCGACATAGGAAACGAGTCATGTGAAACTGAAAGAAACAAAGAAAGAAATTTATTTTTCATATCAAAACGACAAAAACCGACTCAGAAAATGAAAGGGGACTCTATAAACTCTTTACAGCGTAATGTTTCTATCTGTATAATTTAGTATAAACTATCATGACATGTGCAACTTGATAAGTCAATTCGCACCATGGCTATGCCATTTTAGTCAGCTTAATTATTAAGTTAATAACTTATTTATCTTGTCAAAAGTGCACCTATCTTAATGATCATTCTGTAACTTTAAACTTAACTTTGAACTTTATTTTTTCATGTCAAAATGTTTATCCCTTACAGTTTTCTGTGTAAGCAGTTATACAGTGTTTAGGTAGGAATGAGACGATATGTCATTGTCAATATATTGATAAGTCAGGTTCATGATATGTTGAGTTGAACCAGGTAATATCGGACATGCAGGGTTCTTCGGACACAAACTTCTTTTCCAAAAATTGTTGAATATTATCGACGATAACAATAAGATTCGGAAGAACATTTAGCCAAGCCTTCTATTTGGACGTCATCAAAATAGAATCTACTACAAGCGCTTATATAACAAAGTTTTTGATTGGATGTTTGGCTGTGCAACATATGACCCGCTCTTTTCAATATACGGTAGAGTAAAACAGGGTAACATCGGAGGTTTACAGTCAACTCATCAAATGCCCAAATTGTCAAACTTAATTTTTTGCACAACCAATAGACCAACTTGTCAAACTGATAAGGCAGACCTGCCTAGAATACTCGTGAGAGATGTTGGCAGTATTGATAGATAGATAGATAATATATATTGTGTAAAAATGTGTGAAAACTTAGGGCAATTACTGAGTATATCAATTGAATTTGAATGATTTAATATCATACTGTGATGGGTATATTACTAATATCAGACAAGTTAAAATATTAATATTAAATAGTGTCAGCAATTTCATACAATTTCCTCATAATATCTAAATAAAACGAAAATATTAAATGCATGCGGCTAAATTATGAATATACATTTTTACTATTTATAATAATAGTACACAAAGAATTTAATTAATCTAAACATTTTACTCATTTAAAAAAGGCGAAAATATGAAATGATTCTTTCTAAAATGCATGCGGCTTGCGTATCGGTTGTATAATTATATAAGGTTTCTGCCTGGTATCATAAGATCAAACTGTCGTATGAGTAATGATTTAAAAAACAACAACCTTACTCAAGAGTATAGCTCAACAAACCCAGATGATCTATTTTGTGTCCGATACAAGCAGTCAGGAATGTCCGATACAACACTCAACCTGTCTGATACTAAACAACATTGATTGCAATGTAAAACACACTATTTCAATGCATTACTGTTGTAGAAAATGTATATTTTGTATTATTGGCCATAAAAATCATAGTTCAGACAATGTTCTTATTAAAAGTATCGAATTAAAATTACATGAAATTTTAAAATCTAAAATAGTTCACCTCTGCTGGATACCAAGTCATATTGGTATACATGGAAATGAAAAAATAGACATTTTGGCCCTTCAACCGGTAGATATCAAATTACCAAGCAGTGATTTCAAATGTTCAATTAACATGTTAATTAAGTCAAAATGGCAAACAATGTGGAACAATGCTATTTTTAATAAGTTACATGACATAAAGCCAACCCATGATTCATCTTCGTCAATAATATTAATAGATAATATAGTAATTGATATATCAAATAGTAATTGCCCGATGTAGAATTGGTCATGCCAGATTAGCACATTCATACCTTCTCAAAAGAGAGGAAGCACCTATATCAGACCTGCCAACTCTCCTGCATTTTCCGGGATACTCCCGGATTTAAGTCAACTTTTTCAACTCCCGCAATCATACTAGAATCTCCCGTATAACGTTTTTTTTTTCAAAATTTTGAGACGAAGGTCAAATTTTCTGTTGATTTTCGTTCGTTTCATGGTCATTTTGACCATCCTAAAAAAACACATTGATCCAATAAAAACTGGTTAAAACTGGATTGCTGGTACTGTAGATTACACATGCGCAAATACAAAATGGGTAACCAGCAGGGTTTATTCTATGGCATGGGATACACACTAATATTTCGAATACCGGGCGCATTTTCGGGATATACACGCGAAAACCACCTGAATCTCTTTATCAGTCATGGATAAAACCGTGAAATCCACTCAAAAAATCATAAAAACACGCTAATTTTACATCAGTTTACAACTAATACTGTTATTATTCAGTTTAGCATTATATTCCGTGAAAATGAAACTCCTTCAATCATATAGACACCAATGTCATATATTTTCGCGATCCACGCTATAAAAAATTGTCGTGAAATATACGTTAGTATTTTTGTTTAAGCTAAATTTCATTTATTTATTCTTCTTAATATAGCAAGCAATGATTCAGGAAACAACAAATGTTCCCGTTTTCGCGCATATACGCAGTTAAAATTATTCCAATAATGACAGACATTTTCTTACTGACAGCATCATATGTACCGGTAAAATTTAAGCATGTGCGGCGATTCCTTTGTTTGAAATGTTTATGTTTGCCACTGGCATCCCTGTTGAGGGTGTATGATCAATTTAAGCAGGACCTACAAAAATTCAGATTTAGATTATAACATTACTTAAAAAAAATAAGTTTTAAAATTGTACTGTTTATTGAACCTTCCGTATGCGGCAAGTTCCAGCTTTGTGGACTGCATGTATTAAAAATACAATTTCATGTCACCTCTTGATTTTCAAAGGTATGGTCGTAATTTTCCTTGTTTATTGATTTCTGGAATAAACACTGACCCAGCAATAAAATTGATAGAAAAAATAGCTTCTCAATTTATCAAGTCACAGTTATCAACAATCATACATTGTGTTTGTAATACATGAATAAGTATAGACATTGTACATAGTACAAGTAAAATGATAAGTAGAAGTGGCTGAAAATTCTTTGTCATTTAAAAAGTATGTTTGAAAGGTAATGGCAAAATATGTGTCACAAATTGTAAAATATGTGTCGTGAATAGTGATATATTGTGTCACAAATAGTGAAATGTTTGTCGCGAATAAATCTCCCTCATTGGGATTTGCAAAAGTTGGCAGATCTGCTAAATGTATACCATGCGACGAGCATTTCAATGTAAAACACGTTCTCCTTGACTGTCAGGATCTTAAATACATCCGTGACAAACATTTTAAGGTTAACTCACTTAAAGAACTTTTTGAGTCAGTACCATCATATGCAATACTTAATTTTTAGAAAGAAATAAATATATATAATAAAATATAGGATTTTAAATCATTATAATCGATTGAATTAATAGTATCATCAAATGTTTTTGGCGCGATATGACCTTTTTGTGTTGGTGCCCTGTAAAACCCACTCAAACAAAATTATATAGAAACCACAAGTAATAAGCAAGTTTTAAACAAACAAGACCGTGAGTTTCTGATATTACCTGGTTCTACTTTATTGTGCTTTCCTGGCCCTGCTTGATATATCCTGATATGACCCCGACATTCATAATTAGGGAAAGTCACTGCCTTGTCACTGTATTTTCAGTGTTCTACAGTAGGGATTAAACAACGATTGATTATAATCAATAATGGATTGCTTCAGTAAATTTAGGAGACAATCAATTATGAAGTTTAATTATCGATTATCGCTAATGTTGAAATTCATTTTATTGACAAAGAGACATACCATGTACTAGTTTTAATTAATTAATATTTCTGAATTGTTTTGTTTGTTTGTTGGGTTTAATGCCGTAGTAACACATTGTATAGTTCATATAACGGTGGTAATATTTCTGAAGAAAAAATCATTCCATGGGAATAAGACTCTTCTTAATTAAACCATGATGGGTACATTTTTAGCTTGACTTTACAAAGTAAATGGAGAGCTCTCCTACTCGCAGTAGCGTCCACATCTGCGTCCACATTTCTGATTAAAGTTTTTGTGCAGTAAAATATTTTTTACTATAACTTTTTTATTTCTTAAGGTATCAACTTCAAACTTAAAATATATGCTCCTTATCATCAACCACATTTCATGTGACAAGGTTCATTACTCCAAATACAATATTTTTGGAATTATCTTCCCTTGAACTTATAGTTTTCTTAAAAAAATGGTTGTTTTTATCGCAACTGTTTTATTTCTTTAGGTATTGACTTCAAACTTTAAGTATATGTTACTTATTTAGTTATTATCAACCACATCTCATGTGACGAGGTTCATTTTTTCAAAATTGTCTCCCATGAACTTAAAATTTTAAAGATTTTTTTTACTTTAAATTTGTTAAGGTTATATTTCCAAATTTTAGAATATGTATGTTCCTTATCATCAACCACATCTCCTGTGACAAATACTTGCTTAGTCGAGCATGCTGTCTCCTCTGACAGCTCTTGTTACTAATTATTGTAAATCATTGAGATCTGTGTTGATATTTTTTGTTGGCGACATGGAATTCTCCATTATTGGACAATATATAGCTCCTTTTCTATACACAATTCCATTATGGGTACGAAAATGTCCGAAAATGGATTTTATTATTTAACATAAACAGCCACCAAACCACTAAGTATAGGTTGATTATGCATGATTTAATATTTTATTATATGAAACAAATTCACTTTAACTATTGCAACTTAATGTCATATCTTTTTGGAAATCCTGAATTAAAACCCAGAGTAAATGTTTCGATTATATAATTGATGATTGATCGGAAAGAGTCTTCCGATTATTTTGGATGATCAATTATGATCAATTATTTTTTTTCTGATTTTCTGAAACCCTATTCTACAGGTTTGCCCGTTAAGACATACAATCTCTGTGGCTGTTTGTAAATGAGTTTGGCACAACTCGACCCGTGGGCATCTCTGTCTCCATAAACAAATTCATGTATCCTATAGACTGCTGTCATATATAGGATCTCTTGTCATCGCTCAGGGGGTCTTGTCGAGATGACCTTTGTGTTGACCAATCAATGCATAGCTTTCATCTTGATGAAACTTTGTATGTATCCTGATTTCGCGATTTCTATCCTTAATATATAACTGATCGTATGATTACGGGTGTTGCACCGTAACTTTTTAGCGTGTTTCACAACAGAGTTAAATTATGCAATCTTATCAACTTTCGATTTCGCCAGAAAAATCTACCGTAAGGTTTTTTTTTTGATTTTGCAGAAGAAATCGGCCGAAAGTTGGTTTTCTTTCGATTTCGCCAATTATATCCAGAGTTTGCTCATTTAAACCATTTATTTGACGCTAAAAAGTAAATGAAACGTGAAACTTAATAATTTCATGCCCTAGGGCGATTGTAATATTTTTTGTGGGTGTGTGTGAAACCAATCTAAATCAAGCAAAGTTGGATAATGTATACAGACATAAAGATTACATTCATTATATGAAAATTAATATGCTAAAATTGATAAATACTTCACCATAACAGTTAAAGACTCAGACTCTCCTATTTGTAAGGAAATTATGTTTTAACCTTTAAGTGATTTCAATACACTACCAGGGCTTTGCCCTTGACCCACCAGGAGCCCTAGCGGCCCCCAGCAAAATTTTCAGGATTCTTAAGATTTCTAACTTTCACCCATGGACCAAGGTTTGCTAGCTAATTTGATGGTGGTGTGATTCACAGATTATGGTTGATCGTTTTTTTGCAGATTGCGTGACATTGATGATGTTAACATGTTACTAAACATAATGATTGCGTCATGAATATTATTAGGAGAATAATTCACCTGAAAGTGACCTTTATAACAAAATAGCTAGATTTTAAATTAGTGAGTAGACGAGCGGGGAAATGTTGAATGAGTTTTAATCAGATAGTTGACATCTCAACCCTAAGTTTGGACAACTCGACTCGCAGGTAGAGCCAACTCAACCCATGGACAACTTGTCCCATATTATATTTTATAAGTTAATTGAGTTAAAACCGTAGTCTTGTCCCATACAGAATATATTGGCAAATAAAATAATTAATTACATTTCAAGAAACTGTCATACATGTTAATACAGAAGTTATTAAATAGTGTGATGTCTAAAAACAAGAGTAATTTTTTCACATACTTTTACGGAACGTTACTTCAATTGTGCATTGTTTATAGTGGAAATAAACAAAAATAGTTGTATTTTTACAATAACTATCCTTATTGTATCTTATCGTAAATAATCATTTATATCGTCTTTCGTATCAAAACGTATCGTATTGTGTGATGACTGTATCGTCTCATCCCTAGTCTTTAGAACAACTCAACCAAATAACTAGCTTAAGTTACAATCTTCAGCGAAGTGTGCGATGGAGTAAATTGAAGAGTATCCCGATGAAATAATGTATAATCCTTAAATTTGGTAATTGTCAACGTATTAAATGACTATTCTGTATATAAAATATGTCAAAGTTTCCAATAGGTCTTAAAATTCAGTACTCTGCTGCCATGTTGAAACCTAATTAAGAGGTGCTTTAAAATGTCAGTTTGGTTAATAGCTTTCATGACTGCTAAAAAGCCACATTTATGATCAAATTTTTTTAAACGTTTGCTCTAAGACATATTAAAGATAAGTTTGTTTATAATAGGCATTTTTGACAAATGCTGATGCCTACGTGGATGTCGAATGTTGGTCATTAGTTGGGGATTTTCTCAAACAAGTTAACAGGGAATTTATTATGTATAATTTGTATACATGTTAATGTCCCATTAGAACCCATTAGAACCACTACTTTTACGTGGAAACACTTTTTATTTCATGATAAATATCGCGATAGACGGAATATGATTTAGACCAGGAGTGCTCAATAAGTCCATACTTTATACGGAACAAAACATCAGGGCATATAGTTTCGTAAACTAAATCTTGTTTTATGTAAATATCTTGCAATACATGTAACAAACACTAGGAAATATTTAAATACAATGTAGTGTGCATAAAATGATTTTAACATTTCTTTGTCCAAAACACCCACATTGTCCTAAAAACTTTAAAAGGTTTATTATTAATTGTCTGTACAAATAATTTGTGTACAAGACACAGTTTACCGTTTGATTTAAATTCTGTACGAAGTATTTGGAGCTAACAATTAAATCACACAGGATCAATTTGCATTTTTTTCGGTAAAAGAAAGGTAGTTGATATTTTGTGCGTTATAAGCCATTCAAATATTTGTCTGGTGAGAGAAATCTGCAAAAACTGATTCAAGTTTGATTTTCTTTATTAGTTGTGTTTGTAGATTACGTGACTATATACCTGGGATATGTTGTTAGTGACTTATTACGGATCACGATAAAAATTTAAAATTAAAATTTCAAAATACGATTCAGTGTCTGTAATTGTGTCATAAAACATTCTTATTATTGTAAGACAAACTTACTTATATGATGCAGGAAATATACAATAAAAGTCACAAAAATGCACTAAAACTGCCTGAGACTTGACATGTGGGATAGATATTTACTGTACAGACCTTTTTCTCCTTATATAACAGCGGCCCTTTACAGGTGCCTTCCCCTCTTGAAATTTCTTTAAAATCATGCAGTTTTCCCCAAATTTGGAGTTTACCTTGGATTTTTTGTTCCCCTTTCTATGAAATTGCGGTAAAATTTCCCCAAATGTTCTTCATGAAAAAGGCTCCAGGCCCCTTCCCCAAGCATTGAAAAAAAGCCCTGCTGTATGAAACACAATCATTTGTAGTTGTATGTCAATTTGCACTAAAATTGTCATTATCAGAACACTACTTTCCTGCTTCCAAAAATATGTCTGTACAGTTTTGATAGTTTTAGAAAAATTTGATATTCAAGTTGAAATCTGTGAATGAGTATCTTTAATGTATTGTGGCTCCATGATCTTTGGAAGTGCATGTTTTAGGGGCTGAAAGCTTTGTCGCGGTCATGAATAAGGTGGAAGCGTGCAAGATTTCTAATCTACCGGTAGGTGCCCCCGTTCGAATCCCAGCCATAACATTCAATGAAAGTTTGATCTTACATGTTGATTTACTGCTAAAGGGGTCTGAATTGGCTTCTTAATGAGTGCTGATAAAGCATATTGTCAAACAAGCTGTTTATGTGAGTTCATCACCGTACACAACGTAATAAAATCTTGGTGAATAATCCATATAAAATTCACTTCCTTTATACCCACTCAGTTAGTTCTCTTATTTACAACTTAGTTGTGTCCAATTTGACTTTTTTCCAGTGTCAATATGTCTTGCTTATAGAAGCAGCCAAAATTGATCAGCTCGATCCTGGACCATTAGCTCCAAATACTTTGCACACAATTTAAATCGAACTGATAACTAGGGTCTTGTACACATATGATATGCACAGATAACTAATAGCAAACATTCAAATGTTTCAGGCTACCGTGGATGTTTTTGGACATGCTACAGTGTATGAATACTTTATGAACGATTTAGATATTTCCTGATGTTAGGCAATTGCAAGATTTTAACGTAAAACAGGTGTTAGTGTACCTTCTAAAAATCGTGTGTCTATTTACTCTGTTGTCTCGTTGTGTATAAAGTAGGAAATCATTGAACGTTCCTTGTCTAACTCATATTCCGTCTAGCGTGATATTTATCATGATTTGAAAGTGTCTCCACGTGAAAGTCATGGTTTTCATAGTGCATTAACACTGTGTATACAATTTTACTGAAAACTCGTTTGAGAAAATCCCCAACAAATGATCGGCATTGGATGTCCACGTAGGCATCGGCATAAGTCATAAATGCCTAATACAACTCTATGAGTTATAGAACAAAATATTGAATTGGTTGCCTCTAAATGGAACTAGGAAGAAACAGCTGTTGTTCCTTCTATTTTTCTCATTGTCGGACCTTTTCGTCATTGTATGTTCTAACATTTACTCTTTAAATGATTGTTAAGGAATTGTAAGAAAAATCCTTGTATGTGAAGGGGGTATAATAGTGATAGCAAGTTTAAGGTTTAGATTTGATACCCACTTTTTTCTGCTCAGCTAAGTCAACTTTTGACCTATATTTTTAACCAATACAATTTGCTCTACCATAGATGTTTGTCCAATGAAATTCTCTTGCAGTATAGAGAAATGAATAAGAGAAAAGGTACCTTTGGTTGTTTGTGATAAACAGGTTTGTTGCTCGGACGATAGATGCTGACTATTTCCTGTGTATTATGGGTGACTCTCTATGATATTACTTGGGGGGCTTTAGATGATAAATTCCAATATTTCATAAATGATTTGAATTTATATGTTGTTTAAGTTAACAAAAATTAACATCCATGTTATCTTGACTCTAGGTTATCATATTTCTAAAGGATGTGCTACAGTGTAGTACCTTTATTATACTAATTTAAACAAGTTAATGTACAAGTGATAAGACTTCATCTTTTGTTTAAACAAGTCTTTAATCATAACTAGTATCCTGTGTTGTATTTTAGGACCCAAATATGATTGGAGGCAGACAGAAGAAAATGTTACACTTTTTATATCAGTTAGTCGAGTACCTTCTGAAAGATTGAATGAAATTGATGTAAAGTTTGCTAATAATGACTTTACAATAACACTTCCAGGTAAAAGATTTCATCATGTTAAAGTTTTCTCTGTATTATCAATTTGTATTATGTGACAAACCTCTTATGTCATTATGATATAAAGGAACATTATAATGTCAACTAACTGACATTGGATTCAGTCAATGTTTTTTATTTCTACTTGTACAAAAGGAAAACATAATTATTATTCACTATTCAGTAAACCTTGTTGTAATTATAAAATAATACATTCATTATTTCAATTCTAAATTATTTTGTTTTATGTTAAAGGAATTGAGAGGCAAAAGTTTTACTTTTTTTCCTGATTTTGCATTATATTTTTGTAATTGCATTTGCAACAGACAAACTGATATATTACTTGGCAAAATATTTCTATATTTTCTCTTAATATTTGGGGTATTTCTTTCCTATGCCCAGCATGGGTCAGGTTAGCTAAAAATAGAGAAGTGTTAAAATATGCATTAACCGATGAGAAGAGTAAAATATAGATGTGTTTCTGTCTAAAAATAGAGATATAAGTTTGCACATACACATTTAGCAGAGGGTAGAAAGTGAACGTGTGAAACATTCAACGGATACACAGGAAATAAAAGTAAGTATTTGTTATAAAAGAAATGTTAATGTTCTACACACATGGCAATATGAAAATAAAAAACCATGAACACTTAATCTAATATAAATTAGAAGATGGTTAATTTTTCATTCATAGATGATGTTATATTTAATTTTTGGTATAGATGGTGAGAGTTGGACTTGGTATTTATTTGGTGATATAGTTAAAGAATATAGTAAAGTTATGATCAAGAAACAAAAAATGCGATTATTAATGGAGAAGAAGGAATATAAATTATGGTCTCAACTTGAGGTATGTGTTGCAATCTTTCTTCATTGTTATTTAAGTGCAGTACATATTGTGCTAACAGCCTTGTTTGAATAACGCGCTCCTGCCAACAGCGGCCATTCTGATTTCTCCCCACTGAAAATGCACTTAAATAGACCAGGAATTAGGGATGTGTACCGGTCATAGTATGGGTATTGTTTCATAAATTTCCAGTAAATATTGTTTCATTTTGGTACCGGTACTTAAATTGGTACTTTGAACAAAATAGAGCAGATTTAGAATTAAAAATATGAAAGTCTACGGAAGATGATCCAGAAAAAAACAGAACTGCTGATGCAGGGTCAACAAGTTTTACTGCACATACTTAAAATATACATCACAAGAAAGGGCATTTATTTTTAAATAAAAGGCTATAAAAGGTTATATTTCTATCAGGTATATTACCATGTCCATGTCCACATTTCTGATTAAAGTTTTTGTGCAGTAAACAATTTTTTACTATAACAGTGTTTATTTTTGGTCAATTTTATAGCCATTTATGGGCTATATTCCCAATTTAAAATCCTATCTTTTTTCTCCAAATTTCAATCTGAAATTCCCAATTTTACTTGAAAAAACTTTTTTGGAAAAAAAAACAGCTGTAAGTATGTTTCAGCTTAAAATTATACATTCCATTAATCTTTCTTTTTAATTAACTTACTAACTTTATGAAAAATGAAACTAAAAACTTTGTTATATCTGCTATTGTTTAAAATTTACATGACATTTCATCCCTATTTTAACCAAAATGCCGATAAAATTCCCAATTCTAGGGGTATGGATCATATTCCCTTTGTTGAAAAAAACATTGTATAACTCTTTTATTTCTTGAGGTATCAACTTCAAACTTTAAATATATGTTCCTTATTATCAACCACATCTCATGTGACAAGGTTCATATCTCCTAATTCCTTTTTTCAGAATTATCCCCCCTTGAACTTAGAGTTTTCTTTAAAAATGCCTGTTTTTATGGCAACTGTTTTGATTCTTTAGGTATTGACTTCAAACTTTAAATATATGTTCCTTATTATCAACCACATCCAGGGTTCTGCCAAGGATCTGAATGACTAGGGAAAATGGCCTTACTGGTCTAATAAAGTGGAGACAATTGGAATTTTGTTGTATACAGTAAAAGAACCACAAATAGAATGTCTTTTCATGAAAACTTTCAATAGTATTCTTTATATAATTTAAACAAACCTAATAATTTAATTTAAAATTAAAATCAAATTACTTTCTTTTGTAACAACGTAAACTTGTTCTCAATGTTCCCATGTGCAGAAAAATCCAGCTTTAATGTGGCTCCCACATTATCTTTCTTGTTATTGTTTAGCAGAGACATAGATAACATGTATCTAATTCCCTGTTGTTTCGGACAGTCTGTTTCTAAGAGATTATGTTGATAACATTATGGGTACTGAAATCCCTTTCACAGGCCTGTTAACACCATATATCATTGATAGTAGCAGAAAGTAATAATAAAAGAGCAGTTTTTTACCCTAACTTTCAGCATGCTTTTTGCTCTATGATTTTTATGACGTTCTAAAAATAGAACAAAGCTGGCAAGTTTTTGTGAATGGCATTACAAACATAACTGACTTTTTCGTGAAACAACACATATTAAACATGAATTTATGGTGTGATTTACTTGTGTTTGTGATTATTCATTCAACAGTGTACATATTATGGAATAAAAAATAAATTTATATGCCAAAAATGCAATTGTAACATATTTTTGCGACCCTACAGAAAATACAACAAAGACATAATGAAAATTACGTGGATTGACGCAAGTTTGCGCATCATCAAGCATTGAATTGAGTTGTCCTTATTGATTGGATAATTGTGCCGTAAACAATCAATCAGATTTTCCCTTTTCAAATTGTTTGGAAAGATAAATGTTGACAATTACGAATTTCGGCTACATTGTTGTCAGAAATTTGTGAATAATTATGCGACATTCAGCTTTTTTATTTGGCAGAACCCTGCATATCTCATGTGACAAGGTCCATAACTCTACATTTTTTTTTCAAAATTGTCTCCGGTGAACTTAAAATTTTCTTTGAAAAATTTTTTTTTTTACTTTAAATTTGTTTAGGTATCATTTTTATACGCCCGTTTATGAAAAAACGGAAGTATTATGTTATGATGTTGTCTGTCTGTCCGTCTGTCTGTTCGTGGACAATTGCTTGTCCGGATGATAACTCAAGAAAGGATGTACCTAGGTTCCTCAAATTTTATGAGTGGATAGCCCTTGGATGGAGGAGGTTCTCTATTGATTTTGAGACCCCAGGGTCAAAGGTCAAGGTCACTGGGACTTAAAATAGGTAAAACTTGTCCAGACGATCACTCAACAACGACTGTACCTAGGTTCACAAAATTTTATGTAAGAGTAGCCAATGTGTCAAAGATGTTCCCTTTTGGTTTTGGGGCCCCTGGGTCAAACATCAAGGTCACATTGGCATCATATGGGAAAAAAACTTGTCCGGACAATAACTGAACAACCAATCTACCTAGGTTCACAAAATTTTATGTGAGATTAGCCCATGTGTCAAGGATGTGCCCTATAGGTTTATTGGGCCCCAGGTTCAAAGGTCAAGGTCACAGGGGGCATCATATGGAAAAACTTTGTCCGGACAATAACTGAACCACCAATGTACCTAGGTTCACCAAATTTTATGTGAGAGTAGCCCATGTGTCAAGGATATGCCTTATTGGTTTTTGGGCCCCTGGGTCAAAGGTCAAGGTTACAGGGGCATCAATTTGAAAAACATTGTCCGGGTAATAACTCAACAATGACTGCACCTAGGTTCACCAAATTTCATGTGAGAGTACATGTAGCCCATGTGTCAAGGATGTTCCCTATTTGGTTTTTTGTACCTAGGTTAACCAAATTTTACGTGGATCAGCCCATTTGTCAAGGAGTAATGTGTTGATAGCTCTTTGGTAGAGGATGTTCCCTTTTGATTTGGAGACCCCATGGTCAAAAGTCAAAGTCACTGGGACTTAATTTATATTGAATTATTTTCCAGACAATAACTCAATAATGATTGTACCTGGGTTCACCGAATTTTATTTAAGGGTAGCCTAAATGTCTAGCATATGCCCCATTGGTTTTAGGCCCCTGAGTCAAAGGTCAAAGTCACAAGGAAATCATGAGGAAAAACCTTGTCCAACAACCAACTTTATCTAAGATCACCAAATTTTATGTATCAATACTCTTTGGGTCAAGGGTGAGAACTTTTGGTTCTGAGGCCCCAGGGTCATGGTCACTGGAAGTTTGTATGGGAAAACTTTGTGCCGGTGATAACTCAACCATGGCTGTACCTAGGTTCTCAAAAAACGCAAATGGCGAAAAAATTATTGAAAGTGCCGAAAAAAATATTTAAAAAATAAGCATATTTTTTCGTAGTAGACTGAAATAAAGTACCCTTTATACTGACGGACGATTGTTAATCCAGATAAGAGTTGTGAAAAGTGAGACCGCCCGCAGCAATTATACATGTCAATTACGCGTACATGTCAATTAGACCTTATTGTCGGTCATGCTGGGAGATTAACTCGCCGACAAAAGGTGTCAGAAAATCGATAAGGGAGTCGTCGAGTTACTTAACACACATGATAACATTCATATATACCTAACACTTGTACCTATAGAAAGTATATTGATATAAGGGCCACTAAGATATAACCAGTCAATTATTTTCACACGATTGGCAATATCGAGGGATTTTTCTTAACACCAAGTGCGCGAAAAACAAATTAAATTTTTTACATCAGCGTTTCTTTAAGCATCGTTTATTAAATCAAGATGAATTCATTAAAAACAATAAGCTTATTTATTACAGACAAAGTTTCATATGAAATTGAGATCTAGTGTGGGTTGCGAAAATGAATGACATTACACTGAAATGGTTGAAGCGATTTCGTTCCATATGATACAGAATTAAATCAACTGTAACTTAATTGTTCGTTTTGACAGTTATTTACGTGTATTTTCGGGAAAATCCTCTTTTTTTTCTAAACCGTTAAAACCGGAAGAAGTGTGGTAGGTTAGATGCCGGAATTTGCTCAGTTAAGATTTTATTTACTATAAATTTGAAATGACGTCTTTGAAATGTCAAAAGATAATTGCCTGTTTTCACTGATAGATTAAAAACTAAGAAATAATTATATTTTGAAATAAACATGAATCTGTGCATGATATAAATATAGATCTAGACTTGTTAAAAAATTAATTTAAGGTTTATGATGAGATGAGAATTATTTGAAATCATGTCAGAGCCCAAAAAAATTATTTTGATACAAAATTTATTAGGAGTCGAGTCATATACATGTAGGCAAAGAGAAATAAACAATTCATGGGCATTACATTTCATTAAAAAAGTTGGAAAGAATTTAAGATTTGTTATTCATATATGCAAAAATGCAGTAAAATTTTTATAACTATTTAAGTTTTAAATACCTTGTAAAATGGGTATTAAAGAATTAGAATTTGATTTTTTTTCGAATTGGCCAGTGGGAACCCTGGTGAAGTAAATCAGATTTTACTTGGTTAGGGTGAAAGGCAAGTTTGGAGTCTATAAATTCATGCAAGTACTCCTTTCGTTTGCATTTCACACATAGATTTTTATTTTTATTCATGATACTCATCATACTTTGCCTCAGTGTACTGAGTATTTGTATGAAAGACAAATTTAAGAAAAAATGCATGTAAATCTGGAACATAATTTTCATGTTGTATCGCATAAAGTGGTGGACCACTAAAAAAATTTCTGGGCCTCCAAGATTTCACAGTCAGTGGTCCAGCTGGCCACGAAGCAAAACTGGTTAGTATTTTGCCCTGATTCCTTATCATCAACCACATCTCATGTGACAAATACTAACTTAGTCGAGCATGCTGTCTCTTCTGACAGCTTTTGTTATCAGATATAGTCAAAATTTGTCTATTAATGTTACTTCAAAATTATTTAGTTTATGAGACTACACACATTTGACATGTATATTTTTGTGTAAGAAATCTCTTAATTGTCCCATAACTCTTATGAAACTCCTCTGCACACTGCTCTTCCATCTTCCTCTAGAACGCTCGACACGCTCGACATTAACATCATTTGATATCCTTCTTTTAACGAGACCGAGCCCCAATATTAAGCCGGCTCAAATCATCTGAAAACCATTTGAGCAACTCAAAACTTGTGTACAGCAATCAGTGTATATATGTAGCAATTGTCAAATCATATTAAACGTTTCTGTCGGAGATTCTCATAATAGCTGATGAAATCGTGAAATTTACGCTTATTAGACAACAACATTTTTGTATGTTGAACGTTGCAACCATGGGTGCTTGTAACTTGATATTTTTGTAGTCTATTATCTAAATGATGTCAAAATTTGACACAAAGTTCCTACTGTGTAATGTAACTTTTTGGCGAAATTTGAACATTTTTATTTTTTTTGTTAGTTCATGGCAAAGCATAATCTAACATCTAACGGTCTTATGTCATGTAATTTGAGCTGTGTCGCCTCAGCGTTTCCATATTTATCAAAGAATAGCTTGCTACTGGATAAAGATTTATGTGTTATATTTCTCCCATTGAATGGAGAGTGCTCTCTCTTTCTTTTAGTGTATAATTTAAATATGTGCGGAAAATATTGTTGTCTCTATGTTACAAGTCTGGTTTTTCTGGATCATCCCTCATGCAATGCTTTAATATCATAACTTTTGTGTATTTATCATGTTGTACAAGGATTTAACTCTAAACTGTGGTTATGTATAAATATGCATTATTACTGTCCAGTATGCCCAGTGTAGATCTATATTGATAATTGATAAGAAATGACTTATAAAGTAATGTTGCAGGTATAGTCATGCTACTTATACACCAAAATTATTTTGAACGATTTTAAGGACTAGGTGCCAAAGATGTCAATTCCTAAAAGATCTTTTTTTTCAAAGTAATTACCCACATGTCACTTGATTACAATAAAATTTGTAGTTCTGTAATAGTCTTTCAAATGTAAAATCTACATGTTTAAATTATATTGTTGTTATTTTGCCATAGCATGAGTGTACTGTCACAACTACATTGTGGGCCCAGCGCCCCCTTCAAACCCATATGACAAAGGGGACACATCTCCCATTGGTGACCCCTCTAAGACATCTTTTGACAGGGGATGTGCACAAAAGGGGTACTTTTTGGACAAGATTCCTAAAGTGAAATTCTCTAGGAAAAACCATTTTCAAGGCCAGCCTGTGGTGGCCATTTTGAAGGGGGGGGGCTAGGCAAGTAAAAATGGGGGATTGTCCTGTTAAGGGTTAAGCTTCATTAGATATTTTCTATTTGCTTGAGGATATATGTTTGTGTTTAAGGTGTTCTCCAGTGAAACTGTACATGTATGTATTTTCTTGTGGTATTTTTACTTGTATTTGTGCTGGTATTAAACATGTAATCATAACTTGTAATAATTTATTTGGAGATTGATTTTTTTTATTCATTTAACAAACAAAAATATGAAATATAATGATAGTTTTGTTACCTAAATGATTTTCACTTAAAGGTTGATAAGATACCAACAGATGATGTCGTAAGTAATACAGAGACAGGTTCTCATCAAGTAGATAATCAAAGTACTCAAAATACCATAACTGATGAGATATCTAGTGATCAAAATGATACAACTGTTTGTAGTGAAGAATGTATTGATGACAGAGCAGGTAAAAGAGAGAAAGATAATCTTGAAAATATTGTTAAAGATGAAGGTATGTTTATTGTGAAAAAAAATTGGTAAATAATGTATTTATAGTATTTTAATTCTTTATTTTAATCATTTAATGATAAGAAAAAAACAAAAGGACTTGAGACAAATAGAATTAAATGCACAGTGTGAACTCCCAACAAAATTTCACTACTAGATTAAATAAGTAACATTATTTATGTAGATTAACTAAGAATATGTGATCAAAGAAACACTATCCATAAGGATAAGTATTACTTTTTAAGGAAACTTTTCTTTGGAATTGTATTTCAACATGTGATATAAATTTCAGAGTTTTATGGAATTGCTTTATGCTTTGGTTATATACTTAAACGCAAAAGTTTTGCAACATTTTAATGGTCAATTTTAGGCACGAGTCAATGTTCATAAAAATATGTCCCAACTAAGTACTGATGTGCAGGACTCTCACAAAAACACTGTGTGTAATTTTAATCGATATGCTCATGGATCGTATCGGAATTGCACTTTCCTCCATTTTCTCACTTTGCATGTGCACGAATTCAAAATGTTATTTTTATTCAATTCTTCCAACACATTTGAAAGATGAGAGTGTCGTTGTATGAAGAACAATACAATATTGACAAGTTTAGGTTTATGGTTACGTCATATAGCTTTCAAATGAGCAATGTGCATGTGCATTGCGATGTTGGAAGCTGGCCTTAATCAAGCTGAATTTGGTGTGCAAAGGTCGACTATAAGTTGTTTGCAGAGTTAATTTCGCGAGACTGACACAGTAGCCGACCATCCACGTGCCGAACTACCACGTGTCACCACGTTACGTCAGGACCAGACTGTATGTTTAATGCACCTACGAAATCGCAAGAAGACAGCAACACGAACTGCAGCAGAGATTCCTGGAGAAAACTGGCCTCATCTTAATCAACGGTCGTGGACGAGAATCAGTGTGGCGTAATGGACGTGAATGCCAAGAACTCACTGCACAATGTTACTTGGATGAGATTCTGCTCCATGTTGTTTTCCATATTTTGCTGCAAACCCCGGCATGGTGTTACAACAAGATAACTCTCGACCTCATATGGCTCGTGTAACTCAGCATTTCCTTTTGGATAACAATATTCCTACCCTTCCATGGCCAGCATACTCACCTGATCTTAAACCTAATGAACATTTTCGGGACAACCTTAAGCAAAAACAGCATGGAATAAATGAACAAAACATGAACAGGCAGCTTTGCAACGAGAATGGGATGCTATGCCACATGAATTTATCTGGAGGCTCGTGGGTTCAATGCGGCTATGATGCACCGCTGTTATTCGCGCCAGATGTGGCCATTAACGGTAATGAGGTGCGTGCCATAACTAGGCTTACTTTGTGTGACTTTTCATTTTGACATTTTTCATACGATGATTGTCCATATTGGGTAGAAGACTCTTAATGATTTTGGGGTCACAAGGTCAAAGGTCAAGGTCACTAAATGTATAACCTAAAAACTGAAAACAGTTTCCGGAGCATAACTTAAGTTCCATTTGGTCCACAATATTCAAACTTCATACGATGATTGTCCATATCGGGTAGAAGACCCCTATTGATTTTGGGGTCACAAGGTCAAAGGTCAAGGTCACTATTACCTTAAAACTGAAAACAGTTTCCGGAGCATAACTTAAGTTCCATTTGGTCCACAATATTCAAACTTCATATGATGATTATCCATATCAGGTAGAAGACCCCTAAAATTTTGGGGTCACTAGGTCAAAGGTCAAGGTCACTATAACCTATAAACTGAAAACAGTTTCCGGAGCATAACTTAAGTTTCATTTGGTCCACAATATTCAAACTTCATACGATGATTGTCCATATCGGGTAGAAGACCCCTATTGATTTTGGGGTCACAAGGTCAAAGGTCAAGGTTACTATCACCTTAAAACTGAAAACAATTTTTGGAGCATAACTTAAGTTCCATTTGGTCCACAATATTCAAACTTCATACGATGATTGTCCATATCGGGTAGAAGACCCCTGTTGATTTTGGGGTCACAAGGTCAAAGGTCAAGGTCACTATTACCTTAAAACTGAAAACAGTTTCCTGAGCATAACTTAAGTTTCATTTGGCCTACAGTATTCAAACTTCATGGGAGGATTGTCCATGGTATCTTTTTTTCTCTACTTTGTTTTCCACAATTATTCATAATATGATATTCATATGAAATATTCTCATGTCTTACAAATGCTTCATCTTAACTAAAAAAACAACACTTTCGGGCATATAATGCTCCGCCTAGTGGTGCTCTTGTTTATGAAATAGTATGGTCAAATAAATGAATTTTATATAAATAAAAAACAAATTGAGATTAGTTGTTGTTTGTCTGAAATTAAATGTTAACCAATTTTGTTGCAAAACTTATGCGTTTAAGTATATATAAGAAAATAAAACTAAAAAAGCTTGATACATGTATATTATGTTTTTGACTTTATATAGTATAATACATGTCAGGCGCATAGGAAAGATCTGAATATTAGGGCCTCGGTTTGGGTGGATACGGGAGGTTTTGCCCCCCTTCCGACGGTCAAAAATATTTGTGAATGTAAGCATCTGAAACTCGATTTTCAGCACTTTAAGTACCCCCTGTTTAAGAACATTTTTTTGTATTAGACCTCAAGATTTTCTATATGTGTCATGAATAAATTTACTTGCGGTCCAATTGCCGCTGCTTGCCAGAATATTGCAACCCCAGCTCTTACGCGCCTGCAGGTGTATATACGTGTAGTTAAGATTTATGTTTGAGCATTACTTCTTTTCTTTGTACCAATGTATCCTTTAGATATGGTAAAACACATGTATAGTTACAAACAATTGTTCACAATGTATTTGTTTGCATAAGAATAAGAATAGTTTTAAGCTCCACTTTTCGAAGAAAATAAGAGCTTATGCTATCACTTTTGCGTCGGCGTTGGTGTTTGCGTAGGCGTTGGTTTTCAGGTTTTTTAATATTCTTATATCTTCAACACTATCCAAGATATTTGACTTAAAGTTTGTGTACTAATTTTTCTGTACTATATCTACACAACTATTAAGGAATGTAACTGTGGATGAATTAGTTTTGGAGTAATTCCCTTTATACATAAAAAATTGCAAAATGTGAGGCTAAAATGTTCCTATATGGAATATCTTCAATACTAATTAAGATATTTTTTTTTTTTTTTAAATTTTTAAAGTTAGCTTATTATTTGGTACTATATCTACATGACTACTAAGGGACCTAACTGTGGATGAGTTATTTTTGGAGTTATTCCCCTTTGTATTAAATATTTAAGATTAAAATTTGTTCAAATGTGATACATTTATTACTTATTAATGTATTTTAATGAAATTTAGTATGCTTATTCATCAGTTCTTCATCTATCGGATTATAAAGAGACATAACTCTGGATTACTTACTTTTGGAGTAATGCCCAATTATACCTAAATATTTAGGGTTGAAGTTTAAACAAATAGAATATATTTTGTATGATTGAAAGTTGGTATGCTTATCATCAGTACTACATCTAGTCACTTACAAAGGGCCAGGGCTCAACATTAAGGCGCAGCCAACAGACATTCACTGGTTCAAGTTAGGTTGGGTCTGGTGGATTTAACTTGTAGGTAGCTCGACTGGGGTAGTTAATTTTGATTAAAATTTTAATTACTACAAAAAAATCAAGCCGATTTCAGCTTACAAAACTCACATTTTACGCAACAAAAGCTTGTTTACACTTAATTTACAAGCATCCTAATGCATTTGAAAGTTACCTGGTGCGCATACATGTGTTTAATTGATCCGTCTTGAGGTGTACTAGTCCGGGGATTTCCTTACACACATCAGGGATTTACACATCAATAAAATACGTAAATTCCATGAAAATAGTTTTGTTTTTTTTTCTTCAGAAAAATATGGACGGCAAAAATAATGTTTAAACTTTCTAAAAATAAAATGATAAAACATCGACAAAGTGTTAAAAATAATGACATACATCTTATCTTAAATTGTAAACATCAAATTCCATTTAATATTGCCAATGCATGTTCGTCATCAAACAAACGATTACAGTCATTTCTCGACTTTGTTGGGACTGTTCAAAAAATCGTCTAGATAACGAATAGTCCAGATAAACAAAATATATGAAGGTAAGTAAGTTTGAGGTCTTCAGTTGCACTTTTTACTTGTTCAGAGCGTGTAGTTTAACCCATTCTTTACGAATGTCTTATATATGTGTCACTATTTTGCTGCTCTCTATTATAAGTGCCGCATATATGCGTCCCCTAAACTTCAATCGATACGCCGACAGGCTCGTATTTGCGTCATTAAATATGAACCTCTGATCGCCGCATGACGCATATATCCGTCATGTGTATGCAGACGATCTTTACATCGATAAGCGTAGCGATAAGGACAGCGGGTATGATGATGTGGTGTTAGATAGAGCAAGTTATGAACAATTTAAATCAAGGTCACTGCCTGGAAATTAATTTTAAAATTATAAATTAATATTTTAAAAGTTAATTTATTCTGCACAAATATTATTTTAATTTCAAAATGTTTTTTCTTGATTTTAATTTGTAACACTTTTCCATTCAAGTGCATTTGTTGGTAAATCATAATTGACAAATTGTAGCGTTTCTTTTATTGAATGTTTCGTTGATAATTGTTGTTATTAATATTTGTATTATTAATATTTGTAACACCTTTTATCTGTTACAAAACGACTTTTTTGTGAAAACAACTTTGCGCGTCCAAGTTTATAAATTTGGTTAAACTTCACAACACTTTTAAATAAACTATTACAAACAATAGTGTATGTGAGTATGATAAGTCATTGACGCGACAATCACATGTGAAGAATGCAAATAAATTGCGACTTAAAAAAAAGCTGTTAAATTTTATTTAAAAATACGACTAATGAAAAATATGCCCAAATATGTTCTAATGAAACTTATGATAAAGAACAATTACGATAAACTTTATGACCGAAGATTATTTATTGTTTATTCATTTATGTATGCTGTTATAATATGAACGCGATTAATGGGACATGTCAACACGGAAAGTTGTTGATACGTACCCTCCTTAAAATTAATTGTCCCCCACGAATAATTTTTTTATCATACTTGTGGTCCCAAACTTCAACTTGTATTGCGGTGCGTTTTTAAAGTATTCAATATGGCACGCGGCAAATATGTCCTATGGTGCGGTGCTATTCTGATCAAAAGAAAATCGCCGCCGCTTATCTTTGTTTATAGTTAGACAGGAAATCAATTGGAGAGGGATGTATTAATTATCATGTTAGGAAGCAATAAGTTAAAATTTTATTAAAATTAGTTTAGTTTGTCATGGGAAATGATGTCTGTGGTTAATGTGTGGATAAACTTAAAAGGCATTAGGTAAAATCGGATTTTTTACCTCGCATTACAAATACACATGTAACTTTTTCTGATGCGAATATTTTAATTCCGTTTTCAACTTAAGAAAATCAATTAAAACATGCACATTATGTACGTTTCCGATTTTGGTGTTGCTGCTGATTTTTCAGAAAAAAATCGCCAAAATACGTCGAATTCTTTTTAGCAATAGTTTAATTTCTAATTTGCAATGACCTTGCTAGCTATTCTTTGTAAAGGATGATACAAAATTGAAAGTAACACCATTGGATGCATAATTTAATTTTCTTTCCAAAAATATTAACTTTTGTAAAAATATCTGTATTCCATAAACAATTAAATGAACCAAAAGTTATGACTTAACACCGACAAAACAATGTATATGTTAAACCTGTCTAGGTGTACAGAGGAAGATAAGGAGTTTATGTACTAGGTAAACACCGGTAAAACAGCGATAGGTTAATATAGACATATTTATTTCCGGGTAGAAAATATTTGCTTCATTACAACTGTAAATAGGGTTTTACTATTTATATCACAAATGTACTCCAAGTTGTTGTGTTGTACGTTCACACTGAAGCCATTTCCTTTGGTTTACTTATTAAAACAATTTGCATATTTTCCGAAAATCTACTTTTGATTTCTAATTTTACACAGACTATGTCTCGATGAAGAAAACTTATCACGCGTTTATTTTTTTATATTTTATTTTTTATTTATTTGAAAAAACGGACGTATTATGTAATGATGTTGTCCGTCTGTCAGTCTGTCCGTCTGTCCGTGGACAATTGCTTGTCGGGATGATAACTCAAGAAAGGATGTACCTAGGTTCCTCAAATTTTATGTGTGGATAGCCCTTGGGTGAAGGAGGTTCCCTATTGATTTTGAGACCCCAGGGTCAAAGGTCAAGGTCACTGGGACTTAAAATAGGTAAAACTTGTCCAGTCAATAACTCAACAACGACTGTACCTAGGTTCACAAAATTCTATGTAAGAGTAGCTCATGTGTCAAAGATGTTCCCTATTGGTTTTGGGGCCCCTGGGTCAAAGGTCAAGGTCACAAGGGCCTCATATGGGAAAAAAACTTGTCCTGACAATAACTGAACAACCAATCTACCTAGATTCACCCAATTTTAGGTGAGAGTAGCCCTTGTGTCAAGGATGTTTCCTATTGGTTTTGGGGCCCCTGGGTCAAAGGTCAAGGTCACAAGGGCATCATACTGAAAAACCTTGTTCGGACAATAACTCTACAACTGCTGTACCTAGGTTCACAAAATTTTATGTGAAGGTAGCCCATGTGTCAAGGATGTGCCCTACAGGTTTATGGGGCCCCAGGTTCAAAGGTCAAGGTCACAGAGGCATCATATGAAAAAACTTTGTCCGGACAATAACTGAACCACCAATGTACCTAGGTTCACCAAATTTTATGTGAGAGTACCCCATGTGTCAAGGATATGCTCTAAAGGTTTTGGGACCCCTTGGTCAAAGTTCAAGGTCACAGGGGCATCATATTGAAAAACCTTGTTCGGTCAATAACTCAATAATGACTGTACCTAGGTTCACCAAATTTCATGTGAGAGTAGCCCATGTGTCAAAGATGTGCCTTATCAGTTTTGGGGAAACAGGGTTAAATTTAAACTTTCAACCAGAATGTATCAAATTACCAAGCAGTGACTTCAAATGTTCAATTAATATGTTAATAAAGTCAAAATGGCAAGCAATGAAAAACTTGTCCGGACAATCACTGAACTACCAACGTACCTAGGTTCACCAAATTTTATGTGAGAGTAGCCCTTGTGTCAAGGATATGCTCTATTGGTGCTGAGGCCCCTGGGTCAAAGGTGAAGGTCACAGGGGCCATCATATGGAAAAACCTTGTCTGGACAAAAAAAGTCAAAATGGCAAACAATGGAAATAATGCTATGTTTAATAAGTGACATGAAATTAGTTCATCAAATTTTATGTGAGGGTAGCCCATGTGTCAAGGATGTTCCCTAATGGTGTTGAGGCCCCTGGGTCAAAGGTGAAGGTCACAGGGGCCATCATATGGAAAAACCTTGTCCGGACAATAACTTAACAGTGATTGTACCTAGGTTAATAAATTTTATGTGGATCAGCCCATTTGTCATGGACTAATGTGCTGATAGCTCTTTTGTCGAGGATGTTCCCTTTTGATTTGGAAACCCCAGGGTCAAAAGTCAAAGTCACTGGGACTTAATTTGTATTGAAACATTTTCTGGACAATAACTCAATAATGATTATACCTAGGCTCACCGAATTTTATTTAAGGGTAGCCTAAATGTCTAGCATATGCCTCTTTGGTTTTAGGCCCCTGGGTGAAAGATCGAAGTCACAAGGAAATCATGAGGAAAAACCTTGTCCAACAACCAACTTTATCTAAGATTGATGACCAAATTTTATGTATCAATACTCTTTGGTTCAAGGGTGAGAACTTTTGGTTCTGAAGCCCCAGGGTCAAGGTCACTGGAAGTTTTTGATGGAAAACTTTGTGCCGGTGATAACTCAACTATGGCTGTACCTAGGTTTTCAAAATCTTTGCTTTGGATAGCCCTCCAGTTAAGGACCTATTCCGGGGTCATTGGTCAAGGTCACAGGGACTTCATATGAGATAGAACACAGCATGGACTGCACACGGGCGTATAATGCCCCTCCAGCTTCTCTTGTAGACAATTTGTTGTCAGTCAACAATTTTATATTAAATATTTAAGCCTGGGTGTGTATGCGTGTTGTGACGTCATTGCTGGTCATACAACTCGCGCAATGCTGGCTTTTTTTTATGTTTAGCAAGCTATCATGCCGCGTCTTGCTAGCGACACACCAAGAAGAGCAGTAAGTAAAATTGAGTAGTAACAGATATAATCAAGTAGTTAACAAATTTATGTCCAACTGGCATTTTTCTGAAGCGCGTGGAGAGATTAATTTTAGTTATTTAGAGTATGCTTAAAAATTAAGTATAAACATATCGATCAACAAAAAAAAACGAAATTGAATAAAAATAGGAATATAAAAGATGATTCATTATTTTTATTTTTGTATTTTATTTCAATACATATTTTTTCATAAAAAATGTATGTAACAAGTAAAGAGCCCACGATGCTCAATTAATTTAATTATGACACCTGTCAATCAAAAACTTGTCACTTTGTTAATTTACAATTGTTAAATGACATGTTGATTAAAATTGACCCCAATGTATCAGTTTCACAGTGTGATTGCTAATTGATTGGCGCACCTCGTCAGATTGCCGATGACATTTTTGACTAGTGGAGGTAAACATTATAAATATAGAGTGAAACAAACGTTTTGGTCCGAAATTTATGATCGAGATAGTGAAAAAGTCGAGAGAAAAAATCGAGATAAACATGCATTTTTCATATAGATAAAGAAGGGAAAAAATCGGGACTTTCGATTTTCAATCGAGACAACGAAATGTCGACTCAAGAGTAGTCGAGATAATGCGAATTGACTGTAATATTGATTTAATTGCTGCAAAGAAATATAGACTCCCTGGGGTACATGACAATTTGTTACTTACCTTAAGTCAAGATTACTACTCGAAAATGATATGGTATACACCCATATACGCATGGCATAATTATAGTAACTGAATTTCATGATCAACCTATTTCGAAAAAAAAAGACTGTCAGCAATGTTACATTATGCGACGATTATGCGACAACTTTGCTCAATGATTGTAACTCTGCATGACTATTTTTAACTTCCACGGCATTTTGAAGGGGTAATTATATTAACAAAAAAATGAAAAATGACTAGTTTGGACCTTGAAAAATGTATCACAAAGAAAACTTGGACAGTTTTTTTTGTTTTTTTATTTAACGCCGTATCAACACAATTTTAGGTCATTTTACGGTGTCCAGCGCCCCTAACCTAGCTTTCCTGGACCATTGTCTATAACCAGTACTCACCTACCCTTCCACAAGGCTGGAAACTTCTCCATATTATCTAATTAATGGAGGAAAATCGACATTATTTTCAAATTTCATTGAAGGGTATAACCTTCCCTGGTGGGATTCAAACCTGAACCCCTTCGGGCACGAGATTCCAAATCCCGGTACGCCACCAACTGCGCTATCGACCCGGGTTTTGAATTTGTAACCCCCGATATTTTATCGAAAAATCAAAATATTGATTCATTTTTCTTTCTTTCTCTTGTTAATGCATATTTAGCAGTCTACGTTTTAGTACTTCCCCACCACATTTCCAAGCAATGATTAAAGTAATTTATTGGTCCAGTTTTTTATGATAATTAAACAATTTATGTATGCTAGATATATTTTACTACAATAAAAACTATGACTGATAGGAAATTAGAGGAATTGTCCATTTAGATAATGATAATTGAAAAAGAAAAAAAAGGTTACAGAAGGATAATGGGAAAGGTCAGGGCAAGAACCCTATATATAGGGTCCTTGGTCAGGGTTAGTGAAATATTGGTCAGGGCTAGTGGATTTGGGCATATATTAGCCCGACTGGGCTAGTAGGAAAAAAGTTAATGTAGAGGCCTGAACAACAAAGGGACGCAACTCTTGATGATTTTTTGGAATTGTGCCAGTTGGTATGTTTATTCATCAGTACTACATCTACACAACTACAAAGGGATGTTACTATTAATGATTTTTGGTGTCTTTACTTTAAAGATAAAATTTATGCAAATTGAAATATTTTGAATTCTAAATAAAGATAATAAAATGAAAGTAGGTATGCTTATTCATTGATACTATGTTTACTCAACTATGAAGGAATGTTACTATGGATGTATGTTTTAGGAGTTAAGCCCCTTTGATATTTTACAGGTATGAATAGGTAATTATTGTTTGACTGATTTATCTCCTATTAAAATTAAACCCCGTCTCGAAAGCACTTATGTTTAAAGTTAAGACTTGTCATGAACAAAACACCCAAAAAGTCGAGCGCGCTGTCATTGTACTGCTCTTGTTACTAAAAATAAGAATTTCTTTATTGTATCAATAAATTGTATTCACTGTTTTAGAACCAGTTGTTGAGTTGAAGCATTTGAAGCATGATTTTATTGAAAAGGTATGTTAATATTGTTAAAACTGAGTATTGTATTGAATGAATATGAGAAAATCTATATTTGCTGATAAATGTACTTATGATTAATTATTTTAGAGTTACTCTTAACTCTTAAAGCTTGAACAGTTTCACAGTTAATGGATGTGTTAAATTTAGGCACTTGTCTTCATCATCCTGTACCAAACAAAGGAGAACAAGATGTCATAATACCACTAAAGTATCAGTTGGTATTTTTTTTACTAGTAGAAAACTTACATGAGGCATGATCATAAACCACCCTTAAATTGAACTCTATGAAATAGTTTATGTTTTAAAGGATGAGAAAAGAAGAATCTATCTACATAATTGTATACTCTATTAGTTTAAAAAATGAAAAAAAAATTGAACAGAAACAAATCAAAATATCTTTCTATGTAGTGATATATACAAAATTGTTGTTTTGTTCATTGTTAGTGACTGAGCAATTGTAACCTGTTCATATGTTTTGTTTGTCCACGAAGATCCTTCACAAAGATTGTTCAAGTTATGCCCATAAGATCAATATTGGCCATGCCCATGGTCTTATGTTTTACATAGAGCTAGTCCATTTTTTCTCAACTGTCAAAGTTTGAATAATTTCATGGTGAATAATTACACTCTATCTCAGTATCACAAGTGTTAGAAATTATTCATGTTTTGATAGTTGAGAAAAAATGAACTTTACCAGGAATATACTCGGCCAAATTAAAAATTAGCCATCGTGCATTTCTATCTAGGTACTTAGAATAAGCATAGATTCTGTTTATTTCACCTGTCTGTGATAATGACTTAATATTCTTTGACGACATGCTTTAAATAGGCCCACTCAGCTTGTAAGGCTGCTGCAAGGTCATTTACAGTGTGCTTTGCATTTTTTCTTCAAACACAAAACACAGCACTGTATCTTGTCCTAAATGCGTTCAATGGGATTAAGGTCGTATTTACAAGCCAATCCAAGACATTGACATTATTTGTGGCAAAAAACTGCTGGTTATTGCAACTGTGTGTGAATTGATATTACAGTGGATAAAAATGACATTTGAACCATGTATCATTTATTTATGTCTGAGCATTAATGTTTCCATTAAAATGATTGAGTTTTGTTACCATCCATTATCCCACCTACACTAAGACAGAGCCACCTCCGAAACAGTCATGCTCAATTACGCAGGCATCAGCAAATGCTCTCCCCGAAGGTGATAAATTTGTTCACATTCCTTGGAATGGCTAAGGTTAAACAAACTTTTTTGGAAAATACATCCCAATCAGCATGTTGGAAGTACAGTTGAGGGAGCCTTGCAGTTAAATAATTTTCTGTGAAAATTTAATAGAAGTATGGTTGGTATGCACAAATAGACTGAATGTTCTGTGTAAATCAATTTTGGACAGTCTGTGGATGACTACCATACTGTTGCCCAGTTAATGCTGCAGTGAGACACCTGTTACATAGGTGCTGCGAGATGATAAAGCGGTTATTGGCAGCAGTGATTACATTTGGCTTACCACTTCATTGATGGTTGACAATGTTTCCTGTTACATGGAATCATCTCTCTAAACCCTAGATAGTTTTTCGAGTACAACCAAAGTGTGGGAACACATCACATGCTGACATGCCTGCAATTAACATCTCAATAGCTTAGTTTCATTCCTCATTATTTAGTCTTGACATTTTCTTTGACTTGTTTCAACACAATTTTATTGAGTTCTAATGGTTGGAGAAAAATTCTGTGAAGTCGGACACTGACATGGGATATGGATATGTGCAGCACGAAGCACATATGCAAAACTACTTTAATTCATTTTTCATGGGAATGCTTGGTTAACTGCCGGTAATTCTAGTTCAACAGATGAATCAATGAATATGTCTACATCTTACATAAGCTAAGTTTGTGTTAACATGATAATGTTAATACCGAATGGTAAATTATGCCCATTTAGTCGAAACTTGCACCACCAAAAATGTAAACATGTACATGTAATAAAATAGATTCTTTGCAAATATCCTTGGACCTATTGTTTTCATATTTGGCAAGTAGCATTGCTCTAAGATCCTCTACAAAGATTGTTTAAATTATGCTCATGTGGTCATAATTGGCTCATTCCTCAGGGTTCACAAATACTACATGGAGTTATGTCGTAAAAAATGTGAAATAGTTTTTCTCTGATATCAGCAGTCTAGAGCTTTCATATCTGATTCATAAAGTCATTCACCAAGATCTATATATTACACCTAATTAGTGGTAACTATAAATGTAATACATGTTTCTTTTCTAGCCTGAAACATTTTGTGTACATATTTATGTGAAGAATGTTAACAAAGACAATCTATATGTGAAGTTTGAAGAGGATTGTTTTATTGTCAAATTCCAAACAAGGTAATCTATGCTTTTTAATCTGATTTAAAGGAATCTTGATCTATGGAATTTTCAGAATGCATAAATTGCAAAAACAGTTGATAATTAAGATTTAATTTCTTGTTGGTGTACAGACCTTTCATCCTCTAGAATGATGTGTTGATTATCAATAGTAGTCTAATGTGTTCATCATCAAAATAGTAAAATGTGTTGATCATCAAAATAGTAAAATGTGTTGATCATCAAAATAGTAAAATGTATTGATCATCAAAATAGTAAAATGTGTTGATCATCAAAAGTAGTGTAATGTGTTGATCATCAAAAGTAGTGTAATGTGTTGATCATCAAAATAGTAAAATGTATTGATCATCAAAATAGTAAAATGTGTTGATCATCAAAAGTAGTGTAATGTGTTGATCATCAAAAGTAGTGTAATGTGTTGATCATCAAAATAGTAAAATGTGCTGATCATCAAAATAGTAAAATGTGTTGATCATCAAAATAGTAAAATGTGCTGATCATCAAAATAGTAAAATGTGTTGATCATCAAAATAGTAAAATGTGTTGATCATCAAAATAGTAAAATGTGTTGATCATCAAAAGTAGTCTAATGTGCTGATCATCAAAATAGTAAAATGTGTTGATCATCAAAATAGTAAAATGTGCTGATCATCAAAATAGTAAAATGTGTTGATCATCAAAATAGTAAAATGTGCTGATCATCAAAATAGTAAAATGTGCTGATCATCAAAATAGTAAAATGTGTTGATTATCAAAATAGTAAAATGTATTGATCATCAAAATTGTCTAATGTGTTGATCATCAAAAGTAGTGTAATGTGTTGATCATCAAAATAGTAAAATGTGTTGATCATCAAAATAGTAAAATGTGTTGATTATCAAAATAGTAAAATGTGTTGCTTATTAAAAGTAGTCTTATGTATTGATTATCAAAAGTAGTAAAATGTGTTGATCATCAAAATAGTAAAATGTGTTGATCATCAAAATAGTAAAATGTGTTGATCATCAAAATAGTAAAATGTGTTGATCATCAAAATAGTAAAATGTGTTGATCATCAAAATAGTAAAATGTGCTGATCCTCAAAATAGTAAAATGTGTTGATTATCAAAATAGTAAAATGTGCTGATCATCAAAATAGTAAAATGTGTTGATCATCAAATTAGTAAAATGTGTTGATCATCAAAATAGTAAAGTCAGGCCACCAATGTTTTGCAAGTATTATTTATAATGAGTTATTAATGTAATGTAATTATATTTTCTTAACATTTTCAGGCAAAATGTAAAACAAAACACTTTTTAATTTTTTATCCTTTTTTTAAAATGCTTTGATATTTTAGGACATTTTACATAATGCAAGACACATATTTATTGACAATGTACAATGTGCCTGAATTTCTAGGCATTTTACAGTTAGCCTTAATGTACAAATTGACCATAACATATACATTGATGATTGTGCCATTGTATTTGGGGGTTTAAATTTGATTGTGCTTTTCATGTTTAACAGTATAAGTTTTTAATGTGGTTAAACATTTTAGCATTATTAAACTTATTTAATTAATTGTCGTAAAGAGTATGTTTAAGATTGTAGTATAATAGTAATCTGTGTAGAAAAGCTACTATATCTTTGATTGATTATATTTATTATTGATTATGGGACTATATTTCAGTTCTCCACAGTTTCTAAAGCTTTATGAAGGTTCATGTGAAGATTCTAAGTTTTGTTGGCAGGTAAAGTTAAGGTATGACGATTGATCTATATGTATGTTTTATATTTCATTGGTCCTTCTGTCTCCATAAAATGGTTGCATTATTTTAAACTGAAAAGAACAGAACAGAACAGACATATCTTTTATTTTCAACTCGGGCACATGTTGTACAGCAGGAGGGAAAGACAAATATAAATTAAATAATACACTGGTATCCGGTGGAAGGAAGAGATACAAATTTGCTAGTAATATATAATAAATCATAGATTATGATGTAAAAGAAATAAAATAAAAAATAGTTGATGTCTCTAATGAGGTCACAATTACAATCAATGTAACATAGTGTCAAGTAGTAAATAGTTGAGAGTTAAAATTTCCAGCTCTAAAAAACCAGCAATCAGTTCATAATTTATGTGACATTGTTGAAATATACACTTTAAATAGGTTATACATGTGGTGTAAATATATCAACAAAAAGCAAGAAGGAAAATCAACTACAACAAAACAAAGCTAAACGAAAAAATAGTCAGCCATAGCTAAAGGTAGTGGACATCATAATTGAAAAAAAAGGATATGAATGTCTGACTGATAGATGGTATGAGTAATACATGCAATTGAACAATAATTATAAAAAGGTACAAGAAGTTGTCTTAAGTTACATATAATTATAATAATAGTATAAAGTTTTTATTTTGGAATGGGGTTGTTGGCTAAGAACATATAGAAAAAGCACTGATACAGCTGAATTTATGAACAAAACCAAATCAAGGCAACATACTCAATGCACGTGAAAACATTTGTGTATATGGTCTCGATTGGATTTCATTCACTCTTTCGTTTTACAAAATGTTTTTATACAGTATATTTATGATTTAAATCGATCATGGAGTACATTACTATATGATCATTCACAATTATGGATTTACGTACAAATATATGAAAACGAGGGGCAGTGGGATTAATTACTAAAGGTTTTAATTATGGTGTTAAGGAAAAGTGCAACTTTCTTTAAATGATATTCGCTATCAAAATTAAAAATGGTTTCAAGTGGACTGTAGTTGCGTATTGGATCTTTCTATGTTATTTAAGATATTAGTTTGTTGAAGGTCGAAATAATTACATTGAAAAATATAGTGTTCTTCAGTGCCGGGTAAATTCGATTCACAGAGAGTGCATTTCCTGTCAAATTATTATTTCGACAAATATCAATCATTGAAAGCCGTGGGTGTCAGTGCGCTCATCAAGGGAAGACCTGTCTAAGGGTATATTGTGATTTTCTAGTATTTTTTATTTTTCAAGTTCAGATTGAATTTCGTCATCTAAGCCGCAGATATCATTGATAAAATTATCATTTAAGATAAAATCAATTTGTTTTGGCTACTCATCTGCGGTATTTCGTTTTCTAAATCTTTAATCGTCTTTGTTAAAAAAGCGAGAATTTTCGGCTGGGATGTAAGTTGCACCGAGGATGAAATTTTCAGTGGTACCCATGCATTTTTTATCAATAGAGATCCAAAGAATGTAGTCTGAGTTATTTTCTAATACTTTAACAAAAGGGGCAATTCTATTTTTAATATAAATCCCAATACCTCCAGATTTTCATTATAATTTTTAGTTCTATGTTTGGCAAAAAATACAAAGTCCTCAATATCAACATTATCAGAACTGTCCCTATGAGTTTCAGAAGTACAGAATATATCATATTTATTCACTAAGTCCATAAAATCTGGATAATTCAGTCTCTTCTTCAAACCATTTACATTTAGTCACCACATTTAAGAGAGTTTATACAGTTTGTATCATTCCTCCTGCTGTCCTAACGATGTTTGGGGGTTTGGTTACAATCAGGTGTTGTTGAAGTACGAGCGGTATCCCAGGGTCGTCTTATACCATTATCATTAGGTTGAGAAGTTGGTCTAGGTGTACGTTGATTATGGCTAAATGGTGACGAACTACGTGGTTTGCGTTGCACAGGAGACCTGGATTGTTTCCTGCGGGGCAAATTTGGGCTTAAAGGTGTCTGGCTACGCCTCTGGACGTTGGATGACATGTTATTTAAAGAATCATCTCCAGCACAAGAAAAACGAGACTGTGTTGTGTAGGTTCTTGGTGATAGTATGATTAATTTGATTGCCTTGCATGATAAGGCTCCAATTGGGGAAAGCGTCAATAATAGTTTTTCTATCTTTTATTATTTTAGCTGGATACACCATACTTATTTTACTTTCCCGGTATGTTGAACGTAGCCTTTTATATTCTGGCCATAGACGTTTACGAGCATTGGTGATCTCTGGAGGAAAGTCACAACCTTTCAGTTTGTATGCATTAGAAATGACGTCACTATAGTCAAGGAAGCAAACAATTATTGGCCTGATTTGATCACGTCTGTATTTACCCAAGTGATGAGCCCTTGGTATTGATGGAAATGTTTCAAATTTTAGATTTTCTTTCAAGAAGTCTAAAATACATTTTTCACAGTTTCGTGAAGTTGTTTCTCCTTGAACGAGCCTCAATATCAATAAATTTATACTCTAGTAATAATAAACGTTCATCATACTCAGTTACAATCTGATTAAAACCCGATCTAAAATTTTACCGCTCGCATACTTAGATCTGGCCTTTTCCAAACGAAGGTCACGTTCAGGTGACCTTTTCTCATCATAATATTCATGACGAAATTGTTATGATACATAACTTGTTTACATCGACTACGTCACGCATTTTGAAATGAGCCACCCAATCACAGACTGTGAATAATACCACTGTTTAATTAGCATGCAAACCGTGGTCTAAAAATAGAAATTACGAAATCAAAATGTGATTTATAGTGTTTTTGTCTAGATGAAAGCTAAACATTCATTGGTCGACACAAAGTTCATCTCGACGTGACCTTGCATTGACTAAGTAGAGATCCAGTACGACAACGCTGTACAGGATCTCTGTTTATGGAGATTGACTCAGTTATTTTGGTTTTTAGCTCGACTATTTGAAGAATAGTGGGGCTATCCTACTCAGCTGTGCGTTGGCAGTGGCGTCGGCGTAACACTTCTTGGTTAAGTTTTTAGGTGCAACATTTTTGTTTCTTTTATATCTTTGCAACTACTGAAGGAATTCACTTGAAACTTCACACATGACTACGGAGTTAACTATTAGAGGTCAAATACCAAGTTACATAACTCTAGGATGAATTTGGACTGAATTATGGCCTTTTATACTTAGAAATTTCTTGGTTAAGTTTTTAGGTGCAACATTTTATCTTTGCAACTACTGAAGGAATTCACTTGAAACTTCACTCATGTCTACGTGGTTACCATTGATGTTCAAATACGAAGTTACATAACTCTAGGATGAATTTGGACTGAATTAAGGCCCTTTTATACTTAGAAATTTCTTGGTTAAGTTTTTAGGTGCAACATTTTATCTTTGCAACTACTGAAGGTATTCACTTGAAACTTCACTCATGTCTATGGAGTTAACTATTAGAGGTCAAATACCAAGTTACATAACTCTAGGATGAATTAGGACTGAATTATGGCCTTTTATACTTAGAAATTTCTTGGTTAAGTTTTTAGGTGCAACATTTTATCTTTGCAACTACTGAAGGAATTCACTTGAAACTTAACACATGTCTACGGGGTTACTAATTGACGTCAAATACCAAGTTGCATAACTCTAGCATGAATTTTGACTGGATTACTGTACTCTAATATTAAAATTTTTGGTGATTTTTTTGTTGCAACATTTTTTTGAAATTGCTGAAGGGATTTACTTGAAACTTCACACATGTCAACAAGTTTAGGAATGAAGGTCGAATACCAAGTTGCATAACTCTAGCATGAGTTTTGATTGGTTGTTGCTGTCGTTTACACGAATACCAGGAATAGTTGGGCAAGCTGTCCGTGGACTGCTCTTGTTACGTCACACATTTGGGTTTGTAGACTGCAGCAAATGTCAACTGAGCATTTAATGGATTGAATTTCAGAAAACATTTTGGTCATTTTTTCATCAATTGTTAGATTGTCAAAATCATACGGATGAGAGCTTTTACCACCAGAGCTAATTCTATTTCGTTTCCTACAATTTGTGACTTGTTCCTAAGGTTGAGAATGAAATTCTTCCATGAAGACCTCCTCTCCCCCACCACCTTGTTTAACTTGACCTTCAGTATATAAGTCATTTTGAGAGAGGTTAGGCGACATTTGCAACTCAAAATCACATAATTCACTAGTCATTATTATAAGTCAATATAGCAGGATAGGTTTGGTGATTATACCTCTTGTTGTTGTTGAATTTACGTCAATTTCTTGAATTTTTTATCAGCGTGAAAAAGAATGACCTTCCATTACCGGAACCGGATATTAAGAATCTACTGTGTACATATTATATTTGTAATCACAAGTTTATGTATGATATGTATATTAACATTATCTAACTAATAGTGTGTAATTATGTGTTCTTAGATTTCCATACAAAACTGTTGATTTGTTTGCCTTCTTATTTGTTCATAAATCATTTAGTCAAGATCTAGACAATTTTATTTGATTTATTTTATAATTTATTTCATATTTCAGAGGTGAAACAATTAAAGAAAAGTGTTCTTACAGGATAACTCCATCATTTATAGAACTATCCTTAGCTAAAAAATTCACTTCTCATTGGGGGGATTTAGAGGCTCTAAAGAGAAAAGGTATGATATTTCTTATGCTAAGATTTCATGAAAGAAGTAAAGGAGTCAATATATCTTAGGTTAATGTATTAGTAAAAAAATGTTTGGTTTAAACATGGTAACTTTCATGCTTTACTATGAAACATGGTGTTATTTGATAAAAATATATTAGAAAACGTAAAATCTTAAGTTTTGTTGTAGTGAAAGTAAATTTATTTTTATTGACAATATATCGTCTAAAAAGATAAATGACATCATCTTTGTGATATGAGATGTCATGCATATTCTTTCTTGATTGAAGTTTATTAGTCTACCATGTAAGCATGACTCATTTTTATTTTGTATTTAATCATATAAACAGAAACATTCAGTGTGTCTGTAGTTATTATACCCCAACACCACTAAATTGGGTCCATCCTCTTCAACATGGTGGCAGTTGTGGTATCCATCACTTCTGTAATAGCTCTAGCAATTTCTCCACAATTAACTTAATTTTAAAATTACTGGGCACAAATGTTACTTATGATAGAGCAACTTGGCACAAATGTTAACTATGATGGAACTACTTGGCACAAATGTTAACTATGATTGAACAACTTGGCACAAATGTTAACTATGATTGAACTACTTGGCACAAATGTTAACTATGATGGAACTACTTGGCACAAATGTTAACTATGATTGAACAACTTGGCACAAATGTTAACTATGATAGAACTACTTGGCACAAATGTTAACTATGATAGAACTACTTGGCACAAATGTTAACTATGATAGAACAACTTGGCACAAATGTTAACTATGATAGAACAAGTTGGCACAAATGTTAACTATGATTGAACAACTTGGTGCAAATGTTAACTTTGATTGAACAACTTGGCACAAATGTTAACTATGATGGAACTACTTGGCACAAATGTTAACTATGATAGAACAACTTGGTGCAAATGTTAACTATGATGGAACTACTCATTTGGAAAAACCTTGTCCAGACAATAACTCAACAATCGCTTTACCTAGGTTCACAAAATTTTTATGTGTAGATAGCCCTTGGGTAGAGGATGTGCCCTATTGATTTTGAAACTCAAGGGTCAAAGGCCAATGTCACTGGGATTAAATTTATATGAAAATTTTGTCCAGACAATAACTAAACAACCGTGTCGAGTTGGAATTACATGACATTCTTAAATCTAAAATGGTACACCTCTGCTGGATGCCAAGCCGTATTGGGGTGCATGGAAATGAAGGGGTAGACATTTTAGCTAGGGAATCTTTCAACCAGTGGATGTCAGATTGCCAAGCGGTGGCTTTGGGTGTTCAATCAATATGTTGGTTGGGTCAGGATGGCAAGTGGTGTGGAGTAATGCTATATTTGATGGGTTGCATGACGTGGAGCTGACCCTTGATTCACCTTCCTCAATAATGTTTGCTAGTCGACGAGATCAAATGATGATTGCGCGATGTAGAATTGGTCATGCCAGATTGACACATTCATGCCTTTTCAAGGGAGGGCGGGCACCTAGATGTACACCATGTGACGAGCATTTCAATGTGAAACACGTTCTCCTTGACCTAAAGGTTGACTCGCTCAGAGAACTTTTATGGTCGATACCATCATATGTGATGGTTGGCTGTTTGAAGGAAATAAATATACATGTATATCATAAAATATAAGCCTGAACCATTATTATTCGGTTGCATTATTAGTATCATCAATTGCTTTCGGCGCGATATTACCTTTCTGTGTTGATGCGCCGTAAAACCTAAACAAACAGACAAACAAACAAACAATAACTAGACAACCACTTTACCAAGGTTTGCCAAATTTAATTTATGGATACTCCTTGAGTCAAAGGTGTGCCCTATTGGTTCTGAAGTCCCAGGGTCGAAGGTCAAGGTCACTTGAAGTTCATATGGGAAAAATTTATGCCGGCGATATCTCTACTTTGGCTGTATCTACATTCACCAAATCTTTGCTTTAGATAGCCCATCCAGTCAAGGTCTGAGTTCCCAGGGTCATACGTCATGGTCAGCGGGACTTTATATAAGACAAAAACACGCGGAGCGTGCGGAGCTTTTGTTTGCTTAAAGAATCTACGCAGTTAGTTGGATAGGGAAAGAAACAATATTGTATCTAGCTTTCTTACATTTGTTCAGTTAAAATTGATAGCAATGACAACTTTTTGTTTGACAGATTCCTCTAACAAATCAGAGAGTTGGGTTTCAGTAAACTCTGTGTCAACTAAAACAGAGGAAGATATTAGTAGTGATAGAAAATTAATGTTTAATAAAATGAAACAAAATATTGAGAGAGACAATTTAAATGATAAAGCCCCTGATGCTGGTCTGTCTGAAGTACATTCTAAGGTATGTAAACATTTTGATGGTTTAAAGATAATATTGTTGACTTATATATCTAAGTTAAATTCTAAAGCAAGCATTTTCAAACTATAGAATTGAAAACCTTCAGATTTGGGGAAATGCTGTCAATGATAAGTCTGCGTGCACCTTAAAATTTATTACTAGTGTTGTAGTGATGTTTCTTTTTCCCCCTTACAGGTTTATAGACAGCCGCCCAGCTAGCTCAGTTGGTAGAGAGCAAGTCTACTGATCGAGGGGTTGTGGGTTTGATTCCCGGGCAGTGTATAGTTTCGTGGAGCTTGGTCATGAATTTATTTCTACGGCTATTCTCCCTCCTACCAATGGTCAGTTGTCAGTCACTGACGAAAGTATGGGCTTAGTAGTTGGTTAACAGCTAAATTCAGAGATTTAGCCTTTCCATGAACAGTGAGTAGGTTGACTGACCACTGTTATATGACCTATACAATGTGTTGCTACGGCGTTAAACCTAACAAACAAACAGGTTTATAGACATATTTCTCAACGAAAAAAATCTGCTTATAGTTTGGAAAAACCCAGGTGGGTGGGCGGGTGGACATCTGGTGTCGTTTACAATTGTGTTAAAGTATTTTATTTACCATATATTTCTGCCATTTACTGTCAGATCTTTATGAAACTTCATACAATGATAACATACTATGTGATGTACAGAGTTAGCTAGTAACTGCAACTCTACCTGACTTTATTATGGATTATTTGCCTTTTGCATAAAATCCGACTTTAATGATGTTTCCACATATTATTTCTTGTTAAATTTTTTGTTGAGATGTTATTTTAAAGATACATGTACACAGTGTTGTACATTTTTTTGTTTACAAAGGGGTAACAAAGACCAACTAGTATTATATACTTGTATTTGCAGAAACCAACCTGTAAAGTTCAACCATTATATACAGAGATTGAAGATAAAGGACAAGCAGTAAAACCAGGATTTACTGGACTTGATAATTTAGGAAATACATGTTTTATGAATGGTGTACTGCAATGTTTAGTTAATTCTAGAGAATTCAGAGACTTCTTTATAGGTGAGCAAAGATTTGAAATATTACTGAGTAGTAAGAGACATTGTCTTGTCTAAGTTTATTTTGTTGTTAGATATACGTTGGGTTATCCAAAAATTTTGTGGACTTTGTTGAGTAAAATATATATTTGAGATATTGATTTAAAATTCATATACTGCTTTGAAGAAATATCAACAAGTAAACAAAAAAGAAATCAAGTTAGTAGCTTGTTTTATTGCAATATTATAACATTTTACTTAAACACTTGTTGGCGACAGCGAAACACTCCATAAAATTAATGACGTTGACGTCATGATAACATACTTCGATGTTATGCAGTCAATGTCCATCACTGCTTCTTAAAGTAATTACCTCCGGCCTACACACATCCTACACATGAATCTATCAATGGTACACAGCTGAAAAACCATGCTGCATCTAACAGACACTAAATACTCTGTGCTGTGTTCAGTAGATTAGCTATGGACTATAACTGACCTCCCTGTAGTTGTCCCTTTGTATGTAACGAATAAAACTACTGTGCTCAGTACAATGATTGATGCTTACAAACAGTACAGAGATATAGCAATTTCTCTTCTGCATGTTTGTAAGCAATGAATTTTGCATATAAAAAGACAATCGGAAAGTTACATGAATAAACTTTGCTTTAGGAGTGAAGTTATAGACAATTTCGATTTAGTAAATATTCCAGGTTTCATTCGATCGGAAAGTACCAATTAAATGTAAATAAAACATGTTCTTTGTTATTTATTTGTTTTAGTCTTGTATTTACTTAAAACAGAGTAAAATTTAAGTTGTATTTAATTTTCTTTAGATGGATTGTTAATGTTACATCTGGAGCAGCCTATCTGTATCAATGCATGCTTTGATGATGTCATTTTTGTGAGTGTTTATAATGGTGCGTCGTCTGCATCTTTCATCGTCTTTTACATTTTCCTTTCCATCATTTGCCACTTAAACACTGATAAATGTGAAACTTTACTAGCTCTGTTTGTCTGCTAATCTTTTCAAATGTTTTTGTAGGTGTCATTCCCAAATTTCAGCAAAACTTTTTAATCGCACGATTTTCCAATTTATTAGTGTCCGTTATTTTCCCATTGTTTATAATACCAGCAACTGGGCTTTCTAGCGATATCATCAAATATAATAGAAATGACGTCAATAATTATAAAAGATATATGTAAATGCCATCATGGAAGAAACATGCGAAGTTAAGCAGGTTTTTTGCATGAATTATTAGTTTGTTAACAACGAATACACGATGACTAACTGCTATTTTCTACCGTGTTCCCAGTTTGACTTCTCCCTGGATTACAATTTAGATTTATCCTTAGTATGCATTATTGAACTTGAATAATAAAATCATATGTTGCACATATACTACAGCTGTTATTACAATAACAATGACAATTGTTGGTTTTCCTCCTCAGTTGCATTTTCTCCCTAAATTTAAAATCTAAATTGATCCCAGATATGAATTTTTCGATTACAAAAATAAACTAGATCATACACACTGCCATTTATACCATAGCTGCATGTAACATTTCAACGTTTAAATTACAGACAGCATCCTTGGTGTTCATAACATTCTATTTTGCATTTAAATAGACTGTATTGCAAGAGCTTCATGAGACCTCTTGTTCTCAGGAACGTATATCCCTGGCCTTTCGGAACTTCCTGAATCCCTCACAAGCATAATTTTAAAATATTTTATAATTTCATTCATAATGCTGCAAAAATGCATGAAAACTTAAAAAAAATAATAATAAGTAGGTGAAAATATCACATCTAAGGAGCTTCAGGGCACCCCTGATCCACTAAAAACCCTTGCCAAGGTAAATGCCATGGACCCATTTTGTCTGGTGACCTCTGAACCCAAGCAAGTATTTTGTTTGTTTTCACCTGGTATTACAGTGCCTTCCAAAAGTCTTTGGACAAACTGTAAATTTAAATAATTTTCAGTATGTTAGAAGAAATTAATTAAGAACATCCAGATTTCATAAAGGAATGAAACAAAATAACAACTCATTACTAAAATAAAAGTTTTATGGATGATAAAAGTAATAAATAAGTGAAACTGACGGGAATAGCTGTACTGTCACATCATGTTTCACATCTACACAGACACCCAACAGTTGGTACTTAGTGTGTCCCCATCTTGCCTCTGAAACTGCCTAAATTCATTTGGGCATACTTCTTTCAAGTCTCCTGCACCTTTCTGTTGGCACCATATCCCAACATGCCTGCACATTTCCTTCAAGTTCACGGATGTTATGGCTGTGCAACATCACCTTCATCTGAGGTTCTCTATTGGATTGAGATCAGGAGACTGTGAGGGCAAGTCCAGACACTGAAAACCATGTTCCTGTTTCCATTCCTTCACAATTCAAGCTCTGTGACAAGTAGCACCATCATCTTGGAAAAGAAAGTTGTCTCCATAGCCCAGAAGATGACCAGTGGGAACTGCATAATCTTCCAAAATCTTAATGTATCCTTGAGCATCGAGTCTACCATCAGTATGTGTCAAGAATCCAGTGCCCATATAACTCATAGCCCCCCACATCATAACACTACCACCATCAAACTTCACAGTTGGGGGCCATACAATTCTCACGTCATTGTTCACCAGAATGCCCTCTCACATACATGTACACTCTACCGTCACATTGGAACAAATTGAACTTGGACTCGTCCAAGAATATCACTGCAGACCAGTCGATTCAAGTCCAGTTTTGATGCCTCCTAGCAAATTCTAGGCGTAACCGCTTGTGTCTGGGGGTAAGGAGAAGTTTCTTGATGCCAGATGGCTAGATGACCATAAAGGCCAACTGAATATAATCGGCGTCGTACTGTAGTGTCTGATGCTGTCTGCCATGCTAGTCTCAGCTCAGGAACTGTTGCTTTTCTGTTAGCCTGTGATGCTCTGATTAGTTGTCGATCATCCCTTGCATCGGAGACCTTAAGCTGCCCAGATCTGTGTCAGTCTTCATGACTGCCTGCCAGCTTAAACCTCTTCAGTGTGTGGTAAACTGTTGATCTAAAAAAACTGCAAAAACTCTGCCAAAAACAAAGACCAGTTACAAGAAGAGTACATGTAACAATAAAGACATAACAAGAGCAAAAAAGAAGAAAGGAGAGACTAAACACTAACATTGGACCGAGACCCCGTGTTCTCGCAGAATCTGGCTGTGTAGTCTTTCTTCCAGAGTAAGCATTGTACTTTTTCAAGTGTCTGTGTAGGGTGTGACCATTACCATGCATTCCCTTATACCACATTTTTATATAAAAAATGTTTGAAGAAAAAATGGGTGTTATGGTTTTTTTGGCTTAACAAATTGTATTATTCAAAAAGTAGGTGCAAACATTTACTTTCATAAATTTCACTGAAAACCTTTGAACAACTAAGAAAAAAACATACTTTCTTATTGCCTCCCTTTGTCTAAAAATGTGCAATTGTTATAAGCCATCATATGTTAGTTTTTTTCCCATAGATAAACTTATTTCCTCTGAAAAAAGGTTTGTCCAAGGACCTTTGGAGACATTGTATAATAATAAAATAGTTAATGATATATGTTAATAAATAAGTGATTTGATATTGGCCCTGTTATTTGTCCGAGGGAAGTCGTATTGGCCCGAGGCCGAAGGCCGAGGGCCAATACTACTGACCCGAGGACAAATAACAGGGACAATATCAAATCACTTATTTATTGACAATTTTATTAAACAACAACATTTAATTATAATATTTCTTCGCCGCGCCACGATTTTCTCGACATTTTCTGTTGTCTCCAAGTCGCAGACGACCTAGCAATTCATTGTTCTAAGTCGGTAAATGTTTGTTTGTGTTTCATGAAATCTACACATCGTAAATTTTTAACATAATCGGTTAAACACTACTAAATCATGACATGAATGTTTTGAAACTGAGAATATTTTCTTTCATTTATGCAACCTGTCGGCGTCTACGCATAGACCGAGTTAAAACAATATGGCTGCCATTTACCAGTTTAAATTGCAGAAATCTATATCATTTTATTGGCCCTGCTCATTAGCCAATCAAAATACTTCAAATGCGGGCTTTATATCTATATGACTTTTCGGCCCGGGGCCGAAAAAGTGATATAGATATTGGCCTTGTTATAACGCAGGCCACCGTGTTATTGAACGTGGCAGGTGCTTTTTTATTGGACTAATAACATTATAGTTATTTAATAAATAATAATATGGAAACATTTCATAAAATTATTTAATATTTTCTACATTTTTTTCCATCATATTCATATCCTGAGTTTATTTGTCATCTGCTGCGGGTGTCCCTGATACTGAGGTAGGCAGCAGGCGGCTTGAACGTCTAACACCAGCTCTCTATCTGTCCCTGTTGTGTGGACTGGTATTGCCCATACCACATACACTTAAATCGATCTTAATGCAATCAGACCACGATTTTCTAGGTCTTCCACGCCTACAGGCGCTTGGAATATCCATGTTCATAATGGTGTTGGTACAATTGTTACGAGAAGCATGGCCAAACCAGCTCATGCGTTTGGTACGGAGAGCTATTGCTACCTCTTGGCTACCTCCTAATTAGTAGGAGCAGTGGTCCAGTGGTAGGACGCGCGCTTAGGGATCGAGAGGTCCCGGGTTCGATCCCCACTAGGGGCACTGCTAATTTCCTTGAGCAAGAAATTAACCTACAATTGTTCCACTCGACCCAGGTGTAAATGGGTACTGTGCGGGATCGCCCGCCTGAGGGTGATTTCAGTGACCAGGAGTTATTGTACAAGATTGTAAAGTCGGCTGAACATGTAGATGGAAGCAGACTTTAAACCGCCCTTTAACCTTTAACCTTTAATTTGGTGAACAGAGAATCTGTGGTGACATTATCATTAGGCTTAACACCGCAGATCCAACGGACCATGGCTGTATCATTACCTTGTAATCGATGTAGGTCTGACGTGGACGGTGCCCAGGATTCACTGCCATGAAGGAGTGTAGACCGGACGCAGGCATTGGAGACTTTTCCACGAGTATTAAGGGATGTATGTCTTGAGGTCAAGATCGGTAGAAGCTTTCTGAATTTTCCTTAGGCTATACGACATCTGGTGATAATGGCGAGCTTGCAGCCTCCACCAGCGCAAAGCATATCACCCAGGTAACAGAAACTTGGTTCAACATCAAGTACTGTTCCATCCACATCCACTTGTGTGCAAGGTCTACCATCAAGGGGACGAGACAGCCCACAACATCTTTGGCACACATAAAGTGGGTTGGCATGAAGTGGACCTTCGATGGCACTACATTTCTTGTGTAATCATAGCCCGCTCTGAGAACACTGGATAGCGTTACTCCCAACTCCTCTTCGACACACCGCACTAGGGAAGTCTCAACTATCTTGTAGTAGGTCAAGACCTGGCCTTGAGATCAAGAATTTGGTTTTTTTGTTTAAACATTACACGAAATTATAAACTGCTGTTTATTTTGTGTTATGGTTGATGATGAATGTATTAAAATATTGTTATGTTTCAGATGGTAGTTTTCAGAAGGATATAAATACAGATAATGTCTTAGGTAGTGGAGGTAAACTAGCTGTTGCATTTGCTGTTTTATGTAAAAGTCTGTGGTCAGGGAAACATTACTCAATTGCTCCATCAAAACTTAAGGTATTTGTCAGACCAGTCGTGGTCTTCTTTACAGTCTTTCTAATTGTACTGAATTATTTAATATGAGTTTGTCAAAAAATACTTTAGTTGAGCTTGAATTTTGTACTTATTAAATGAAAATATTTGAAATAATCTTATACTTTTGATGATATTAAATCGTAAGGCCTGGAATAATCTTATACTTTTGATGATATTAAATCGTAAGGCTTGGAATAATCTTATACTTTTGATGATATTAAATCGTAAGGCCTGGAATAATCTTATACTTTTGATGATATTAAATCGTAAGGCTTGGAATAATCTTATACTTTTGATGATATTAAATGGTAAGGCTTGGAATAATCTTATACTTTTGATGATATTAAATCGTAAGGCCTGGAATAATCTTATACTTTTGATAATATTTAATCTAAAGCCCTTTACTGGTCCATGATTTTGTGTCTTGATCCCTTTAAAAGGCTGCCACAGGAATTACGTGTTTGAAGTATATGTAGTGAATTTTACTTAATAAAAATACCTTAAAAATTACTTTTTTCCATTTGCCTTACCAATCAAAAGATGTCTCTGAGGGTTTTCAGAGGCGATGTGCTCCCGTCTGCCCCAGTTGATTGAAAGGGTGAAAAGAGCCCATCACATTCAGAGAAAATAGGTGGCCATTGTGTGCAGGAAAATGGTGCAAAATGGTGACACAAAAACATGTTTTCAGTCTATGACTAGCACTTTGACCTCATTTTTTGAAATATAACTGTAAGATATTCAAGTTAGGGTAAAAAAAGAGCAAACATTTTTATGTTTCTTTTGCACTGCCCCAGTGTTGCCTTTAGTAACAGGGTTCCAGTGACTTTTTATGAAAGACAATCACTCGGGTAATAATCTGGCCAAGTTGCCTGTCTGTCAGTCTATTAATAATGAAATAAGAGCATCTTGAAATAGCCGTAGCAATTTTAAGTGAGAAAATAGCCAATTTCTCACATGTTCTTATCAGTATGGGCATATCTTCATGACAAACAAACAATCTTAGTTTATCTTGACCTTGATGATGGTAAGTAGTTGCTTTGTGTATTCATTATGTATGTAAGTTATATAACATTATGAAATAATAGTAACTGTTGTTCTTTTATTTGGACAACCCAAAAACAATGAAATAATAAACAGGGATCCTACATGACCAAAAGAAGCTCATTTCAGATGCTATGTCTCATCAGTACAATGATATGTAAAACTTTGATTAAAATGTTATAAAAAATCTAATGAATTTATAACGTTGGTGGTTTAAGCATTGTTTGATTTCATTAGATGAATATTTTGAATAATTAATATTAAATGATTTCAGAGTCTAGTAGCACAGAAAGCAAGTCAGTTTACTGGTTTTGCCCAACATGATTCTCAAGAATTTTTAGCTTTTCTATTAGATGGTCTTCATGAGGTATTTACAATTATATATTTTATATCATTATACACCTGTTTTTAAAAAAGGGTCGTATTATGTTATGATGTTGTCCGTCTGTCCGTCGGTCTGTCCGTGGACATTTGCTTGTCCGGATGATAACTCAAGAAAGGATGTACCTAGGTTTCTAAAATTTTATGTGTAGATAGCCCTTTGGTAGAGGAGGTTCCCTATTGATTTTGAGACCCTAGGATCAAAGGTCAAGGTCACTGGGACTAATTTATATGAAAACCTTGTCCGGACAATAACTCAACAACAACTGTACCTGGGTTCACCAAATTTTATGTAAGAGTAGCCTATATGTCAAGGATGTGTCCTATTGGTTTTGGGACCCCAGGGTCAAAGGTCAATGTCACAGGGACATCATATGGAAAAACCTTGTCAGAACAATAACTCAACAACCACTGTATCTAGGTTCCTCAAATTTTATGTGTGGATAGCCCTTGGGTAGAGGAGGTTCCCAATTGATTTTGAGGTCCCAGGGTCAAATGTCAAGGTCACTGGGACTTAAAATATGAAAACCTTGTCTGGACAATAACTTAACAACGACTGTACCTAGGTTCAGCAAACTTTATGTGGGAGTAGCCCATGTGTCAAGGAAGTGCCCTTTTTGTTTTGGGGCCCCTGGGTCAAAGGTCAAGGTCACTGGGGCATCATATGGAAAAACCTTGTCCGGACAATAACTCAACAACTGCAGTACCTAGGTTCACCAAATTTTATGTGAGAGTAGCCCATGTGTCTAGGATGTGCCCTATTGGTTTTAGGGCCCCAGAGTCAAAGGTCAAGGTCACAGGAACATCATATGGAAAAACCTTGTCCGGACAATAACTCAACAACCACTGTACCTAGATTCATCAAATTTTATGTGAGAGTAGCCCATGTGTCACGGATGTACCCTATTGGTTTTGGGACCCCAGGGTAAAAGGTCAAGGTCACAGGGACATCATATGGAAAAACCTTGGACAAATGAAAAAAATATTGTTTGCCACAATCTGTAAAAACAATTGAAACAATTATAATGTTTCAAATTCAGTGCATCTGCAATATATATTTTCTTCACTACAGTATTGATTTCTATGGTCTGCATAAACTGCTAATTCATTTTCCTGCGTGGACTGGCCTTTTTTTATACATTAAGTTTTGAATCTGCAGCATTTCTGATACATCTAGTTTTGTTTTTTTGTAGAAAGTATGTGATTTATACTTTATATTGATGTAAAAACATTTTTGGTCTTTTCATAAACTGCTCGAATGTCCCATGACAAACATCCACAATTTTAGTTGCATGCGCCAATTTTTTAGTGATTTAATTTGATAGTCAATGTTACGTTGTCACCGGTTTACGAAATTCCGATACTGTCTGCTCACTGCAAAATTGCCGACTTTTTAAAGTTTAAATTATCATACGTTTCCAGTGTCAGTTTTTGTAACTATTACATAAAAATGATTTATATTTTGTATTTTAACTACACCCTAATGTGAAATTTTAAAAACAACAAATATGTCCACAAAATTATTATTTCCCCGTCGATATCTAGCATACACTCATATCACAATCACCAAGAGTTATCGCTCTTCAGCCTTCGGTCTACGTGCACCTGTCTTCAACGTTACACTTGAATGGAGATAAAGAAATCATGTTTTCTTTAAATGAATGCGATTAAAAGCCACAATAGCAGGTATGTTCAATCCTTTTAACTATGTTTAGATGTCTTTTAATATTTGTTTGCCATTTTGTGATGATAACATTTTTATTTTGGTGTATTATCAACTTAACTGATAACATGGAAGTAGAAATACGCAAATTGTCAACAATGAAGGTCATGGTGATTTATTTTTCGATCAGAAACTTGCAAACGCATTTAATTTAAAAATATTTGTAACATTAATATTCTGTTTAATATATTGACACATTGTGTCAAGTATGATACAGTGTGGCCACAACAAATTGATCATATGTTCTATGAATTTTGTCCGAAAAAAATTGGAGCGAGGGAGCATAAAAAAATAAATATTTTTTTCCATATTTTGTATTTTGAGAAGCGAGCGAGGAGCGAAGAAAAAAATTTGTGATGTTTTTATTTACTAAAAGCTAAAAAAAGCATAAAAAATATGGACTTTCTTAAAGAAAATCATTTGAAGTTCATTTATAAATGCATAAGAAATAACTTTATAGTGTCTATTAGTCACAATAGTCATTTATACTGTCTTTGTGTGTCATAATCATGCATATTTAAATATGAATTCTGCATTTAAGGTGTTACTACTATAAATAATAATAATTTATTTTGTTGGATTAGAACTATCAAGTATCTTTGTTCTAATTAAAGCCTCAGATTAAGAAAGCCTTTGCTATTAGGGTTTTATAATGGTGACCCAGACATATCAGAATAGCTCCAGTAGGAAATATATGTAAGTTATTGAGACAATTAAGTTTTGTGTAATAAAATTCCTGGTAGACGCTGGCAGCAATTAGACAGATTTTATATACAAAATACAACTATTGCTTAAAACCTGATCATATAAAAACATGAATTTTAGGAGAAAATTGAAAATTAATAGTTGGGAGAATTTCATCGATTCGAATCCTAGGTTCCGCATAATTTCAAAACTATTAGACTTTATACAATAAACCACGTATCGTCGTGTTCCAGAAAGTGAGTAGCGTGTTCTGGTACATATATTTTTATACGAGGAAGTCATTTAAAGAAGATATTAAAGAAAAACCTCCCTTTTTTCGTTTGGCAGCCATTTTTCTTGTTTTGATACACAGGAGAACGTTCACCTCCTTGACGATAGCCAGTTTGCCTTTGTTGCTGAAAAATAAATGAGACGCATGGAGTGAGACTGTCAATCTTCAGCTGATTTTAGCTAGTATAATCTACCATGATCATCACCAAATAGACTTTATTTCTAACAGCATAGATACTACTTCATCAGTTTAACATGGCAATTATACAAATAAATCTTTAAAATGCAAATCACGCATAGCTATTTGACTATTAAGTTTGTTAGATTGTTCAGCTTTTAGTCTGTGTAAACCTTTACTTTTATCTTTTCAGGTTGAAGAACTGCAATGCTGAGATAGTTGTATGTGTTGAACTAATATTTTAAAGACAATTCTATGTTTCAACCTGATATTCTAAAGACAATTAATTGTGTTAAACTTGATATTCTAAACAGAAGTAAATTTGTTAACCAGATTCATGTTATATTATGTGTTCCTTTTTTATAGTATAACATACAATATTTATGTAGTTCATTATATAAGATTTATAAGTGATATTGCCTTCAAATAGAGATATTGATTAAAATAATTTAAGAAAAAAACATCAACTATCTATTGCAACAATCATGTTTTTTAGTTCGACTATTCGGAGAATAGTGGGGCTATCCTACTCAGTTGTGCGTCGGCGGTGGCGTCGGCGTAACACTTCTTTGTTAAGTTTTTAGGTACAACATTTTTATATATTTGAAACTACTGAAGGGATTAACTTAAAACTTTACACATGTCTACGGGATTACTATTGGAGGTCAACTACCAAGCTGCATAACTCTATCATGACTTTTCACTGGATTATGGCCCTTTTATTCTTAAAAATGTCTTGGTTTAGTTTTTTGGTGCAACATTTTATCTTTGAAACTACTGAAGGGATTCACTTGAAACTTTACACATGTCTACAGGATTACTATTATAGGTCAAATACCATTATTGCATAACTCTAGATTGACCTTTGAGTGGATAATGGCCCTTTTATATTTATAAAATTTCTTGGTTAAGTTTTTTGGTGCAACATTTTATCTTTAAAAAATACTGAAGGGATTCATTTGAAACTTTATACATGTCTACGGGGTTACTATAAGAGGTCAACTACTAAGCTGCATAACTCTATCATGACTTTTGACTGGATTATGGCCCTTTTATACTTAAAAAAATTCTTGGTTAAGTTTTTTGGTGCAACATTTTATCTTTGAAAATACTGAAGGGATTCACTTGAAACTTTACACATGTTTACGGGATTACTATTGGAGGTAAACTACCAAGCTGCATAACTCTATCATGACTTTTGACTGGATAATGGCCCTTTTATACTTATAAATTTCTTGGTTAAGTTTTTTGGTGCAACATTTTATCTTTGAAACTACTGAAGGGATTCACTTGAAACTTTACACATGTCTACCGGATTACTATTGGAGGTCAACTACCATGTTGCATAACTCTATCATGAATTTTGACTGGATTATGGCCCTTTTATACTTACAAATTTCTTGGTAAAGTTTTTTTATTGTTACGTGGTTTTTCATTTTATAATGTTATTGTTTAGACTTAAATTTCTGGTTTCATTATTGCATGCTAATTCTAGCACTTAAACCAATGAAAATATACATCTGAAATCTCACTCATCTCAGCAGGTTTGCAAACCATATTTGCTGTTGTTTACACGAATACCCTGAATAGTCAAGCGCGCTGTTCGTGGACTGCTCTTGTTCTATCATATTGTGCAATGAAAATAACAGTAGAAAGTTATTATAATAAATAAATACAAATATTGCCATTGAGTTATATGTGTCTCATTTATGTTTCCATGGTGTTATTCAGGAGATTGTATGTTATTACAACTTCAACTGTCATTAAGCAAGTCCATAATTGGTGACTGACATAAGTTGTCTCTTGTCTTTCAATGGAATTAATTTCAACTGACAGCAGAAAAATTTATGATTCTGGTTATTGAATTGAATATTTCTGCAGAAATAATCAGTGACCCTTTTCTATTCAATTCAGCAGAACTCTGATAATATTTATCTGCATTATGGACTACTTAGTACTATTCCAGTTCCAGTTGTTATTTAATCTAGTCCATAATTATGTTATTCATAGACATTCACAGGCTAGCAAATTAAAATTTGCAGCAGAAAAATGATGGACAAATCATTTGAAATGCTGTACCTGCCACACATTTCCATGATAAAAAAAAGACAGTTGCTATGGTAATGGTACAATGAACGTCAATTTAATGACTTAGTAAAAGGTGTTATAACCAATGTTGCAATTAAAGAATGGTAATAACAACATCTGACAAAATATACCCAGTATTGTGGAAGAAGCATTCATTTACATATAGCACTGGGTTTCAGCAATTTTTTCATGACGTCAATGACGTTAAGCATATACCTGTCTCCACATAAAAAGCCTATAACTTGTCAACAAAAATATTATCTCTAAATATCCTTTAAAGAACTTTCAAATAGTATAAAAAACTGATATTGTGATTTTTACTCATTTGGCCCCATTTTCACAGTCCTGGTCACATATGAAGATATGTTTGAATACATTAACAGAACAAAATCATGTTTTTAACGCTTTTACCCAAATTTCATTAATTTGTTACTTTTTCAAATATGAAAGCCCAAAGAGTTTTTTAAAGTTTGATAGGACAACCCTTATACTAATTTAATTTTTGATTCAACAATGTCAGAATGCTGCAAACTCATTTTACAGCAAATTTGTGATACCCCCTGTTGCCCATTTTGCTTGACAAAAATGTGGAGGTAAAGTGTATTTAAATAATTGTAATATTTAAACAAACTTAACTATATTCGATTGTTGGCTTTTTAAATAATCTACTAAGACAGTACATACATTTACAGTTGTATTTTGAATGGTGATTTCATACGAAAATAGAGTCTGGAAGTCACAATATTGTCAATTTTGTGAAAAAATTCGTCATAAGTTTTCTGAAAATAACTGAGAAATAAGGAATACCGGTTTCCATAACAATGGCAAAAGATTTTGACTTACCAATATTGTTTTCTATGTTTGGGCACCCCTTATTCAAAATGTTGGTTCTTACAGAGAATTGGTCTTAAGTACTCTATAAAGGTGTCATCACCATGATGACGTACTTATCTCAATGCAAGTATACAACACATATGTATGACATGTCTTCAGCCCCTTGTTCTTGCGTTTTTAAAACAACTGAAATATTTTTTACGAGTATCCGGATGTCCAAACGTTCGATATGCGGACTCCAGTTGACATCCCTAATAATAATCTCAACTTAATGTCATCAAAATTGACTGTATTGATACTTTTAATGTATTATTAGTAGAAATAAGATAAATTTGCAAATACAAGCAAAACGCAATAAAATTTCAGTGGAGATCAATCATTATTTTTACTGTTTGTAGGATTTAAATAGAATAAAGAAGAAACCCTATACAGAGACAGTTGAAGATGGTGGTAGACCTGATGAAATTGTTGCTAATGAAGCTTGGGTGACTCATAAGGAAAGAAATGATTCATTTGTTGTTGATTTATTTCATGGTCAATATAAATCTAAACTTGTGTGTCCCGTCTGTGGAAAGGTAAGAAAAAAACCCACTGTAAGAAGTCTGTATAACGTGTAATACTTAGTAAGTAGACTGTGAAATATGTAATACTTAGTAAGTACACTATGAAATATGTAATACTTTGTAGTAGGCTGTGAAATATGTGATACTTTATAAGTAGTCGATAATATATGAAATACTTTGTAAGTAGACTGTGAAAAATGTAATACATTGTAAGTAGACTTGTAAATATGTAATACTTAGTGAGTAGACTGGTAAATATGTAATACTTAGTAAGTAGACTGTGAAATATGTAATACTTAGTAAGTAGACTGGTTAAGATGTAATACTTAGTGAGTAGACTGTGAAATATATAATACTTAGTGAGTAGACTGGTAAATATGTTATACTTAGTGAGTAGACTGGTAAATATGTAATACTTAGTGAGTAGACTGGTAAATATGTAATACTTAGTGAGTAGACTGGTAAATATGTAATACTTAGTGAGTAGACTGGTAAATATGTAATACTCAGTAAGTAGACTATAAAAAATGTAATCCTTTGTAGTAGATTGAAATATGTAATACTTAGTAAGTAGACTGTGAAATATGTAATACATTGTAAGTAGAATGGTAAATATGTAATACTTAGTAAGTAGGCTGTAAAATTTAAAATACTTAGTGAGTAGACTGGTAAATATGTAATACTTAGTAAGTAGACTGTGAAATATGTATTATCTTACCTCGTACAGAATACTCGTTTTTCATTGGCCGAGAGCGGTCACGTGCTGACCATGTATTATCCCATATTAGGTCAGTAGATTCTAATATCCAGTCAGTAACAAAATTTATAAATGATAGCGCTGTTCTTTGATGCTAAAATTCAGATGGGGGTACTCGGTAAGATAAATTCGTTACACAGTCAGTTACTGACCGGATACGATGTGATACCGGGTCAGTGAATAAATATTGGGCTCGAGCTACGCTCTCACCCAATATTAATTTACTGACCCGGTATCACACCGTATCCGGTCAGTAACTGACTGTGTAACTAATAATACTTAGTAAGTAGACTGGTAAATATGTAATTCTTAGTGAGTAGACTGGTAAATATGTAATACTTAGTGAGTAGACTGTGAAATATGTAATACTTAGTGAGTAGACTGGTAAATATGTAATACTTAGTAAGTAGACTGTGAAATATGTAATACTTAGTGAGTAGACTGGTAAATATGTAATACTTAGTGAGTAGACTGGTAAATATGTAATACTTAGTGAGTAGACTGGTAAATATGTAATACTTAGTAAGTAGACTGTGAAATATGTAATACTTAGTGAGTAGACTGGTAAATATGTAATACTTAGTAAGTAGACTGTGAAATATGTAATACTTAGTGAGTAGACTGGTAAATATGTAATACTTAGTAAGTAGACTGTGAAATATGTAATACTTAGTGAGTAGACTGGTAAATATGTAATACTTAGTAAGTAGACTGTGAAATATGTAATACTTAGTGAGTAGACTGGTAAATATGTAATACTCAGTAAGTAGACTGTGAAATATGTAATACTTAGTAAGTAGACTGTGAAATATGTAATACTTAGTAAGTACACTGTAAAATTTGAAATACTTAGTGAGTAGACTGGTAAATATGTAATACTTAGTAAGTAGACTGAAATATGTAATACTTAGTGAGTAGACTGGTAAATATGTAATACTTAGTGAGTAAACTTGTAATGCCTAATAAAAAGTAGGGATGTTTCGGGTTTCTGACCGACCGCTTTTTTCGCCGATTTTCGAATTATTTTTTTTAGTAAACATTATGATGGAAACGTCAATAAACGTAGACGAATTAACGACAGTCGTTCATTTAAATCAGTTGGTTGATTGGATAATTTACTTTCTAAATGCCATGCGTTTTTCGGTTTACATAATATTAATTTGCTCTCGGATGTTATTTTATATTGTAACGTATATTGCAAACTATTAAGGCCCAATAAAAAATAAGTTTGTTTCGGGTTGCCCGACCGACCATATTTTTTAACGATTTTCGATTTTTTATATATTTTTATACGCCCGTTTTGAAAAACGGACATATTATGTTATGATGTTGTCCGTCCGTCCGTGGACAATTGCTTGTCCGGATGATAACTCAAGAAAGGATGTACCTAGGTTGCTCAAATTTTATGTGTGGATAGCCCTTGGGTGCAGGAGGTTCCCTATTGATTTTGAGACCCTGGGGTCAAAGGTCAAGGTCACTGGGACTTACAATAGGTAAAACTTGTCCGGACGATAACTCAACAACGACTGTTCCTAGGTTCATTAAATTTTATGTGAGAGTAGCACATGTGTCAAGGATGTTCCCTATTGGTTTTGGGGCCCCTGGGTAAAAGGTCAAGGTCACAGGGGCATCATATTGAAAAACCTTGTCCGGACGATAACTCAACAACGACTGTACTTAGGTTCACAAAATTTTATGTGAAGGTAACCCATGTGTCAAGGATGTGCCCTATAGGTTTTGGGGCCCCCAGGTTCAAAGGTCAAGGTCACAGAGGCATCATATGGAAAAACTTTGTCCGGACAATAACTAAACCACCAATGTACCTAGGTTCACAAAATTTTATGAGAGAGTAGCCCATGTGTCAAGGATATGCTTTATTGGTTTTGGGGCCACTGGGTCAAAGGTCAAGGTCACATAGGCATCATATTGAAAAACATTGTCCGGGTAATAACTCAACAATGACTGTACCTAGGTTCACCAAATTTCATGTGAGAGTAGCCCATGTGTCAGGGATGTGCCTTATCAGTTTTGGGGAAACAGGGTCAAGTTTAAACCTTCAAATAGAAGATATCAAATTATCAAGCAGTGACTTCAAATGTTCAATCAATATGTTAATAAAGTCAAAATGGCAAACAATGAAAAACTTGTCCGGACAATAACTGAATCACCAATGTACCTAGGTTCACCAAATTTTATGTGAGAGTAGCCCATGTGTCAGGGATATGTCCTATTGGTTTTGGGGCCCCTGGGTCAAAGGTCAAGGTCACAGGGGCATCATATTGAAAAACCTTGTCTGGACAATAACTCAACAACAACTGTACCTAGGTTCACAAAATTTTATGGGAAGGTAGCCCAGGTGTCAAGGATGTGCCCTTTAGGATTTGGGGCCCCCAGGTTCAAAGGTCAAGGTCACAGAGGCATCATATGGAAAATTTTGTTCAGACAATAACTCAACCACCAATGTACCTAGGTTCACCAAATTTTATGTGAGAGTAGCCCAAGTGTCAAGGATGTGCCCTAATGGTTTTGGGGCCCCTGGGCCAAAGGTCAAGGTCACAGGGGCATCATATTGAAAAATATTGTCCAGGTATTAACTCAACAATGACTGTACCTAGGTTCACCAAATTTCATGTAAGAGTAGCCCATGTGTCAAGGATGTACCCTAATGGTTTTTGGGCCCCTGGGTCAAGTTTAAACCTTTAACCAGGAGATATCAAATAACCAAGCAGTGATTTCAAATGTTCAATCAATATGTTAATAAAGTCAAAATGGCAAACAATAAAAATCTTGTGCGGACAATTACTGAACTACCAATGTACCTAGGTTCACCAAATTTTATGTGAGAGTAGCCCATGTGTCAAGGATATGCCCTATTGGTTTTGGGGCCCCTGGGTAAAAGGTCAAGGTTTTACAGGGGCATCATATTGAAAAACCTTGTCCGGACAATATCTCAACAACAACTGTACCTAGGTTCACAAAATTTTATGTGAAGGTAGCCCTTGTGTCAAGGATGTGCCCTTTAGGTTTTGGGGCCCCAGATTCAAAGGTCAAGGTCACAGAGGCATCATATGGAAAAACTTTGTCCGGACAATAACTAAACCACCAATGTACCTAGGTTCACAAAATTTTATGAGAGAGTAGCCCATGTGTCAAGGATATGCTTTATTGGTTTTGGGGCCCCTGGGTCAAAGGTCAAGGTCACAGGGGCATCATATTGAAAAACATTGTCCGGGTAATAACTCAACAATGACTGCTCCTAGGTTCACCAAATTTCATGTGAGAGTACCCCATGTGTCAAGGATGTTCCCTATAGGTTTTGGGGCCCCTGGGTCAAGTTTAAACCTTCAACCAGAAGATATCAAACTACCAAGCAGTAGGGCTCTACACGGTATACAATATATATCGAATTCCGGTATTGTAGGTTCGATAGATATATCGGATCGAAAAAAAATATTGATCAATGACGGTCATAAAAATAAAATCCATGGTCTGCAAAACTGGATATTTTGTATCCCCAAATCAACATCCTACTGCTTCCAATTCGGTATGTAATACTATGTGGACAAACAATCTCATAATAATTAATATGACATTCCTATAAGCAAACATCTTACACCATATACGTCATGTTATGTCCTTTTTCAATCAAAGGGAAGTAACTGTTGTGGTTAGAATATTAAGTATATACTTTCGTATTCAATTAGTCCGGGAACCAACGATCAGTACTTAAAATACAGATCAATTTTTTAAGCCAGAAGTCACTTGGATTTGTTTGAGTAGATCCAGAAATGTAAAGAGAACTTGATTGTACAGAAGCGTTATGTCATGTAAATTGCTAAAGTTCTGAAAGGGTGTGTTTTTGCTTTTGCTGATCTCTGTTTAGTGTCATGTAAATATGAATTACTGGAAATAAATCTAACTAAAACCAAACATCAACAAAATGATTTCATTTAGGTAAATTCTGCACACAAGTCAAAACCATCGATTATCAAACGCATTCAATTAATGTTGATGTTAATACACCGACTAATCGTGTCCCAAAAACTCGTCTGCAACATTTAATTTGTCCAAGAATAATCCACCTTCGAAGAATAAAGCTTGGGGTTATTACATGTAAATTGTAAAAACAAAGGACGGACCAGAATGTACAACATGCTGCAAAATAGTTGTAAGCAAAGGAGGCAATACAACAAACTTGGCAGTTCATGTCACTCTGTCAGCAGAAAGATCATGTCTAGACACAGACTCACTCATTTTCATACCCAGAGGCTATAAAGATTCTCGAGTTAGATCGAGAAGATAATCTATGGTTACGACAATGAGACTCACTAGATACAATGATATCTTTTTTAAATGCAAACGTCAAAGACTTCAACATTTAAAATATCAATAAGAAGTGCATTTAGTGCTATGGTGTTACAACACTCTAAATAAATAAATAAAACAACACTGCTTTGCTGTTTTATAAAAATTCTATTCATTATAAAAATATCATATGATATATAGAATATTGATCATTTTGTATCGATACGAATATCGTATCGATCATTCTGACCGATATAGAGCCCTACCAAGCAGTAACTTCAAATGTTAAATCAATATGTTAATAAAGTTAAAATGGCAAACAATGAAAAACTTGTTCAGTTTTGGGGAAACAGGGTCAAATTTAAACCTTCAACCAGAAGATATCAAATTACCAAGCAGTGATTTCAAATGTTCAATCAATATGTTAATTAAGTCAAAATGGCAAACAATGGAAATAATGCTATATTTAATAAGTAACATGAAATTAGTTCACCAAATTTTATGTGAGGGTAGCCCATGTGTCAAGGATGTTCCCTATTGGTTTTGAAGCCTCTGGGTCAAAGGTCAAGGTCACAGGGGCATCATATGGAAAAACCTTGTCCGGACAATAACTAAACAACAATTGTACCTAGTTTAACCAAATTTTATTTGGATTAGCCCATTTGTCAAGGAGTAATGTGTTGATAGCTCTTTGGTAGAGGATGTTTCCTTTTGAATTGGAGACCCCAGGGACAAAAGTCAAAGTCACTGGGACTTAATTTATATTGAAACGTTTTCCGGACAATAACTCAATAATGATTGTGCCTAGGTTCACCAAATTTTATTTAAGGGTAGCTTAAATGTCTAGCATATGCCCCTTTGGTTTTAGGCCCCTGGGTCAAAGTTCAAGGTCACAAGGAAATCATAAGGAAAAACCTTGTCCAACAACCAACTTTATCTAAGATCACCAAATTTTATGTATCAATACTCTTTGGGTCAAGGGTGTGAACTTTTGGTTCTGAGGCCCCAGGGTCAAGGTCACTGGAAGTTTGTATAGGAAAACTTTGTGCTGGTGATAACTCAACCATGGCTGTACCTAGGTTCTCAAAATCTTTGCTTTGGATAGCCCTCCAGTTAAGGATGGGACCTATTCTGAGATCCCGGGGTCATTGGTCAAGGTCACAGGGACTTCATATGATATAGAACACAGCATGGACTGCTCAAGGGTGTATAATGCCCTGCCCAGAGGAGCTCTTGTTTTTAGTAAACGTTAGGACCAAATTGTAAAAAAAAGGGAAAACGGCAATCTGGTTTTTATTCTTTCCTACTTAGTTGTAAATACGTCGTGCATAGTAGCTGAATAGTTGTTTATTTGGTGAGAAATTAACGTAGACGAATTAACGACAGTCGTCCTTTTCCATAAGTTGATTGATCGGATAATTCAGTTACTAAATGCCATGCGTATTTCGGTTTACATAATATTAATTTCAAGAAGTAGTCTTTACCTATTACGTAGCAAAATGTCAAATGCATATCGGGTAGTCTTTATTTTAATTGTTTGTAGCCATTGAAATCATTATTAATCCTTTGTTAAGGAACACGTGTCGGCAAGTTTTCACACTTAATCGATGTTTGATAGCGTATGCTTTATGGTGTGATCATGGAGTGTAATTTGAACTTATTGTTATTTAGAATAAATTCATAAACCAATCAAAACCTAGTTTTTTAATTGGTGACTCCATGTTAAACAAATAATTGCCGGTAATGAAGGGAAACGTTATCGGCGATCGCACAAAACATCTTTGTTTAAGTTTGCTGATACTTATTAATCAAACCCGCATTTTTATCGTTTTTATTTTAAGAAAGTTAAAACAATACTCTGTCCAATCATATTTTTCTGAAAAAAAAAGAAAAGCCCTAACCAACTATTATTCAACGAATTAACATATTTTATCAATGAGCGTAGAAGCACCATGTCGTTTGCAAACATGAAAAGGTGAACGCATGATATTGTCAATAAATATTTATGGTTAAAAACGCACTGAACGAGCGATTGTCGGATTTACGCTTATATATTTCGAATATCTCGAAATTTTTCGGCACAAACGCGCGAAAATCCTCTCCGAATCTCCTGTCTAATCATAAACAAAGTTGTAAAATTCCACGAAAGTAATCGTCAAAACAAACTGTTTTGTCATATAATATTTCGTAAAATGAAGTCTCTTCAATCATAATTTGCGTACTGTCATGTGTTTTCACGACCCATGCAAATTGAAGTGAAACATTCTTAAAAACACGTTTATAATGTAATGCTTATTTTTTGTTAATGGTCCTTCTTTATCCAGCAGACTATGCTTCAGAAAACTACAAATTCAAACACCGGTTCCCGTTTTCGCCCGTATGTAGTTGGAACAAATCTCTGATTGTCATTTTTTTAAGTGTCAACAACATTTTTTTTCAGTAAAATTTTAACCATGTTCTTATAATTTGAATACAATAAACTCTGTAATACAAAGTGCCCTCTTTTGTTTCCTGTATGTATTTTTAATAATGTTTCTTTTGTCCCCAGTATGTGATTCTAAAATGTCCCCTTTTGTCTCCTCAAAACTCTTATGATTTAAAAAGGCATATTTTCACTGCATAAAGTCACATACTTATTTTTAGAAAATATTGTAGATAAATTAAATCTCTTACTTAATGAACGCTCAGAAAAAATATAGTAAGTCATATTATGATTTTAATCGTAAACAAATGAACATGCATGTACTTCCAGATGTCACTTTCATTGTTTGCACAGTCTAACTGGTTAAAATCCATATTTAATCCTTGGGTTGGTTTAACATTTAAATCGCTTTCTTCAGATAATTTTTCTTGTGAAATAATATTATCCTCTCCTGAACCTTAATTTTAAGAAAAAAAATTTAATAATGCAATTAAGGTGATTTTGACAACAATTATAATCGTTAAAAGAAATCAGGGAATGAGATATTATTTGTTAGCTACAATGTATGTCTCTGGGAAATGACAAAACATGTCAAATCACTTGTCCATAGGACTAGTCACCATCTTTCAGATTTCACCAACCCTGGTTATGAGTAAGTGATTAGGGGATAGTTTTAATAGGGAATTGAACTAAAAATCAGCAGTACAACTTTATTAAGATTCACCAGAACTAGAATCTGTTTCATATCAGAGTCATAGTCATATTAAACTGGGTTTGAACCTTTATCCCACATTAAGGTGTGAGATGTTCTAATTTTGAAGTCAATAACTAAAGTGAAATGCCAGTTAAGCTGAAACTGTTACTTATAATTTGTTCACCTAAAACAATAAATTTGACTCAAACTTACACATACAAGTAAGTTTAAACCAATAATAAGTAACATTATATTGATTCTAATTGTAAAAAAAAAAAAAAATTCCGACCTACCCACCCGACTTTTTTTGGGAGATGAAACCAGAAACATAACTAATTTTTTAGGCCTAAATATGTAATACTTAGTGAGTAGACTGGTTAAGATGTAATACTTAGTAAGTAGACTGTGAAATATGTTACACTTAGTGAGTAGACTGGTAAATATGTAATACTTTGTAAGTAGACTGAAATTTGTAAAACTTAGTAAGTAGACTGTGAAATATGTAATTCTTAGTGAGTAGACTGGAAAATTTGTAATACTTCGTAGTCTGAAATATATATGTAGTCATGTTTTTCATTATGGTGAAATGTGATGTTATTTGATAAAATTATATGATGAAAATATAAAAAACATAGTTACTGCCAAAATGTAGCTGCAAATTAGCTCTTCTTGGAAAACAGCCAATTTTTTCCTTCAAAACTTGATAATAATTCATATTCATTTGTGAAAAGGTTTTAGGTCCTAGTAAAAATTGAGCTTGAATTGATTATTTTAAATTTTCTAGCAATTTGGTTTGGTGAGCAACATAAACAAAATAAGTTGATGTTTGGATAAAATTCTTATAAAAAAGAGATACAAAGAGATAAATGGATTAAATTATAGAGTTGTTTAATCTCCTTATTTATGTATGTTTTAGGTGTCTATTACTTTTGATCCATTTGTGTACTTGTCTTTACCTTTGCCTAAAAGACAGCGCTTGTTACCTGTTACATTTATATGGAAGGATCCATACCGAAAACCAATTAGAGTAAGTATTGATTTTTATCTTCCCTTGTGTTAGGATAATAGGGCTATCCAATGAAGTTGTATGTTGATGAAACACTTATTGTTAAATATTTGAGTGTATGTTCTTTTATCATTGAAACTACTGAAGGGATTATTTTGAAATCCTACACATGTTCACTGAGTTACCACTGGAAGTAAAATACAAAACTCCATAAGTCTCGAATGAATTTTAACTGAACTGTAATCCTTTTATGCTTAAAAAATTTTCTTATGAGTTTAAATTTTTTGTCCTGCAACTATTTCATATTTTCAAACATCCTAAATACTTCAGTGCACATTTAACAACATATTTAAACAAAACTGAAAATTGGATTATTTAGTAAAACATATATGTGACGTCCCGAGCAAAAATCAGGCTTAATAAGGAAAAATCATTTTTTTATATATATTTTTTTACATTTTCTGACTCTAAATTCACTGAAACATGTTTTCAAAGAATTTCAGGTTATTCTGACAAATATTGCCATAGTAACCAAAGTTACAGCGTTTAGAAGTATACAGGTATTGTGACCAAAATTCTGTGTAATCTGAACATTTTGATCAATCTGCTGTATATAAATGAAGATTTGCAGCAAAATATAAAAGCATAAATAATTAGTCCCCTACCGGTGTTTACACTGGAGGGGACTATAGGTTTGCACTCTGTCTGTCTGTCACCCTGTCTGTCTGTCCGCTTAAATCTGGATCCCGTGCTTTCGAAAAAAATATCCAAGCTATTTTGCTGAAACTTGGTATGTGAATACATTGCAATATTTAAATTATGCATGTCTTTTTTGCAAATTCTGGTTGCTATGGTTACTGAAATAGTCAGAATTTGACAAAAAAGCATGTAGCCTGGTTTTGTCTTGGAAATCAATCTTTTTATTTGAATTTTTTGTGTCGCATGACAGAGACAGATGACATCTAGGTGTAATTCATGGTCTCAGATGACATATAGGTGTAACTCATGGTCTCTTGGGCTGCGGCGGCAGGGGTTGCAGCAGCGGCTTTGTCATTGGCATCCAATTTCTTGTTTAGGCAATTATAACTCTGAAACTACTGGATGTATCAACATGAAACTTAGTTCATAGATAGATCTCATCAATTATAGAAGTGCAGTGTATAAGAACTGTTACTCTTCGTTGTCTGATTTTGGAGTTGTTGACCCTTTTAATTTTTATACGCCCGTTTTGAAAAAAACGGACGTATTATGTTATGATGTTGTCCGTCTGTCCGTCTGTCAGTCCGTCCGTCTGTCCGTGGACAATTGCTTGTCCGGATGATAACTCAAGAAAGGATGTACCTAGGTTCCTCAAATGTTATGTGTGGATAGCCCTTGGGTGGAGGAGGTTCCCTATTGATTAAAGGTCAAGGTCACTGGGACTTAAAATAGGTAAAACTTGTCCGGACAATAACTCAACAACCACTGTACCTAGGTTCACAAGATTTTATGTAAGAGAAGCCCATGTGTCAAAGATGTTCCCTATTGGTTTTGGGGACCCTGGGTCAAACGTCAAGGTCACACGGGTATCATATGGGAAAAAAACTTGTCCGGACAATAACTGAACAACCAATCTACCTAGATTCACCAGATTTTATGTGAGAGTAGCCCGTGTGTCAAGGATGTTCCCTATTGGTTTTGGGGCCCCTGGGTCAAAGGTCAAGGTCACAGGGGCATCATATTGAAAAAACCTTGTCCGGATGATAACTCTACAACCACTGTACATGTACCTAGGTTCACAAAATTTTATGTGAAGGTAGCCCATGTGTGAAGGATGTGCCCTATAGGTTTATGGGGCCTCAGGTTCAAAGGTCAAGGTCACAGAGGCATCATATGAAAAAACTTTGTCCAGACAATAACTGAACCACCAAGGTACCTAGGTTTACCAAATTTTATGTGAGAGTAGCCCTTGTGTCAAGGATATGCTCTATTGGTCTTGTTTATAACCTTGCATGGCCAAGGAAAAAAAACTGCGTAAATACATTTTGGCGTCATGCCCATGAACTTTAGCACAGTTGTGTAGAGATTAGGCATGGAGGGACCCTTGTGTAAAATATTATTTGACCATTAATAAAGTAAAAACGCCTATTTATTAGACACTATCAAAAGCATTTACACTTTTTTCTACGTCACACTTTAAACATGATTTTCTTAAAATGTCGTTCCCCGCATTTGTACGGATTTCTGCAGACGACGTCACATATGTTGTTAAGTACATCATTTATGTGGTTAGATGAAACATTTATGTTGCTTAATAAAACATCTGATATTGTGTTTGTTTTTATTACAGTATATGTTGAGATTATCGAAGGATGCTACAGTGGAAGCATTGAAAGATGCATTGAAAAGAAAAACTGGTGTACACTCAAATAATGTAAGTTATTTGTTTATCATAGAATATTATGCTAATCCTCATTAGAAATCACACTTTAAAATCATGATAATTGTTCACTAAACATTGTATTCTTAAATTTCTACCATGTTAAATCATTTTGCATGAATCATATTCATGTAACAGGATGTTATTGTAACTGTAATGTTCAATGAAAAATTTACACTTACTTTACTTTCCTTATTTGTCCATGAAAAATGTGTGGTCATAAATATGAAGTTTGACTGGATGAAGTTTTGAAGTTCAATGTACATTCTAATATCAGTTTGTTAAACTATTTCTGTGTCCATAAGCTTATAGGAGAATTAATGCTACCATAGGTGGATCCTAGGGGGGCGGACCCGGTGTACGCCCCCCAAAATTGCCCAAGCAATCGGTTTTTATATGCCCATTTTGAAAAAACGGACGTATTATGTTATGCTGTTGTCCGTCTGTCCGTGGACAATTGCTTGTCTGGATGATAACTCAAGAAAGGATGTACCTAGGTTCCTCAAATTTTATGTGTGGATAGCCCTTGGGTGGAGGAGGTTCCCTATTGATTTTGAGACCCCAGAGTCAAAGGTCAAGGTCACTGGGATTTAAAATAGGTAAAACTTGTCCGGACAATAACTCAACAACAACTGTACCTAGGTTCACAAAATTTTATGTAAGAGTAGCACATGTGCCAAAGATGTTCCCTATTGGTTTTGGGGACCCTGGGTCAAAGGTCAAGGTCACACGGGCCTCATATGGGAAAAAAACTTGTCCTGACAATAACTGAACAACCAATCTACCTAGATTCACCCAATTTTAGGTGAGAGTAGCCCTTGTGTCAAGGATGTTTCCAATTGATTTTGGGGCCCCTGGGTCAAAGGTCAAGGTCACAAGGGCATCATATTGAAAAACCTTGTCCGGTCAATAACTCTACAACCACTGTACCTAGGTTAACAAAATTTAATGTGAAGGTAGCCCATGTGTGAAGGATGTGCCCTATAGGTTTATGGGGCCCCAGGTTCAAAGGTCAAGGTCACAGAGGCATCATATGAAAAAACTTTGTCCGGACAATAACTGAACCACCAATGTACCTAGGTTCACCAAATTTTATGTGAGAGTAGCCCTTGTGTCAAGGATATGCCCTTTTGGTTTTGGGGCTCCTGGGTCAAAGGTCAAGGTCACAGGGGCATCATATCGAAAAACATTGTCCTGGTAATAACTCAACAATGACTGTACCTAGGTTCACCAAATTTCATGTGAGAGTAGCCCATGTGTCAAGGATGTGCCTTATTAGTTTTGGGGAGACAGGGTTAAGTTTAAACCTTCAACCAGAAGATATCAAATTTCCAAGCAGTGACTTCAAATGTTCAATCAATATGTTAATAAAGTCAAAATGGCAAGCAATAAAAAACTTGTCCGGACAATAACTGAACCACCAATGTACCTAGGTTCACCAAATTTTATGTGAGAGTAGCCCTTGTGTCAAGGATATGCCCTTTTGGTTTTGGGGCTCCTGGGTCAAAAGTCAAGGTCACAGGGGCATCATATTGAAAAACCTTGTCCGGTCAATAACTCAACAATGACTGTACCTAGGTTCACCAAATTTCATGTGAGAGTAGCCCATGTGTCAAGGATGTGACTTATCAGTTTTGGGGAAACAGGGTTAAGTTTAAACCTTCAACCAGAAGATATCAAATTACCAAGCAGTGACTTCAAATGTTCAATTAATATGTTAATAAAGTCAAAATGGCAAATAATGAAAAACTTGTCCGGACAATAACTGAACTACCAATGTACCTAGGTTCACCAAATTTTATGTGAGAGTAGCCCTTGTGTCAAGGATATGCCCTAATGGTTTTGGGGCTCCTGGGTCAAAGGTCAAGGTCACAGGGGCATCATATTGAAAAACCTTGTCCGGACAATAACTTAACAAGGACTGTACCTAGGTTCACCAATTTTCATGTGGTAGTAGCCCATGTGTCAAGGATGTTCTCTATTGGTTTTGGGGCCCCTAGGTCAAGTTTTAACCTTCAACCAGAAGGTATCAAATTACCATGCAGTGACTTCAAATGTTCAATCAATATGTTAATAAGGTCAAAATGGCAAACAATGGAAATAATGCTATATTTAATAAGTTACATGAAATTAGTTCACCACATTTTATGTGAGGGTAGCCCATGTGTGAAAGATGTTCCCTATTGATGTTGAGGCCCCTGGGTCAAAGGTGAAGGTCACAGGGGCCATCATATGGAAAAACCTTGTCCGGACAATAACTTAACAATAATTGTACCTAGGTTAACAAATTTTATGTGGATCAGCCCATTTGTCAAGGAGTAATGTGCTGATAGCTCTTTTGTAGAGGATTTTCCCTTTTGATTTGGAGACCCCAGGGTCAAAAGTCAAAGTCACTGGGACTTAATTGGTCACTGGAAGTTTATATGGGAAAACTTTGTGCCGGTGATTACTCAACCATGATTGTACTCAGGTTCTCAAAATCTTTGCTTTGGATAGCCCTCCAGTTAAGGACCTATTCCGGGGTCATTGGTCAAGGTCACAGGGACTTCATATGAGATTGAACACAGCATGGACTGCACACGGGCGTATAATGCCCCGCCCAGCGGAGCTCTTGTTTATTATGTATAAATATAAATGTCATCAATTTTCACACGCTACGCGTGCAATAAATAACAAGACTGGAACTACGCTAATATAGTTCTATTATATTAACCTGTCACAACTTGAATAATTACACGGTCACTAAATGTGTTATTATTTATCTTCTTTTAAACCATTGAACCACCAACCATATTAATTATTGATGATCTAACTATATATGTAGTGATTTTGAATATTGTTGAAATAACAAGTTCGAAAGAAGTTAAAAATAACAAATTCAGTGACCGTGAAATTATTGTTGTAAGTTGTGACATGTTAATGTAATAGAACTATACAATGACCTAAAAAGTATAATATTCATTCAAGGACAATACCTTCTAAGTGTTTGTAATATTTTAACATGATCCAACGGCTGTAAAAATTATATGATATACATGTATATCTAGATGTTTTATTGTATACCCTGAAAACGGATAGGTGTACAATGGCTGTACCAAGGTTCACCAAATTTTAGTTGTTGATAGCTCTTGTGTAAAGTATGTGGCCTATTGATTCTTCATTGGTCAAGGTCCGTATTACACCTACTTTCTTCTCATTAGTCCCCTACCCTTGAGAACACTGACTAACTCAATATGTTTTACATAAGTCTACATGTACTCAAACTTCACGCTACTTTTCCACCTTAAATTCAACATTACAAAAAAGCTTATCTAGTCTGAATACCTTCCCAACACTTTCATTGCTACAAACCTCCATCTCTTGCATTCCCTGGTTTGGACAGCACATGGGCGAATAATGCCCAGCCCAGTGGACCTTTTGATATATACCAGTACTTGTTATCCGGATACTTCACTGTAATCATGGATTTAGATTCTGTAATATTAGGTTCTGTAATATGTAGTTCTGTACTTGATATATATGTATAAGTTGCCAGCTCTATTTCCTGGTGAAAGAAACATTTTCAGGAAATCTGGTTATAATGTATGAACAACTGTTTAGTTACCAAATTAAAAGTGCTTACAATTGGCTTAAAATTGAAATAAAGAAATAAAATGTAAAAGCAGATTATAAATTTTATACTTGTTGCTAATGAAGTATCTGTTTTGTTTTTCATATGTAGATTAGAGTGTTTGAAGCATATAAAGGAAAGATACATAAATTATTTAACCGTGGAGCCAGTCTCAGTCTTGTACAAGCTAATGACTGTATCATTGCGTAAGTATATTGTTGATAGTGATTACTTATAATAGTAGTCCGAATGCTTGCAGGGTTTTAATTGCAGTATCGCGTCCAAAAGGTTTGATGAGTGATTCTAATGTAGTTTTGTCTGAGAAAATTGAAAATGCAAGTCTTAAAACTGGCAAGGTAGGCGTTTTTCCACAATTAGGGCTCAAAGGTATACATTACCAAAAACATAAAAATGCACTCTAAACTTCATGCATACTTTTTCAGTTGTTACTTACATCAAATCACATTTTGGTAAATGATATTTTATTTTGAAATCCTTTACAACATATTACACAAATCATATGATATTTTGTGCTTAAAACGATGATATATCAGCTTTCATTTACGTTACAGTACAAAATGTATGAAATTGGTGTTGAAACTTTTTTTAAGTCCTTACTCTTATGACAGAGTTAATAAGTAACCATGTTTTTGAATACATAAAATCAATGTTATAATTTTCCAATGATTTTTGCAACTATTTTTCAAGTTGTCTTAAAGTTATAGCATGTTAACTACTGTAACCGAAATTTATCATTTTCATGTTAGGAAACATGTTTTTCTCTGCTGATGAAATTGATCTCAAATGAATTTTTTTAACTACCAAATTAGAAAATGCATGTAAGAAGTGTGATTCTGTTTCAGACTATAGAAAATGTATGCCATAATTTACGTTACCGTATTTTTGTTATCAATTTCGTGTGAGAACAATTAAGAAAGTGTTTTGGATCATGCAAATTGATAGAAATCATCTATGAGTACGTATTATGTACAAACGATCATTTTGCATTGCTTTTAGGCGAAATATTTGTACGTTTTAGAAGAAAATCAGGTTAAATGTCGTAACAAAAGTACTAACAAGTTACCAATTTTCAAAAAAGGCTTTTACAATGATGTCCCGAAATCTATTCATATGATATTTGAGATTTATTTAGAGAACGTACAAGTTCCTTAAACTTAAATTATTGTTTTCATTGTTTTCAATTGTGGACATTTATGTGTATATACTACTTAATAAAACCCGGGTCGATAGCACAGTTGGTAGCACGCCGGGATTTGGATACTCGTGCCCGAGGGGGTGCGGGTTCGAATCCCACCCGGGGAGGTTATACCCTTCCATGAAAATTTGACAATAATGTCGATTTTCCTCCATTGATTAGATAATATGGAGAAGTTTCCGGCCTTGTGGAAGGGTAGGTGAGTACTGGTTATAGACAATGGTCCAGGAAAGCTAGGTTAGGTGCGCTGGACGCCGTGAAATGACGTAAATTGTGTTGATACGGCGTTGACTCCAATTAATAAATAAAATAAATACTACTTAATAATCACAGTTTATCTGAAAATTGTCACTTTTAAGACCGTTTATGTAAAGAGCATGTAGAATTAAAATCTATATGAAAAATGTGTAGCTTTTAAGTGTGTGTTTTCAATCAAATTAAATGTGTACATATATTAAATTTCTTTAGATATAACACATTCTTCTATTTTACTCCATTTCTGTTTAAGGCTTTAGTAATTGGGCTAGTTGCCTTATTAATAGTTTGCAATATACGTTACAATATAAAATGACATCCGAGAGCAATAAATTAAAATTGAAAGCAAAAGCGTCAACATTTTGAAATCACTTGTTAGGATATTAAGTCAAAATGGCAAACAATGGGAAACAATGCTAATTTAATAAGTTACATGACATAATTGCCAACCCTTGGTTCATCTTCGTCAATATTTGCTAATCGACAAGATCAAATAGTAATTACGTGATGTAGAATTGGTCATACCAGATTAACACGTTCATACCTTCTCAAAAGAGACAAAGCACCTAAATGTATACCATGTGACGAGCATTTCAATGTAAAACATGTTCTCCTTGACTGTCAGGATCTTAAATACATCTGTGACAAACATTTTAAGGTTAACTCACTCAAAGAACTTTTTTAGTCAGTACCATCATATGCAATACTTAACTTATTATTATCAATTGAATTAATAGTATCATCGAATGTTTTCGGCGCGATATGACCTTTTTTGTGTTGGTGCGCCGTAAAACCCAAACAAACAAACAAATCAAGTTCGCAATGAGTCTTCATTTTTCTATGAAAATCTTTTAAATTTACATTATACAGAAACTTCTCTAGAATACTATTGAATTAAAATGTAACCATAATATAGAGATTATAATACCAAATTAAGATTGCATACCATATAGATTATTGTAATGACATTTAAAACGATTTGATAATACGCGAAGGACAAATTGAGTTTGTGTTAAGCTCATTGATATGCATTAACGAAACATATAGTCTGAGACGTTTTGTTATGTCATAATATTATCTCTAATGATTCATTTTCATCTCAATTTATCTAAGACGTATACTTATTAAGGTTTGAATTGAAATTGGTTAAGTATTCAAATGATACAAAATTGGAGATGATATGTTCTGTATTGCCGGTTTTAATTTGTACAAAATTGTTTGTGTTACATGTGAACTTATTTCAATTTAAACTGTTAAACAAGCATATTAAATATCATCATATGTTCATCTTTAATGTCAACGTACATTCCCAATACGTTGAATATGAAGTTTACTTGAAAAAAATACTGAAAAGAATGAGTTATATGACTTATTTTTCATACTTATTTTAATGACGTTTTTCAAAGCTTCAAATGCCAATTAAACTCTTGATAAGTTTTTTTTAAATAGTTATATCCATAGGTAATAATGAAGCCCCACTATATTTTATTTTAACACGTCATTTGTATCAGTATATGCAAATCTATTAATTTTCTAGCTGCCCAATACTTTAACATCTGGATAACAATTGTTGAAGCAAGTGTTCATTGTTGTAATTGTTTCGCACTAAGAGAGAATACATTCATATCATGCGAAAGTATTCCAATCTTCATTGCCAATAAGACAAATTAATGACTCACCTTATCGCTTACCTTCTAAATATTTGCTCCCCGCGAGCTTAATTTATAAAACATAAAGCTACTTTTTATATACCATTTACATGTATGCACATTGTATAGCATTCTGATGAACAAACAATTGACAGTTTTGAAATTAGTTTTGTAACATAGCCAACGAATAAGCGCTCTATGAAACTAAAAAGTGTATAATGACACACTTTATCTTTCGAATAAGTGGGAAATGTATTTTTGAAATACAATGTTCACATTATATTGCCTAGTCGGACTTGATTAATTCTTTATTTTATGTTATTACATTCACCCGCTGCCTTAAAACATGTCGATTTATGATATTGACCTTTACTATGAACCTTTGAACATCCAATGAAAGTTTACCAAATTTCAATTTAGCTGAAAAACTTTATACGCATTTTCATTTGTTGAACGAGTAAACAACACCTTATATGGTATGATCATACTAGTGACGAATGCAACATTGTATGACGTCATATATAGCGTGGCTACACTTTGTATTTAAGTATAATAAGTTGACAGTTAAAAGATCAGAGATACACATTTAAAAAGATCAATGTTTACTTTCATTTTTATACGCCCGTTTTGAAAAAACGGACGTATTATGTTATGCTTCTGTCCGTCTGTCAGTCTGTCCGTCTGTCCGTGGACAATTGCTTGTCCGGATGATAACTCAAGAAAGGATGTACCTAGGTTCCTCAAATTTTATGTGTGGATAGCCCTTGGGTGGAGGAGGTTCCCTATTGATTTTGAGACCCCAGGGTCAAAGGTCAAGGTCACTGGGTCTTAAAATAGGTAAAACTTGTCCGGACAATAACTCAACAACATCTGTACCTAGGTTCACAAAATTTTATGTAAGAGTAGCTCATGTGTCAAAGATGTTCCCTATTGGTTTTGGAGGCCCTGGGTCAAAGGTCAAGGTCACACGGGCCTCATATGGGAAAAAAACTTGTCCTGACAATAACTGAACAACCAATCTACCTAGATTCACCTAATTTTAGGTTAGAGTAGCCCTTGTGTCAAGGATGTTTCTTATTGGTTTTGGGGCCCCTGGGTCAAAGGTCAAGGTCACAAGGGCATCATATTGAAAAACCTTGTCCGGACAAAAACTCTACAACCACTGTACCTAGGTTCACAAAATTTTATGTGAAGGTAGCCCATGTGTCAAGGATGTGCCCTATAGGTTTATGGGGCCCCAGGTTCAAAGGTCAAGGTCACAGAGGCATCATATGAAAAAACTTTGTCCGAACAATAACTGAACCACCAAAGTACCTAGGTTCACTAAATTTTATGTGAAAGTAGTCCATGTGTCAAGGATATGCTCTATTAGTTTTGAGGCCCCTGGGTCAAAGGTCAAGGTCACAGGGGCATCATATCGAAAAAACATTGTCTGGGTTATAACTCAACAATAACTGTACCTAGGTTCACGAAATTTCATGTGAGAGTAGCCCATGTGTCAAGGATGTGCCTTATTAGTTTTGGGGAAACAGGGTTAAGTTTAAACCTTCAACCAGAAGATATCAAATTACCAAGCAGTGACTTCAAATGTTCAATCAATATGTTAATAAAGTCAAAATGGCAAGCAATAAAAAACTTATCCAGACAATAACTGAACCACCAATGTAGCTAGGTTCACCAAATTTAATGTGAAAGTAGCCCTTGTGTCAAAGATATGCCCTATTGGTTTTGGGGCCCCTGGGTCAAAGGTCAAGGTCACAGGGGCATCATATTGAAAAACCTTGTCCGGACAATTACTCATCAACAACTGCACCTAGGTTAACAAAATTTTATGTAGAGGTAGCTCTTGTGTCAAGGATGCACACTTTAGGTTTTGGGGCCCCAGGTTCAAAGGTCAAGGTCACAGAGGCATCATATGGAAAAACTTTGTCCAGACAATAACTGAACCACCAATGTACCTAGGTTCACCAAATTCTATGTGAGAGTAGCCCTTGTGTCAAGGATATGCTCTATTGGTTTTGGAGCACCTGAGTCAAAGGTCAAGGTCACAGGGGCATCATATTGAAAAACCTTGTCCGGACAATAACTCAACAAGGACTGTACCTAGGTTCACCAAATTTCATGTGAGAGTAGCCCATGTGTCAAGGATGTTCTCTATTGGTTTTAGGGCCCCTAGTTCAAGTTTTAACCTTCAACCAGAAGGTATCAAATTACCAAGCAGTGACTTCAAATGTTCAATCAATATGTTAAGAAAGTCAAAATGGCAAACAATGGAAATAATGCTATATTTAATAAGTAACATGAAATTAGTTCACCAAATTTATGTGAGGGTAGCCCATGTGTCAAGGATGTTCCCTATTGGTGTTGAGGCCCCTGGGTCAAAGGTGAAGGTCACAGGGGCCATCATATGGAAAAACCTTGTCGGACAATAACTTAACAATGATTGTACCTAGGTTAACAAATTTTATGTGGATCAGCCCATTAGTCAATGAGTAATGTGCTGATAGCTCTTTTGTAGAGGATGTTCCCTTTTGATTTGGAGACCCCAGGGTCAAAAGTCAAAGTCACTGGGACTTAATTTGTATTGAAACATTTTCTGGACAATAACTCAATAATGATTGTACCTAGGCTCACCGAATTTTATTTAAGGGTAGCCTAAAAGTCTAGCATATGCCTCTATGGTTTTAGTCCCCTGGGTGAAAGGTCAAAGTCACAAGGAAATCATGAGGAAAAACCTTGTCCAACAACCAACTTTATCTAAGATTGATGACCAAATTTTATGTATCAATACTCTTTGGTTCAAGGGTGAGAACTTTTGGTTCTGAAGCCCCAGGGTCAAGGTCACTGGAAGTTTGTGTGGGTAAACTTTGTGCCAGTGATTACTCAACCATGGCTGTACCTAGGTTCTTAAAATCTTTGCTTTGGATAGCCCTCCAGTTAAGGACCTATTTCGGGGTCATTGGTCAAGGTCACAGGGACTTCATATGAGATAGAACACAGAATGGACTGCAAACGGGCGTATAATGCCCCGCCCAGCGGAGCTCTTGTTGTTAATGTTTCATTATCTAACTATTGCAAAACTGTCAAACATCTTTGCATTTCGACATTTTGAAATTACAGGCGTGAGAATTTTTTGCATCTATTTAAAAAAAACCGTGTAACAGTCATGAGATTTAAATGTTTATGTGACTATGTCTAAAAATAGAATATCAGCTTGAACGTAGTATTTTAGCAGAGGTAGAAAGTGAACGAGTGAATCTTTCGAATCGATGTATTGGAGAGTATGTATGTGTATGACATACTACCAATAGCGCATGAAAACTGTACTTATTTTACTTCAAACAAGTATAGGCGTACAGAGCAATTTGTCTCAACAAAACTGATTATATTTATAAGAATTTATTTCAGTAGGCTTTTAGAAAAAACTTTTTCTTACTTTTTGAAAATATAGTTTATGTTCTCCATGGTAATACCTTAGTAAATTATGTTTTCTATTTCTATAAAAAGTAGCTATTCCCTTAACGGCCAATCATTCGAAAACGTTAATAGATGAATGACCTTCGAAATGGACATTTAGTTAGCATTCAAACCTTTTGTCCATGGTATTAATAACATTCAAATATATTTTAATTCTATGACAATATGTTCACAATAACGCACATGTAACGTATATTGTATGTTTACATTTATGTTTAAAAATATATTAAAGGGGCTTAAACACTTGCGCATTCTAATATATAAGTTACAAATATCATTCAAGAGAGTTTCATCAATGGCACAAAACTAAAACGACTTTGAGTAAAGTTGATAATTTGGTAGTGGTTTGGTTAGGATATTAACCAGTAAATTGATCAAGCATTTTAAATCTTAACATTTATAAAAGCATATTCTAAATCTTTAATAAGCATATTTTGTAAAACAATAGATACATGATTACTCTATTTTCTACAATGTTTTTACGATATACACATCAATTCAACTGAAAAAAAATTGGTAAATTTCTTAAATCAACTAAGATAAGTCACTTTTTAGGCCGTTTTCAAATCTTGTTTAGTTTGAATGCTTAAACAATGTCAATAAATACCTTGATGAATAAATTCATATACGTCTTAAGATAAATTAAGGTGAAAGATGTGCCAAATGATTATATTATCATGACTAAAACAAAACATATAAGACTGTATTATTAAAGCATATCCCTGAGCTTATCATAAACTCAATTTGTTCTTCGCGTATTATCAAATCGTTTTAGATATCAATTTTAGATATCTATATGGTACAAAATCTTAATATGCGTATTATAATCTCTATATTATGGTTACATTTTAATTCATTGGTATACTAGAGAAGGTACAGTTGGGTCGCCAGTAACGGATCACTTCCGTAACAAAGACTGATTTCTTTGGATTTATGAAAGATATTCATTATGTTTATATATATTTGTATTCGTTATTAGTACCTCTAGTTAATAGATCCTACAACAATTAAAAAGTCCTTTCTGTTTAAACACTTTCGTTTCATTTTCAACCATCGCTAATTACCCAATAGCGGATCAACTTCTCCAATAATGGGTCACGTGACATTGGAATGTGGGGGAGGTTCTCAAAACGATAATATTGGCAGAAAACAGCTGTTCTTAGTAAAAACCATTAACACTTTCTACATTTGGCAAAAAGAAAACGACAAAAATTTTGGTTTCACGTATTTAATAAAAGTTATTTAATACAAGGTATTAAATTACTTTTTTTCCTTCTTTTTTGTCTATAAGACCTGTGACTTATAACAGTATTCAGTAATATAGAATCGTACAGGGTACACAAATTTGTGATTTATTAAAAGAATGTAACATTTTTAATCCCCTTTTATTAGTTCCATACTTTTGCCCTCATTTACATTCTTCAAACAATCCTGAAGTTTACTAAAACATTCATCAATATCCATGTCTGAAAATATGTAATCACATGGTAACACAATGCCACCCCCTTCCTCATCTTTCGATGGCCATGGTGGAAAACTGGGTACTGGGTCTCCAGTGACTTCAGCAAATATCTTGGCTCCAGTTTCCATGAAATCACAAAACAACTCACTGAGGCATTTAGGCACATGTCCAACTGGCAAACCGGCAACATCTCTTAACAGTAACTGCCTTTTTTCGTCAGTGAACTTGTCATGAAGATTTTCTGGGAATGTCTCCAAAGGGGGTAACCACACTAAACAAGCATTTACATCATGAGTATTTGTATACTCCCTATCAATAGTTAACTGTGTGGGAGGATTTGTTTTAGTGGGGCGGATTTGAAAAACATGATAGCCTTTGATTACTGAGTTTTTAAGTAAACATCTGCTCTTTGTAGACATTGCTGATGAAGACCCATCATTGTCAGGAGTCTGAAAGATACAATAACCTTTATGAGCCTCGAGTAATTTAGCTTGTACATTTATAATACAAAACATATGCAAGAGTCTGGGTGGGTAGCATAGCTGGTAGCTGGTCTGGATTTAGACACTAGTGTCACAAAGAGGTTACAGGTTCGAATCCCGCTCGGGAACATCCTTCCATAAAAGTTTAACAATAACGTAAATTTTCCTCAATTATGGATAAGTTGGCTGCCTGGTGGAATGAAAGGTGAGTACTGGTAATACACAAGGGTCCAGGAAAGCTAAGTTAGGTGTGCTGGTCGCCATCAAATAGCCTAACAATTGTGTTGACACACCGCTGAACACAGTATAAATGAATGAATAAATTGGTTTGATACACATGATTATTTCTGTATTTTATAATAAAGTATATCAAAATATATTTTTAAGTTTATTATTGACCTGAAACAGTTGTAAAAGTAAACAGAAACACACATGTATTTGTGAGTAATATTCTTTTGCAGGTACAGAAAACAACTATTTGAAACTTGTGACTAGTTAGCAAAAAACAGTTCTCATTTTCTAATCAATTAAATGTGCGAAATAAAGTATCATTCTGACATAGAGTCATTTAGTTTCAATCTTTATAGCACTTGGGACACATGAACGGTTCATCATCATCAATTTCATAATTCAGACACTCTGTGTGCATCCATTTTTGACACAGGTCACATTCAACCCAAACTCGACCCAAGCCAAGTCGCTCGTCTTCATGGCAAGCCTCGCAATACACATCCTGGTCATCATGGCTTTGGATGTCTTTCTTGAGTTTTTCACCAGCAGTCATAGGCATTTTTCCCTTTGATGATTTTGATTTTGGACCCTTTTTCCTGTTAGAACATTGCTGTTTATTCTTTTGCTTCAAGTATTTCTCTTTCGCTTTTTTCTCTTTCTCAGCAAATGTCTTGACTTTGTCAATCTGTTTCAAAGAAAATGTTCTTATACTGTCTTCAGATGTTAAATTATCTGGAAGGATTTTCGTCAATGTTTTTCGAACAGGCTTTGGGGGTTCTACAGCTTTAGGTAACTTCAAACTTTCTAACAGTATTGGTGATACATAGGAACCACTCGAACTGGGGCCAGGCTCTTCTTGGTCTATCTGTAATGTGGCTGCTTCTGCAAGAAGTTCAAGGCCATGGCTGGTCTGTGAATGCTCAACTGGAAATGCTTTCTTGAAGAGTTTCTTGTAGACATCAAAGCAAGGTGACACTCCTTCCACATCATACCCTTCATTCAGACGTGTCTCATACCTCTCCTTAGCAGGAGTTGAGAGGCTCTCTTTGAGTATTTCAAGAGCACCTTGGGCCTTCACTTGTTTCTCAGTCTCTGCAGCATGTTGTACAGTTGAGGTTTTCTCAGGTGTTTCGTCAGCCAATCCGTCAATGAAAGTTAATGATGGTTTCAACATATCACTGGTGATCACAAAGCTATCTACAGGGTAAATACCGGAAGCTTTGAATGAATTAATTACAGTCAATGGTTTGTAAAACTGTAAAAATGCCTCTGTGAGTTTCTGTGGAAAGTTTTCTTTCCCAATGGATTTGCCAGGATGTTCCCTAGTGTACTTTCTACGTACTGCATGCCACTTAGTTTTCAAGGGTCCAAAGACGCCCTTATCCAAGGGCTGCATCAGGTGTGTGGCATTCGGCACAATCCGATACAACTCAATCCCTTTTGATTTTGCTCTAAGAAAAAGGTCTGGGTCTATGTGAGAACTTACACTGTCAAATAACAAGACAACAGGCCTCTCTGGCCCAGAAAACCTCTCAAAATGATCAATGAATTTACTGAATGTTATGTTATTCATCCATCCCTTCTGGGTGTAAGCAATGTCTGCTCCTTCCATGGCACCACTTAGTGGGTTGTACCCCTTTGGTTTGGGCTCCGGGTAGACAAAGTAGGGTGGCAGCATCTGTCCAGCAGCATTTCCACAAAACATAACAGTCAGTCTCTGCTTTCCACTTGTAATATGAGGTACAGCTACATCTCTCCGTGTAGGTTCGATCACCTTACTTTTGTTGGCTCCCATGTTGAATCCTGTTTCATCCGCATTCCAAATTCTTCCTGGATGGTTGATCAGCTCCTTACTAACTAGGAAATCTCTAAACCTGTTGTACCACTCATCTGTCTTCTCCTTGGTTACCTTTGACCTTTTTACTTCCAAATCTGTTTCTGTATGAGAACTGATTATATGCTTGTTTCTGTTGAGGAATGCATAGTACCATTTCTTGCCTGGCCGACCGGACTTAAAGGGTGTTTTCCTGTTCTCTCTTTTTACAATATCTTGAACAAAGTCAATAAACTCTGATTGTTTTAAACCAAAGCCACGCTGGGCCATTTCACTTAACCATACAGCCATTTTCTCTTCCTCAGCTTCAGTAAAAACAGAAGTTGGACCCTTACACTTATAAAATTCCACTTCTCCTGAATGACGTCTATGCAAAAAGCTATAGCTCAGTGAATTTTCCTTGGCTGCTTTTCTTAATGATTTTCCTTCTTTACTTACACTAAATAATGCCTTTCTCAGTCTCTCTCTCTTGTCAGGTGTCATTCTTTTCCCATACTTCTTCAGGATGGTCTTAGCCTTTTTCACAGTAGGTGTTGCTGGTTTTTTACGTTTAGGACCCATGCTCTGGATCTGAAACAACAAAAATTTTATTTTATTTTTATAAAATAACTTAATTTGATACAATGAACACATATAGATGAGCCGCCCGACTAGCTCAGTCAGTAGCGCACAAGTCTTGGGTTCGATTCCCAGGCAGGGCATTCTTTCCTGGAACTTGGTCATGAAATCATTTCTATGACAATTTCTCCCTTCTTACCACTGATTCTTAATCATGTAGGGCAGTAGTCAGTGACAGACGCAAGTATATGCACTCAGTAGATGGTTAACAGCTAAATCCAGTGATTTAGCCTTTCCAGGAACAGTGAGTAGGTGGACTGACCGCGGTGATATAACTTATAATGCGTTGCTATGGGGTTAAACCCAACAAACAAACAAACAGTACTTACAGATCAAGTGTCAGTTAAAAAAAATTTTAACATTAATACTCAGAAGAATTTATGAATTACAACTAGCCCTTTGGCTATACACAGCATGGTATTTAAACAGAAATCAATAAATGCTCATGAGTGCTAATTATTTTTAAGAGCATAACATAAAAAAAAATATGAATTGATTGCCCGGTATCAAATTTTGACAGTTAAAATCGTTTTTGAGATGACCCCCGTATTGACTGCTATACCCGCCATATTGCGTCACAAGCCATTGATGTGATCCGTTACTGGCGACTACACATGGGCATACATTGGTGCTTACAGCAATGTCAAGCGAAATAGAAAGTAACTGGCTTTGTTTTTAATTTGATATATGATAACTTACCTTTGTATCAGTATAAAACTTTTTGGAAAAGATTACTTGATAAATTGGCGCCGTATGACGATTGTTGATTTACAGTTTCGAAACAAGGCTTCAATTGCGTACACGGCGGGCACCTGCTTATTTACAAAGCATCGTTGGAGAGTAAGTAGGTCATTATCTAAAGTAAACAAAGTGTGTTTATTTTTGCAAAAGATGGCTTAATTCATCAATAATATTTAAATTACGTATCTTTTATCTATAAAAATTGTACAGAATAAAATAAAAGCTTTTGATCCGCTACTGGCGACGATCCGTTATTGGCGACTCAACTGTAATTTTAAAAAGTTTTCAAAGAAAAATGAAGACTCATTACGAACTTGATTTAAGTGGTAAATTAATATCCGAACAAATGATTTCAAAATGTTGTGGCTTTTGCTTTCAATTTTAATTTATTGCTCTCGGATGTCATTTTATATTGTAACGTATATTGCAAACTATTAAGGCCCAATAAAAAATAAGTTTGTTTTGGGTTTCCTGACCGACCGTATTTTTCAACGATTTCCGATTTTTTATATATTTTTTTTAGTAAACATTATGACCAAATTGTCAAAAAAACGGGAAAACGGCAATCTGGTTTTTATTCTTTCCTACTTAGTTGTAAATACGTCGTGCATAGTAGCTGAATAGTCGTTTATTTGGCGAGAAATAAACGTAGACGAATTAACGACAGTCGTCCTTTTATATAAGTTGATTGATCGGATAATTCAGTTACTAAATGCAATGCGTATTTCGGTTTACATAATATTAATTTCAAAAAGTAGTCTTAACTTATTACGTAACAAATTGTCAAATGCATATCGGGTAGTCTATATTTTAATTGTTTGTAGCAATTGAAATCAATATTAATTCTTTGTTAACGAACACGTGTCGGCATGTTTTCACACTTAATCGATGTTTGATAGCGTATGCTTTACTGTGTGATCATGGAATCTAATTTGATTTTATTGTTATTTAGAATAAATTCTTAAATCAATTGTGACCTAGTTTTTTAATTGTTGACTACTTGTTAAACAAAATGTTGCCGGTAATGAAGGGAAACATTATCGGCGATCGCACAAAACATCTTTGTTTAAGTTTACTGATACTTATCAATTAAACCCGCCTTTTTATTGTTTTAATTTAAGAAAGTTAAAACAATACTCTATCCGATTTTATTTTTCTGGAAAAAACTCTAACGAACTAACATATTTTATCAATAAGCGTAGAAGCACAATGTCGTTTACAAATCGTGGAAGGGTGAACGCATGATATTGTTAATAGATATTTATGGTTAAAAACGCAATGACCGCAATGACTTTGAGCCCAGATTGTGGAAAAATGCCTACCTTGCCAGTTTTAAGACTTGCATTTTCGAATTCCTCAGACAAGACTACATTAGAATCACTCATCAAACTTTTGGGTGCGATACCTCAATTAAAACCCTGCGAGCTCTCGGACTATAGTATATTTAGATGCTATCAAGATCATCTTTTACTTCAATCTCATGTATTCATTTAAATAAAGAAGTACTGTTAAGTACATGTATGACTTATTTTACTCATCATACATCTTTGAAGTTTTATGTAGGCTGCAGCAGCAGTGAGTGTTTATTATATCCCCGCAAACAAAGTTTTCGGAGGTATACTCGAATCGCCCTGGTGGTTGGTTGGTTGGTTGGTTGGTCGGTCATATGTTTATTTCTTAACATATTTAATAGAATTTGCACACAAGTTCACATTTTAACAGTTGATGAGTGCATGCAGTTTATTTTAATTCCTATTCAAAATGGCCTACTTGCAGCCATCTTTATATTTTTAAATACAATTTAATAACTGTATAGCATGCTTATTTCTCAACAGACTTTTTTCTTAACCAGTTTAATAGAATTTAGCACATGAGTTCACATTTTTACAGTTGATGTATACATGCACCTAATATCAATTCAAATTCAAAATGGCCGACTGGCTGCCATTTTTTTTAAAATTTAATAACAGTATTGTATGCTTATTTCCATTCTGATTTTGAAAATAAATCGCATACAAGGTCTCACTATTGCAGTTGATAGGAATGACTATTCTTTACAAGTTTAAATTCAAAATGGCTGACTGGCGGCCATCTTGAAATTTTATTAAATTACTGTATAGTATGCTGTTTCTTACTCAATTTGAGCAATTTTTTTACAGTTGACTTGTATACGGTTTTCTTTTTAATGTCAATTTAAATGGCAGACTGCCAGCCGTCTTGAATTTTGCACTAAATTTCTTCTTGCTGAAGCTAATTATGTTCTGCTATTTATTTTTCAAATTCTTATTGTTGAGCTTTTTATTTGATGTACTGATATTTTTTGAAAGTCAAAATGGCTGACTGGCAGCCATTCTGAATTTTTCTTTAGCAAATAATTTGATAATTTTTCTACAGACTTGAGAAAGTTAGCTATTGTTAAAGTTGATGTGCTTTTCTACATCAATTCAAAATAGCTTACTGGCAGCCATGGTGAATTTTCTAATATCTTGTGAAGCAAACATCTTTTTTCTCAGCCCATTTTGATAAAATTGTGCTGACAAAATGCTTGTTGATGACATTTGTATGTATTTTTTCCTACATTCAAATTCAAAATGACCAACTAATGGCCATCTTGAATTTTTTTATTATGAAATGTTGTAAGAAGCATAAAAACTATTAAACAGGATGCAAATATCAAATTGGAAATATCATTATTCTAATGATTTTTAGCAAAAGCTTCAGTGTGAACCATAAGATTCTTGATCTAAATCTTAGAAAATATAGGTTATAATGTAATGTTGTTATATTTTATTATATTAATATATTTTCGAATCATCTGATATTATGTGTTTGGTACTTTGATAATAATTAGGTATGTCTGCCATGATACTTACTGTGAAGGTGAACATGTACCTTTGTTTCAAAGTTGTAATAAATGAAAACTTGATATTGAATTTTTTAGCTGTGAAGTACTATCAGAAGAAGTTGCTGGTGAACCAGTGTATGAAGTTGCTGTGGTACAGGTAAATAATGTGTTATATAGATTTAGTTAATTTTAAACTTTGGTATACATGTATATCATTTGGATAGTGCCAATAATGTATGTAGGTGGCTAAACGTGGTTTGTTGTGTCCCAAGCTTTTTACTTGATGTTGTTTGTGTCTGTGAGCTGAGTAAGAAATGTTAGAAATATTGTACTGAAATGATATCTATCGATAGACAATGTGCTTGTTTTAGGCCCTTCATAATACTATTTTAAGCCTGACTGTTCGAAGAAAATAAGAGCTTATGCTATCACTTTTCAATGGCGTTGGTTTTCAGGTTATAGTTTTTTGAAACTCTTATATCTTCAAAACTATCCAAGATATTTTATTGAAAGTTTGTATACTTACTTAGTGGGACTATGTCAATCATACAGTGAAAGTGATAACTCAGGATGAATTTATTTTTTATTTATT